>JARQOC010000005.1:67706664-68306664 GCA_033576535.1 Allobates femoralis
AGACACATATACACACAATCCTATACACACACAATCCTATACACACATACACAATCATACACAATCCTATACACACCTAATCCTATACACACACACATACACAATCATACACACACCTAATCCTATACACACACATACACACACTCAGACATTCACATATTAAAGTGCTGTGTAAATCCTGTGAAATGATGCCAGTGAAGCCAGTGATCAGCTGCTCCAATCTGCACACATTGCTCTGCTGCTGACATAGATCTGGACAGAGGAATCAGCCTGTCCAATATGATAAAGCTGCCCCCCCCCCCACTATAGACAGATCCAGCTACACCCAGATGGGGAGGAGAGTCACACCACAATTATCCTGGAATAAATCCCTTCTCCTGTATGGGGGGTTTGATGCCGCACATCTCCCACCTTTCTTGTCGCCCAATGTGAACAGTAGCTTGCGGTTTCCTCCTTGGTGTGGGCGGAGCCTCGTCACTATTGGCTATGGCCGGCAGCCACACACAGCCCTCACTGCTGAGATGCCGGCACTGCACAGGGAGCCGCCGGCCGCATCCCAGTACAGAGAGGCAGAGGGGCTGCCTGCAGTTTGCTGTGTGCGGCCATAGTGGATCCTGACAGCAATCATGTGCCCCGGCCCGTATAGCTGCAGGCTCCGCCCCTGGGGACAAGGACTCCTCCCCCATCCTTCTTCCCCTGCAGACACTCACAGCCAATGATGATCCTTATGGAGGAGGAGACCCGAGCAGGGTGACCCGCGGCTGTACCCAGTGTGGCTCAGCCACTCCAGGGGGATCCCTCGCTCCCGCTGTCACTGTGCCTGAGTGAAGCCGCCATACCTGCGGCTCAGCCCATAGGACTCACTGCACTGGGCCGCTTCAAAGATACCGCGGGAACCATGACAACGGGGGCGTGGCCTCTGGCAGAGCAAGGGAAGCAACGGACGACTAAACATGGTGGCCCAGACTGACAAAAATACATACTCTGCCCTCCCCCAAAGAGGAAAAATATGAAGAAAATAATAAAAAAAAAATTTATCAATTTAATAAATGTTAAAAAAAAAAAAAAAAAATTCTTTTTTTTTTTAAAACATTTGGTGCGTTCTGTGGACCCTCCTAGTGCCAGTGCCCTGGACCTGAATGCTCTAGGACTCAGGCTGAGGGGGTCGCAGAGTTGCAGTGTTTCCCAGATGGCGATATCATCGTCGTCACTCACCTTCTCTTCTCCGCCCACACTGCTTTGCAGCACTCTGAACCTGCCATGGATTGGAACTCATGACCTTGAGACCATAGCATCAAGTTACACAGGACACAACCACTAGACCACAGACCGGCACACCGATAACCTGAGAACATGGGGTTATCTTAACTCTACATAGGAAGCTTAGTCACACAATCATATACACCAATCATATATACACACAGACACATATATACACACAATCATATACACCAATCATATATACACACAGACAAATATATACACACAATCATATAACAATCATATAACACAGACACATATATACCACATATATACACCAATCTATTACACAGACACATATATACACACAATCATATACACCAATCATATATACACACAGACACATATATACACACAATTATATATACTGTACACAAAGACACATATATACACACAATCCTATACACACACAATCCTATACACACATACACAATCATACACAATCCTATACACACACTAATCCTATACACACACACATACACAATCATACACACACCTAATCCTATACACACTAATCTATACACACACTCACAATCATACACACACTAATCTATAAACCATTCACACACTAGACATTCACATATTAATGTGTTAATCCTGTGAATGATGCCATGACCAGTGATCAGCTGCTCCAATCTGCACACATTGCTCTGCTGCTGACATAGATCTGGACAGAGGAATCAGCCTGTCCAATATGATAAAGCTGCCCCCCCCCCACTATAGACAGATCCAGCTACACCCAGATGGGGAGGAGAGTCACACCACAATTATCCTGGAATAAATCCCTTCTCCTGTATGGGGGGTTTGATGCCGCACATCTCCCACCTTTCTTGTCGCCCAATGTGAACAGTAGCTTGCGGTTTCCTCCTTGGTGTGGGCGGAGCCTCGTCACTATTGGCTATGGCCGGCAGCCACACACAGCCCTCACTGCTGAGATGCCGGCACTGCACAGGGAGCCGCCGGCCGCATCCCAGTACAGAGAGGCAGAGGGGCTGCCTGCAGTTTGCTGTGTGCGGCCATAGTGGATCCTGACAGCAATCATGTGCCCCGGCCCGTATAGCTGCAGGCTCCGCCCCTGGGGACAAGGACTCCTCCCCCATCCTTCTTCCCCTGCAGACACTCACAGCCAATGATGATCCTTATGGAGGAGGAGACCCGAGCAGGGTGACCCGCGGCTGTACCCAGTGTGGCTCAGCCACTCCAGGGGGATCCCTCGCTCCCGCTGTCACTGTGCCTGAGTGAAGCCGCCATACCTGCGGCTCAGCCCATAGGACTCACTGCACTGGGCCGCTTCAAAGATACCGCGGGAACCATGACAACGGGGGCGTGGCCTCTGGCAGAGCAAGGGAAGCAACGGACGACTAAACATGGTGGCCCAGACTGACAAAAATACATACTCTGCCCTCCCCCAAAGAGGAAAAATATGAAGAAAATAATAAAAAAAAAATTATCAATTTAATAAATGTTAAAAAAAAAAAAAAAAAAAAATACTTTTTTTTTTTTTTTTTAAAACATTTGGTGCGTTCTGTGGACCCTCCTAGTGCCAGTGCCCTGGACCTGAATGCTCTAGGACTCAGGCTGAGGGGGTCGCAGAGTTGCAGTGTTTCCCAGATGGCGATATCATCGTCGTCACTCACCTTCTCTTCTCCGCCCACACTGCTTTGCAGCACTCTGAACCTGCCATGGATTGGAACTCATGACCTTGAGACCATAGCATCAAGTTACACAGGACACAACCACTAGACCACAGACCGGCACACCGATAACCTGAGAACATGGGGTTATCTTAACTCTACATAGGAAGCTTAGTCACACAATCATATACACCAATCATATATACACACAGACACATATATACACACAATCATATACACCAATCATATATACACACAGACAAATATATACACACAATCATATACACCAATCATATATACACACAGACACATATATACACACAATCATATACACCAATCATATATACACACAGACACATATATACACACAATTATATATACTGTACACAAAGACACATATATACACACAATCCTATACACACACAATCCTATACACACATACACAATCATACACAATCCTATACACACCTAATCCTATACACACACACATACACAATCATACACACACCTAATCCTATACACACACATACACACACTCAGACATTCACATATTAAAGTGCTGTGTAAATCCTGTGAAATGATGCCAGTGAAGCCAGTGATCAGCTGCTCCAATCTGCACACATTGCTCTGCTGCTGACATAGATCTGGACAGAGGAATCAGCCTGTCCAATATGATAAAGCTGCCCCCCCCCCACTATAGACAGATCCAGCTACACCCAGATGGGGAGGAGAGTCACACCACAATTATCCTGGAATAAATCCCTTCTCCTGTATGGGGGGTTTGATGCCGCACATCTCCCACCTTTCTTGTCGCCCAATGTGAACAGTAGCTTGCGGTTTCCTCCTTGGTGTGGGCGGAGCCTCGTCACTATTGGCTATGGCCGGCAGCCACACACAGCCCTCACTGCTGAGATGCCGGCACTGCACAGGGAGCCGCCGGCCGCATCCCAGTACAGAGAGGCAGAGGGGCTGCCTGCAGTTTGCTGTGTGCGGCCATAGTGGATCCTGACAGCAATCATGTGCCCCGGCCGTATAGCTGCAGGCTCCGCCCCTGGGGACAAGGACTCCTCCCCCATCCTTCTTCCCCTGCAGACACTCACAGCCAATGATGATCCTTATGGAGGAGGAGACCCGAGCAGGGTGACCCGCGGCTGTACCCAGTGTGGCTCAGCCACTCCAGGGGGATCCCTCGCTCCCGCTGTCACTGTGCCTGAGTGAAGCCGCCATACCTGCGGCTCAGCCCATAGGACTCACTGCACTGGGCCGCTTCAAAGATACCGCGGGAACCATGACAACGGGGGCGTGGCCTCTGGCAGAGCAAGGGAAGCAACGGACGACTAAACATGGTGGCCCAGACTGACAAAAATACATACTCTGCCCTCCCCCAAAGAGGAAAAATATGAAGAAAATAATAAAAAAAAATTATCAATTTAATAAATGTTAAAAAAAAAAAAAAAAAAAAAATTCTTTTTTTTTTTAAAACATTTGGTGCGTTCTGTGGACCCTCCTAGTGCCAGTGCCCTGGACCTGAATGCTCTAGGACTCAGGCTGAGGGGGTCGCAGAGTTGCAGTGTTTCCCAGATGGCGATATCATCGTCGTCACTCACCTTCTCTTCTCCGCCCACACTGCTTTGCAGCACTCTGAACCTGCCATGGATTGGAACTCATGACCTTGAGACCATAGCATCAAGTTACACAGGACACAACCACTAGACCACAGACCGGCACACCGATAACCTGAGAACATGGGGTTATCTTAACTCTACATAGGAAGCTTAGTCACACAATCATATACACCAATCATATATACACACAGACACATATATACACACAATCATATACACCAATCATATATACACACAGACAAATATATACACACAATCATATACACCAATCATATATACACACAGACACATATATACACACAATCATATACACCAATCATATATACACACAGACACATATATACACACAATTATATATACACAACAAAACACATATATACACACAATTATAATACTCTGTACACAAAGACACATATACACAATCCTATACACACAATCCTATACACACATACACAATCATACACAATCCTATACACACATACACAATCATACACAATCCTATACACACCTAATCCTATACACACACAATCCTATAACACATACACATCATACCACACTAATCCATACACACACTAATCCAATATACACACACATACCACACACTCACACACTCAACATTCACATATTAAAGTGCTGTGTAAATCCTGTGAAATGATGCCAGTGAAGCCAGTGATCAGCTGCTCCAATCTGCACACATTGCTCTGCTGCTGACATAGATCTGGACAGAGGAATCAGCCTGTCCAATATGATAAAGCTGCCCCCCCCCCCACTATAGACAGATCCAGCTACACCCAGATGGGGAGGAGAGTCACACCACAATTATCCTGGAATAAATCCCTTCTCCTGTATGGGGGGTTTGATGCCGCACATCTCCCACCTTTCTTGTCGCCCAATGTGAACAGTAGCTTGCGGTTTCCTCCTTGGTGTGGGCGGAGCCTCGTCACTATTGGCTATGGCCGGCAGCCACACACAGCCCTCACTGCTGAGATGCCGGCACTGCACAGGGAGCCGCCGGCCGCATCCCAGTACAGAGAGGCAGAGGGGCTGCCTGCAGTTTGCTGTGTGCGGCCATAGTGGATCCTGACAGCAATCATGTGCCCCGGCCCGTATAGCTGCAGGCTCCGCCCCTGGGGACAAGGACTCCTCCCCCATCCTTCTTCCCCTGCAGACACTCACAGCCAATGATGATCCTTATGGAGGAGGAGACCCGAGCAGGGTGACCCGCGGCTGTACCCAGTGTGGCTCAGCCACTCCAGGGGGATCCCTCGCTCCCGCTGTCACTGTGCCTGAGTGAAGCCGCCATACCTGCGGCTCAGCCCATAGGACTCACTGCACTGGGCCGCTTCAAAGATACCGCGGGAACCATGACAACGGGGGCGTGGCCTCTGGCAGAGCAAGGGAAGCAACGGACGACTAAACATGGTGGCCCAGACTGACAAAAATACATACTCTGCCCTCCCCAAAGAGGAAAAATATGAAGAAAATAATAAAAAAAAAATTATCAATTTAATAAATGTTAAAAAAAAAAAAAAAAAAAAAATTTCTTTTTTTTTTTTTTTAAAACATTTGGTGCGTTCTGTGGACCCTCCTAGTGCCAGTGCCCTGGACCTGAATGCTCTAGGACTCAGGCTGAGGGGGTCGCAGAGTTGCAGTGTTTCCCAGATGGCGATATCATCGTCGTCACTCACCTTCTCTTCTCCGCCCACACTGCTTTGCAGCACTCTGAACCTGCCATGGATTGGAACTCATGACCTTGAGACCATAGCATCAAGTTACACAGGAACAACCACTAGACCACAGACCGGCACACCGATAACCTGAGAACATGGGGTTATCTTAACTCTACATAGGAAGCTTAGTCACACAATCATATACACCAATCATATATACACACAGACACATATATACACACAATCATATACACCAATCATATATACACACAGACAAATATATACACACAATCATATACACCAATCATATATACACACAGACACATATATACACACAATCATATACACCAATCATATATACACACAGACACATATATACACACAATTATATATACTGTACACAAAGACACATATATACACACAATCCTATACACACACAATCCTATACACACATACACAATCATACACAATCCTATACACACCTAATCCTATACACACACACATACACAATCATACACACACCTAATCCTATACACACACATACACACACTCAGACATTCACATATTAAAGTGCTGTGTAAATCCTGTGAAATGATGCCAGTGAAGCCAGTGATCAGCTGCTCCAATCTGCACACATTGCTCTGCTGCTGACATAGATCTGGACAGAGGAATCAGCCTGTCCAATATGATAAAGCTGCCCCCCCCCCACTATAGACAGATCCAGCTACACCCAGATGGGGAGGAGAGTCACACCACAATTATCCTGGAATAAATCCCTTCTCCTGTATGGGGGGTTTGATGCCGCACATCTCCCACCTTTCTTGTCGCCCAATGTGAACAGTAGCTTGCGGTTTCCTCCTTGGTGTGGGCGGAGCCTCGTCACTATTGGCTATGGCCGGCAGCCACACACAAGCCCTCACTGCTGAGATGCCGGCACTGCACAGGGAGCCGCCGGCCGCATCCCAGTACAGAGAGGCAGAGGGGCTGCCTGCAGTTTGCTGTGTGCGGCCATAGTGGATCCTGACAGCAATCATGTGCCCCGGCCCGTATAGCTGCAGGCTCCGCCCCTGGGGACAAGGACTCCTCCCCCATCCTTCTTCCCCTGCAGACACTCACAGCCAATGATGATCCTTATGGAGGAGGAGACCCGAGCAGGGTGACCCGCGGCTGTACCCAGTGTGGCTCAGCCACTCCAGGGGGATCCCTCGCTCCCGCTGTCACTGTGCCTGAGTGAAGCCGCCATACCTGCGGCTCAGCCCATAGGACTCACTGCACTGGGCCGCTTCAAAGATACCGCGGGAACCATGACAACGGGGGCGTGGCCTCTGGCAGAGCAAGGGAAGCAACGGACGACTAAACATGGTGGCCCAGACTGACAAAAATACATACTCTGCCCTCCCCAAAGAGGAAAAATATGAAGAAAATAATAAAAAAAAAATTATCAATTTAATAAATGTAGAAAAAAAAATTTTTTTTTTTAAAACATTTGGTGCGTTGTGCAGACCTAGTGCCAAGTGCCCTGGACAATGTTATGGGACTCAAAGGCTGAGTGGTCCTTAGAGTGTTGCAGTGTTCCCAGATGGCGATCTTCACCATGGCAATATCCATGTTAAGCGCCCGTACTGCTTTGCAGCTCTCTATCTAGACCTGGAGGGGATTTGAACTCAAATAACCTTGAGACCATAGCATCAAGTTACACATGATATCACCACTAGACCACAGACCGGCACACAGATAACCTGAGAACTTGGGGTTATCTTAACTCTACATAGGATGCTCAGTCTAATACAGACCTATGATGCTTGAATTCTAATAGTAAAGAAAAAGTCACATTTTTGGGTTTATGAAACTACTAAAAAATAATAAAAGGCAATTTAAAAAGAAAATGAATTTTCTTGTTTTGTTTATATATTGTTTATTAATTTTATTATTTTTAATTATAGTTTTATATAATAATCATTTTATTATAATTCTAAAAAATATTTTTTCATATTGTTTTATACGTATGAGGGTGAAAGGGTTAATAAAGATGAGGGCACTACTGCCGGATCACTACTGCCGTTCTGCGCACAGTGAGGAGAGCATCCGGGCTCTGCGCCTGCGCACTGGCGTCTGCACACATTGAGGAGGGCAGCCGGACTCCGAGCCTGCGCACTGGCGGCCCCACCAATTGAGGAAGGGGTCTGGGCTCTGCGCCTGCGCACTAGCGTCTGCACAGAGCGAGGAGGACGTACGGGCTCTACGCCTGCGCACTGGTGTCTGCACGGAGTGAGGAGGCAGCCGGGGTCTGCGCCTGCGCACTCGCGGCCCCCTTAGGAGGCGGCTCACTGCTCCGGCTCTTCCCACAGTGCAGAGGGCGGGGCCCGGGAGCACGTGATCAGAGGAGTGGCCGCGCCCGGGAGTCCTCGTCTGTATAGTCCGGGCTTCGCTGGTTCCCGGTGCTGGAGGCTCTCCACTGACGGTGTCCGGAGAGAGCGGAGGCGGCGGACAGTGTGTGGGAGCAGCCGCGGTGAGTGGAGGAGACAGGAGGAGGAGCGGGAAGCACAGCCCCGAGCTGCCATGTTATCGTCATAACTTCCCGGGCGGGGACATTATCGGCCGATGATCGCCTGTGCAGAGCGTCCGACTGTCCGGAATGGCGTCAGTGTGGCCGGGGCGGGGAGATGATCGCTCACCTGTACATGTCACATGTTTACACTGTGGATGTACGGGCCCCACGTGTCCTGGGAAGGGGCCCCTGGAGGTTACAATTCTGGGGGACCCCTCTCCCACCCACACATGATGGTGGGGGCCCTAGTAGGAGTTTGAGTGTTGTGAGGCGCCCCCCCGGGAGTATACACTCCCACAGGGGCCCCCACTCACACTATTGTGAAGCTCCCCTCTGTACATCTGCTGGGGTCCACACCCCATGTATGGTCTTGGATTATTCTTCTCCCACCCAAGCACACTTATGGGTGGATCCTCTTCCCCCCCTTCCCCCCCCCCCCCTTATATACACTCCCACAGGGGCCCACACACACTTTTGTGAAGCTCCCCTCTGTACACTCCTGCTGGGGTCCACACCCCCATGTATGCTCTTGGATTATTCTTCTCCCACCCATGCACACTTATGGGTGGATCCTCTTCCCCCCCCCTTATATACACTCCCACAGGGGCCCACACACACTTTTGTGAAGCTCCCCTCTGTACACTCCTGCTGGGGTCCCCACCCCTTGTATGTTCTTAGATGGTGCTTCTCCCCCACCCCCATATACACCTTCTGCTGGAGGAGTCCCCCACCCATGCACACTTTTGGGTGACTCCTCTATACACTCGCCATGCACACTTTTGGGCAGTGCCTCTCCATGCACTCCTGCTGGGATCCCCACCCCCATGTATGCTTCCAGAGGGTGCCTATCCCCGACCCCCCCCAAACACTTCTGCTCAGTCCCCTCCCCACAAATGCACACTTCTGGGCAGCTCCTCTCTCCCCCATACACTCCTGCTGAGGTTCCCACCCTGATGTATGGGGGGGGGGGGGGAGAGGGCCCTCTGGAAGTCTACATGGTCAGTGGGGACCCCAGCGGGAGTATATGGGGAGAGATGACCCACCTGGGAGTGTACAAGGGTGAGAGAGGGTTCTTCTGGGAGTGTATATGAGGGTGGTGATGCCAGTGGGAGTATATGGGGGGAGAAGAGCCACCTGAGTGTACATGGGTGGGAGAGGGGCCTTCTAGGAATGTACAAAGGGGTGGGTACCCCAGCGGGAGTGTACGGGGTGTGGTGGTGATGAGCCACCTGGGAGTGTACATAGGGGGGGGTCCCTGGGGCACTGTATGTGTTTGTTGGCAGTGGTCTGATTAGATAGAGCTGGCAGAGGGTTTCTGGTGTCTGGTATATTTGTGGGGTATCGTGCTCAGGAGCGAAGTGCTCCTACAGTGTGACTTATGTATATTGGATTGTGGCTGGCCTTGTGTTTGCTATAACCCCCGTCCCTGTAGGTGGTTATTGGATGACATTTATGTCCACATCAGAGGTGAGAGTTGGTGATATGCCCCCATATACCGGCCTATGTGCGTATCCTGATAAGGATATAAGTACGGTTCCCGCAGATTGTTCCCTTGTCTCGGCTGGTATACGGGGTTGTCACATTATTGGCATTGCTCACCTCTGAAGCCTCGTGCACACATTCAGTGTTTGGTGAGTTTTTACCTCAATATTTGTAGCCAAAACCAGCAGTGGAACAATCAGAGGAAAAGTATAATAGAAACATGTCACCACTTCTGTATCTATCACCCACTCCTGGTTTTGGCTACAAATACTGAGGTAAAAAACTCATCAAATACTGAACGTATGAACGTGGCCTAATGTGGAAGCCGGCGGTGCTGGATACGGTGCAGTTCCCTGTGTGTCTGATTACAGAGGGAATTGGGGTATGTGCCCACAGGACGTTTTTCCTGCGGTTTCTGCATGCAGAAAACCATTGGTTTTATGGTAATTTATGCGAATTTGTTCCTGAGGTTTTGATTCCCAACAAAACCAATGTGTTTCACAGAAACGCTGTGCCCACACATTGGTTTTGCAAGTGTCAAGAACTGTCAAATCCCTGCGTTTTTGGTGCACATTGGAAAGAATTGACATGTTAATTATTTTCCTGCGTTTTTGCTAAAGTCAATGTAAAAAATGCAGCTATCAAAAACGCGCAAAAAAAGCACACAAAACGCAGACAAGATCATAGCTAATCTGTCAAGGATCCTCAGGTCTTGCTGCGTTCAGGACTGCTTAAAAACGTCCTGTGGGCACATACCCTTATTACCCCCAGATGATTATAGGCCTTCAAGGCAGCCTGTCACTGTGTAGTCCTGCCCGAGCCATGAGCAACAAGAACCACCCCCCAGGGGCACGATGGCTGCCTCATATGGGCCATGCTGAAAGACTGCAAAGCTTCAATGAAAACATGGAGCCGGCTGGGAACTATAAAATGTCCCTTTATGCAGGGTCCACAGTTCTCTTACATTTTTCTGTATATTATTGCATGTGGCCATGTACAGTTTGTTTCTGACCATCTCTCATCCTGTAGGAGGACAGTGTGGAGACCTCATGCTTGCTGACTGATGCTCTCAGTATATAAAGCCCCCCATACACTTTAGAGAAATCGGGTGATTTTGACAGTATTGGCTGACCATTTAAAGGATGTGGGACCTCCCAATTCTCTCCCAACAAATGCTATTGTGAGGGAATGTTGGAATTCAATTGTGCGATCCTTTTTGGTGGTGAGCGAGCTGCTGCAGCGGCTCTTTCATAGAGTACATTGAGCTGAATGTTACTACATATGATGAAGTTAGGAAAGCTCTTGGTCAGTGATCACTTGGCCAGTGGCTCTGTAACAGGCCAGATATGGATGTGTGACCTTTTTTGCACATTTCTGCTTTTCGAGCCACTTAAGGAAATAAAACCTAAAAATGAAGGGAATCATGAGGCCTCGTCACAGCTGACTTCAGAAAGACACCACAACAGGTGTGTATGTGTCAGGTGTGGGAGCTGCCTCATGTCATATATCATTACATATTACTTTTTATGCATTTCTTTGAACCAAAGCTGGAAGTGGAAACAAAACTGAGAAGAATTGGTCTTTCCTCTTTTCTTTTCCTTCCTTTTGTTTCTACAACGGTCAGAAAAAAAATTGTCGTGTTTATTTGATTTTTTTTTTTTTTTTACTACTCATTTTTTTACCACTGAAAGAAATGCAGCCTTATACAGTACCAGCAAAGTGATGGAGATTTCTGAAATCTGCACGTGGCTTATTTTTTTTTTCTTGTGGATTTTACCAATCACAGTTTTTCTTTTTTTATATGCATCATGTCAATTTATTTGTGTTTTTGCAGCATTTTGAATAGGAGAAATGTAAAAGTGAAGATGACTTTATGCAGCAGTTTTCTTACCTATGCTGTGTTTTTTCCTTTTTCTGTAGAAAACTCTGCAGAAAGTACTGTATTTTGCAGATTATAAAACTCATTAGATTATAAAATGCAGCCTAACGTTGGAAAAAGATGTTTGGAAGAAAGGAATATTTACTTTTAAGACATGGGATCCATGTTATATTCCTAATGGTGGGTTTACACGTCCCGATATCGGCGTCCAACTCCGACCAAAAGTCACGTGGTTCGTGCGTTGGACCCGATATCGTTCGTGCGTTGTATGGTGTAAATGACCAATACGATGCACGAACGATGTCAAACCGATAACGGGGGTCGAATGAGCGCGCTATTCAACATGGCCGATATTGGATGCAGGTTGGAGCAGTACAACGTCCCCCATTCACCCCCATGTTAAATGGTCGTTCCTGGGTCGGCCGTACAAGGGGGGCGTACACATCGTAGAGACGTTGTATGCCGACATCGCGCAGTGTAAACCTCCGATGCGATTCTTGGAAATCCGGCCAGAAAAAGCGCGCTCCCGCGCCGTCGGATCCAATATCGGACCGACGTTGGAGCATGTAAACCCACCATAAGTGTCTTATAATCAATGCAGCTGGGGGGTCGGTGAGGAAGTGGCAGTGAAGCAGGGTCACAGGAGGCAAGGCCTCTGGCGCTGGGGGTACAGGAGGGTGGGGTGTCGCAATGGAGGGTTTCAGATGCCATTAATATCCAAATTACTGCGGTGGTGCATTGGGGTCACAGTAGGTGGAAACACTGAGACGCCTGTGATGCAACGCTGCAGGCTGGACACGGGAAGGGGGGGGGGGGGGATTGGTTCACGGTTGAGTGGTTTGCATTGCATTAATTCCCTAGCAGTGACACAATGGACATAAGGAAAGATGGCTGCGGAGGCAACAAATGTGCAGATTGGGATCTCAGACAGCTGACATCTGTCTCCTAAGTGCTGGGCTCCAGGAAGATGTCTGTGGAGGCAGTGTGTGCAAATTGAGATCTTGGCTGTCAGAGATGCCAATCTGCACATGCGCTGCCTCCGCAGCCATCTTTCCTTATGTCCTTCGCATTACTGTTGTGAAATCGATGCAAGCAAACAGCTCCCTTGTGTCACCCCTCCTCCTGTGCTCTGGCCCGCAGCGCCACATCACTGGTACGGCAGCATCCCTGCCTATTGTGATTCCCCCTGCTGCACCACTACTGCTCCCTACTCCCAGTAAGCTACCACTCTATTATAAAACGCACCCCCATTTTACCCCCAATTTAGGGGGGGGGGGGAAGGGTGCGCCTTGAAAAATATGGTTTTCAGTGTACATGTACCCTATATCTACGTTCACTCTAGGTGGATATGTTGCAGATTTCTCCATCCAAATTTGTTGGCAAAAATTGGATTTTTCTTTTACAAGTCTTATCCATAAACTGTGACAAAACATCGTACTTTATATATCATAAAATGGCGTGGATGAGCCGTGTACTGCTCCCTGTGCAGAGTAAATGGGGACATCTGTGGTACTTGTTAGGGTGCATGCTCACTGGCAGTGTACGCAGCGTTTTGTACGCAGCGTCTTGCTGCTGCATCCAAAACGCCGCGTCGTACAGTATCAGCATAGTGGATGGGATTTCAAGAAATCCCATTCTCACTATGCGTAATGATCCCGCAGCGTGTTTGGAGCTGCGGTGCGGGTTGCCAGGAGTCCGCTCCTTCGCAGCATGTTTATTTCATGCTGCGGAGTCGGAAGCAGCTCCCATCGGGTGACTGCAGGGAGAAGCCGCCCTGCACCCGCCGCACATGGTGAGTACAGGGTGGTTGCGGTCTCCCTGCGGCAACCCGCGGCTTCCCTCAGGTCTGGAGGAGCTGCATCCAACACACAGCTCCTCCGGACCGTGTGCACACACCCTAATGGCCACTTTACATGCAGCTACAGGTAATAGGTTTTCCACAGGTAACTTACTGGCTGCAGTGAAATCATGGAGACATAGTTCCATTTGTACACAGCAACATGTCTCCATGATTTCACTGCAGCCAGTAAGTTGCCTGTGGAAAACCTGTTACCTGTAGCTGCATGTAAAGTGGCCATAAGGGCTGCAGCATAAGGTGTCCTGCTGAGGTTTTCACCTCTGCATCTGCTGCTCAATTTACTGGAGGATTTTCTTTCCTGCATGTGTGTCACATTTTTGAAAATCTGCATTTACACTTAGGTGGGTTTACACGCTACAATATCTGAAACGATATCGTTGAAACGTCATGCTTTTCAGATCGTTCTTACGATATCAGTTGTGAATCATTGCGTGTAAACGCAGGATGTGTGAACGATAAATCGTTGGATCGGACATCTCAAATTTGTGCTCTGGACCTCTAATCTATCGGTCGTCGTCCAATTAACGCTCCAGAAAGCAGCATCGTTCAGTGTGACACCATGATGAACGATCTCGTTCAAAATTCTATTCCAGCCGCTTTGTAAAATTGTTCAAAGGTTCTTCTCCAAATTGCTGGCACGTTGCCAAAATTCAGATCGTTAACGATATCCTTGCATGTGACAATGCACGAACGATAATTACAAATCGTGCCATTTCTGTGACTTTTCTTAGGATATCGGAAACAATATTGTAGCGTGTGAAGCGGCCTTTATCCTTGGTGCTTGTGAGCAGAGTGGTCCAAGGAAAAAGGCAGCATCCAAGATTTGGATGACACCCATTCAAGTTTTTGGGTCCATGAAAAAAATCAGATGACATCTGAGTGTGGTCCAACTATTACAGACTAATCTAATGGAGAAACATAGATTTCCACTCTTATCAAACTCCGATCAGTCTTATCAGCAATATCAGATCATTTTTGTTCTATGGAGAGAAAATCGTTTGCACCAAACCCTTTTAGGCTACGTGTACACTGAGTATTTGGTGAGGTTTTTACCTCCGTATTTGTAAGACAAAACCAGGAGTGGGTGACAGAAACACGTCACCACTTCTGTATCCATTATACTTTTCCTCTGATTGTTCCACTCCTGGTTTTGGCTTAGAAGTTCTGAGGTTAAAAACTCGCTAAATACTGAATGTGTACATGTGGCCTTAGTGTGTTCTCGGTTTTATATTTTTTTCAGGTGGTTGTAAATCAGAGAAACTAAACAGTAAAAAATAAATAAATAAATGGTCGGTCCTATTTGTTTGACGTCACCTGCCGAGATCTGGAGATCCCCATACACATCAGGTGGACGTCCATCATTCCTCTAAAGTGTATGGGGACCTTGGGGCCAAATTCACACATCCGTACAGCGTTGTTGTTTTTTTTTTTCTTTAGTCATAGCTCTGTCTGACCTTACTTTGGGTCACGAGACCCAACGTCATCTCTTTTTCATATGAGGCTGTTATTTTGGGTCAGCAGGCTCAATTGGGCCTGGAAATGTGACTTTAGGTCTTATTTACAAGACTCAATAGAGATGCCGCCCTACAGGTCAGTGAAGACAATACGTCGACCATGAAAATCCCATAACATTGTGGCCACTCCCAGTATGTTGTTTAATCTTGCCAGGGTTTTCTTTTAAGGCCACATGCAGGAGCATAACTACAACAGGTGCAGGGGTTGCAATTGTACCTGGGTCCTGGAGCCTAGGGGGCCCCAAAAGTCCCTTTGGCTTATAGAAAGACTATTACTGTTAAAGATTTGTAATAATTGGGGGCCCTGCTGAAGCTTTTGCATCAGGGTCCAGGGTTACAAAAGTGTAATGGAAATACGTCACCATTTCTGTATTGCCCACTCCTGGTTTTGGCTACAAATACTAAGGTAAAAAAAACGTTGCCAAATGCCGTGGTATACCGTGGTCTTGCGGTACATCCCTTTATTTTACATGCACTCTTGCTAAATTTCAGCCAATATTGTGGACAGTTTTCCCCCTGTACGTCATCCCCAGGGAGCAGCCTGTGGTGTCAGCTGGGTAATGTGACTTTTATTGCTGCAGGTTTGTTTCTGGCTTTAGCTAACCTAATACTGTTTCATAGATGAGCTTAGAAGGGTCACGTCTGGTGAATGATTACATCCAGCATGTCAGCAGGGCTGGCTTCTGCCCATCTCCATCTGTTGCAGCAGGCTGATGTGATCTGTTTGTGTAAAAGCAGATGAGAGGTGAACGGTCCGGACTCACACCTTCTCATCGGACATGCTGAGCTTTTCTCCTTCTCCTCAGTTTTATAGGATATTATTTAGGTTGGCTGATCTTTGCTTTTTCAGATATCATTCGTGATTGATAAAAGGATGTTGTCATGTTCTAAATTAGATAAATGTCTACAAATGAACAGGTCTGGGAACTTGCTATCTACCTTATGGCGAGGAGTTTTCCTGCAACCATAAGAAGACAGTAAAGGTAAGGAGATTTACAGCCACATCCCTCCTCTAGAAAATATGCAAATTTGCACTTCAGTAAGGAAGTGGATGAACTCCAGTGCCACCTTTAAAGAGGACCTGTCACCAAACCAGGCATGGTGATCTAATTACAGCACTGAATGCAGCATGTCTGCTGCATCCAGGCAAGGGGTCCCCCAGCCCTTGAGGCCCCCTGTACCCCGAGTAAATACACTTAGAAAACTTACATCCTGCAGCCATAAAGGAGGTGGCTAGAGGCTGGAGCCAAAGGGCAGATTCACTCCTCCTGTATGTTTAATCTGCCTCCCTGATGCCAATCATTGTCTCCCTCGTCTGGAGTATAACACAGAGCTTATTTTACAAATGGCCACTTAACCCCGCCCCTGCGGTGACATCACCGCTTAAACCCGCCCTGCTCTATGGTTATCATAGAGCAGGGTGGGTATAAGCGGTGATGTCACTGCAGGAGGCGGGGCGGCCGGCCTCCTGCTCTGGCATCACCACCTTTCCCCACCCTGCTCTATGTTAACCGTAGAGCAGGGCGGGTATAAGCGGTGAGTCACCGCAGGGGGCGGGGCTAAGCAGCAATTTCTAAAATAAGCTCTGTTATACTACAGACGAGGGAGACAATGATTGGCATCAGGGAGGCAGCGGTGGGCAGATTAAACATGCAGGGGGTGTGAATCTGCCCTTTGGCTCTAGCCTCTAGCCACCTCCTTTATGACTGCAGGATGTAAGTTTTCTAAGTGTATTTACTCGGGGTACAGGGGGGCTCAAGGGCGGGGGGACCCCTTGCCTGGATGCAGCAGACCTGCTGCATTCAGTGCTGTAATTAGATCCTCATGCCTGGTTTGGTGACAGGTCCTCTTTAAGTAGCTCCTCACAGTTAGTCTCTTTCTAACAAGCTTTTCAATATGACTAGGGGATTTGTGCCAGATCAGAACCCCAAACTACAGACGCTGCGTTTCGGGGTAACTGCCCCTCATCAGTGTAGTGTGTGGTTCTGATCTGGCACAAATCCCCTAGTCATATTGAAAAGCTTGTTAGAAAGCGACTATGACTTTAAGGAGCTACTTAAAGGTGGAGCTGGAGTTCATCCACTTCCTTACTGAAGTGCAAATTTACAAATCAATATGCACGTTTAAATGATTAGAGCTGTTGGCCCTTCATACCAGAGGTTTGTGCAGGACTGTCAACTACCCAATAACACTGGCCCAACCAAACTTATCAAAAAGTCCATATAATAAGGAAGTAGCGGCACTCACCGTTTGAAGCAAAAACAGTCTCCAAGGCGGAGGTTGGTGCAAAGGAAGAAGAAAGGACCGTAAAGGTGGGCAGTAAGAATAGATGGCTGTTTCACGTTCGTCTGTGCACCTTCTGTACCTTCTCCCTTTGCTACGCCTAGATTTTCATGTTTCAGGCCATGTGCACAGTGAATTTTTTTTGTAGAGTCTTTATGTCCTGTTTGTCACAAAACTACACACCTATCTTTACCCAAGAAAAGTCTGAGACTTCTAGTGAGTTGTGTGCACAATACTTTTGTTTTTACTTGCAATCATGTAAACTGTTGGAGCGTTTTTGCAGTTTTTTTTTTTTTAAATAGCCCTTTAAGCCATTAATGTAGTAACATTAAGAAAAACACATGGCACAAAATTACACCAAAAATGCAGTATGTTTTTGGTGTGTTTTTCGGCCAGAAGAAGCAGTTTTGGTGCTGAAAATTTCTTCACCGAATACTCGGCGTGCACACATAGCCTTAAAGGGAATCGGTCGTGTCGTTTTGTGATAAGACCATCCCCAATGTGTGTTAAATGATGCAATGTCCATCACTAATATTTTTTTTTTTTAAAGAAAATTCCTGATATTGTTGCTTAGACTGTATGCTGAGGTAACTGTGCAGTCACCACTCCTATGACTGAAGCCAGGTATTTTTGTACAAACATACCTGACATCAGTCTCATAGGGGCGGCCCTTTTTGCTTACTGCTTAGATGCTAGTCTACTCAAATATTTTGACTGAGGCTTAAAGTGAACCTGTCTGCAGTTTTTTTTACACGTAAGGCCTTGTATACAGTATTCTAGAATGCTATACATAAGTCCCCTGATCTGTAAAACAAAAAAGAGCTTGTATTATACTTAGTTGGTCGAATGGATGTCGCTGGTCTTGATTCGGCGCCTCCTCTGTTCTTAGTTGGTAACCTGTCCTACGTCACATGCCCAGTCGCCTCGGTTGTGCTCCTGTGCAGGCAAACCTCTCTGCCCTCAGCTAAGTATTGTAATGCGCAGGGGAAGGCCGAAGAACGCATGCACACTTCGCAGGCTTTCTTTGACCTTTCTCTGCGCTTTACAACATGTTGCTCTGTCTTCAACAGACAGAAGTGCAGGAACGTAATGGAGGAGACTGTGGGTGGACGTAAGACATGTCACCAACTAAAAGCAGAGAAGAGGACCGCCTATCACCAGAAGAAAGGATGTGCCGCACCAAGACCAGTGATGCCCATCGGACCAGACCGCCTCCAGGTGAGTATAATAAAAGCTGTTCATTACATTATACAGATCGGCCTGGGGACTTGTATACAGTATTCTAGAATGCTGTATAAAAAGTCTTGGTGGTGGCTCCAACTTATATGCAAAAAATAATTTGGTGATGGGTTCACTTTGATGGTGTTTTTTTTTTTTTTTTATAATTTTTTTTTTTTTTGTAGCAACATACTATTTTCTCTTCTGTAAGCCTATGTTTATATGTAACTTACGCAAGAGGCATAAATTGATAACTCTAATGACTGAGGACTGTTGTCTGGTTATTTGGGTTATGTTTGAATATTCTGTTATACAAAACTTTTGGAACTGTAGTTCCCCAATTATTGGGATGTGTAAACTGGGTCTGTCACCTAACTAACAACCAATGGTTCTCGATGTTCTATGTACAGTTCCCTGACAGAAGTTATGTCGCTTATCTATGTTATGGATGGCTAGTGTAAACACGTTTGATACCTGCTGGTATCAAAAAATTCTGACAGAAGTATGGGGATAAATGCCAGATAAATGATTGTTGGGGGACATGTGGATCAGCTATATCCGATTTTGGACTGCTAATCGCTTTATCGTGGAGATAGGTGGTTGGCAGAGATATCCATCAGCAGTTTTCTTATATAGAATAAAGAAGCATTTGGCTGAGTGAGCACCTATGGCTATGTGTATCATGGCTTAAGGCTCTGACCGTGCAACTTGCTGGATCCAGTTAGAAATGGAGTCCATAGGGGTACCTTTATACGTCGCGATATTGCAATGCAACATCGACAAAAAGTCACGTGGTGTGGCCGTTTGCAGTTGATATCGTTTGCGCGTTGTCGTGTAAATGGGCAATGCGACTTGAAAAAATCGTAGCTATGATATTGCAAGAAGATTGCGCAAGCCCTTCAACGTACGATATTACATATGCGATCTGGCATGATCGTGTTGTTTGACGGCGCAACTACGATTTGGAGCGCAACTTCCCCTATTCACTACAATGTTAAATGCTCGTTCGCTGGGTTGCTCATATCCAGCGCAAAAAAGGGCGTACAACATCGTAGTTGCGTTGCCTGCCGATATCTCCCTGTGACATCTATGCGATCTTGGACAAGTGCCAAAAATGAGCGCGCTCCCGTGAAATTGTATGCAATATCGGAACGATATCGCGACGTGTAAACGTACCCTAAGGGACCCGTTACACGGTGCCACCTTGCCGCCGATGTCTGCAGGGAATCACGGGTGCACACATTCCCGCCGACATCGCTGGTGAAATGTCACACATGGCAAGTCGCTGGCGTACTCGCCGGCAAGTAGCGTCGGCGACCACTCGCTAGGTTACCCAGGAAACCAGTGACTGGTAACCCGCAATGTTAAACATTGCGGGTCGCCGCGTTACACAGGGCGATCATGCATGATCGCCCTGTTCAGATCGCCAGGTTTCACAACACTGCTGTGCAACCTGGCGATCATTCTGAGGCGATATTTCACCTCATTATCGCCTCGTCACACTAGGTGATGCACCAGTGATGTCGGCGACGGTAGGCCATGCCCCTGCATCGCCGCCGAAATCACTGGCGATGTCACCTAGTGTGACGGGAGTCTAAGAGTTTTGAGTTCCAGTATTTTTGATGCCATAAATCCATAAAAACACGCTTTCACTATTCTTGACACCTCTTTGCTGGAGATCATTGAATGGACACTTGTTTGTGTAGGTGATCAGATTTATTCTGGCAGAAACATTTTTTTGGAGAACAGAATGATCGTCTTAACAATTTTTTGTCATCTGTCCGTTATTAGTGGCCTGTGTAAATGGGCCATTAAACGAACGCTTGTCGACATGTATATAGCCATAACCAGATGTCTATATGGCCTTTATGCTGGGGATGCTTGTAATCTTGCTGTCCTTTTATCAAGGTTGCCTGCTCTCAAGGTCTCAATGGTGGTGACATATCTCCCACTAGAAACAAAATATTACATGTGTTGAAATTCAACAAGCCTGATACAAGCCCTGCACTGCGCATGCATGCTGGAGGCATAACAGAGCGACTCGGGTGTACCACGTCACCCGAAGCCAGAAATGACGCGATTCGCGTCATACAGCCGCACACTGCAGCCCCGGCCGTTAGAGGAGAGCAGGGAGGTGCGCATTTGAATCAGAGTTGAAGATCACGCCTATTGAGGCGTGATATTAGGAAGAGGGAGAGCCTGCCTGGGTGACTATGCATACAATAGTCACTAATTAACATCGCTAATGAGTGAGTTTAATAACGTTTATCTTCATTTTCAATAGATGCATTTAGGAGCTAAAAGGAATGTAGGATAAGTGTGAATATGCTCTAGGGACATCTTTTAATAGCTTAGGAGGTGATTTGGGGGTGACAGGATCCCTTTAAATAAATGTTGCAGTAAGGCACATCGCCCTACTCCTATAAAGTAGTAAGTGAACCTATTTATACATTACCAGGAAGAACAAGAGGAACGGCCCAAGTTCTAAAAAAAGATGATCCAGAATTATGTCAAGGTGAACAAGTATTTTCTAAATTAGACGAGTGAGGAGGCCGATTGTACAGACAGCCCCAACATATCACATGCCCACAGGACGGCCTGGCTGGGTGAGGTTCCCTGTAGAACAGTCAAACCAAAGAAGCCTGGTTAATAACAAGTAGTATGGTGTGTATATTAACTGAGCCATAAACCCTCCTCATACCATGTCCAGCAGACATTGTAGTATTTCTATATGGATTTTATTATTAGGGTACGGACACACTCGGATGAGTGCAATGCGTCCTTTTATCTCATTGCACTCGGACCAGTGTTATTCAATGCCTGAGAGCACATTGGCAAGTGTTGGATGCTTTTTTTCTCATCCAGATTCTGGGTGAGATGAAAGTCGCAACATGCTGTGACAGTGAGATTCATTCGCAAGACTCGCCAATGCAAGTCAATGGGTCTGACAAAATCACGGACTGCACACGGCCCATCCGAGAGGCATCCATTTTTTTCACTGATACATTATATCATTCTGAAGCTGAGACAACTGTAAAATGTTCCTGTAAATTATTCTACAGTTAATAGCTGCTGAGAAAATAAAATGGATTTTATGCACTCGGATATGATCTGAGAAAAATGTCGGATACTCGCACAGCACTTGCATGCCAAACTGAGCAATAAACGGATGACTGTACCCAATTTGTTATATATTTTAGGAGCCAGTCAGTCCATTTTCTACCGACTCCAACTCCACCAAAATGGGCTCCGACTTCGACTCCACAGCCCATGCTGCAGGTCTGTGGGCCACCCCTCCCATTTGGCATGGTGCAGCTCTATGGGCTGCCCCTCCCCCATATAGCATACTACAGCAGGACTGTGTGGGCCGCTCCCATCTCAACTCCCATATGCAATGCCTCAAGTGTCTAAGGGCAAATACAGCCCTTTCCTCTACCCATAATACAGGGGATACCTTACTGATAGTGGTAACCTCCAGCAGAGTATGTCGCCCTGGAAGCCGGGAACTGTGCACCGCAGAGTCCTATCTTGAATAGAGCAGACGTGCACAGGACTACATCTCTCCCACTGTGGCATTGCATATGGGGCTGGGTGGGATGGGAGCAGCCCACACAGACCTGGACTGCAGCAGGCACTGCAGCATTGCATAGATATGTGGGGGCGGGGGTGATAGCGGCCCACACAGACCGGGGCTGCAGCAGGCACTTCAGCATTGCATGTGGCCCACATGTAATGCTGCAGTGCCTACTGCAGGTACCCCGGGTCTGTGTGGGCCACTCCCATCCCCTTCCCTGCCCCATATGCAATGCTGCAGTGCCTGCTGCAGCCCAGGTCTGTTTGTGGAGGCCGTTGTCATTCCCGGCCAGCCCAGAGCCCGGAGAAAAAAAACACGCTCAGGCGCCACCCTCCCTGAATTCCGGCGCCCTAGGCACAGCCCTGGGTATATGGGGTATGCATGCGTATAAGTCTTTTGCACCTATATGTGATAAAAATGCGGTACTTCTCCATTATTTCATTACTAATGAAACCTTCTTTACCAATGCAGTGTCATTATAGGACATAAAGACTTTGAGGTTAATTATCCACCTCTTTGTATGTGCGGCTGTATATACAGTGCCTTGTGAAAGTATTGGGCCCCCTTGAACTTTTAAACTTTTTGCCACATTTCAGGCTTCATTTTTTTTTTTTGTGAAGAATCAAGAACAAGTGGGACACAATCGTGAAGTGGAACGAAATGTATTGGATATGTTCTACTTTAACAAAAAAACTGAAAAGTGGGGCGTGCAAAATTATTCAGCCTCCTTGAGTTAATACTTTGTAGCACCACATTTTGCTGTGATTACAGCTGCAAGTCGCTTGGAGTAGGTCTCTTATCAGTTTTGAAGTTGGCTGCAGAATCCGGGATTATAGACCGCGCTCACCAGAAGATGGATAACAAACTTTATTTGCCACACATCACACAACACACAGGATTTGCCGACGCGTTTCGTGGTCCTCCAACCACTTCTTCAGGGCATGTATTACAGATCTCAAATAAATGTATGTTGTATTTGAGATCTGTAACATGCCTGAAGTGGTTGGAGGACCACGAAACGCGTCGGCAAATCCTGTGTGTTGTGTGATGTGTGCCAAATAGTTTGCTATCCATCTTCTGGTCAGCACGGTCTATAATCCCTGATTCTGCAACTAACTTCTACACTTATCCCCCACAGGATCTGCAGCGACCAGGCAACTTCTACCAGTTGTGGGTGTCACAACAGAAGAAGGTGAGTGGGTCCTGAAAACTCCTCTGTTGTACCCTGGTGAGTGCTCTATGTGCGCTGCCCCTCCCCCTTCCTTTCTTGTCTATCAGTTTTGCACATCGAGAGACTGAAATTCTTGCCCATTGTTCCTTGCAGAACAGCTGGAGCTCAGTGAGGTTGGATGGAGAGCGTTTGTGAACAGCAGTTTTCAGCTCTTTCCACAGATTCTCGATTAGATTCAGGTCTGGACTGTGACTTGGCCATTCTAAGGGTATGTGCACATCAGTAGTTTTGTGGGCTGTTTTTCAGCGTTTTCCGTCGGCGGTTTCCGCTGAGTTTTATGTTAATTTATGTTAATCCTAGCCACCGGTTGGATTAACATGCTAGTCAATGGCTTTTAGAAAACGCTGTGTACATTAGAACGGTTTTTGTCTTGTCGTTTCCAGTTTATTCACCGGTTTTCCACCGGTTTTCAAAGATAGAGCAAGTGACTTCTTTTGGCCGTTTTTCCAGCGGTTCCAGCATAACAAGTGCACCAAAGACCAGTCTGGAAATCGCTAAGAAAAACGCCGGGAAAATCGCCAAGAACACGCTGTACAAACGCTGATAAACCGATCGCAAAACGTTAGCAAATCGCTAACAAAACGAGAGACACTGGCGAGTGCAGAAAACTCAGTTTCTGCCATTCTCCACCGGTTCCCGGTCGGTCTGCAAAGATGCAGAAACAACTGATGTGCACATACCCTAACACCTGGATACGTTTAATTTTGAACCATTCCATTGTAGATTTTGCTTTGTTTGGGATCATTGTCTTGTTGGAAGATTAATCTTTGTCCCAGTCTGAGGTCTTTTGCAGACTCCAGCAGGAGTCAGCCAAAATGGTCCTGTATTTGGCTCCGTCCATCTTCCCATTAATTTTAACCATCTTCCCTGTACCTGCTGAAGAAAAGCAGGCCCAAACCATGATGCTGCCACCACCATGTTTGACAGTGGGGATGGTGTTTTGAGGGTGATGAGCTGTGTTGCTTTTACGCCAAACATCGTTTTGCATTTTGTCCAAAAAGTTTGATTTTTGGTTTCATCTGACCAGAGCACCTTATTACACATGTTTGGTGTCTCCCAGGTGGCTTGTGGCAAACTTCAAATGAGACTTTTTATGGATATCTTTGAGAAATGGCTTTCTTCTTGCCACTTTTCCATGAAGGCCAGATTTGTGCAGTGTACGACTGATTGTTGTCCTATGGACAGACTCGCCCACCTCAGCTGTAGGTCTCTGCAGTTCATCCAGAGTGATCATGGGCCTTTTGGCTGCATCTCTGTCTGATCAGTCTTCTCCTTGTTCGAGATGAAAGTGTAGAGGGACGACCGGGTCTTGGTAGATTTGCAGTGGTCTGATACTCCTTCCATTTCAATATGATCATCTCAAGGATCACTGTGCAAACGTTTAAAACTTGGGAAATTTTTTTGCATCCAAATCCAACTTTAAACTTTGCCACAACAGTATCTCGGACCTGCCTGGTGTGTTCCTTGGTCTCCATGATGTTCTCTGCACTTGAAGCAGAACCCTGAGACTATCACAGAGCAGGTGCATTTATACGGAGACTTGATTACACACAGGTGGATTCTATTTATCATTACCAGTCATTTAGGACAACATTACATCATTCAGAGATCCTCACTGAACTTCTGGAGTGAGTTTGCTGCACTGAAAGTAAAGGGGCCGAATGATATTGCACGCCCCACTTTTCAGTTTTTTGTTTAAAAAGTGTAAAATATCCAATAAATTTCGTTCCACTTCATGATTGTGTCCCACTTGTTGATTCTTCACAAAAAAACTAGAATTTATATCATTGTTTGAAGCCAGAAATGTGGCAAAAGGTTGAAAAGTTCAAGGGGAACAAAAACTTTAACAATGCACTGTATATATACCATGGTCACACTAGTAAAAAGGTTGTGTGTATCCATCTTCCATAAAAGTGTGATATGAATTGCTGGTGTAGATAAATGTTTTTGGCAAAGATACAGGGTCAGCAATATTCTAGGTAGAACTAAAGGCATATAGATGTACCAAAGAATGGCCTGGGCTATACTGGAATTCATATAAGGATTCAATTAGCGATCTTACATTAATTTATAATAAATGCACGTGTCGATAAAAACATAGTTGCAAAAAAAAAAAAAGCTAGTGGTATATAAAAATCAAATGTAAAGACTTACATGGCATAAGAAAGGCTAATTTATATAAACACAGGGATGTACATGAAATGTTCAAGAGAAGATACAGTATATGAAGATGGCAGTTAACAATAGCGGGATCTACTGCTGCACAGGGAGCTCCCTAGCAAACTATAGCAGGCAAATGCACATTTAAGGCTGCTTTCACTTTGCGATTTTGTTAAATCCGATGCTGTCCGATAGACTGCTGCGATTTTGGCTTCCGAGTGAAAAATCGGATCAAATTGGAACCGATTTGTCACGATTAAAATAAAATGGTAGTCTATGGGGATCGGATCGGATGGAAAATCTGATCCGATTTTCTGTACTGAGCATGCTCAAACTCCTAGACCACTCCAGAAACCTCCCCCAGCCCTCCCTCAGTGGGTGGAGTTCCATCAGCAAATCGGACCAATGGCATTCGATTTAGTACATCCGATGCTTTCTGATTTTCATCGGACAGCATCGGATTTAGCAAAATCACAATGTGAAACCAGCCTAAGAGGGGTACACATAATTGTAATGAATACTTAAAGGGAACCTGTCATGTCCTTTTTGTTTTTAAACTGACCTCAATGTTGTTTATATCATGCACTCTGCAACACTAACGTGGTTTAAAAAATCCATGTATTAATTTTAAAAGGCATCTTAGATGCATTAGGTACATGCACAAACTGTCGGCGGAGTGGTCCTTTGAGCTGGTATCGGTCACATCAATCCACTGCAGTTAGTAAAATGTAGCCCCCCCCCCCCCCTGCATTGTGATATATTAACATCATTAAAGTGATCCTGAACCCACAAACTGACCCCCCCCCCCCGCATCTTTCTACCTGTCCCTGCACCCCCTCTTATCATTTCTAGCCATCCCTTTTGCAGAAAAAAAATCGATTTTGTAAAGTAGAGAAAAGTTTATATTTACCTCGTTCTGTGTGAGTTCTCTGTATCTGAGGAAGCCGCAATAGGCAGGGCCTGTCTGCTGCTCCCTTGTAATTATGCACGCCCCTCTCTGCTTGCTGCCTTGCATAGAGCCTGGCCGTGTCATGAAAGGGGCGGGGCTAAAATCATGTCAAACTGGAGCCCCGCCCCCTTTCATGACACGGCCAGGCTCATAGCAAGCAGAGAGGGGCGTGCATAATTACAAGGGAGCAGCAGACAGGCCCTGCCTATTGCGGCTTCCTCAGATACAGAGAACTCACACAGGACGAGGTAAATATAAACTTTTATCTACTTTACAAAATCGATTTTTTTTTTTTTTTTGTCTGCAAAAGGGATGGCTAGAAATGATAAGAGGGGGTGCAGGGACAGGTCTAAAGATGTGGAGGGTTCAGTTTGTGGGTTAAGGATCACGTTAAATGCAGAAACACGTTGTGGAAGGACCTGTGGTGATGTCACTACCATGTGACTAATGGGCGGAGCTAAACCCAAAGGGTCTTTGACTTGAGCCCTGCTTGGCTCCACCTATTGTGGTCACATGGTCGTGATATCGCCACAGGTCCTTCCACAGCATGTGTATTTCTGCACTTAATGATTTTAATATTACAATGCAGGGGACGTGACTATGCTTTAAGCCCTTCATGACCAAGCCTATTTTGAACCTAATGACCTGGACAGTTTTTGCAATTCTGACCAGTGTCCTTCATGAGGTAATAACTCTGGAGCTTCAATGGATCCTAGCAATTCTGAGATTGTTTTTTCGTGACAAAATGGGCTTCATGTTAGTGGTAAATTTAGGTCGATAATTTAGAATTTTTATTCTGTTAAACCAGAGAGTTATGTGACACAAACATCAGCACAATTTTGGAAAAAAAAATAATTTTTTTTTGGTTCGAAAGTTATAATGGTTCAAAGTTCATCAGCAATTTCTCATTTTTTCCAGCAAAATTTACAAAACCATTTTTAGTGACCACATCACATTTGAAGTCCCTTTTGAGGGGTGTGCTTGACAGAAAACACCCAAAAGTGACACCATTCCAAAACCTGCACCCCTCAAGCTACTCAAAACTATATTCAAAAAGATTATTAACCCTTCAGGTGCTTCACAGGAACGAAAGCAACATGGAAGGAAAAAAATGGACATTTTAATTTTTCCAACAAAAATGTTTTTTAGCCTCAATTTTTTCATTTTCACATGGGCAATGGGATAAAATGGATCCTAAAATTTGTGGGGCAATTTCTCCTGAGTACATAGATGCCTCATATGTGGTCATAAACCACTGTTTGGGCGCACGGCAGTTCTCAGAAGGGAAGGAGCGCCGTTTCACTTTTTGAATGGAAAATTAGCTCCAAAAGTCAAATGGCGCTCCTTCCCTTCCGAGCTCTGACATGCGCCCAAAAAGTGGTTTATGACCACATATGAGGAAGCGGTGTACTCAGGAGAAATTGCCCCACAAAGTTTAGGATCCATTTTATCCCGTTGCTCATGTGAAAATGAAAAAATTGAGGCTAAAACAACATTTTTGTGGGGGGGGGGGGAGAGAAAAGTACTTTTTCATTTTTACAGATCAATTTGTGAAGCACCTGGGGATTTAAAGTGCTCACTATGCATCTAGATAAGTTCCCTGGGGGGGGGGGTCTAGTTTCCAAAATGGGGTCAGTTGTGGGAGAGCTCCAATGTTCAGGCACACAAGAGGCTCTCCATATGCGACATGGTGTCTTCTAACAATTGGAGCTAATTTTCCATTGAAATTTTTAGCGGACACCATGTCGCGTATGGAGTGCTCCTTTGTGCCACCAGCATTGCCACTAGCACAAGGGCAACTGGAGGAGTTGGGGTACAGCACCAGAAAATGGTGCCTCTAATGAGTGCACTATTTTCTGGGGTGGCTGTGAGTTGCAATTCGCAGCATGGTGGGGCAACAACGTTTTGGGTCTCTCCACGCTGAGGATTCCAGCCCCCCCATCTGCCAAGTTGTACCTGGCTGGCAACCAAAAACACAGCGAAGCCCGTTTTTTTCTTTATAGACCTAATTTCAGGGAAAAAACGATGTGGGGCTTCACCATATTTTTGCTAAACCCAGGTACAACATGGCAGTTGGGGTCTGGAATCCTCAGCATGGAGAGGCCCAAGCTGCGAATTGCAGCCCGCAGCTTCCCCAGAAAGTGTCGCATTCATTGAAGTGCCATTTTCTGGTGCTGTACCCAGGCTCTCCCAGTTTTCCTAGTGCCGGTGGTAAACCTGGTAATGGGTTAATGCCAGCTTTTTTTTATTGGCAGCTGGCACTAAGCCTGATCGGCTCATTGCCGATCACCGCTGGGGAGAGATAAGTGACCATGCACTCCCTCTTCCCGGACACTAAGTGCTGTGGTTGTAAGGTCACAGCACTTAGTGGGTAACTTAGTGCCGGAAGCATGACAGCGTTGCAAGGCACCGCCGCCTGCTTCTGCCCCCTGCTTGTCTGCAGACCCATGTCCCTGCATGGATATCGGGCTGCAGAGAAGGATCTGACAGCAGGGCATAGCGGATCACTGTCCCCGCTGTCAGATCCTTCTGCAGCCTGATCTTGCAGGGACATTGGGCTGCAGAGAAGCAGCGGGTAGAAGCGGGCGGGCACAATGCCCTTCACCGCCGTCATGATGCTTCCGATGATGGGGAGTGACCACCCCTTCCATAGCTGGACATAGAATTGCGGTGATTGGCTATTTGAACAGTCAATCACTGCGATCCTGAGGGTGGGTTGGGGAATCCACCCTCCCTGACCTCAAGCTCCAATGCTCTGTGATAGGAATCAGAGAGCATCGGGGCCTGATGGCAGTTACCGCGGCAATAGTGCCGCGGTAACCACCATGGCATGGGTTGGGAACGTACAGAATTTCATGACGTTGTACAATGTCAAAGGTCGGGAAGGGGTTAATGACTGTGGATTGATGTGACTGATACCAGCTGTAGGACCACCCTGATACCTGTGCAGGTAAATACAAGCATCTAAAGGGCTTTTTATGATAAATACATGTATGTTAGTTTGTGGGTTTTTTTTAAGGTTCGTGATGCACAGTGCAAAATCTAAATAACATCGGTGGCAGTGCTAAGACAAAAAAAACATGACCGTTCCCTTAAACGTTACCATGAGTTTGTAGTGTCAGCCGAAAAATATGCTTTACAGCCTCTCACACCAAGCTCTGTGTGGCAGCTTGATTGACAGAGCAGGAGAAAAGGAGGGCAGAGACATTGAAGGGGCGGAATACACAAGGAGGAGGCAGGGAGGATAGTGCCAGCGGTGAGGACCTCTTAATAAGATCCCACCCTGGGGACCTCTTAACTGTAAGGTTTCGAAAGTGTTTTTTAAAGCTTACAGGGGAGCTAGAGACATGAGGGACCCCATCCCTGAATGCAGCAGACATGCTGCATTCAGTGCTCATTTAGTTTGCCATGCACCAGGGGGGTGACAGGTCCTCTTTAAACATTATTTATTTTTTTAAAGTCAGGTTTGGGTATATCCACCTGAAAGACATATTATAACATGGCCATCGTCTGCCAGCAAAGATGTGGGCTTTTATTTGCTGAGCTGACTTGCTCACCAAGTTTAAGTGCTCATAGAGAAATTAATAGGAAAAGTATGAACGGCCGCATCTTCCCTGACAGGTCTCTGATTAAATAAATGTAGAAGATGTAAGTAGCTGGTTAAAGGAGTTGTTGCGTGTTCTGTGTTTAGGAACACACCGCTTCTCTGCCTCCTGCTCACCTTGTGGCGGTGCGCTCCTGAAGACATTGGTGGCATGGCCAGAACTGTGCCCCTACCTGGAGGCTGCTGTGCCTCTGCAATATGGGAGAAGCATCTGGGCACTTAGGCCAAATGCAGCCATTCGTCCAGTTTCAAGTTTTCTTAAGTGCACACTCCTTTCCTAAGAGGCCGGTAACTCTGGTAATGAGCTGTAAGCAATAGATTTAAAATATATCCATTCTTAAAGAGAACCTGATACCTCCTGAGAGCAGCATGAGTTGGGGGGGCAGAGACTCTGATTCCAGCGTTGTCACTTACTGGGCTGATTGCTATAGTTTTGATAAACACTGTTTTGTCTACTCCTGATTAAGCAGTGTTCTGAATGCGGAGTTTGGTCTAAGGGCCCTTTACATGCAGAGACTTTCCAGTGATCCGACCTGGCCGGGGTCGCTGAACAGTCTCTCTGCAGTTGCTGGTGAGCTGTCAAACAGGCAGACTCACCAGCAACCTGTCAGCAGCGAGATCGCTGGTAACCAGGGTAAATATGGGGTTGCTAAGCAGCGCATCTCTGCTTGTTACACGTTGTTTTACCCTGGTTACAGCGTCCTCCCTTACAGGGTGACAGCTTTCTGTGTACACTGTGCATAGGTAGAATGCTGCCCATCTTTGGGGGGGGGGGGGGGGTGGCCGGTGTTATACAGAAAAGGAGGACTACATGACAAGAGACAACTTCTCCTACGGTGATTTATTATCAGTTTGAGATTATCAGACCTGCAGAAAGCAGCCCATAAGTGACACATCGCTGCAATCTGTGCTTCTACATTATACTGCTCTGATTAGGCAGCAAAAAGCTGCCGACCTATTTTCCCTTTAAGCAATAAAAAGATTTTTAATATGATGTAATGTTGAGTTGCTTTTACGAGCTCTTTGCAATTTTACCCACTTAATTGACAATTTATACCCTATAATGATATGTTGTCATTTCTAAAAGGATTATAAAGAATCTACACATTTTTCTTTTTTTAAATCAATATATTTACATCCATTTTCTGGACCCAATGCCATATTTGTGACTACCTTTGCTGGTGCGAAGAAAGTGCCTACAGGACGTTGGTGTAGAACCTAACTACCGTAGGTTTGGGATTACAAGACTCACTTTTCCTCCCAAAAATTTTGGAGGAATATGAAGAGCGCATGTTATAATCCAGTTGTAGTTTACTGGGAGCGGAGTCCCAGGAGGCATTGTCGCTGGTGCTCTGGCGGGTGTCAGGACGAGGCTACGGATGTCTCTGCAATGCTGCATGCAGGGTGAGGCAGGAGCCAGTCCCAGCAGCTGTATTACAGTACATGTCGGGGGTGCGAGCTTCAAGTAATTGACACTTAGGGTACCGTTACACAACGCAATATTGCATGCAATTTCACTGGCAATTTGCTGTTTCAGTGAAATCATGGACACTTTGTTCTATTTTGTTGCAGTGTACAAAATAGAACAATGTGTCCATAATTTCACTGCAACCAGCAAATTGCCAGTGAAATTGCATGCGTCATGTAACGGTACCCTTAGAGACTAGCTGAGATCTCAGTCTGCACAGGGGCGGCCTCTGAGCGCCATCTTCTTGAAGCTCGCACCGTCAACATGTACTGTAACACAACCGCTGGGACTGGTTCCTGCCTTGCTCCCCAGGCAGCATTGCTCTACCCCTGACACCTGCCGCTTTGCCTGTCTCCTGTGACCCTGCTCTACTACCACTGCCTGGTAAGCTACAAAGGGATTCTAAGACTAACTTGGATCTTAAGACTGACTCTGCCACCTGTGATAGAAGAACTCGTTTTTAATAAAAAACTGATGGATTTTTTTTTTATATTTTTTTTTTATTTTAGATCTCTGGAAAAGATGGTGGATCGTCTGGCAAATAGTGAAGCTAATGCAAGGCGTATAAATGTAGTGGAAAGCTGCTTCGGCACAGCCGGTCAACCCCTGGCAATTGATGGTCGGGTCCTCATCGGAGAAGGCGTTTTAACGAAACTCTGCAGGAAGAAACCAAAAGCGAGACAGTTCTTCCTGTTCAATGACATTCTGGTGTATGGAAATATCGTTATTCAGAAGAAGAAGTACAACAAGCAGCACATCATCCCGCTAGAGAACGTCACCATCGACTCCATCCAGGACGAGGGCGATCTGCGGAACGGGTGGCTCATCAAAACCCCCACAAAATCATTTGCAGTTTACGCGGCCACAGCGACTGAGAAATCTGAATGGATGAATCACATCAATAAGTGCGTGTATGATTTAATTTCTAAAAGTGGCAAGACCCCCAATAACGAACATGCTGCCGTCTGGATCCCCGATTCTGAAGCCACCACGTGTATGCGCTGCAAGAAGGTGAAGTTTACTCCTGTAAATCGGAGGCACCACTGCCGGAAATGTGGATTTGTTGTTTGTGGACCCTGTTCTGAGAAAAAGTTCCTTTTGCCGAACCAGTCTTCTAAGGCCGTGCGGGTCTGTGATTTCTGCTACGAACGTCTGTCTAGTGGAGACTTGCCCGCCTGTCTGCCCGGTCGTTCAGACTCTCTCTCCAGCTCCCCCCAAATGTCTCAGATGTCCGATGATGACGACGATGACAGCAGTGACTGAGGGAATTACGGCTCCTCGGAAGGATTGTTTACTAGGAGAGGAAGGAAAGATGAGATTTGGCTGCTTTTACTGGGGAGCACATATCATGGTTTTCAGTTGATGACTTTGTAAAACTCCTAAATCAGTGATGCTCTTTTGCCTGAGAATATTTACCTACATGTGCCTTGATATAACAATCATTTTGGTTCTTTCAGGGAAGTTCCTACTTTTATTTTTCTCTTGCTTCTTCTCTCTTGCAGATTGTTGTTATAGAGATTTTTCAGAATCTATAAAATGAGCTTTTTTTTTTTTTAAATTCCTATGTATCTTTCACGTAGATCTAAAGGGTGTGTGGTCGGGCACTCACAGAATTTCTGCACTGTGCCTTCAGTGCTGAGATTGGCACCAGGACCTGTCTGATCCTGACCTGTTGGGTTTTACTCTGTCAGTTATCTCTGGAATCATAGCTGGGGATGTAACCGTTTATTCACATGGATGAGGCTTGTACACAGATCAGACTGTAAGGCTTGGTTTGTGCTTTTGCAATTTTACAGTTTGTGGTTTCACAATGAGGTTTGGATTAGAGCTGTCAAGTGGTGGCGGTGATATCTGTTATAAAACACATCTGGGACATTGTCAAGGTTTGCATCATGTAAACAGCGTGTTAGAAGCATTCTCTAAATAAACGAGGAGCGTCCATTAAAGATATCTCCTGACCAACTTCTATTTATTGCAGGACACTGAAACTGCATGTGTAATGATATAAGTCTCTATAGGTTACGTGCCAATTTTCAACTCTGAACTGACAACCGTCTTTCTTTTCCAGGTGCTGACGTGGTGTGAGGTGATGATGGAGCCAGGGAGTACAGAGCAGCCATCAAGTTCCTTTACTTGAAAGGTTCATCGATTGCAGAATAGGGTCACCCTTGGATTGGAGCTGTTTCTACTGAAGTTGGACCGCATTTAAAATAATACCAGTTCTTGACTACATCATTTGATGGAGAATCGTCACCATAAACGTCTCCCTTGGTGTGTGGCCTTTCAAGTAAAGAAACTTGATGACTGCTCTGTATTCCACTGGGTTCATTATCACACCTAACACCTCAGCACCTGGAAAAGAAAGACCGTTATCAGTTCAGAGTTGCAAATTGGCATGTATCATTACAAGGGTGCACTTTCAGCATTCTGCAATAGAAGTGGGTCAGGGGGAAACTTTAATGAACGCCCCTCGTACATCCATATTACATCTGCAACTAAGTGTTTTGATTTGTATGAGTAGTAGCAGACCAAGGAAACAATCTGGGCGATAAACTAAAAATGAAAAGCCCTATGAATACCAAACAGTTGCTGCATTGGCATTCCTGGGGGGAAAAAACTGTGTGCATGTAAAACCGCGGCTTATGGTGAGCCTACAGGTCTGCTGTGCCGCCTTTACACGCACCGTTCCAGCCCAATGTTACCTTTGTATGGTATCGCTCTTGGGGGACGACACCTCTGTAATAACGCAATACATTTTTATTAAATTGCAGCACGGGTACTCGGAGCTGCCATTATAGTTTTCTGTATAATGCAGCTCAGTAACAGCCATGAACCATAAGAGAAGCTTGTAAACTGGAGGGTCCGGCCGGTGACGAGGCTTGTTGCATAAATAAGAGCTATTCTTACTTCCATAATGGCACTATCCTTTGACTGTGTTGTCTACTTTGACTACCAGAGAACGAGAGCATGGATCCATCATAGTCTTCCATAATATTTTTACAGTCTGTCAATCTAAAAAAATAAAAATTTCTTGCGGATGCTGTAAGGCGGCAGCATAAGGGGATTCTTGATCTATTTTTTTGATATCTAAGCAATCTGGTCTAATGAAGGCTTTAAGAAATGAAAGGAAACAATCACTGCAGGGAATTTTATATTCTATGTATTTGCTTTGTCATAGTTAGTAAATGCACAAAATACAAACTATGAGAACCTCGATGCAGAAATCGTGTAGGAAGTAATGGGTCTGATGTTCAAAACCAAAGACTGGCATTTTGTACTCTAAGCCTTGTAATTTTATTTTGATAACCGCTTCTTCCTGCAAGGAAAAGGGGTTGGGATCTTAGAGAATCTGTTGACAAGTGTTTGCTATTTAATCTGAGAGCATCTGATTCCAGCGATGTGTTTGTTTAAATGTATATTCAATAAAATCAGAGTTTTATCTCCAGGAGATCATAATTACCTTACAGGACTAGTGGTCTCTTGCCATGTAGTTCTCCTGTTCTGTATAATACCACCCCACCACCACCACTGATTGGCAACTTTCATTGTACACAGGAAGCTGCCAGTCTGATGTGGGCGGAGTTGAGCATAGCTCTGCATTTCGGAAACTAGTAGATCTTCAGCAGATAACACAGGGAATTTATCAAAACTACAGCAAGCAACCTAGTAAGTGAGATATTGCTAGAATTCAGGTCTGTGGCCCTACATTATACAGCTCTCGCATAAAAAGGTGACAGATTCCCTTTAAAAGGGGTTTTGGCAAGCTGGCAAAAAGTCGGCTTCATCCCCAAATTGCTGCCACACTAAACTGCATGGGGATGAGCTGCAGTACCAGATACGGCCTATGGACAAGTGTGACGCTTTTCTCCAATCTCCTCAATCCCTTAAGTGTTAATAAACACAGGCAAAGCCTTAAAGATTCTCAACAGCCATAGACTTGTCCAAAGATCGACCACTAGCACAGAGACAGGGGTTACGAGCGGATCCCAAAGATGAGCCCCTGGTTTTTATATGTATTGTAATTGTCAAGGTTGTTTGTTTTGTCAGGGCATTTTCATTGTAACTCATGATACTCTAATAAAAGGAAAGTCTTGGAGGTGATATCGCTGATGTTTGCTGCCATTTTACTAGGCTGACAACATGACAACTATGCAAGCTGTAAAGTTCCTGTGTGCTGGACAAGAAAGCTTTTACTGCCGCTCAGGTTTCCTTGGATAAAGTTACTCTGGAGTTCTTTTATCGCTTAAGTCATCGGATTCTTCCACTTTTAATTACTTAAGCCTTACCGACACTTTCTTGTTTAGATTTTATTTTTTAAAGGGGTTGAAGAAAGTGAATAAATTGCAGCAAATGCTATAAAACCGTAGAAACACACAGTTCTCTCCCCTCCTCTGATACAAGCCTGGCTCTCTGATTGTAAACAGACCGGTGGATCAACAGGCAGGGCATCGAGCCTTGGCCTTGGCTTTCAAAGGACGCACTGTGGGTTTTATTTCTCAGCTGTGTTGGGATACAAGCTGCCACTTGATTCCTGCAGCCAGTCAGTTTCTTTTCCTGCTGTCATGACTCAGCTTTAGGCAGTGATGCCAGTAATTGGCTGCAGCGGTCTTGTAAGGCAATGTTCAGACAGTGTGCTGGTTTTTATTGATTTGTTTTTGATGCAGTTTCTGCGGGGAAAAAAAAAAAATCACATTATCCATTTGCTGTTGTTTTTGCTCTGGTTTTGGGGGACGCAGAAACACACACTTTGTTACCCTCTCCGCGATCGCACAGTGATCCCCGGTGATGTCTTCATCCTGGGCGGTGGCAGGACCTGTGTGCGAGTTGTTCGGTGCTCCCAGGACCTTGCACTGTACCATGTGACTCAGTCACATGCGCAGGTCCTTGAAGCTCCAAACAACTAACACATGTCCTGCCTCTTCCCGGGATGAAGAGCTCACCGTGGGATAGCGAGGAAGGTAAGTAATTGGATGTTGGTGATGCAGAAAGAATAGAAAAACAGAGCAATAATTGACGCTCATTTTCTGGATGCACTTTCTGCCCACTAATGCAGCAATCAGAAACATGCAGCGTCTGAACAGCAAATTGTAAATCCCATTTACTTTGCTGCAGGTGCAGTGACTGATCCCTTTTTTGTGCAGCTAAAAAAAACAAAACAACCCCAGCACCAAAAATGGATCAGGAACGTTGAGTGTGAACATAGCCTTAACAATGACAATGGAGTCTGAGACACGGCTGGAGAGGAGTGAAGAGATGAGTTATGTTTTAATTCCCGATAAGGAAATGCTATCTTCATCTCTGTACACTTTTTAGTTGATATATAATGTACAGAAAGTGCTGATATGCTAGTTTGTACTTAACAACTCGTTGGAGCTTATACAACAGACTAAGAGCTGCGCTCACAATTCTGCAGGTTACTGGCTGTCACACGCGTTCTTGTTTCATCTAAGCTGTTTTTACCTACCTGGTGTAAGCGAAAAGTCCCAGACTTTCATATAGTGAGGGACACTGGAATATTTCAGCTGTGACTGAGCAGAATTTTGAATACAGCTCTGGAGTGAGATACCTGCTTCTAACTCCCCAGTCAGTACAAGTGATGTGACGAAATTACTCTAGCTTTTATCAATTTGGAAAATGATGGAATGAGTTGCAATGAATTTCTAAAAGAACAGAATAATTGGTTTTCTAAAGCTAAAAGATCGTCTTAAAGAGAGAAGGTGAAGTTTTATGATGTTGCTGTGAGCGTGAACTTTCTGCTGCGTGGAGGAGGGTTTCTTTAGTTAGTCATCTTTGTGACGTGCCGGTGTCTTGTCTAGCAACAAGTAGGATTTTCTGTAAAAATAGATTTTATTCTTTTTGCAGTAATTGGAAAGGTGACAATGAAGACTTCTGACTTTTGAGTTCCCTTTGCTTATTTGATCTGTCTTTTTTTTTTTTTTTTTTTTTTTTTTTTTTTATTCATCTATTGTTTAGCCTTTGATAGTTATTTATGAATTATTTTGTTTCCAGTAGTCCTAATAGCTAAAATGCCTCCCCCCCCCCTTAATTACAGTAGAGGGGGTTGTGTTAGATTTGGGATTTAATGATTGTACCTGCTTCCTTGCTAATCTAGGACAAATATCATTGTTTTGCTTTGATGTGGTTTCAATTGATGGCCAAGATCTGCATGCGTTGAACTAGATTTATCCTTCCAAAAGGCAGGTTTGTATGTTTTTATGGTCTCAACAATCCAAAAAAGTTAGGCACTTTTAGCAATCAAGTAGGTGCACTGACTCTTGGGATTTGTCCTGTCTTTTGACCCTTCCCTGGAGAACGTCTTTCATCCAGATCCATGTGGCTGTTTACCTGAGAAGCTATGCACCTGAGCAGCCGACACGCACTCATTCATTCTCCCATATCATGTTTGTACAATTTGGATAACAATCATCAATCTTCTGTGCCTTATTTGCCAGTTGGATGACTAAGTCTGTGGGGATGGAGACAGATAGAGAACATGAGACAATTTATGATGGTGTGGTCCATAGTAGGAGTCAAGAAAATTGCAGGTTTTGTTGTCTCTTGTGGTCCAACTTTAAGGGTACCGTCACACTGTGCGACAGCACCGCCGATTTCTTAGGCGATGCAGGGGCGATATCGTTGCCGATAGGCCACACCCCTGCATCGCCTAAGAAATCGGCGGTGCTGTAATGTAATTAGGCGATGGCGACGCCTTTTAGTGGTCGCCTGGTTTCAGAGCAGTGCTCTGAAACCAGACGGCTGATCTGGGGCGATGTGTACACGTCACCCCATGTAAACGGCCGACGGCGGTCTGCCAGGCGATGGGAGCCATAGACTCCCATGTTAAGGCATCGGCACCTGTCAAAACGCCAGGACGTCGCCAGAGGTGTTTCCCCATGTAAATGGGGCACGGCGACGCTGGCGGGGGCGGCAAAAACGTGCGTGCTCCCGCCTGTCGCCGCTGACCTCTCTGGTGACGGTACCCTAAGGGTATTTTCTGAAATCATGGATGCTTTCTACTAAGGATAAGTCAGTGATGTTTGATCAGCGGAGGTATGACCACTTGTAGGTGCACCTGGTGGTCGCACTTATAGAACTGGCTTGATGGACGATTCAAGGTTGCATCAACTATGGTCCAAATAGGTCCATGAGACAATGAGGATCACATTCTGGGGGGAATCTTTCTGACAATCTTCTATCTGCTATCTAGTTTTCCTGGCATGATCTGGTTGATTAGTGGTCAGATTATCAAAGACTACTCGCACCCCTAAATTGTAGTGTGGTCCCCAATTGAACCCTGCTTTAAATGTATAAGCTATAAAGATGCGTCTAGTTGAAGGACGTATAACTTTTGGCACAACTTTGTACACCAATCTGGGGAGTTTACACTGTACATATGGCGTCCACCTCTATATCGGAAGGTTAAGACTGATCTGAAGATTTTAATGCTATAATCAGGCTGGACAACTTTACTCCGCACTGTGTATAGTGCAGACTGTTTAATGGCACCTTCCATTTTAATACTTTTTCTATGTTTTCTATGAAAATATTTTTTAAAGCCGACACTTCTCAAATGCTGCAAAATGTGAAGTCATTAAAGAACACTTTTTTCCCCTTAATTTCTGTTATCCCTTGGCCTATACTTCCGGGTTGCTGTATTTTGGGTTCCACTTTCCTGTGTTGCCTTGATGATATCTTTCCTACAGATTATATTACTATATCTTGTGTAGCACTTTCCTAAAAGATCCAGTATTCTCTTTTTACTGTATTTGGAATTGTTTAAAATAAACTTTTATAACAAGAATCACTTGTGTAGCTTCTCATCCTTCACAAAGGTTTACAGATATTGTACATTAGATGCTTGTAGTCTATGATTTCTTAATATACTACTACTCTTCTCGTAAACATTCATACTTCCTAACAGTTATAGGATATCCATCCAAAAGAAAGTGGTAGTATTCCAGCTTCTTAAGGGTGGAGGCACACTATCATGCATCAAAAACGCTGCGTTTTTGATGCATGACAGTGATGCGAGTGCTGTGCGTGTTTGTGGGCGAGTATGGTGCGTATGGTGAGTGTGGCTGGCTGTATGTATGTTAGTGTGCTGTGATTGTGAGGTGTGAGTGCGTGTGTGGTGCGTGATTGTGATGCTGTCCATGGACCTGAAGGACCGCGGGCAGCATTTGTCGGGAATAGAAACTCTGCGGCTGTCAAAGCAACAGAGTTTAAATTTCCCGTTTTGCTGGTACAGTAAGCTATCATCTTGTACTGCTGTGACAGCAGCGGTACAAGATGTTTAGCTAATACAATGATGATTGTAGTTAAATAATGTATTCTGGGGTTATTTTACTGATTAACCCCATCAGCATCCTCTGCACCGCATGTGTGCACAGAGGATACTGAGGCTCTAAACCCAGTGCTGAAGGGGTTAATATGCAGCTAGTGTAGTGACACCATGTATGTGGAGAGTGTCCTCACTCTCTGCAGACATGGTGTCATTACACCATGTGTGTGAAGGGGTTAATTTTTATGTATAATGGGTTAAAAGAACTGTGGGGTTTATAACTTCAGAGAAAAAGCCAGCTCTCTGTTACTGCCTATGGGGAGCTGTCCCCTCTCATGGTGCTGAAGCCACAGCTCCCCATAGACAGTAACAGAGGATGCTGATGGGGTTAATCAGTAAAATAACCCCAGAATACATTATTTAACTACAATCATCATTGTATTAGCTAAACATAGATCATAGATCACCAGATGATAGCTTACTGTACCAGCAAAGCGGTAATTTTAAACTTGCCGGCTTTGACTGCCGGCGAGTTTAAAGTGTTTTTGCCTTTACACTCGCACTGTGTGCTGTATGGGGCAAGAATTTCTCTCCCCCATACACTTGCATTGCCCTCATGCGCGTCCGAATCGCGTGCAGTCGCAGCATGCTGCGATTGCACTCGCTTCTGACTCGCAGTGCGAGTTAGGTGCGCGGGGGCCTCGCACCAGTGTGCCCTGCCTGATAGGGCAACACTGGTCCCAGTGCAATGCGAGTATCCCTCGCATGGCACTGGTGCGAGTCCCTTGCACCGTGTGCCTCCAGCCTTAAAGTGAGACACCGCACAGGGTGTAGAGCGGTAGTGGCTGCATGGGAAGGAGTGAATAATAAATTAACATTTACATACCCGAACTATTCACTAGTCCAGTCAATTACTTTTACTGCTGAAGATGGCTACCTGCTGGGTGTAAAGATGCTTATTGCAAGAGAACTACAAATGGTACAGTAATGAATTTTACATATTCTGAAAGGTCTGCCCAGGCACTATGCAAGGGTATGATCAGTATCATGCTGAAAAATAACCTGACAGTCCCTTTTAAAATTCCATAGAAAAGGCAGGCGGTTTTGCTTGAGCTTAGACAAGAATATTTGCGTGTATTCAAAACACATTGGCTTTTCTATGGAATTTTACTTCATTCTGAATAAAATATTGGAAAATTTATGGAATACTACTACTTTCTTTTGGATTGTCACAATTGGTCATGCGGATTTTCCTTGCTTCAGTTTGAGCCTAATGGTGAGCATGATCTCTCTTCTCTATATCCTAAAATATCCATTTGCAACAGGGAATTGGGCAAAGGTGCAGGACAAACAACTGGTCAGACTGCAGTTTTGTTTGTGGTAGAAAGTGTGGGACAATATGGGAGTCTAAACTAGGAAGTAGCCTCGTGATAAATCCGGGAAACCTCTCCTACACCCTGACCGGACCCATTAAAGTGTCATAGATGGCGTTTCATGGCCTTGATTGTGCATGGCCATACTGTGGCTCTATGCAGTAACAGTATGTTTAGTGACGATGACTTCAGATGCATATTATATTATAAGATTGGAAAAGCTTTTAACAAAGCCAGTTTTGAGAAAGATTCTCCTTATATAATGTGATGTATATAGTTGTGGCTCCAATATATTCACTTATTGGATTGGCGTTAAGTTCAGGGCTGTGGAGTCGGATCCATGGACATTAAAGAGTCTGAGTTGGATGTTTGCCTTACCAACTCCACAGCCCTGGTTTAGTTAATATATGGGATACCCTATTCCAATATCAATTGCAAATGGCTACTCAACATGCCACGAAAATACAGACATCGGGCAAATGTTTAAAAATGCAATAGTGGAAAGGAAAATACTGATAAATCTGGCCAAGAAGACATTCAATGGAGAAGATGGTGTTAAGCAGTTTTGTATTAATCTATGTGTTTCAGAGTTTAACAAACTCCATCAGGAAAAAACTGCAAAGATTGCAAATGTGACTGGTGCTGAGGAAATATGTCATGTACCGGGTGTAAACAGCGCAAATCGGAGAGTGGCTATATAGAAAGCCGTGTGATGACAACTTCAGTATATTACAGTAATGGACACTTTAAGTGGACCGGGCCCAATTCTTTAGTGAGGGATGTCGCAGTTACAAATCATAAAAACAAAGTGCAAAAAAAGCACTACACTAAGAAAAAAAATTAAACTTTTATGCCCAAAAAAAGTGACCAGATGGGTGCCTGGTGCTATTGTATCGGGAGTGTGGTGACATCTGACACGACGGGGGTGGGCTCTGTGGCAGTAGGGGTGGCAGCTATGCCCCCCCCCCCCACCCGTGCTGTCCCCTTTGGGCTCTCTATTTTGCCCTGCCTCTCCCCTGTGCGCTGTCTTTCTCCCTCCGTGTGCTTTTCCCCTCCCAAACACCCCCCTGTGCGCTGCCTTCTCCCCCTGTGCAGTTGTCTTCCATCATGTGCTCTCTCCTTTTGAGCGGTCTCCCCCTGTGGGCTCGAGTCTTACCCTTTTGCGGTTTCTGTAACCCCACCCCATATAGGAGGAACATTTCATGTGAAATGCAAATGGGAGTAAGTAGTGAAGGTGACAGTGAGGTGAGGATGGGCCTGGCTCACTCAAAGTGCAGGTGCAGTAACGGAGATGGAGGAGGCAGCGGCAGACTGAGGACCTGGACCCAGAGGGCAGCAGCGTGCGGCTGGCATACTTCACTTGGGTGTGCCAATATGGCGGCCACTTGTGGTGGCTTTTTTTTTTTCTCTTTTCTTTTCTTACAGCTGGGGAGTAAAGGAGATATCTGGACACTTCCGGTCTGTAGCCATTTATGTAAGTAGATTAGAAAAAGCAAGAGTGTAAATAAAAAGGAATCTCGGCCCAAGATAACAAGAGCAGCAATGTAATGGAACACGCCATATAAAATCAACCAAAGGATAACAAAATGGCTAAGCAAAAAGAGGATTGCACATACCAAAAAAATTTTTTTACTTCTATTAAAAAAAAAATTGAACACCCATCTGGCTAGTCACTAATTTACATAGCGCCAGCGCAGGGTTTAATTAATTTTTGTGTATTCAGCAATTGCTGAATGGCAAAAAAGAGCTTGTCAACATGCATGCAAAGGAAACCACCATGTCTGTATCACAAGGTCATATGAAAGAAAGCCTGAGAAACATGATTCAGATGAAAATACTAGATAAGGCAAATATATGAAGCGAATGTAGAATGTAACAGAAAAATGTAGCCTAAACCAAATATCTTAAAGTTGAGAAACCTAGCTGCTGTATTGGCCAATCCATGTGAGTTGGATAACCAATGACAGGTTCCTATATGCCCAGATATGCAGATTTTAATCACACACAGATTTTAGGTTTGGTACCCAATACAGGAGAACACCTTGTCGTTGGTTATCAGGCTCCCATGGATTGGCTAAAACATCAGCTAGGTTTCTTTATTTTCAGATATTCCTAGGTAGTTTTGCAATGTCTCATTTCTGACCACATAGAAGAAGGAGAATGAAGGGGCCACAGCGCCTCTTTGGCACTGCTCCCATTCACTATTAGAAGGTGTGGACCCCCACACAGCCCCTGATGCTTCACATGCCATTTCACATAATCTGATTTTGATAATCATAAGTCCTATCACATGATCTAACACACAGGTTGTCCAGTGCACATCTGCAAATGCAAGAGATGGCCGTTTACGTAGCGCGCCACGCATATTTTTTTCCTGTATGTACAGCACAATGTATAATATAGTAGAGGCCACATGAGAGACCGTGACTGGTTTGGAGGGCTGAAATTCTGCTCAATGTTAATATTCATATATTTTGTTATATTAAAGGGTTATCCGATCTAAAACATAGTATGTACTCGAGTATAAGTCAAGGCCCCTAATTTAACCTCCAAAACTGGGGAAACTTATTGACTCGAGTATAAGCCTAGGGTAGGAAATGCAGCTGACCCCCATCCTGGTATATAGACCCTGTCACTGGTATTTAAGCCTCCATCACTGGTATATTGACCCAAATAACAGGTATATAGCCCCCATCACTGGTAATCCTGGTATGTAGCCCCCATCACTAGTATATTAGCCCCCCCCCCATGATCACTGTATATGCCTCCATGCTGCCGCACAAAATAAAATAATAAACCATGTTCTCACCCTCTGTCATTCTCCTGCGAATACCTGATGGTGTGAGGACAGGTAGCTGAACTGGTGGCTGCAGGCACAACTTGGGTGGTATGGTGGACCCTTGGTGTGTGCCGTTGTGCTCTAACCTCATCTGTTCCTTTCCTGCTTCCCAGTGGTGGTGAAGTCTGGTTCCATAAAGCCAACCTGACCTCCTGCGTCCTCTCTCCTTTGCTCCTGTCAGATAACCCGCTGCTGGTTGACTGCTGAACCATCAAGTGGTGCCTGGTACCCTCTTTCGGTCACTCAGGTGCCTGGGAGAAGTGTAGACTCCCCGGTTCTCCGGATTTTCTGTGGTCCTATAGATCCCACAGGTGCGGGCTCCAGTGCCCGGTAAGCTGACTGGGCTGAGCCCCCTCGAGTTCCTCTTCCCAAGCTGTCTGCGTCTGGGGTCTTTCCTTAGTCTTTCTCTCTTTCTGCCACTCCTCAGTTCCCCATTCAAGGACCACCAGTCCCAGACCTGGAGGCAAGTACCTCAGCCAAACGACCTGGAGGCAAAAAGCCCTTCTTGTTCCCCCTAGAGGTGGTTTTATATCCCCTCTCACCGTGTGATCTAGTGTGGGGTGCTGGTTAATGGGTGCCACCCACCATCCTATGATCCACCTGCAGCTGGAGTATCTGCACCTCTTTTACGGGTGCAGTACCCCTCTGGGCGCCACATATACATAATGCATTGTAATATGCGCCGGAACCCCTGCCAGTAATCGACAGGGGGATTCGGTGCATATTACAATACACTAAAGAGCTGGGTCACTCTGCAGCCTCTTCCAGCACCTGGTCACCGCCTCTTCCCCTACTGACACTAAACACTGACTCCAAGTATAAGCCAAGGGGGCACTTTTCAGCACAAAAAAACTTATACCCTAGTATATACGGTAATTCTGTAGTCGCTCTGTGAGAATTCATCATTTTGTAAACAGAAAACGGACCGCAGTTATGCAGTATACATGTTTCTGACAAAACAAGCCAAGTGGGCGTGGCCTCGCTCTATACACTTGTATGAAGCGAGGCTGCACCCACTAGTCTTGTTTTGCCAGGAACATGTATACTGCATAACTGCGGTCCGTTCTCGGTTTACAAAATGGCGAATCCTCGCAGGGTACAGTGCAGGTGCTGGGATAATTGATGAGTCTGCAGTCACACACAGTGACTGCAGAATTATCATTTTAGACTGAACAACTCCTTTAACTGTATCATTTAATGTTGGGCAGCATTGGGTATGCTGACATCTCCCTGTATACAGTATAACCCCCTACATGGCCCCCTATAAACAGTATGAGATTCCACATAGCTCCCTATGTACAATATGAGTCCCCACATAGCTCCCTATATACAGTGCCACCTCTACATATCCCTCTGTATACAGGAAGAGTCCTCACATAGGAAGCTATGTATAAGCTAAGCCCTCACATAGCCCCCACATAGTCTCCTATATACAGCATGAGCCTATTCATAGCTCCTATATATAGGAAGATATCCCATTCACATAAAAAAATGCATATCTCGCTCCCCTTCCTTCTGCTCTCTGTTCCATTTGACGGGGCTCAACAATTCCTTGATGCTGACACGTACATGCTGGTGTGATGCTGTCAACGCACTGGCACGTCATAGATCATGGAAGCTCCCTTGGAGCTGTGCTGCCATTTTCTATTGCCAGCAGCGGTAGGACTTATTGCCCTCATTATAATCTGTTTATGCTCAGAGCCATTTCCATCCACCTGCTGCAGCTTGGCTCCCTTCTAGGATATATGTCGGGTGTAATGATGTGAATATTAAGTATCACTTGCCCCTTTGTTCTGTAACCTCAAAGATTGGAAACTCGTCGATCATGAAGTTATGCTGTATCCACAAGGTGCTGTTATTTACCAAGATGGTATTGCCCCTTTAAGGCAGAACACATAGCTGCCAAATGTAAGGCCCCTTTCACATCAGCGGTTTTTTCAAATCGCCTTTTTTTTGCGGCTGCACCTGCCGCAAGTGCCAAAACTGCACTTGCCGCACCTGCCGCAAGCCCGCCTATACATTGTATGGGGCTTGCCGCAAGTGCAGCCGGTATGCGGTAATCGCGGCAGATGCGTTTTTTTCACCGCATCTGCCGCGATTTGAAAAAAACGCTGATGTGAAAGGGCCCTAAGATTCCATATTCAGTTGTCGTTTGCTTTAGCAATGATATTATGTAAGTGAAGGGGCGGAGAGTTAACTCTTTCCTTTAGACCATATTGCTGTATCTCACGTGTTACATCAATCTGCAGCCGCTTCTAGGCAAGGTATTAGCAGTAAGCTTGTGCTCACATTCTGGTCTTAATATATCTTGTCCTTTAGTTCGAGTGAAGACGATTCAAAGGTCAGACATGGGAATATAAAGCAATCTGTTGATGAGCAACAAACACCCTGTATCCAAAAAAACCGATCCGGTCAAACATTGCGTCTTGTCTCCCAATAACTGGTGCTGTGTATTCATGTATCATCGATTTCATGTATTTTTTCCTGGATGTTGTGTCACTATTTGCGTGACGTTTTGTGTAGTAAATCATCCCTCGCGTTCTTACCTGGGGCTATTTCAAATAAATTGAGTTCACAGATGCAAGCATTATATAACCGCTTATTGCGGGACTTGTTTCATACCCCAGTGCTTTCACATAAGAGACGTAGAGTAGCTGTGACATATTGCTGATCGGGAAGGAATCTTAAGTGCATCCTGAGATGATGATGAGGAAGAACCTCCAAAGTAATGTGCACTAACACAACACCAAAGAATTGCAGATGGAGGGGATTTGCGACAGCCACAGTGTTCTTACAGTTGTGTACTATCTTTACTCTAAAGTAATTGCATAGGCTTTCTGCCAGGAAAAGTTAAGAAAAAAACTCCCAGAAATCTGTAAAAGACTAAAAAAAATAACTCATTTTTCCAATCCCCGTTATCGAATATGTAATTGTTGCACCCCACAGTTCGGTTACCACAGGAACACCTGGGGCAGGGAAGGATTTCCACATCAGGTAAGCTTACATACAACACCTTTCACCCCAGACCTGAAGGGGGAGCGCTACTTGCCGACTTCAGGCAAGATCCCCTATAAATTCAGGCCTGAGGGTGGAGTTAGGCAGTTGAGTACGGTGCAGTACTGAGGAAGACATCCTGGTGGACAGTGTCGTGCTAGGCCCATGCCAATGAGAGAGCCTGACCAGTGTGAGGGACCCCAAGAGTGAGGGTTGGAGGCGAGGCGAGTTAGGCAAGGGGAATGGAGCCATACCAGTTCGCCCCAGAAGAGCAACGTTGACAACCCGGACACCAGAGTCCGAGACTGCAAGGGTCCAGTCAGCCCAGAAGTAAAGACCGGAGGCCAGGGAGACTTCAAGTCTCCTGGTGGAGCAGCACTTGAGGCACAGCCACCAAGCAGAGCCAGAGACCGCAGCGGATATAGCAGTGCCCCACAGCAGAGCTCTCACAGCCTGCCATACAAGTGAGGACACAGGAGAGGGTCGGGGCCTAGCTTCAGACAGCTCAGGACTAACGCACACAGCAAAAGGAAGGCCTCATAACTCATCGGATGTGGAGATCCCGAACTGCTCCCAGACCACCCGTACTGTACCCTGGACTTCACCTTGCTCATATCATCAGTAAAGGTATGGAAACAACAACCCTGCGTGTGTGACTGTTATTGCAGCCCCTGATCCTGCTCCCATCATAGACTGTCCTCAACCCTTAATTTCCACTACTGCCCCGGGGATCCGGCTCCACCTACAGGGAGTGTAACCATTTTGCTGTTCCTACATCACACCGGAGGTCTGTTCCAGAGGGCCGGTAACTTTACCGAAACCGTAGGTGGCGTCACGAATCATCTTTTATTTTATTTCTATTGACTTTAAACCCCCTTTTTAAGCGACCACCACGGCTACGGGACCAGGCAACAGGCCCCGTGACATCCCCCATGAACTACAATGCCCGGGACCGGGTACCCCAAGGCCTGGGGCAGGTCATAAAGGTCTCCCGATACTCTATAGGTGAATGTCAATGATTTCGAATATCATCAAAAAGTTTATGTATTTCAGTAATTCAATACATAAAGTGAAACACGTATATAGAGTCATTACACACAGAGTGATCTATTTCAGAGCATCCCAGTAAAGTGGATGGGTTTCCAGATTTGTCCTTCAGACACAACGTTTTGTGACGATGCGTTTATTGGCTTAAGACCGGATCCTGACAAAGAATTAGCATGTCAATTTGTTGGGCGTTTTTCTACCGCACTTTTCCCGTAGAGAGCCGTTGTAAATGGAGAAAAAAAAATGCAGCAAAAACGGATCAAAAACGCACAGAGTGAATAGATGATCCATTTTTTTGGAAAAGCTGATCTTTAAAAAACGCAGTAAAAACATTGTGTGAATGAAGCCTTAAAGTAGGGGGGATGAAGGGTTAAAAACACGCTGCCGTATTCCACAAGACATCAAGGGGTGAATATAATATTGATTTATTAGTCAACGTGTATCAGGGCTCTCTGAAACATGGCAATATGATATTGATTTGGCCTGAGGAAGGGGCCAGGGAGACGCGTTGACTAATAAGTCAATATTGTATTCACCCTTTGATGTCTCGTGTAACACAGCAGCACGATTTTAATCCTATATCCTCCCTACTCTATATGCACCACACTGCTGTGATCTGCTTTTATAGTGGTTGTGACTCTCACAACCACACAAGGTGAAGCCTCTGATACCTATTTAGGTCATATTTCATCTCTCAGGCCCTTCATCCTCCCTACTTTGATTTCTGAGACAATGACTTTTGGGTTTTCATTGGCTGTAAGCCACAATCATCAACATTAACAGTAAAAACACTTAAAATAGATCACTCAGTAATGACTTTATATAGTGTATGTGTTGAATTACTGATAAAAATTAACTTTTTGATGATATTCTAATTCTTTCAGATGCACCTGTATATGCTTCCTGCTCCATCCAGATGATAAATTGAGTGACCAACAATGCTGGACACCAACACATCACCACTACAGCCAATGATTAGTTGCAGTGTTAAATAATGGCAATTCGTATTTTCGTTTGACCAAAAAATTGTGTGTTTGCAGATTCGTATTCATAAACTCATGGAATAATTATGAGATATATGCCAAAAATGCATTAAAAAATAATCTTTTATTTAAATAATTAAAAATAAATAAAAAATGGAAAATAAACAGGGAAAACATCTTGAAAAGACACAGATTACATGAGAAGTATACAATAATTTTAGAAAAAAATCTACTCAGTTCAAAAAGCCACATTAATGTGCCAGGGTGGGCGGTGCCCAACCTGTGAATATGCGTGGCGCCCCTGCGTCCAGGAGGCCACAAAGGGAACTGCAGCCAGGCAGGTAGGACGACAGTTGCACACCAACACCCTCACTGCTCACACAACCCACGTAAAGTAGAGGGCAGCACCCGACCCTGAGCCTAGGAACTCTATGCAGGTGAGGGGTGGTGGGTTTAGAGCAGTGGGTTGGGCACACACATAGTCAGGTGACAGACAGTAGAAATAGTGAAGATGGAGGAAGGAGTCAGTAGGCCCTGGGTGCCGAGCAGAAAAGACACAGACCAGCAGCAGGCTGAGGAGCATGGCACAGGCCGAGAGACAGCAGTAGGCCGAGTTAGGCTGAGCAGTAAAGAAGGAATCACACGTCCTGGACAAGTGGGGTGTATGGAGCGCAGAATCTGAACAGAGCCAGTGTGAGCCGCAGAGAGAAAGCCTACCCGGAGCCAGCACGCCAGGAGTGTGAGGGAAGAGAGAGACGGTGATACCCGGGCCCTAGAATTACAGCTGAGATGACAAACTGCAGGCAGAGTAGCCCTCCTTTGACACTGGAAGACACAGTAGAGAGAGCCTGGTAGAGCCTCACACGGGAGGACTGCTGGAGGCTAGGCTGAGTAGAGTGTCGGCTCTAGAGGTGACCGTAGTTTGACCCGGCATCCCCAGACACCCGACTGGGGACCACAGCTACACGTTAGGGTCCCTACCCCAAAGGACAGGCAGCTCAGTGACAACCAGGAGGACCCACAGGGGCCCAAGTCACCGCCATACTGTCCGGAGACACACACACAACCAAGTGAACAAGCAGAGAACGCAGTAACAGCCTGGGAAGGACACAGAGACAGAGTGAGGGGTCACATAGAGAGAGACCCGGCTGCAGGGAGTGAAGGGAACCCGGAAAGGGAAAGTGTGCCCGTGTACTGAACTGAACTGTAAGAACTGTACTGAACTGTAACTTGGCGAACTTGAGAAGTAAACACTGAGAACCCTGAATACGTCTCCCTTGAGTGTCGCTGCTTGGATCTTACTCCCTCCATACAGGTTTGCAACAGCTTCTCACCTGCAGAGTCACAGCGTGCAAGCTCCAACACTGAAGGAGGATTCCTGCAGCATCTGGCTAGTAAGTGAATTGCACTCAGCACCAGGCCTGCACATTACACAATAGACTCTAACCATCACTACCCTGGGGAACACAGTTCTGCCCACGGGAACTATTCCATCCCCGCTGCTATTCCATCATCCCCAGAGGTTCTGCAGCAGCGGTGGCCCCATCAGTGGCCGCACACAGTGGTTGGCGTCACGACTGACATCCCCTGTAAATATCCCTTATTATTGCCAGAGCCCGGGACACGGTCCGGACCAGGACCACCCGTGACTTCCCCAGTAGCAGACCCGGTCCGGTACGAGTACCGCCGTCCCAGTGGGCTCGACATATACAGTATTATATAGAATCCCAATGTCAACATATGATGGGTTGGGGGGGAATATAGGCAAACTACATCAGCTGGAAAGATTATTACAGATATGGAGGAGGGCCAGTGCTTGCTAACTTGGAGGCAGGTAGATTTTGATTACCTTCCCCAGAAATTTCCAACAGTGGTTATGATCGGAAAAATTTGGCAGAATATCAAACAATGGAGAGGTATAGCAGAGTACACGTGATATACGACAATCTGGTATGATCCTAGGATGGTGGAGCTAATGCGTCTTAGGGGGTTTGGACAACGAAGGCGAATCGGGATCTGGTACGTTTCGCAGCTTCTAGATGGTGGTACACTTACAACCTTTGAGGAGCTTAGGCAAGAGTTTCCTCTGAGCCTGAATATGTTCTTCCAGTATGTGCAGCTGCGGGATGCTCTCAGTAAACAGGTTAGAATATTGCGGGTGGATCTACAGTCAGATAGTATTCTAAACATAATTGGGTCACAGCAGAGCATGAGGGGGTTCATCTCCTTAATATATAGGGGTTTGATGGAAACATTTTTACAAAGACACTCGGTGACAGCTAAGGAAAGATGGGTGGCAGACCTGGGGCCCATTTCTGACTTACAGTGGGAGTCCATCCTGCAGTATATCCCTAGGGTGTCCATGAGTGAGGCCAGAAGAATGTCACAACTTCTTATTGTGCACCGAGTGTATAGGACCCCTGTGTTGATGTTGAAAACAGGACTTGGAGGAGACACTAAATGTCCAAGATGCTCTGATGAGGAAGCTGACATTCTACACATGATGTGGTCCTGTCCTTGTCTGCACGCCTTCTGGGTGACAATTCTTGACCTGATACAAGGGGTGATGGAGGTGACCATACCGAGAGATCCACTATCCTGTGTTCTGGGGTGTATGAAGGATATTACTACTGATGAATGGGGGAAGCTAGCTATATCACGATTATTGTAATTAATAGCACTACATTGGTTGGAGGAAAAAACACCAGTCAAAAAAGAGTTTATTAATAGAGTTAATTTCACCATCCTCTTGGATAGGAACATACAGTGCCTACAAGTAGTATTCAACCCCCTGCAGATTTAGGTGGTTTGATAAGATGCAAATAAGTTAGAGCCTTCAAACTGCAAACGAGAGTAGGATTTATTAACAGAAGCATAAATCTTACAAACCAAAAAGTTATGTTGCTCAGTTGAATTTTAATAAATTTTAAACATAAAAATGTGGGTCAATTATTATTCATCCCCTAGGTTTAATATTTTGTGGAATAACCCTTGTTTGCAATTACAGCTAATAATCGTCTTTTATAAGACCTGATCAGGCCAGCACAGGTCTCTGGAGTTATCTTGGCCCACTCCTCCATGCAGATCTTCTCCAAGTTATCTAGGTTCTTTGGGTGTCTCATGTGGACTTTAATCTTGAGCTCCTTCCACAAGTTTTCAATTGGGTTAAGGTCAGGAGACTGACTAGGCCACTCCATCACCTTGATTTTTTCCCTCTTGAACCAGGCCTTGGTTTTCTTGGCTGTGTCCTTTGGGTCGTTGTCTTGTTGGAAGATGAAATTACGACCCATCTTAAGATCCTTGATGGAGGAGCGGATGTTCTTGGCCAAAATCTCCAGGTAGGCCGTGCTATCCATCTTCCCATGGATGCGGACCAGATGGCCAGGCCCCTTGGCTGAGAAACAGCCCCACAGCATGATGCTGCCACCACCATGCTTGACTTTAGGGATGGTATTCTTGGGGTCGTATGCAGTGCCATCCAGTCTCCAAACATCACGTGTGTGGTTGGCACCAAAGATCTCGATCTTGGTCTCATCAGACCATAGAACCTTGAACCAGTCTGTCTCAGAGTCCTCCAAGTGATCATGAGCAAACTGCAGACGAGCCTTGACATGACGCTTTGAAAGTAATAGTACCTTACAGGCTCGTCTGGAATGGAGACCATTGCGGTTGAGTACGTTACTTATAGTATTGACTGAAACCAATGTCCCCACTGCCATGAGATCTTCCCAGAGCTCCTTTCTTGTTGTCCTTGGGTTAGCCTTGACTCTTTGGACAAGCCTGGCCTCGGCACGGGAGGAAACTTTCAAAGGCTGTCCAGGCCGTGGAAGGCTAACAGTAGTTCTACAAGCCTTCCACTTCCGGATGATGCTCCCAACAGTGGAGACAGGTAGGCCCAACTCCTTGGAAAGGGTTTTGTACCCCTTGCCAGCCTTGTGACCCTCCACGATCTTGTCTCTGATGGTCTTGGAATGCTCCTTTGTCTTTCCCATGTTGACCATGTATAAGTGCTGTTCACGAGTTTGGGGAGGGTCTTAAATAGTCAGAAAAGGCTGGCAAAAGAGATAATTAATCCACACATGTGAAGATCATTGTTCTTTGTGCCTGAACTACTTCTTAATACTTTAGGGGGACCAAACAGAATGCTGGTGGTTTGAGGGGTTGAATAATAATTGACCCACATTTTTATGTTTAAAATTTATTAAAATTCAACTGAGCAACATAACTTTTTGGTTTGTAAGATTTATGCTTCTGTTAATAAATCCTACTCTCGTTTGCAGTTTGAAGGCTCTAACTTATTTGCATCTTATCAAACCACCTAAATCTGCAGGGGTTGAATACTACTTGTAGGCACTGTATATATTAAGAGGGGCAAAAGGACACAGTTTGAAAATGGTTGGTTGGACCATCCGGGACTGGCATCTGCAGACATGTTGCAGGAAAGGATGGTTATGGCATGAGCCGCTGTGAGCAAGCTCTGTTGCAGTGGAGATATTGAAAAGTGAAAATATACATAGAGCTATGCCGGGAAATGCTATGCGACTTGTTATAACAGTTTCATATGTGACGGAAGGGGGGGTTAATGGGGGAGGAAGGGATAAAAAATATTGTGTATGTAAAGCTATATATCACATGTTATATACTTGAATTTTCAATAAAAAAAATACTTGATTTAAAAAAAAAAAAAAAGTGCCAGGGTGAAATAATCAAATTAATATATTTAAATTAGAAATATCAACTGCAGAGAAATAGGTAAGGTCTAATAAGTGAGAACTAGTAAGGCTTATAACTGTATAACATATACAAATAAATAATGTCTGTCTTACATCAAAATATAAGAGATGACATATCCTGTAGTGAGTGAGTGTCCTTATACCCCAACGCCGTTTCACCACTTGCTTCTTCTGGGGCGTATACTGGGGGTATGGATGCTGTGTCTTATATTGTGACTAGTAAAAAGGCCCGATGCAATTGCATCGGGAGCGCGGTGAAATGAATTGTGTGTATAGACGCGGGTGAGTGGGTATCAGAGTATAGAGGTGAGTCTGTGGGTAGCAGAGTGTGGAGGCGGCTCTGCGGGTAGCAGAGTGTGGAGGCGGCTCTGCGGGTAGCAGAGTGTGGAGGCGGCTCTGCGGGTAGCAGAGTGTGGAGGCGGCTCTGCGGTGGAGGGGTGAGGAGAGAAACACACAGTATATACATACATGAGACATTGTATAGACACAGTATGCAGAGATTAGACACATTATACACACACATTACAGACAGTATAGAGACATTACACACAGTATAGAGACATTACACACAGTATAGAGACAGTATAGAGACATTACACACAGTATAGAGACATTACACACAGTATAGAGACAGTATAGAGACATTACACACAGTATAGAGACATTACACACAGTATAGAGACAGTATAGAGACATTACACACAGTATAGAGACATTACACACAGTATAGAGACATTACACACAGTATAGAGACATTACACACAGTATAGAGACAGTATAGAGACATTACACACAGTATAGACAGACTACAGACAGTCTACAGACATTAGAGACAGTATAGACACATTACACACAGTATAGACACACTACAGACAGTCTACAGACATTAGAGACACTACACACAGTATACACACAGTATAGAGACATTACACAGAGTATACAGAGACATTACACAGAGTATACAGAGACATTACACAGAGTATACAGAGACATTACACAGAGTATACAGAGACATTACAGTAGACTGTGTGTAATGTCTCTGTATAGACTGTGTAATGTCTCTGTATACACTGTGTAATGTCTCTGTGTAATGTCTGTGTAATGTAATGTATACAGAGACATTACACAGAGTATACAGAGACATTACACAGAGACATTACACAGAGTAGACAGAGACATTACACAGAGTAGACAGAGACATTACACAGAGTAGACAGAGACATTACACAGAGTAGACAGAGACATTACACAGAGTATACAGAGACATTACACAGAGTATACAGAGACATTACAGTATACTGTGTGTAATGTCTCTGTATACTCTGTGTAATGTCTCTGTATACTCTGTGTAATGTTTATATCGTGAATTCTCTGTATACTCTGTGTAATGTCTCTGTATACTCTGTGTAATGTCTCTGTATACTCTGTGTAATGTCTCTGTATACTCTGTGTAATGTCTCTGTATACACTGTGTAATGTCTCTGTATACACTGTGTAATGTCTCTGTGTAAGCTGTGTAATGTATTGTTACAGAGCATTACACAGAGTAACAGAGACATGACACACAGCAGAGACATGACACAGAGCAGAGACATGACACACAGCAGACAGAGACATGACACAGCAACAGAGACATGACACACAGCAACAGAGACATGACACACAGCAGACAGAGACATGACACACAGCAGACAGAGACATGACACACAGCAGACAGAGACATGACACACAGCAGACAGAGACATGACACACAGCAGACAGAGACATGACACAAGCAGACAGAGACATGACACAGAGCAGACAGAGACATGACAGAGCAAGACATGAACAGACAGAGCAGGCAGAGACATGACACACAGCAGAGACATGACACACAGCAGAGACATGACACACAGCAGAGACATGACACACAGCAGAGACATGACACACAGCAGACAGAGACAAGACACACAGCAGAGACATGACACACAGCAGAGACATGACACACAGCAGAGACATGACACACAGCAGAGACATGACACACAGCAGAGACATGACACACAGCAGAGACATGACACACAGCAGAGACATGACACACAGCAGAGACATGACACACAGCAGACAGAGACATGACACACAGCAGACAGAGACATGACACACAGCAGACAGAGACATGACACACAGCAGACAGAGACATGACACACAGCAGACAGAGACATGACACACAGCAGAGACATGACACACAGCAGAGACATGACACACAGCAGAGACATGACACACAGCAGAGACATGACACACAGCAGAGACATGACACACAGCAGAGAGACATGACACACAGCAGAGACATGACACACAGCAGACAGAGACATGACACACAGCAGAGACATGACACACAGCAGAGACATGACACACAGCAGAGACATGACACACAGCAGAGACATGACACACAGCAGACAGAGACATGACACACAGCAGACAGAGACATGACACACAGCAGACAGAGACATGACACACAGCAGAGACATGACAGACAGCAGAGACATGACACACAGCAGAGACATGACACAGAGCAGAGACATGACACAGAGCAGACAGAGACATGACACACAGCAGAGACATGACACACAGCAGACAGAGACATGACACAGAGCAGACAGAGACATGACACAGAGCAGACAGAGACATGACACAGAGCAGACAGAGACATGACACAGAGCAGACAGAGACATGACACACAGCAGAGACATGACACACAGCAGACAGAGACATGACACAGAGCAGACAGAGACATGACACAGAGCAGACAGAGACATGACACACAGCAGACAGAGACATGACACACAGCAGACAGAGACATGACACACAGCAGACAGAGACATGACACACCCCAGCAGCAGGCACACTTATGACACTAACACACCCCTGCAGCAGGCACACTTATTACACACTCACACACACACAGACACAGCATCCATTACCATATCATGAAGGTCCAGATCGATATGCAGCAGGAGAGGAGGCACTGCGACCTGCAGAAACGCAGTAAGCATCTGCAGGACCTTTGAATGTAGATCACATGACAGTGAGGAAAGTGTTTGAGTTGCCGGGCTCCTACAGGCTTTCTCCTGCTTTGTACGGAGTAAATCAGTGCACAGAGCAGGAGAGAGAGGGAGAGAGGGCAGCTTGTGTGTGAGCGTCTCCTCACTGCTTCCCTCGGACACAGCAGTGGGCCGTGTCACTTGTTAAGGGCCCGGCATGTGGGCTGGTATGTCGGGTGCTGAGGCCGGGGCAGGGTAGCGCGGCTGCGGCTCGTGATGACGCTGCGCGTCATCACTCGCAGTCGCGCAAAGCATGTTGGGATTCGGCTACAGTGCCCGAATTTCCCAACTGCGGATTATATAAGTAGATAGCCCGCCAATAAGGAAAGGATTATTAATTAACAACAACTGCCACTGATGGTGTTATCGGCACATAGCGCTATGTTGAATATCTTGAAGAAAATGGAACCCCCAATAATCATGTACCATTAACAGTACCAGTAATATAGTAAAAATAGCTATTGGATGACCTTAAAGGCCCCGTTACACGCTGCGATGTGGCAGCGATCCGACCAACAATGTGGATCACTGCCACATCGTGTACTGATCGCTAATGAGCAGTCACACAGGCAGACTCACCAGCGACCAGTGGACCAGCGACATCATGGAAAAGAATAAAATATTCTTTCCACGATTTCTAGCTCCCGCTGCCAGGCTGCGGTAAGGGGGAGCAGGCTGGTAACCATGGTAAACAGCGGGTATCTAGACAGCGCCTAGTTACCCGATGTATACCCTGGTTACCAGCCTTCTCCGCTTACAGGCTGGTATCCAAGGTACACAGCGGTAACTAGGGAACAGCGCTGTCCTTAGTTACCCGCTGTGTACCTTGGATACAAGCCTGTAAGCGGAGAAGGCTGGTATCCATGGGATGCAACGGGTAACTAGGCGTTGGGCACTGCCTAGATACCCGCTGTTTACCATGGTTACCAGCTCCCAGCGCTTGCTGTGCAGTGTTAGTTGCTCGTCCATCATTGGTCTCCTGCTGTCACGCACGCCGATGCTGGGCACCCAGCGGGAGACCAACCATAGATTAATGGACAGGACCATAAATCTACAATCAACGCCTTATCATTGATACATGTCACACACAACAATGTCGTTTCGACATCTCTGCAACGTCACAAAAACAGTGACGTTGCAACGATATCGTTCACTATATATCGTTGTGTGTAACAGGCCCTTTAACAAAACAGTTTGGGTGCGACAGCAACCTCTGTTTCTCTAATAGTTACACTTTGACTTCAACATCTAGAGGAGATATTTTTCTTTTATTATTCTCATGCACCAACGAGCAATAACAGGATACAACCGACTAAAGATCATGTACATAAGTATAGCCATTGCAGCTGCTAAAGGGTCCAGAAGTCGAAGAGACCCACTCAGGCATAAGAACAATATACAATTTGTGCAGAATAATGCATTGGTGGCTTCTTGCTGTCTACAATATTATGTGACACATATATAAAATCTTATTGCACTCAAGCAGGGTTTCTGATTTGTCTCTAGCAATCCTATGAGCAGCTCTCACTGAAATTTTGCTCGGTCTTCCAGACCTTATCTTGACCTCCAGTGTTCCTGGTAACTGCCATTTCTTAATTACATTTTGTACTGAGAAAAGAACAACTTGAAAATGCTGTGCTGTCTTGTTATAGCCTTTGTGGGTCTGTACCATTTTCATTTTCGGAGTGCTGATCACCTGCTCGGAGGAACCTATGGCTGCTGTTTTTTTCACAAGGTTAGAAGAGGCTGGTTTTATAAAGCTGTGAAATTTGCATCACCTGGCCTTTCTTAATGATGATAGTGAACAAACCATAACCCTAACAGGCTAATTAAGGTCTGAAACCTTGGTCAACGTTCTAGCACACAAATCTACAACGATGACCAAACATTTGCAATGGCCCATTTTGCTTTGATGTTAATTTTAAAAGGTAAAATATGGAAAAAAAATATTTGCCTAAAATACTAAGAAAACGTGTCATCTTGAACGTTATGGCTTTAAGGGTGCCGTTACACGGGGCGACATCGCCGCCCATAACAGAGGCGACGTGGGGGCGTGGCCTATCGCCGGCGTCATCGCCCCTATGTCGCCTCATGTGAAGGGGCGATGTCGCCGGTGCCTGGAGGTCGCCTGGTTTCAAAGCAGTGCTCTGAAACCAGGCGACCATTATGGGGTGATGTGCACACATCGCCCCATGTAACCAGGCGCCGGCAACCTGTCAGGCGATGGGAGCCATAGGCTCCCATTGTCCTGCATCGCCGCTGGGGTTTCCAGACACCCCAGCAGCGATGCCACCTGACAGATCACCAGCGCGGGGCTGGAGGTGTCGCCCCGTCTAAACGGGGAGCGGGGGCGGCAAGAGCATGCGCGCCCCCGCCTTTCGCCGGCGACATCTCCAGCGCCGTCGCCCCGTGTAACGGCACCCTTAGAGATCATTTTATCTTCAACTTGCTTAAATGTTCACAGTAACAGTAATTTGGACCAGGGGTGTCCAAACTTTTATATGCCACTGTTTAACTATTATTCATACCTTTTTGCTACTTACTGTATGACGCTGATTCTTGCCATTTTTACATGGATCCCTATGAACTTTATCTTGACTTCTGCCAAAAAATGACGCAGCCTAAATGATCACTTATAAATTATTTGGATATTTTTTCAATAAGCCTCAACATTGTGCTACTGTTATGATTTATTAATAAGAAAAAACCTCTTAAGACACTTGATATGGAGGCACAGAGAGTCCCTTGGGTAACATGAAGCCTTACACAAATGATGTACCACATTATGGGAGCCATGTATTATGGAGGCATTGTACTCTACAAACAATACATTTAGGTAAGAACATCCATATAATATGGTGTCTTGTGGGAGCATCACCATGATTTAATGTCTTATAGGGGTACTACAGAATGCATCTCAATGAATTAGAATATCATCAAAATGTAAATCTTTGTCAGTAATTCTATACATAAAGTGAAACGCATATATTATATAGAATCATTACAGAGTGATCTATTTCAAGTCTTTTTTTGTAAATGTTGATGATTATGGCCTACAGTCAATGAAAACACAAAAGTCATTATCTAACAAAATTAGAGTAGGAAGGATGAAGGGTTAAAAACCACGCTGCCGTATTCCACCAGACATCAAAGGGTGAATACAATATTGATTTATAAGTCAACGATTCAGGGCTCCCTGAAACATGGCAATATGATATTGATTTGTCCTGAGGAAGGGGCCAGGGAGCCCTGAAAAGCTAATTGACTAATAAATCAATGTTATATTCACATTTGATGTCTCGTGGAATTCGGCAGCGCGGTTTATAACCTTTCATTCTCCCTACTCTATACGCACCACGCTGAAGACTGCAGCAGCGGTGATCTGCTTTTATAGTGGTTGTTACTCTCACAACCACACAAGGTGAAGCCTCTGATACCTATTTACATTTGTGGCCAAAAGTATTGACACCCCTGCAATTCTGTCAGATAATACTCAGTTTCTTCCTGAAAATGATTGCAATCACAAATTCTTTGCTATTATTATCTTCATTTAATTTGTCTTCAATGAAAAAACACAAAAGAGAATGAAGCAAAAAGCAAAACATTGATCATTTCACACAAAACTCCAAAAATGTCCCGGACAAAAGTATTGGCACCCTCAGCCTAATACTTGGTTGCACAACCTTTAGCCAAAATAACTGCGATCAGTCGCTTCCGGTAACCATCAATGAGTTTCTTACAATGCTCTGCTGGAATTTTAGACCATTCTTCTTTGGCAAACTGCTCCAGGTCCCTGATATTTGAAGGGTGCCTTCTCCAAACTGCCATTTTTAGATCTCTCCACAGGTGTTCTATGGGATTCAGGTCTGGACTCATTGCTGGCCACCTTAGAAGTCTCCAGTGCTTTCTCTCAAACCATTTTCTAGTGCTTTTTGAAGTGTGTTTTGGGTCATTGTCCTGCTAGAAGACCCATGACCTCTGAGGGAGACTCAGCTTACTCACACTGGGCCCTACATTATGCTGCAAAATGTGTTGATAGTCTTCAGACTTCATAATGCCATGCACACGGTCAAGCAGTCCAGTGCCAGAGGCAGCAAAGCAACCCCAAAACATCAGGGAACCTCCGCCATGTTTGACTGTAGGGACCGTGTTCTTTTCTTTGAATGCCTCTTTTTTTCTCCTGTAAAATCTATGTTGATGCCTTTGCCCAAAAAGCTCTACTTTTGTCTCATCTGACCAGAGAACATTCTTCCAAAATGTTTTAGGCTTTCTCAGGTAAGTTTTGGCAAACTCCAGCCTGGCTTTTTTATGTCTCGGGGTAAGAAGTGGGGTCTTCCTGGGTCTCCTACCATACAGTCCCTTTTCATTCGCCGACGGATAGTACGGGTTGACACTGTTGTACCCTCATGGCCCCTTTGCACGCAGCTACAGGTAACAGGTTTTCCACAGGTAACTTACTGGCTGCAGTGAAATCATGGAGAGATTATTCCATTTGTACACAGCAACAAGATAGAATCATGTCTCCATGATTTCACTGCAACCAGTAAGTTTCCTGTGGAAAACCTATTACCTGTAGCTGCGTGTAAAGGGGCCATAAGACTGCAGGGCAGCTTGAACTTGTTTGGATGTTAGTCGAGGTTCTTTATCCACCATCCGCACAATCTTGCGTTGAAATATCTCATCAATTTTTCTTTTCCGTCCACATCTAGGGAGATTAGCCACAGTGCCATGGGCTTTAAATTTCTTGATGACACTGCGCACGGTAGACACAGGAACATTCAGGTCTTTGGAGATGGACTTGTAGCCTTGAGATTGCACATGCTTCCTCACAATTTGGTTTCTCAAGTCCTCAGACAGTTCTTTGGTCTTCTTTCTTTTCTCCATGCTCAATGTGGTACACACAAGGACACAGGACAGAGGTTGAGTCAACTTTAATCCATGTCAACTGGCTGCAAGTGTGATTTAGTTATTGCCAACACCTGTTAGGTGCCACAGGTAAGTTACAGGTGCTGTTAATTACACAAATTAGAGAAACATCACATGATTTTTCTAACAGTGCCAATACTTTTGTCCACCCCCTTTTTTATGCTTGGTGTGGAATTATATCCAATTTGGCTTTAGGACAATTCTTTTTGTGTTTTTTCATTGAAGACAAATTAAATGAAGATAATAATACCAAAGAATTTGTGATTGCAATCATTTTCAGGAAGAAACTGAGTATTATCTGACAGAATTGCAGGGGTGTCAATACTTTTGGCCACAACTGTAGGTCATATTTTATCTCTGAGCCTTCATCCTCCCTACTTTATTTTCTGAGATAATGACCTTTGGGTTCTCATTGGCTGTAAGCCATAATCATGAACATTAACGGAAATAAACACTTGAAATAGATCCCTCTGTGTGTAATGACTCTATATAATATATGTGTTTCACTTTATGTATTGAATTACTGATAAAAATGTACTTTTTGACGATATTCCAATTCATTGAGATGCCCCTATATATAACCCCATAGATACTGTATCTATCAGTGCCTGATTATGGCTACATACGAATTGTGGAGCCATAATCTGCCTTATTCCTGGGCCCGAGGGCTTTAATTTGAAGATTAATTTGTTTGTAGATGTTATTCTATGGATAGTACTTGTCACAGCCGCTCTTATTAGAGGTCCCTTTGTCTGGTTATTTATTTCCCATTATATAGGGCACACAGATGGTTGATTAAAAGACAGTTGGCAACTATGAAGTCATAGTCCAAAAATAAATACTTGAGCAACTTGGCAGACGTCTTGCCAATGTTGTTCCTTTTGCAGCCTAAGCTTGTTTCAAAGTAGAAATGAAAGAGCCTTTATCATCAGATTTTTTGATCCGTAAATTCCGAAATATCTTCAACTCTGATATTTACTGGATAAACTGAATCAGAGAATAGAAACCCAGAGAATTCAACCCAATGAAAAAGTGATTGTTCATTTTAGGGAAGATATTAAAGGCTTCATCCACCAAGTCATTTTTCCTTTATTAGCAGTCATCCAGTCATTTTCAGAATATATCCTATTCTAGACTTACCTACGATGTATTGTCTTCCTAAGCTTCTGACCTCATGGGTGGAACCACCGGCTGTATCTTTTCTATATCAAGTCTCCTATTCACATTGGATAAAAATCATCTGAACCCGTTGATCTCTATGAGATCGGGCGACCACATAATGTGTGTGTGGGGCTCTCTTTCGACAGATTATGTTTGGAACATACGTTTTAAGCGGGTGCAATTCAATCTTTATTCGGAACCAAGATAAGTATTCTGGTCATCTTTTTCATCAGCCAAGCAGAGCGCTCGTGTGTCTGGAAAAGATGGGAAAGCTAGCTGTTGGCCAAAATAGGAACCGGCCATTGGCTTTCTTCCTATGTGTGTGGTCAGCTGTGGTGTCTCAGGAGAAGATACTCCAAGGTCATAAAAATGGTAAGCGATGACATTTGGGAAGTTTATAAAGGAGGACAACGTTTGGAACAGAAAGGGACATCTCTCTAAAAAATGAGTGCAATCACGTCAACGAATGTAGGCCACATGTTGATGGATGTAAAGATGTCCCATTATCAATCATTTACATCCACAAGTCCCAACCCAATGCGAGTCTGGTAAATTGGTGTAAATTTGAGCCTGAATGGTCAGTTTACATGCAATTACATGACTGCACATCTTAACTGTGTGTAATTTGGCAACCAAATACATTGTGAGTTGCCGGTATGTATCACAGGTGGTTGTCCTCTGAGATATAAACTTGGAATGTCTACACTCTAGGAACTGTAGTTCTACTATTATTGTCTAGGCATTCAATGGGCCAGGTTTATAAACAGGTGGAGAAATGGGTGGGTCTGGTTATCCACATACCTCAACCCATGAGTGTATCTCATGTCTCTTAATGGAATCTGCGCCTTTGACACATGGTGCTGTGTTGGAGGTAGCAGACCTCCAAAGTGTGTCTCTGAGTGTGCAAAGCTGAACCTTAACCTTGTGCTGCGGACCCGTGATTTAAACAGACTGTAACCGAGTTTATGTTTCGGTAAAGTCGAAGAAAGGAACCTGTTTTTTTCCCCTTTGCTGGTTTATGAAGCCTTGAATAAACTTACTAGACTTTTACATGTAAAGTGTTCCTGTGTCTACCTCATGGAGTAAGCAAAGTGAGTAACCCCCAACCCATACAGTGAAGTGTTACATGTACAAGGAACATTTATCCTAAATATTACCAAAAAAAACCCACAAATGTAGGAAAAACAGTTAAAATTGCCCCAAAAATGAACAAAAAGTGCAAATCACCCCAACAAATACAGGTGAAAATTCATGCTTGTTGCTAAAAGTCTTAATAAATGCACAACACAACCTAAGTGCAGAGACACACTGAGCGAGGTGCATGCGAGATACTCACATGAGTGTCGCATGACTCACCTGGGACAGCCACCTGTTCTCTGGACAGGAGCGTGTCAGCTGCTTGTGTGCAGCTGATGCGCTCCCATTCTGAGAACTGGTGACCACTCCAGGTGAGTCATGCGAGTATCTTGCATGCACCTTGCATAGTGCGTCTCTGCCCTAAAAGTAATTATTTCTATGTGCATGCAGTGATATCTTTACATGACGAGCAGGAACTCGAGTAAGATTTTTGTTGAGGCGCACTTCACTGCTCAGCTTCATTAAGGGGCGTGCATCTATTAACGAATCTGTCTCGCTCTCTCCCCCTCCCTCCCCCTCTTCAGGACCGACGTCATGATGAATGGGCAGAATAGAATGAACAGAAAAGGAAAGAATATGTAAAAAAAGTATTTTTATATTAATGGGAGAATAATCTGCTACAACATGGGATATGGCCTGATATCCTGTTTATATGCTGCAATTTGCGTTTCGACACAACCCTTTGCAAAACCTATTCATCTTCCTTCTTTATGACCTTTTGTGTCCAACTGACAACTGATTACGGTTTCATTGCATAAACAGAATGCACTCCAGCAGCAAACTGGATTTTCTGGAATAAATTTATCTAGATGAATTGGTGAAAGGTTATTCTGCTATTTATTTAAAAGGTCTCTGTGAGCATAGAATGACTGTTCAAACCAAGCTCAGGCACTCGGTGCATCATGGTGGGGCCAAATATTTATGTGCACCTTCCCACCTGCTGATTTCTCCTCAATCTCTACCCTCCCCTCTTTTTTGATTGATGGTTCTGGCTTCATAGAGCAAAGAGGAGCAGAGATAGATAAAAAAAAAAATCCCAGGTGGGAAGGTGAATATAAATCATTGACCCCGCCATGATGCAACGAGTGCCTGTGTCGAGCCCACTGGGACAGGGTTCTCGGTACCGGACCGGGTCTGCTACTGGGGGTGTCACGGGTGGTCCTGGTCCGGACCGTGTCCCGGGCCTGGCAATAATAAGGGGAATATTTACAGGGGATAATGTCAGTCGTGACGCCACCCACGGTGTGTGGTCAGTATAGGGGACCACCGCTGTTGCAGAACCTCCGGGGATGATATTATAGCAGCTTGGGATGGTATAGTTCTCCGCGGGTAGAGCTTGGTTCCCCGGGGCAGTGATGTAGTTAGAGTCTATGGTGCAGTGTAGGCTGGTAGTGGATGCAATACACTTACTGTCCTGCTGCTGCAGCTTTGCTTTCTCCAGGGTTCAGAGCTGACAGGCTGTGGCTCTGCAGTTACAGGCTGGGATCTCTCTGTAGTCCTGTTGGAGGGAATCATGTGCAGGCAGAATCATGCAAGGGAGTCAGAGTCAGGGTTCACCGTGTTTACTTCTCAGCTTTCTCTCAGTCAGTTACAGTTTAGTTACGGTTCACAAGTCTTTACATGGGCACAACTCTCCCCTCCAGGTTCCTTTACTCCCTGCAGCCAGGTTGTTCCTCTCTATGACCCCTCACTCGTTCTCTGTCCTTTCCAGGCTTTTGACTCTCTCCTGCTCACTTGGTGTGTGTGACTCCGGACAGTATGGCGGTGGCTCAGACCCCTGTGGGCCCTCCTGGTTGCCACTGAGCTGCCTGTCCTTTGGGGTGGGAACCCTAATGTGTAGCTGGAGTTCCCCGTCGGTTGTCTGGGGATACTGGGTGAAGCGTCGGTCCCCTTCAGAGCCGACACTCTGCTGCTAGCCTAGCCTCCAATAGTCCTTCTGGGTGAGGCTCTACCAGGCTCCTTCTAACCTTGTCTTTGGCTTCAATAGGAGGGCTACTCCGCCTGCAGTCTGCCATCTCAGCCGTGTTTCTAGGATCCAGTGCTACTGGTCCTCTAGTCCCTCACACTCCTGGGGTGCTGGCTCCGGATGGGATTTCTCTCTGTGGCTCACACTGGCCCTCAAGATTCTGCGCTACTTCCACCCCACTCTTCCAGGACATGTGCTTCTATCTCTTCGTCTCAGCTTACACCGGCCTACTGCTGTCTTTCGGCCTGTGCCGTGCTTCTCAGCCTGCTGCTGGTCTGTGTCTTGGCTGCTCGGCACCCTGGGCCTACTGACTCCTTCCTCCTCCCCTTCTCTATATCTACCCTCTGTCACCTGACCTGCTTGCTGGCCCCCCCCCCAGTGTCTCTAAACCCACCACCCCTTGCCCGCCTAGAGCTCCCAGGCTCCGGGTTGGGTGCTGCTCTCTAGTGGTTGTGTGGGCTATCTGTGAGGGTGTTGGGGTGCAACTATCGTCCTACCTTACCTGGCTGCAGTTCCCTATGTGGCCTCCTGATCGCAGGGGAGCCACACCTGTACGTGTATTGAACAGTCATCTTGTAGTCCCTTTCAGTGGGGCAGACCCTAAAGCAGTGATGACCAACGAGCATGATTTATGGTGATATCACTTCTAGAAAACTATATAATTTAGTGGTATTTGTCGCTCTAATAACAAAAAGTTATATTTTTAATATACGGTATGTGCTGTATTTATTAACAAAGGAAAAACAAATAATTCTTTACCTTATTTTGGTGACTTTTTGTTGCTGAATTTAATTTGCCAAATCGTCAATCAATAATGCAATACCTCTCAGTCCTTATCTCTTGAAAGGGTCTGCTACTGCTACTACCACATTTAATGATGCTTTTTTATTTTTTGGGTTCCCTATCAGGGGGCCGTGAGAGGAGATCGCCTGTTAGCCCTGCAGGCAATTAGAGGTTAACTAGAATCTCAGAGAAGGTGCTCCTTTCCTACAGAATTGCTGAGCGGTAACTGTGTTGGGGTACAGTGACAGTACAGTGAAGTTTTGGCAGGGTTAACCATCTCTGATGGGGTGATCTCTTCTCCCAGTATTGCAGATCAATACCTGTGTTGGGGTACAGTGAGGTTTTGGCAGGGTTAACTGTTTTTTATGGGGTGATCTCTTCTACCAGTATAGCAGATCAACACCTGTGTTGGGGTACAATGACGTTTTGGCAGGGTTAACTGTTTCTGATTGGGTGATCTCTTCTCCCAGTATAGCAGATCAATACCTGTGTTGGGGTATAGTGACAGTACAGTGACGTTTTGGCAGGGTTAACTGTCTCTGATGGGGTGATCTCTTCTCCCAGTATAGCAGATCAGTAACTATGTTGGGGCCCAGTGGCAGCACAGTGATGTTTTGACAGGGTTAACTGTCTCTGATGGGGTGATCTCTTGTACCCTTCTACCAGTATAGCAGATCAACACCTGTGTTGGGGTACAGTGAAGTTTTGGCAAGGTTAACTGTCTCTGATGAGGTGATCTCTTCTCCCAGTATAGCAGATCAATACCTGTGTTGGGGTATAGTGACAGTACAGTGACGTTTTGGCAGGGTTAACTGTCTCTGATGGGGTGATCTCTTCTCCCAGTATAGCAGATCAGTAACTATGTTGGGGCCCAGTGGCAGCACAGTGATGTTTTGACAGGTTAACTGTCTCTGATGGGGTGATCTCTTGTACCCTTCTACCAGTATAGCAGATCAACACCTGTGTTGGGGTACAGTGAAGTTTTGGCAAGGTTAACTGTCTCTGATGGGGTGATCTCTTCTCCCAGTATAGCAGATCAATACCTGTGTTGGGGTATAGTGACAGTACAGTGACGTTTTGGCAGGGTTAACTGTCTCTGATGGGGTGATCTCTTCTCCCAGTATAGCAGATCAGTAACTATGTTGGGGCCCAGTGGCAGCACAGTGATGTTTTGACAGGGTTAACTGTCTCTGATGGGGTGATCTCTTGTACCCTTCTACCAGTATAGCAGATCAACACCTGTGTTGGGGTACAGTGAAGTTTTGGCAAGGTTAACTGTCTCTGATGGGTGATCTCTTCTCCCAGTATAGCAGATCAATACCTGTGTTGGGGTACAGTGAAGTTTTGGCAAGGTTAACTGTCTCTGATGGGGTGATCTCTTCTCCCAGTATAGCAGATCAATACCTGTGTTGGGGTACAGTGAGGTTTTGGCAGGGTTAACTGTCTCTGATGGGGTGATATCTTCCCCCAATATTGCTGAGTGGTAACTGTGGTGGGTACACTGGTGGTAGGGTGAGATTTTGGTAGCTGTTTTAATGGCCGAGGTGTAAGGAGCACACATGCCTGAGATGTCTTCCCCTGTAGTGACTGGTCCAGCCGTTTGCCGCAAAAGTGGGACACAGTTCTAGACACAGACAGTGCGTGTCAGCAAAAACATCTCAACGTGACACACGTCTCATAGGTTAGCCATCACTGCCCTAAAGAAATGTTTTTTTTTATTTTACTTATATAGCACCATTAATTCCACAGCGATTTACAGACATCTTCATCACTGTCTCCATTGGGACCCATAATCTAAATTCTAGTGATGATTGGTTCCCTATCGATTCGAGACAAAGAGGCAGCTCCCTGCCGTGACCGATAGGAGCCTCAGTGAGGACCACCAAATTCTCTGAATGGCTCTCAGTAGGGTAACATGACTGTGTTCAGCAGACACACTCCACCAACCCATCAATGTCATTGGCTGTCTGTATGTCGACAAGGTCTCGGCAGCATTAAATGTTCGTTCATCGGTGGTGAACACATATTAACTGGGAATCATTTTGGATTTAAAATTGTTTTTCACTTAATGCTGGGACTCTGAAAACTGGTGTAATGGAAGAGAGTGAGTCCACAGGTTCTGAAAATGTTACCCAATACCAGAAGTGGCTCATATTTTTGCTTATTTGTAACTCTTTTTAGATGTATGAGGCGTCTTTTCTGGTTCAGCGGGCACATTTTGAAGGGTTTCCGAAGTTGAAGTAACCAAAGAAATGATCTTTTTCTTTTTTTCATGCTGAGAAAAACATGGGGAAAAGCATCAACTTTAAGGGTATGTTCACATTGTTGTTTTACTGGCAGTCATAAACATACATTTTTCAAGTAGACGATCATTCAGGAATCAATTATTGTCTTTTTTTTTTTCTCGAAGTTTTGTAAATGCTGAAGCTTTAATAATAATAATAATAATAATAATAATAATAATAATAATAATGTTACGGGTGGTAGTATCGGACAAAGGGGTTAGGTAGCAGGGTGGCAGTGACGAGCAAAGGGCACGGGAACTAGTCTGACAATTAGACTGTCGGTCCCTAGTTGGCCCTGTTCCCAGACGTACCTCTAAAGGTGAGAAAACTGCACCTGAGCCAGGGCACAATGTGAACGGGTGTGTAAGACTACGTTCACTCACACCAAATATCTAAATCACAGAAAAAAAAACGTATATTAAACTTGTGGAAGTACTCTGCTATAATAAATAGTAATAAAAAGCAAGTGCTAGTAAAAAACAGTATAAAAACAGGGTACTTAGTTAATACGTTTTTGCAAAAAAGTACGTAAGCCTTCTACGTCTTCAACGTGACCCATATCAGAACGGTCCTATCTAAACTAATTAAAAACCTGATCCACGTTGAAGACGTAGAACGGCTTACGTACTTTTTTGCAAAAACGTATTAACTAAGTACCCTGTTTTTATACTGTTTTTTACTAGCACTTGCTTTTTATTACTATTTATTATAGCAGAGTACTTCCACACGTTTAATATACGTTTTTTTTTCTTCTGTGCTCTAAAGGTGTGTATGTCTGGGCCACCACCCTTGCCCTGCTCCTGACCAGCCCTAGGCTCACCTCCACCCAGGGACCGGGATAACAACAGCAACTCCCAGAAAGATGGCACAAAGCTACACAGCAAGAAACCTTCAGCAGAACAGCACTCAGCATCAGCAAAGCTCTTTTCAGAGAATGAACTCTATCAGCGACACTAGCTGATAGGTTATGGGACTACTTAAAGGCTGGGGGAGTGGTATCCACATTACCAGATACACTCAGCAACTGGTACTGCAAAGCCACAGAGGTTAACCTTTAGAGACTTAAGGAAATGAACTTTATTTAACTACTGCAGAGCAATTCAGAGACTTCAGAGCAGTCTACACTTGACAAATAATAATAATTTTTATTCACTTATATATCATTAATTCCTCAGTGTTTTACAGATATCATCATCACTGTCCCCATTGGGGCTCACAATCTATATTCCTTATCAGTATGCCTTTGGAGTGTGGGAGGGAACCGGAGAACCTGGAGGAAACTCTCAAACACGGTGAGAACATACAAACTCCTTGTAGATTCTTTTCATGTTTTTTTTTTATTCATTTCCTGAAGCTTTTTTCAAACTTTTTTCTTACGTCCACATTTTTAGGCTTTTTTGAGAGTTTTGGTGGAATCTTTTTATTACGTTTTTGTGAGTTTTTTTTTTGTTTTTAAACCCATTAAGCAATAAATAAATTAATAAAACATTATCATTTTGAGGCAAGCAATTTACAAAGTGCTCAAAAAGACACCAGGACATTTTTTTGTTTATTTTTAGTTATACCATTATCTTTTACTTTAGAATATACAGCATCTTACGAGCAGAAAATGCCTCCAGTGTGGATAGCCTGTAGCATTAAAAGGATGCTCAAAAGCCTGAACACTTTTCAATTAAAAAAAGAAATAAGACAACTCTTATATCTATATGAAGCCTTTTTAAGGAATATTTAAATTTTTGTACTGAAATTTGGAGCAGAATCTAATTTTGGAGACATACCCAGATTGCAATGGCTGGATTCCTGCACTTTATGCCCTGGACGCCTGCAATAATAGCCAGGTGCCACAAACCTTCACAAGCCAAGACATTACTGCCTTCAGCATTTGCTCCACAGTTGTTGCACAGACGTGTCCCGTCTGCACCTGTCGTGTACTGTATGTTGCTGTGACAAGTTCTGACCTTGTTTACCCAAGATTTAAACTCTTGAAGAGAATCTATCACCAGGATTTTGCTGCCCCATTTGAGAGCAGCATGATGTAGGAGCTGATTCCAGTGATGTGTCCCTTACTGAGCTGTGTACTGTAATTCTAATTAAAACCCTGTTCTGTGCTACATAGCCAGCAGTTCTCTGAATGTTGAGCTCTGTATAACCCCACCCACACCACTGATTGGCATCTGTGTACACTGCATAGGCAGAAAGCCACTAATCAGTGGTCAGGGCCGGGTTATCCAGAGTTCATGGATATAATGGACTACATGGCAGCAAGTTTATTAGCTCCCTAGTGATAATCTCCTTTTACTAAGTGCAACAAGCAGCCCAGTAAGTGACGCATTGCTGGAACAAGGGTCTCTGTCTGTACATTATGTTGCTCATAGATTGAATCGCAAAAGCCTGCTGACAAATTCTCTTTAAAGAGAACCTGTCAGCAGTTTTTTTGCATATATGCTATGGCCACTACCAGTAGGGCCTTATATACATCACTCTAAATTCTGTATATAGGTTCCCAGGCCGATCTCTACAATGTAAAAAAACAGCTTTTATTATACTCACCTACGGGGCGGTCCAGTCTGATGGGTGTCGCAGGCCTCAGTCCGGCACCTCCATGCTTCTTATGAATGCTGTGCTCTTATCTGTTTTGTGCAGGTGATGCGTCCTATGTCACCCACACACAGTCTCCTGCATTGCGCTCCTTTTGCACATGCATTCCTCTCTGCCCTGCTCAGGACAGAGCAAAGTACTGTAATGCACAGGCGCAGGGAGAGGTCAAAAACGCAGCGGGTGTCAACTGTATAATGTAGCTGACACCCAGGTCCATTGGCCGCAATTGGTGTTGGTACCAATCATTGCTGTTTAAACCTCTAGATGCTGCTGACATTAGTGTCATGGAGGAGTCTCCCTTCTTACCTCTTACCTCCATGGGCATCCTGAGATCGAGATTGCGTAGTCCCAATGGCCTGCCATGGAAATGCCTAGACCAAATAGAGGCCTCGGGGTCTGCCAGCAACAGATTTTAGCAACATTTTAGTGGAAAAAAATATAGTTTTTCATTTAATTCATTCCACTTTCTGTTAATTCCTGTGAAGCATTTGTAGAGTCATCACACTGTTGGCATTCTTGTGTTGGGCGCCCCTGTGATCTGGTCACCACAGAGGTACTGCACCTAAGCCACAGGTGTGGTATCCCACTCCCAAGTAAGGAGGGGACACAAATCCGAGACACACGAACACCTGCACCCAACACCGATCCAACTCCAGGCCATGGGATCTTGGGCGGATCCTATTGAGGAAGGGCCCCATCTCCTGGCTCGGAAAGGTACAAAGTAGAGGGGGTGGGAAGAAAATAGAGAGAGAGAGAGGAAGAAGAGGAGTTAGAGAATTGGAGGGAGTCGAGTTGGAGAGAGGGAGTTCTAGGGGACACGGGAGTGGAGGATCCACCTATGGGGCCCCAAATCCGAACCCGGCACGAGTCTGGCGGAGGGACTGGTTGCAAGAGGGGACGCTGCAAGGTTCCACCAGGAAACCAGAGGCTGCTTCACCTGCATGGGCAGTGGCAACTGACCATGCATACTCGCTGAAACAGTGGCTAGACCTAGGGTCAGGGGACGGGTCGCCCGTTGCCCGACAAGACCCACAGTCACCTGCTTGGGACACTGGGCACAAAGACACAGGTCAGGAGAGGTGAGTAGCCAGCATGGGAGAGTCAACCAAGAGAGGCTTACGACATGGTGTCTCGGAGGAGTAGACCCAAGCTGCCTGTGAGTTGGCTGGATCGCAGACCCGGAGGACACGATGCCCCTGCAGGGCTGGACTGCTGAACCGAACTGTGAGTAAATACTTGAGAATTGCAATCCCGTTGTCCTCCAGTTATTCCCTGTGCCCTCCTGCATCACCGCACAGTTACCATCACCGTCCCAGTAGACTGTCACACAGTACCCTGGGTCCCTGCTCCACCTGTGGGGAGTGATACCATGCCAGCTGCCATTCCATCCACCCAGAGATCCACAGCAGCAGTGCTGGTCACCTATGACCAGGATCCACAGGTGGCATCATGAATATCCCCTGTAAATACCCCCCCCCTTCACTGCACAGCCAGGACCACGAACCCAGGTCACAGCCACTGTGACCTCCCAAAGAACCAGCCAACCCAGCTACCGAGTACGAGCAACCCTTGTGGCCCGTTGCACTTGCATTTTTGATGGTTGGAAGTTAGCAGGTGGGCTGGTAGGCGTGGTTTGGCATGGCTTGGTGTTTCCTTCTGAGAAAGGAATAAGCATTAATTTGTAAATCTGCATAGTTGTGGAGTTGACTATAATAGAAGCGGGGGTCTGGTGGTAAGGGGTAAGATTTGCACAGTTAAATCATATCAGTGGGTGTGACGGACTTAGTTGGTGGGTGTGGCGCGGTGGCCGTCCATGTGCTATAATTGATCATGCATGGGGGACTCCCCACTTGGGATCTTACCCCCATACCCCTGAGTCTATTATAATCATCTCCACGACCATGTGGATTTAAAAATGAATGTTTATTCCTTCAGGAAATGCCAAGCCTTGCCCACCAGCACCAAACCACGCCTACAACCTAAGCTGCTCACGATCTGCTAACTGCCAGCCATTAAATCTGCAAGAATGTCCACAAGTTTTATACATTTCCTTGAAAAAATATGATGATAAATTTTATGTATTAATTTTTTTTCTGCAGCATAACTATATGGATTATGGGTATAAATACCCAATGTTGAAAAGTGTAAATTTTTCAAATTATTCTCAAGTTTCTGATATTTCCATTAATAAAAATATTTTGATCTAAATTTACCACAAACATAAAGTATAATGTGTCACAAAAAACAGTCTCGAATCATTGGATAAATACAATCATAGAATACGAAATAGTGTTGAAGGACCTCCAGTCATCACCATGCACAAAGCGAAGTCAAATTAGTAGTTTTCAGTGCATTTCACATTAAAAGGAAGTGGCATATGATCTGGATGATGTCTACACATTATAAATTGTGTACAAGGTGTCAGAGCATTACACCAGCAGCAATTTGGATGACATGTTATCAAATTAATGAGGTCCCTAGATATGTCCACTATGACCAATTTTCATCTTGGGTAGTGCCTATATTTCATGTTTATATCTCCCACCTGAAATCCTACAGTGGAGCTGTGAATAGGTGCATGCACAGTCGTGTCATCTGGAAAACGCAGATGGTGCATGCACTGTATTTTCTGTATGCTCTGTAATGAAGTCCAAACATGCACCATACAGCATCAGTCTTGACTGCAGCTTGGTATAATGTCATCATTGGAGTTAACCTATAACCAAATTTTTTGTGTATTAAACTAAAAGTGCCACATTCAGCAGCACCTATGCTGCATCTTAAGAAGGTGCTATTATGCCCTGACTCCCCCTGTACACCTAATAAATAACATATAAAAATCTCCCGCCCTTTATTATAATTACCTGTTACCGGTCCGGGCTTGGTTGTGGATCGGTCCATCCGCCTCTCCTCACCGCCCATCCTGTCTCTACTAAATGTCTATACTGCCTCTTCTTTTGAATGATATGGATAACGCCACCTGTGCTATCCATGTCTCATCTCAGCCCCGCGCAGATGTCTCTCTGACTTGTGCAGTGCATTGTGCTCAGCCTTCCTGCGAGCAGAGCCTAAAACTCACCTACACAGGCTCGAAAGGCTCCCAGTCTTCTGCGTATGACATGCAGTGATGTCACTGAGGGTACTAGAGTTCAAACTCGCGGGTTAGCCCCTGTGTGACCCCCACGAGTCTGAACTCTAGTAATCTTTGTGACGTCACCGCCAGTCACTGCAGTGAGTCGGGCTGTTCCTGCTCTCCCAACGTATGGAGGGTGCAAACACTGATCGTACCCTCCATATGCTGGCAGATTGTTTACTTCGAGAGACATCCATGGGTCTGCGTTAGACATCAATGTTTTTTTTTTTGCAGAATGGTAATAGTTTAAAAATTGTATTTTAATAAAAAAAAAAATGTCTGACTTGGTTAGTTATTTTGGGTATCTGATTGACGCCTCGACGTTACTAACCCCTGGGCTTGGGTCACGTCCATTAGCATCAGCCCCAAAAACTATTGCCCCATTTGCCAACACACCAGGGCATCAGGAAGAGTTGGGTACAGCACCAGAAAATGGCACTTCCATGAATGCACCATTTTCTGGGGTGGCTGTGGGTTGCAATTCGCAGCAGGGGGCAGAACGTTTGGTCTTCCTTCCCCTGAGAATACAAGCCCCCAGCTGCATAGTTTGCATAGTTATACCTAGTTGGCAACAAAAAATATGGCGAAGCCTCATGTCATTTTTTTTTTTATTATTTCAAGAAATAATAATAATGAAAAAAATAACATCGGGCGTTGCCTTATTTTTGGTTGCCAACTAGGATACAACTAGGCAGTTACGGGCTGCCAAACACCCCTGGATGTCTAGTTGTACCTGGCTGGCAACCAAAAATATGGTGAAGCCCCACACCTTATTTTTTTGCAGTTGCCAGCCAGGTACAACTAGACAGTTGGGATCGGAATCCTCAGAGTGGGGAAGTCCAAGCGTTTTGCTACTCCCCCCCCCTGCCTCCTCTGCGAATTGCAGCCCACAGCCACCCCAGAAAATAGTGCATTCATTAGATATTTCATTGAAATATCAAACATCTGGTCCTGGCCAACCAAAGTCATCTGCATCATGTGGCCTGCAAGGGCATAACACCCCCTAGCACGGATAAATCACACCCAGCCAGGACCTCCACCTTCATAAAAAAAAGGTACGGTACTTTTGCAATTGTTTCTCATTATTTTATAGTAGCTTTGTAGGAAGAAAAAAAATCTGACTTTTCTTCACTGCTAGAGTTAAAATACATAGAAATACACTACTATGTACAGAAGAATCTCTATGAGCCTGTATAATCTGCTTCTGGGTTCCCTGCCTGCAATACAGATGAAGACTGCCAAATTCTTCTATTTCTTTTAGTGTGGGCAGTGGCTCATTGGTAGAGCTGCTGCCTCCGAACAGGGAAATTGCAAGACCAAAGGAGAAGAAAATTGTAAATTTAATTTATGCTTATTGGATGCTGGACCTGCCCCCATGGCAGAGGAGTTAGAGAACCAGCATGGAGAGGTGAGAGGAGGTCAAGACTAAGTCAAAACTGCTGGGACAGTCGCCCTGAATCCAGGGCGGTTGGGAGCTTATGACAATGACTATATGTTTGAAATTTCTCACATGTATATAAGGGGGTTACAGGGCTGTTTTAAGTTGCCCACTCAGTAATAATACTCAGCTGACTTTGCTCATCTTGTTTATCATGACGTGTTACATAATTATGATTTTTTAGTGGCTAATATGACCAATACAATCTTTTAGGATTTTTTATATGGATAATCACAAAAAAATGATAGAGAATAAATTTTTTTTACTAAAAATGATTAATATGTTGTTTTTTGATGACCAAGTCCCTTTAAGTGTGTAAAAGGGATAATCATATTTTGTTTGCTCATTATGTCCTGTTTTATCCAGTGTTATTTTTCGGCACAGCAGGAGCCAGATACAATTCTAGTTTATTCTCTAGTCAGGGAAGACATCATTTTTTCATCTGCATTTTCAAACGTCTGATGCCGTGAATATTAATAATAAATCAATGTTTGTTCTTCTACATTTTGTTCTCAGCATTCACCAGTGATCTGTTTCTTTAGGAAATAAAGGCATTTGATGTAAAAAAATCCTTTTTGTACTAAGTTTTTGTTTTTAGAGTAGAAAGCCTTGTATGCTGTATGAAAGAAATAGGTTAGACGTGTTATTGTATTTGTAACTGCTTTGCCTTAAAGGGATAGTAAGTTTATGGTCACAGTGTTTAAATCTGCATTAGGAATTCATAATAAGTCAACAATCCCCATTCATCAAAGCTTTTACACCAGAAAGCCCGGAAAGTCGCATAGTTTTAGTGCAACTTGAGCATCTGCTAAAATCTTATAATTTTCTCACGCTTTTTAACCAGCTCCTAAAAGGTAAAGGGAACTGGGGTAGGATGGAGGCATCATGAAACTGACAAGAGGCGACATTCGCTATGCGACAAATCTTACTCCGATAGGGACTGGAGTAGGATTTGTGGTGAGGTGTATACCACTCATCCAAAACAATCTCATTTTTATGAATCAGGAGCGCCTGACTCCAGCACATCTCCTGAAAGCCGGCACGAACAATAACAGACTTGAAGAATCAGGCCCTATGTGTTAAAAGTTACAAAATCAAATTTACGTGTTGAAGAAATATTCTAATACAATCTAAGCCAACACATACAGGAGGCTAACATTGGGAACAAGTGTCACGTACACACTTCTCAGCACGTGTAGTAGGGTGCGCCTTCAAGGGCTAAATTATCTCCTTTCACTCAATCCAGCACTCAACCTCTGTAATACGCTGTAAAGTTAGCATATATCACACCCCAGCACAGCCACACAAACCAGTTACAGGCTGCCACCACTCATCAGCACACAAGGTGATGAGTCCCTGAAATATGCTATTGTCCAACAATTAACAGGGTCCACACTCTATGTAAAGCTATGGATTCTTTAGCTCATACAAGGATCAAACATATTAATTTTTTAAGCTTTAATATAAAAATTACTGTGCTCACAAGAAAACGTTATAAAAGATAAAAAAAAATGATGCACATATGCAAAGCAGTTATAAATAAAAAGCAAGAAAGATAACAGAAATACCTAACTTCCAGTCTAAAGTTATTCTTCTGTTTCCTTGGGGGCGAGGAGAAAGATGAAAAATGGAGCCACTCCAACATCAACCGACCCCCACATGTGTACTTTGTGAGTCATGACAGGGTGAGTCATGGGATGTGGCTAGAGTTGCCAAAATATTATGAAATCCCAGCTTCTGAAGGTCTCAGGTGGGAGATATAATGGTACATTTACACGCGGCCACAGGAAGGTAGGAACAGGCAGGCATCGGACACAAATTGTGCCTGTTGCCTTGAAAAGACCTCAATGTGGCTGCGTGTAATATAGGACTTTCCTTCCTTCAGGGAAGACACAGGAAGGAAAGTCCTGAATTATACGCAGCCACATTGTGGTCTTTTGAAGGCAACAGGCACAATTTGTGTCCGATGCCTGCCTCTTCCTACCTTCCTGTGGCCGCGTGTAAATGGACCATTACAGTTATTTTCCCTATCATGAATTTACCTGTTCTTAAATAGGAAGCATGACGTGACTTGTGTAATCTAGTTGGCAGATATTTATTCAGGGCTGATTGGGATGTCTCCCAGTTATATAAAAATATTCATGTTCTTCAACTTGTGATTGCGGTGCCAAAGATGTACCTACCATAACTGTAGGACTATGCACATCACAATATTTATAATTTTCCACTGTTGCCTGGCTGTTTGACAAAATTGTGTGATCACAGCTCACAGATGTAGCATGAAAGGCAGTTCTCTGCCTTTTTGTATACCAAATTCAGACTTTCTGTGCGGTAGTTGTGGGAATGGACTTCACTATTCTTTTTCAGTTCGCCCCAGCCCTCTTCCACAGACTAAGCTGGTTGGTACGGTGGAGGTTTTACCTGACTGCAGCAGTTCTTCTCGGTGACAAGCCGGCTTCAGATCATCCAGTAGATGATCCTCTTAGATTGTGAGCCCTCGCGGACAGAGTCCTCTCACCTTCTGTACCTGTATGCCATATGTTGTCCATGTACCTTATACTTGTCTTTGTATACCCCTTCCACATGTAAAGTGCCATGGAATCAATGGTGCTATAATAGTAAATAATAATAATCCAGTTATGACTGTGTGGTTTCATGGTCAGAGTTAAATCCACAGTGATTTAAAACTGTGCACACCTTACTTATGATACGGTTTAATCATTTGTTTAGTTTGTTTACAACAGGGTTTACAGATGGTCTCTCAATATGCATTAACGTTCTTATATGGAACGGCCCTTCCATTGTGGTTACAGATACAATCCCACTGATCAAGGTGGGTGGGAGAGTATTGGTGCCTCACTGGGGATCCATTGCATGGGCAAATTCAGTTCACCCTGATGGACCTACCCTTCTCCCCTATGTTACGTTAGGATAACTCCTTGAGTCTACCCTCTGTGCCAGTAGTCCTCAGTCAGCACTGAAGCCATCATTGTCTGCACTGTTCACAGTAGCCCTGTACTTGGGGAGAAGCACAGTATCTGGTCCCCTAGTCCATCTTTTTGTCGTTAGACTGCAATCCGGCTTCGATCACCTCGGCTTCCTCCTGCCCAATTCTTATGCCTTGGATCACCCTCCACACCACACCACAGTCACTTCTGTTTCTCTGCACTTAGTACTCTACTCAACTACTGAACTCTCACTACTCACTCCTCCTAAAACCAGCAAACACCCAACCTTGTATCCCCTCCATTATGGGCCAGCTTCTTTAGTTAACTCCTCCAGCACTGTCACTATACCGGAGTCCTAGACTTTCTCTTCTAGATAGGGAACCCAGGACTGGTGATACCTACTGGTGGCTTCTAGTACTGCACCTATACACAGGGGATGTAAACACATTAATAATATTATATATAGAGATACAAATTACAGATAAAACAATGACATATTATGGGGGCTAGGTCTTAAACTATCTGACAAACATATGGTGGAAGATTTTTTTAAGTTTTCAGAAATCCGGACCCTTATAGTTACTAGATGATAAGTTTAGAAAAAAAAGACACTGGTCCATCAAGTCAAATCCAAAGTCTCAAAGAGGTAGCTACCAATTGCCACACATTAGGGCAGGTGCTGACTAGCGTATTTTCAGACTTAGGCTGCGTTCACACACAGCGTATTTGTGAGGATGCGCGTTTGTTGTAAAACTGCACCAAGAGCGCATCCTCACAGAATGCAGCTTTCTGTGGGTGAAATCAGTAACCCGGAAACTTGCCCCAATGAATGAATGAGCCGGGGGATAGCGCTGGTAACTGAGCTCAACCTGATGGCGTTGCTATAACAATCACAACGATTTCTAAGGGTGACGTTACCGCTTAGGAATGCAGCTGTCAGCACGACATTTCCGGTCCTGCGCAGTGTGTGGGGTGTATTGGCGTACAGGCCGGCTCCAGAGCATGCCCACTGTGCATTCCTAAGCCAGTTTGTACACCCAATACATGCACCACAATGCGCCAGATCAGAAATGTCTTGGGGCCGGCGCGTCATCACAAGGAAGGAGGTGGGAATTTTAGATCAGGAGCGCCCTCTTGAATGAATGATCATGCCCTCCGGGGCAGTGAGGGGGAGGAAGAGTGAACCCGGAGAGACTGCCCAACCAATGGCCAGCCGTCTAGGATTGCCCACACTAGGAACATGTAAGTTTATACATCGTTTTATTCCACTTTTATAATGAACATTTAGATCAGAGAGGGATGGTTAGTAATGTAGTAGGAAGCTGCAGGGATAGGTAGTGATAGGTTGGGGAGGGCTAATGTGGCGCCTTGCTCACACAGGTAACCACAGACTCACCTACAGCAAGGATGGGTTTCCACAGCAGTTACACAAACACAGACAACACCTTCCACCCCAACACAGTAGGGGGAGCTGCACTTGCTGCCTTTAGGCAAGATCCCCTATAAATATTGGTGCTGGGGGCGGAGTTAGTTGGAGTGTGCAGACGCTACAAGAACTGTGAAGACATACTGGTGTTCGGTGCTGTGTTAGGTCCGAGCCAGTGACCCTGAACAGCCTCCGAGTAGTCCTGCAAGGCCCAAGAGTGGGGTAGGAAGGCGAGAAGAGTAAAAGGAACAAAGTTGGAATCGAGGAGCCAGTGCTAGGTTTGCCCAAATCACACGCTGGACACCGGAGTCCGAGTCTACTGGAGAGCACCCGGCCCAGTAGAGAATACCGGTCCACCACGGAGACTTCAGTCTCCCGGACATCTGTGCAGTCACACACCAGGGAACCAGATACCGCAAAGGAAAGAGTAGCGGCAGTCCATCGAGGGTTACTTGAAGACAGCACAGGTGGAGAGGAAGAGAGTAGAGGAGGCCAGCCAAGTTTTACACAGGGCAGGGGCTTCACACACACGGGGAAATAGACAAGGAGGCTTATACCCACTCGTTGTGGAGACCCAGAAGTGCATCCTGAACACCCGGCAGTGCTCTGGACATTTACTTGCAACAACACCAGTAAAAGGTAAAGGACAGAGAGACTGTCCCGTTGTCTCACAGCTAGGCCAAACCCCTGCTCTAACCCTCATCTTCATAACCAAACACCACAGGGATTCAGCTCTGCCTGTGGGGAGCTTCACCACCTAGCTGCTCATCCGTCATCCCTGGAGGCCCTGGTGCAGTCACCAGATACCACAGGTGGTGTCACGATAAACTTTATAAACTTTCATCTCCATTCCAACACCAACTACCCTTTTTAGTAAAATCCCAGGGCCACGGGTCTGGGCAGGCCACCAGTGACATCCCTACCGAAGCAGAGGGCCCAGATACCCGAGTCCCCATACCCTGGGCGAGTCATTTAACTAGGTGACAGGTTCCCTTTAAACCAAAAAAATGAATACATGATAGTACTCAGAATATGACCCACCTCCCAAACATTTTGGGCTATGTGTGGGATCCTGGTGTAATACAGGGGATATGTGAGGCATAGGCTCTAATATAGGGGCTATGTGTGGGCTCCTGTGTAATACAGAGGGCTTTGTGTAAGCTCCTGCTCTAATACAGAGGGCTATGTGTGAGCTCCTGCTCTAATACAGGGGGCTATGTGTGAGCTCCTGGTGTAATACAGTGGCTATGTGTGGGCTCTTTGTGTAATACAGGGGGCTATGTGTGAACTCCTGCTCTAATACAGGGGGCTATGTGTGAGCTCCTGGTGTAATACAGTGGCTATGTGTGGGCTCTTTGTGTAATACAGGGGGCTATGTGTGAACTCCTGCTCTAATACAGAGGTGACTGTAAAAAAATTTGTGATTGTGAATGTGAGGGAATGGATCTCTTTAGTGGACATTCATACACTCATACACTCAGCTTTATATATTAGATTGTTATAAAGAAAGCAGAATCAATAAGTTCTATATATCAAAAATGATACCAGTGAAAACGACAGTTTATCCTGCAAAGAAAACAGCTTTGTCTACAAAAAGGTATAAAAAGCTTCTAAGAATGTAGCAACCAACGAAATAATACTGACACTTAGAAGTGTCTTACATTAAAATAGTTTTTCTGTACAAAAGAAGTAAAGCATAAAATAAAAAAAATGGTATAATCTGAATTGTATTAAAATTAAGATTATATGTCAATTATCCTGATCAGTCAACAGTGTTTAAAAAGAAATGTATAAGTACCGTATAATCCAGAATTCATGGTATTTTTTTGCCTATTCTGCTTCCAAAATTGTTATAAAACAATATTAAAAGGTCATACATACCAGAAAATCATACCAATAAAAACTACATCTTACTTTGAAAAAATAAGCCGGCACACAGCCTTGGTGATGGAAATGTTACTTAACAAATAGATATTATAATTAGATCAAGCCTTTTTAAAAACAAAGGGAGTCTATCAGTAAGATCAACCCCACACACCACCGGGCATGCAGGTCTTTGAAAGCTAAATCCATGGACATCTTCATATCTTCTATCTGTTGCTGCAGTTACAAAAAAATCAGCATTTTAATTCACTTGCAAATGAGATGTTAAGGTCTTTGGTTATGACCAGAGCACTTAAAGGGACACTGTCAGGTCATTTTTCAGTATGATACTAATATTACCCTTGCCTGGGCACACCTTTTAAAAACATGTAAAATCATTATTCTACCCTTTGTAGTTTCCATGTTATCAGCATTGTCATACCCTGCAGAGAGCTGCTGCATTAGTCCTGTGCATTAGAAGCAGAGACGATTACTCCTGGCTGTGTTAGGCTGGTTTCACACTACCGTTTCAGAACGCAGCGTATCGTCTGCATGCGCAAACACATGCCAAAGCGCATGCATACACAATGTTTTTTTATGTGCATTATTAAACGTAAAGCATGTAAAAAATGCTGCGTTTGCGTTTTTAATGCGCATGCGTTTAATGTTTCCAGGAGTATCTGAAGAAATTTTTGACACAAGGCACGCCCACTGGGCATGTCTTTAGGAGGTCCACATATTGGGGATTGGGGAAGTTTTTGGGAGGTGCTAAAAATCACTTTATGAGCATGCTCAGTGTGAAATCTGCATGCGCATCGAACGCAGCCTTGCTTACCAATGCGCACCCGTAGGCTGTAATGCGTGGTTTGTACGCACTCGTCCGCATGTGCATGGCTGTGCATATTTATGTGCTTAAAAAATTGCATGTTGCGTTTGGAGGGTGCTGAGAAACCATGCATTCGTCCACATCCACAGACATACTGACGCCACCGCATGTCCCTGCGTTCATAATGATAAAGATAGGTGCGCAAGCTGCTTGCAGATTTTAGAAAAGAAGTACGCAGCCTCTGCTGCCGTCAGAAACACTAGAGTGATACCAGCCTTAAACTGTCATGTAATTATGCACTCCCTTGCAGCAGCTCTCTCCTCCCTCCTCCCTTTGCTCTCCGGGCACTGTGGTTTCACTTTTAGAACATCTATTCTGTTGAGGACACAGGGAGAGAACTATTGCAGATCTGCCTTCTCTACACTCCATTTGTTTCTCTAAGCAGGCATCCCTGCTGTGACAGTTTCTGTGTTGTATTTGACCTCTTTCCTGGCTGAAGACACAGAGAGTAGAGAGAATACAGCCCCCAACCCCCACTGATCTCCTGTGCTGTGATGTGACTTACATAATCATCCTATGGGGAGTGGATAGCAGAGAACTAAGTGGATCATTCACTGTGATTGACAGAAGGAGTGAATCTCTTTATTTGACGTTTACAGAAGATAGGAAGGGAATATAAATAAAAGAAATACATCAATAGAGAGAGTTTAGAGAGAGGAATTAGAAAATGATGGCAGTTACATTTGGATTTTTGACCTGACAGTTTTCCTTTAATGTCTCATTTGCATATGTATTACCATGTTGATTTATTGGGAATGCAGCAACAGATAGAAAATATAAAGATCGCAATGGATTTATACTTCAAAGACCTCCATGCTCATATGTGCGGTTTGGGATAGGGTGGAGGGGGAAATAGATTCCCTGTTATGTTTTCTCCTTTTGAGTATCTTCACATAGGTATACAAATATTCAGAAGTCTTTGAAATGTTTTTGTTGTTTTTTAATTTGAATTTTGACATTTATCTCCTTCAAATTCACGTAAGAAAACTCCACGTCTACATCCCCTTAGGAACTGATGTTACAGAACATAATACACAGAATAGAATCACAACTACGGTAAATGCCTCCAAGATGTTTTTGTATGAAGTTGCTGCCTTTTTACGTTTGCAGACTATAACCTGTGCTCTTTGATGGATTTGAATGAAAATACTTTAAAGAACTCTTCAAATCGATGAAATATCAAACACAAATCCAAATGCCACTTCATATAGAGCCTCATGTGTGGCAGACAGCAATTTTACTTCTGAGGACAAATGTTACTTCAATGGACGTGTTTGCCCAAAATAAGGAGCATTAAAGAAATGTTTTCTCTTATTTTGATCTTCTGTTGCTCAACAAGCCGTGGGGACAATAGAACATGGATTTTCTTGTAATAGAAAAATATTTCCTTTATTTGTACTGAATTCATGGCATGCTTCAACTATAAACTTAAATTGCTCTAAAATTAGTTTTCAGCCTCTGAAAGATGATTGGGGTCAGGGAATAACTAAAGTAGGACTATAAACTTCCTTCTTTCCGCTTCTCATCGGCTCTACTTTCCACATTAAAGACAAGAAGTTGCAACAGTTTGCAGCCATATTTGGGGCCGTGGAAAGCAGTCTATGGTCACCCGCAGGGACACACCTATCATGAGGTGACTTGAGTTGGTCACCTCAGGCGGCACCAGCTGCTGCTTAACAGAGGGCGGTGGCAGACACCCTGCAGATTGCGAGTGCTATGGGGCCTACCGTCCGCGGTATGTGCACCGGCCGCTGTCTGCCTTAAAAACTCCCCACCGCTCTCTGCATTCTGCAGCTCAGCACAGCAGAGAGCGATGGCGTCATCAATGAACGTCCTGCTGTGCAGAGCGCAAGACACGCGCCGAGGAGTCAGGAGCTGCAAGGATCAAGGAGAAAGAGGTGAATATCCTTTTTATTTTTTAATCAGTGAGTACTCTGATGGGAGACAATGTGCACTTTAATATAGGAGGATTATGGGGGTGCATTATAGTATATGGGGATGCTGTTCTGTATATGGGGGGTACTATGCTGTATTGTATATGGGGATGCAATGCTGTATTGTATATGAGGGTGCTGTGCTGTATATAGGGGGGGTGTTGTGTTGTATTGTATATGAGGGTGCTGTGCTGTATTGTATATGGGGAGTGCTGTGCTGTGTATTGGGGGTGCTGTGCTGTATTGTATATGAGGGTGCTGTGCTGTTAATGAGGGGTGCTGTGTTGTATTGTATATGCAGTTGGTGTATCGTACATGGGGGGCTGTATAGTATATGGAGGGCTATGGGGTGCATTATACTATATGGAGGACTATGGAGGATGCATTATAGCATTCGGAGGACTATGGATGGTGCATTATAATATATGGAGAACTATGGGGGTGCATTATACTATATAGAGGGCTATGGGGTACACTATACTATATAGAGGGCTATGGAGTGCATTATATTATATGGAGGACTATGGGGATACATTATAGTATTTGGAGGACCATGGGGCTGCATTATAATATATGAAGGACTATGGGGATGCATTATAGTATTTGGAGGATTATAGGGTACATTGTAATATATGGAGGACTATGGGGGTGTATTGTAATATATGGAGGACTATGAGGGTGCATTATAATACATGAAGCCAATTATACTATATGGAAACCATTATAATATTTGCAGGGCTCTGTGGGGGCATGATAATACTTGGAGGGCTATGAGGGAGCCTTTATACTTTATGAAGGACTATTTGAGGGCTGTGTTGGGGGCCATTATACAATGTTAGAAGGTGTAGGTGCCATTATACTGTATGTATGTCCATTACACTACATTGGGGGTTTTCGGGGTCACAGTAAGGTCATCATACTGTGCCTGTGGAAGGTCCTGTGGAGTAATTCACTGTGGGGGGATCACACAGTGTTTAGGGGGCACTTTTGTTGACATCATACATTATGGGGACAATGAAAGAATGAAAGAGGAATGTAGGGGCTTCAATAGGAGGAAAATTACTTTGTAAGGGCTGCAGAGTTGTGAGATTTGTACCTATGTGACCCAGCCAAATATTTTTTTGGGAGGGGGTGGCACCCAATTAGAACTTCTGCTATGAGGCCCCATGATTTCTATGTTCGCCTCTGGTGCAGGATGCATTGCCCCTTTCACATACACCTCTGCTGCAGGACTGATTGGCTATAATGTACACACCACGTCCAATGCCGCCCCCTCAGTACACTTCCCACTCCCACATCCCTTACTCAACCCAATTGGACAGCCCCTGGTATTAGCTGTGGACAGCATCTTGTGATTGGCTAAAGGGCCTGTCACATGTGTCAATGTCGCCCGCGATATCGCTCATGCGTCACAAATTATTAATCGCCTGAGCGATGTGGAATTATCGCAGGTAAGATGTCACACGCGTCAATATGACCCAGCGATGCGGTGATGTCGCCATCTTGCGAGCGATTTTATTTAGTCGCTTGTACGTTGTCAAAATAGAAAATACGTCGCTGAGTTTAGTGTCACACGCAGCGATGCACAAGGTCTACTGAGCGATGAGCGACAGGTTTTACATCTGGCAGTGAAACCTGCGATCGGCGATCAGCAACATGTCGCTGGTTGCATCGCTTGGTCACACGCTTCAATGTCGCTCCTGCGTCACTTTTATGTCGCTTGAGCGACTGAAAATCCGTGACGTACGAGCGACATTGACAGCGATATCGACGCGTGTGACATACCCTTAAGAGTGCTTTCACATCAGATGTTTGTAGCAATTGTGGCAGATTAGGCAAGCTTGAACTTTTGAACTCAATTTACCTGATCTGCCAGATGTCGTGATCCGGCAATTGTGGCACTTGCAGCGAGTTTAAAAATACAGGTAGCAGCGGTTTTTGTCCGTTGCCGCAAGTGCCGCAAAACCGCAAGTGCCGCACCTGACTGCAAGTCCTATTGGAAATGCATTAGGCAGAACGCGGTCTTGCTGCGATCCTGCCGCTAGTGTGAAGGCATCTGGCAGATCAGGCAAATTGAGTTCAAAAGTTGAAGCTTGCCTGATCTGCCACAATAGCTACAAACAGCTAATGTGAAATATTAGTAGAAACCACATCCTACCACACACTTCTATGGGTGTACCAATTCCACCCTTTTAATGTCAATTATAGGTGTCTACATCAATCATATGTGTGCCAGCAGAGGGATTTCTACAATTAGGGACAGTCATGTATCATATAAGCAAAAAAACAAAACGACTCAAGTCCGGATATATGCAAATGTATCAACTTTATTTAAACTCACAGGGGTAGGTGTGATGACATATTAAAAACCAATGGCAAGGAAGCTGGGAGTGGGACATGGGAAATAACATTCATCATATACATTGCATGCTGTGATTAGATTGCATTCATATAGGTAGATCACTATAGTGTTTTCCACACATTTCACAACAGATTGTACATGGCAGTAGTGATACCAATGAAATATCCTGCATGGATGATTTTACTACTAGATGCTTAAAGAGCCTTTTTCAGTGGTATGGGGGATGATATAAACATTAAAGCTCACAGCTGATATCAATTAGTACCAGTATATTTTTGTACTATGGAGCCTAAATTAATTAACAATGGGGAAGGTTCTTTTAGTGTTATTTATCTCAGATATTCCACCTTCTTTAAATATCAATTTACTCCATAAACACTCAGTAATGCATGTAAGGGGTTAATCACAATATAACCAAATTCACACTACCACATCTCCAATAATTGTGTCGCGTAGCCCACATTAATCATACAAGTGGTATACTATCATCTCATTTATTGTACACCAAGGAAAAACCACTCTAGTGCCTAATCACATTATATAAGGAGTCTTCATATTCTGTTGCATAGTCCATCACTCATTCAGAGAAATGCAGCTGTTCTCAAAGCTCACTGTGCACAAGACTGCGATCATACAAGCTAGCAACCTGGCTGGAGTGTGTGTGACCGCTAGTCACCATTGCCATCAACCTCCCACATAATCCAAACCCTACCGCGCATTAACAATCACATAAACTGCCAATTTGCGCAATCAATTTGCGTCAACCACATGCAGTGTAGCCCACGTCCTCGCTCTGCGGCAGCCGTGCGCTCAGATGCGCATTTCGCCTTCCTTCGTCAGGGAGCGTGCCAGGATAGGGAAGGGGAGGGTTTAAAACACAAGCTGTGGCCAATCAGATAAAAAGAAGAAAAAGTGCAAAAGTTCCACAGTTCTCCAGGTTTTACAGCATCCATTTTGGCCCTTACCGGGTCAAGCACTGTTCAAACAAGGCGCCATTTCCTGGGCTAGAAGGCACAAATACAGTAATCCAATAGTGTCCTTCACATTCCGGGTACCTAATCAGCTACGTTATCTATCACTAACAACCTATGACTTATTCACTATCTACTACATTTACATACATTCTAAGCATTAATTTACAGTAACTTCTCTATACAACTATGTACATTTCTAGTATTGTCTCTTTTATCATTGAGTCTACCACTTTGTGCCTCCCCGTGGAGGATTTCCCTTTTCGGGAAGTACCTGCAACACTCCTCTGGTAGCGGTTGTCCACATGATCTCTTGTCCGAGTCCCTCCTGATAAGGGAGCTCTCTTTGCACCTGGTTTCTCTCCCTTTGGCTGGCGTTTGGAGCAAGCGGTAAGACCTCTACTGGCGGTGGTGTCTCTGCTTTTGGGGGCGGCATCTTGTACACTCTTATGGCGTACCACCCAGGGTGTTCCATGTACCGCAAGTAACCGACTTTGTCTTCCAGATGCCCCTTAGGTAAGTATGACTCCACATCCCTCCGACTGACAAATATCTCCTTGTTCATGCCGGGTTCCCGGATAAAACCCCAGCTGTTCTGCAAGTTGAAAGTCACAACACTTCCTGCTCAGCCTGGTCAGTTGCTGCAGTATTTCAGGAATGGGTTTTGTCCTGCAGATTTGCATCCTCCTGGTCCTTACATCTGACCTGCCACTTCTGGCTCTCGCCGTCTTCGGCAGCCAGTCTCTGCCGGTAATATTCCTCCTCACTGATGATTTCAGCCACACGTCTTACTCGAACCTCTCTCGCCTGGGCTGCATCAGAGAACCTGATTAAATTATCGCCTCAGTGCACCCAGTGAAACCGGACAGTCCCTACTTTTATGGGGCTCTGCGTTGGCGTAGTCTCTGACTTTCATGGGGCCTTCCTATCAGTCCTTTTCTCCATGCTGCGGTCCCAACCCGGGTTTCTCATTGCACAGCCAGATTTCGGGAATGAAAGGGAAAGTAGGGGACCAAGCAGGGTGTACCCCTCCACCGGGGTGACGGCATTACCTTTGCTCGACTGCACGTCTCCATGTTTCTCTACCGGCGGGGATGATGGTCTCGACACCGATGGCTGCTGTGTGACTTTCTGCAACAGGGCCTCCTTCCACCTGTTGAAGGTCCACACCCAGGCCTTTTGGGGCTGCTGGCTGAAGTCTTTCATCGAGGCTGCAAGGAACTCTGGTTCAACTAGCAATAACAGGTCTGAGCTCTCCTTCTGATCACCGGGGGAGCCTGTCTCTCCACTCCTGTGCACTGGGGACTCACGACCTCAACACGCCATGCTGCTTCATTCACACCACCTCTCGCTCACCGAGACCTCTCTCCCACTCCTCCGTGGGTGTGTCCCTCTCTCCTTGTTGTCTGCCCCTCCTCTGGGTGGAGTCAAGCAGGCCCCTTGACTTTCTGTTGACACTCAGGCCGGGCCTGCTTTTTCACGCCTTGTGTGGGCCCATCCCACGACGGAGGGCCTGGGGATGCCCCCGGACCAGCACATGGTGTCAGTTCTTTACGGATGCCATTTTTCAACTCCCTTTCACACACTTCCTTCAGGCGCATGGGACCCGGTGACACCGGGTTGGTAGATCCTGTTCATGATGCCAGAAATGACACGCCCACCAGGACCATGGGATAATCGGAAACAGGCAACAGTTCTGCCATGGAGCAATGGGGGCTCGCCTTCGTAACCCTGACAGTGTTCGGGGTTGATGGGTTTGGGGATAGAAATCGTGACGCCACCCGTGGTGTTTGGTTATTGATGGCCGACGCTGCTGTGCGGGACCTCTGGGGTTGATGGAATCGCAGCTGAGATGGTATCACTCCACACGGGTAGAGCAGTTCCCCAGGGCAACTGGTATAGTTTATGGCGGTGGTAGGCCGTTGAATTATTCTCCCATGTCCCTATAGCCATAATCTGTTCCTGTTACAACTTTCCAGTCTTGGGACTCTCCTCCTAATTCTATTCTGGAGGCCATTTTTGTTGGCCAGGTCCCGCCCCAAAGGGGTATCATTGTTAATAACAACCCAAGGGGACCAGGAAGCAGTCTTCAACTTGGCCACTAGATCCCCATAAACATGTGTTTACACTAATTTACTTTACACCTAAAGGCATAATGTTTCAATTCATACATACATACACTGTCCTTTCCCAAGCAGGTGGGAAAAGGCTGAAACCCTAGACCCCCTTACAAGCAGTTGTCAGCCAAGTGTGGGCAATCTTTCTAGGCTGTTTATTCTGGGTCCCTGACTACAATACAACCTGTTCTGCTGGAATCTTGTCCACTAAGATCCACAATACATGGTACTTTGTCGCCTTGGACTTTCCTGGTACTATCGTAGTTACTGGGAACCTAAATTTGCACTGACAGTAAATTGCATTTGATGTCTTCACAGCTTGGCGCTGGGAGATCATTGTCATCATCATTGTCAAGAAATGTTTACCCCGAACCAATATTTATGACTATGAAATTGTCTTTTTGGCAGACGTTCAACAACATTGAGCGTTAGCGACTAGCTGCTTCCATGTAAAGTAATGGTATCTAAAGTTCAGTAATAAACGTTGTGTAACACAGGTCAGCTAGTGTATCAATGTATTCCTCCATCTGTCATAGTCAGAGAGAAAGAACAGTTACAACAAGGAATAAAAGATTCACAACATTTTGTGTCACATGCCTGATCCTTCACATCCATGAATTAAATTACTCTGGTCCTGTGACGGATTAGAAAAAAACTGAATTCATAGCACAGATGTGACGCAACTTAAATCAGATCCGTCACCAGATTTCATAGTACAAACTGCATACATTCTTGTATAGATCTCCTAATCCTGATGTGAATGGTGTATTTACTTTGAAAATCCATGTCACAATGGGTGTATAATTCTGATGTTAAAGGGAACCTGTCGCCAGGTTTTTGCAACCAAATCTGAGAGTAGCATAATATGAGACCCTGATTCCAGCGATGTGTCACTTACTGAGCTGCTTGCTGTCATTTTTATAAAATTAGTGTTTTCTTTGCTGCAGATTTAGCAGTTTGTGAATATGCCGGACTACCAGACTGATGATGATCTCCAGCTGATTAAACAGTGATTTTATCAAAACTACACTGAGCAGCCCAGTAAGTCACACATTGCTGGAATCAGGATCTCGGTCTCATATTATGCTACTCTCAGATTAGGTCGAAAAAACCTGGTGACAGGCTCCCTTTAAAATTAGCATTTTATTTTTCCAGCTATAAAGTGAAAGAAATAATGAGTCCAAGCGTATTTAGTCTCTCGCCACACAGCCTGACTGACAGCTGCTGCTTATAGTGAGCAGCGTGAGATCTTAGCATAAACAGGGGGAGGGACATTGATTTTCATCAGATTAGGTGGGCAGAGATTGAGTTAAACTTTCATACAGGATTATACAGCCATTCTGGTATGGACTTTCACTGTAAATCCAACTTTCATTTGGCTCAATGAATGTTTTTACATCTGCAGCTGATATACCATTTATGGTAAATGGTGATGAGCGAGCACCTAAGTGTTTGTATTTGGTTTGATCTGCCAAATAGCGGTGTGTTCAACGAACTGTTCGCCGAACAGCTCGCCAATCCCCCTCCCCCCCGAAATCAATGTAAATCAAGGGCAAGTAACATCAAATGCATAGAAAACACTTCAAGGTGTCCAAAACCTGCCAAATACAGCTCAAATAGCAGACATCGATCTTACCAGTTTCCTACTGCTTGATTTCGGTGATGCTCACAGTCTCCCCTGTCTTCCACTCACTTACTTCCGGGGCAACCCATTAAGCTTCCTGCATATCCACTGCACTGGCTAGCAACAGCCAATCAAAGACGCTCACTTTCTGTGAGAGCATCTGTGATTGGCTGTTTCAATCATATTTCATTTCCACTATTTGGATGGTATTTGTGCTTGGTTGCTCATCGTATTTGGCTCCCCAAACGCTATAGAATAGCAGCCCACAGCTGCCCCAGAAACTGGCGCATTCATGAGAAGTGCCAATTCCTGGCACTTTACTTAGCTCTTAATGTTTCCATAGTACAGTGGTAAACTGGGTAATATGGGGTAAATTGTAAGTTATGAAATATTACTTCACTGCTGGAATAGAGATATATGTTGGGCAATACCATTGTACATGTCTGATAGAAGGCTCAGATGTGTTACGTACAATATTATGTAACTTTCAATGGTGCACAGGAAATACTGTATGAAATGTGGGTAGAAATCTCACAACTGTCACTATGGAAGCTGTTAGATTCTTGGCTGCCTGCTATATGACATTGACCCCTAAGTGTGACTATGCCATATATAGAAAATGGCACGGTGAGTGTCACCGGAACTGAACGTCACCGCACTCTATATATAACTACTCCTTGCATTTCACTGCTTTTGCTCAATATAGATCTTCTTTCCAGAGGTGTATCCTGAGGATTCTGGACCCCAGGACAACATTTGCAGCAGAGCCCCAACCTAACATGCGTCATTAATAATTCTGGTGTCTTTTTATGTTGCAAAGGGTCATTTAACTCCATTACAAACCAGGGTCTGGATGCAACAGCTTGCCTGGCACTCTCAAAGTCCTATACTGAACCTATAGGTGTAACTTACTTTACTTCTCAGCTTTCTACAGCACACTCCCAGGCACACTATCAAGGCACTTTGGCTGTTAACACCATTAGAGTCTTAAGGCCCCTTTACACAGTTCAACTTCGTTACCGACATCGTTCAAAAGTGACGGCTGGAACGATGTTGAAACGACATTGTTATTGCGTTGCTGCGTGTAAACGCACGATTCAACAACAATAGTTGTTCAAGTTAGTGTTGACAGGTTTTCCTGCATGCAGGAAAACCTATCAATTTCAACTTAAGTAACCTGCTGCATCGTTTGGTGTGACACCGTAATAGCGATATCACGGCCGACTTCGCCCATTCGCGGTGTTTGCGAACAATCCCTGCTCACAGCATCGTTGCCGAGTTGTCCACAATATCTTTACGTGTGACATCTCATCAATGATGTCGGCAATGACCAAGTGTACTCGTTGCCAACATTGTTTCAACGTTGAAACATGTGATGGTACCAAAAAGAGGGTCCACGTGTTGCTGCCATATTGTAACTTAAGGTACCGTCACACGCTTCAATGTTCGTTGCCGATATCGTTGATGAGATGTCACACGTATAGATATCGTGGACAACTCAGCAACGATGTTGTGAGCAGGGATCGTTCGCGAACGATGCCTGCTCACTGCTGTGAATGGGCGAAGTCGGCCGTGACATCGCTAGTGGGGTGACACTGAACGATGCCGCAGGTTACTTAAGCTGAAGTTGACAGGTTTCCTGCATACAGGAAAACCTGTTAACTCCGACATGAACAACTATCGTTGAATCGTACGTTTACATGCAACAACACAATAACGATGTCGTTTCAACATCGTTCCAGATGTCACTTTTGAATGATGTCAGGAACAAAGTTGAAATGTGTAACGGGGCCTTTAGACTTTTTCTGGACGGCCTCAGTGGAAGTTGGTTTATTCAGTTTTCCAAAGTAACTAGAGCTGGGGCCTTCCACAAGGCACAACAAAGATCACTATTGCCTGACCTGCAGGGTTCATCTGCAGTGTGGAGATTTCCCTGATAAGCCCTCCTCCCTACTTGTCTCACTGGTGTCAAAGAGAACGAAGGAAATAATGGGGCCAAAAAGGGTGAAAATTACTTGCATAGAATGGAGGAAAATAGAACCAGAAATAACAGAGGATGGAAGATGGGAAGAAAAGAGAAATACAGAGGAGAAAAATAAATGATAAACGAGAGGTGCATAAAAGAGGTGTAAACAGCAAACCGCACATGACTTGAAAAGTTGACAGTGAAAAAGTGACTTGAAACATAGAAAAAATATGTCAAATGTGAATTGGCAAACTTAGGCAGCCATTAGACCTCATATTCTTTTTGACAGTCCTCTTGCATGAATTACATACTGTCACATACCTACTACTCAGCACGTGACTTGGGGTTGCACCTGTAAGGGTTAATCTATCTCCTCTCACTCAATCCAGCACTCAACCTCTGTTCTAGGTTGAAAGGGAGTCTAAATCACACCCCGACACAGACCACACACCCTGCTTTATACATGCTGCCACCACTCACTGAACATAAAGGGGCGATGAGGTCCCCCTGAACTAAGACTGTCAGACAATCAACGGGATCACACACTCTCTAGGATTATGGATTCTTTTAGAGTATACAAGGTTCAAACTTATTAAAGTTTGAAGCTTTAATAGAAAAGATACAGTGCTTACAATAAAATCCAATCGTAAAATATAGAAATAAAAAGTGACATACAAATATGCAAAACAGTTATAAAATAAAAGGGAGAAACAGAAATATCTAAACCTTGCAGGCCAATGTTATTCTGCTTTTCCTGAGGGAAGATGAATTATGGATCACAGTCAGCTCAGCGGACCCCCAATCTGTGAACAACTTTGTTTGTGGAGGGTCCAATTTATAGACTCAGTCTGGAGATTAGATCTCTAGATCAGCCTTTTGTGTTCATTCTAGATGGTGGCCCAATTCTACCGCATTAGGTATTCTAGAATATGGATGTAGTTTATTTATGAAGATTTAAGAATAATGCAATGAATGCACAGGATTATCTGAGTAAAATATATACAATATCATTAAATGTTATCGCACCAGTGATCCCAACAATGATACGACCTAGTAGAGATCGCTGGTGCGTTGCTACGTGATCGCTGGTGAGATGTCAAACAGTCAGATCTCACCAGCGACGCAGCAACAATACAGCGGTCGTTGGGACCCTGTCACTCTCGGGCATAGTGTTGAGATCGCTGGTTGTTGTCCCTGTCAAACACAGTGATACACGCTGCCCAGCAGGAGTGCGACATCCAAAAGATGGTCCAGAACGGTTTGTAACGATCAGCGATCTCACAGCAGGGGCCTAAACTCTGCTACCTGTCAAACGTAGCGAGATCGCTGTTGAGGTCGTTGTTGCGTCACAAAACTTGTGACTCCGCAGCGATCTCGCTAGCGAACTCGCTTAGTGTGACAGCATGATCAGCGATCTCACAGCAGGGGCCTAAACTCTGCTACCTGTCAAACGTAGCGAGATCGCTGTTGAGGTCGTTGTTGCATCACAAAACTTGTGACTCCGCAGCGATCTCGCTAGTGAACTCGCTTAGTGTGACAGCACGATCAGCGATCTCACAGCAGGGGCCTGGTCGCTGATGCGTGTCACAGTGAGCAACATCGCTAGTGAAGGTCAGGGTACTTCTGCGTTCGCTGCTGACCTCTGTGCGGCAGGAGATGACCCGCGGCTACCTTTGGGAGATCAGCAGCTAGCGACGCTGATCCTGATGGTAGCGGTGGTGTGTGTGGTTCAAATCCCACACCAATTCGCGGCCGGACTGCGCCTGTCGCTGATTGGTCACGGCCGGCTGGGCGCAACCAATCTGTGATGTGGGATTTCCGTTACAGAGAGACAGACAGAATTAGATGATTATATAGTAGATTCTAATTCCTGGATTGTGACTGGACTATGGCTCCTTTACCAATGAATACTTTATTTTTTCTAAATGCTCTTTGTCTCAACCTTCCTTTCCCATAGTAAATAGAAATTGTCAGGCTGCAACCAGGTCCTATTTGGTGTCTCTCTTCAAAGGTATCAGAGGTACGAAATGCTTCCAATTTGCTCAAGATAACATAGGTAATGACCTTTGCGAAGAGCTGCAGCCTAAGGCCGGCTTCACACCACTGGTTTTAGAATCTGGAGCTGTCGGGTGTAAACCAGACTGCCCCGGATCTGATTTTGGCCATATTGTTTCCCTTATGGGGCCAGATAGGGCTGGATGGCAGTGATTTGCCATTCGGTTTTGTCCTGTCCGGGAGGATCCAGCACATTTAGTTGATTTTCCCCCAGACACAAAATCGCAGCTTGCAGCGTTTTTGTGTCCGGGGCAAAAATCTGACAAAATCAGATCCTCCCGGATCCTCCCGGTCCTACGCGATCTGGCTCCCCATAACATGGGAGTCTATGGGCAGCGGATTGCGCTGGATCCGACATAAAATCAGACCGGCTGCAGGACGCCAGGTGCTAAAACAGTGACGGCTGCTTTTAGTAGCACCTGGACATCTCCCCGACTCAAATTTCAGCACCTGGAGAACTCCAGGGCTGAAATTTCAGCACTGGACAGCGGCAGCTGCCGCTCACAAACAAATCCAGCAGAAAACATGATCGGAGGGCATATTTCCCCTCCGGTTCTGTTTTTCCAGAGCTGTCAGGTTCTGTCCGGTGTTTCCTGCAACACACAGGACAGAACCTGATAGAGGAAAGCCTAAGGCAGGCTTCACACCACGGTTTCTTCGGGTCCGATGTTGGACTAACGCATGCCTATGGTGCCAGATGGCAGTGATTTGCCATCCGGTTTTGTCCCTGTCCGGCAGCATCAGGTTGCATTCGATTTTTGTCCCAGACACAAAATCCCAGCTTACAGCATTTTTGTATAATCAACTGTCCAAATATCTGAGGTTTCACTCATATATAAATGAAACCACAATCTCCCATTGATCCAACGGAAGATAAATGAAGCTACTATCTCTTTAACAATTAAATATCTTTATTTATTACTATTCACAATTGAGATTTAATACATCTGTCAAGGTACCATAATAGTTATAGGAAATACTGTATAAAAATTTAAAAATTTCTACAAAAATACCTCTCATTAGCAAACTATAAGGGTGCTCCTATGTAAATATAGTTATCAGATAGCTATATATTAAAGTACATATCAGTGTCAAATCACCACCTTACATCACCTAGAACCAGCAAACTCATTCATGGGGGCACTTTCAATATCCCAGTAAAAAGTCAGACAAGGGACCCCCCTGCAGAACACCAATTTAGATTCCTGCTTGCAATTACCTTAAGTTCCAGGCTGCACTGAACGCTGTTCTGTGACACAGGCTCCTCACCCCTCCAGCCAACGTACGTTTCAAGTTTTTTTACCTCAGGATTTGTAGCCAAAACCAGGAGTGGATGATAAATACAGGAGTGGTGCAGGTGTTTCTATTAGACTTTTCCTCTGATTGTTCCACTCCTGGTTTTTGTCTACAAATCCTGAGGTAAAAAACTCATCAAATACTCACGTGTGCACGCGGCCTTACAGTTTGGTCTAGTGAGTAAATCTACTTTAGGATCTTTTCTGTAGTCTAAGTTTATATGGGAACTAAATTTAATTTGGAGTTTAGGGTAGGCCGGTTTCACATCACAGCAGCATCAGGTCCGGGGCTGTCTGATGTGAATCGGACAGCCCCGGACCTGATCTGGACACAGAACTGGAGGGCCAAATATGCCCTCCAGTCCGGTGTCCAGCCGGATTTTTCTTATAGCAGTCGCAGCTGCTGATAATTCAAGATCGCGGCTAGTGGGGAGCTAGCCACAGTCATGTACTGTCAACAGGGGACAGCTCCATGGTGCTGAAGTTCAGCGCCAACCGGCACTGAGCTTCAGCACCCGGCGTCCGGCTCCCAGGTGTGCCTCCGATGCGATCCATGTTAGGGGGCGCCGATTCTCACCGGACCAGGAGGATCAAAGTGTCTCAGATTTTTTCCCCCGGACACAAAAATTTTGCATCCAAAGCTTTTGTGTCCGGGAGGAAAATCTGAATACACCCAGATCCTCCCGGACAGATAGAAGCCGGATGGCAGATAGTTGCCATCCGACTCCATCAGGCCCCATAGAATACTATGGAGCTGAAATCTGATCAAGGGCTGTCCGGCTCACACCAGATCGGATCATGCCGGGGTGTGAACCCAGCCTTAGGCTTCTATCTGCCCTTTCCTAGAGTCTCTGCATGCACAGTAGTCTCCGGCTTGTCCTCCTCCACAAAGCTCCTGTCCACCTATTTCCCTTCTGTCCCATCACAGACAAGTTTCATCTCCCTCATCCCATCTTTTGCCCCTGCCATTTTGCTTTCCCTCAGCCTTTTCTTCTCCCTTCCACCCAATCTCTCCCCCTTTCCTCCCAAGTGACCCTTCCTATCCACTGTTTCTGCACAGTCCATGTCACAATGGAGCATACAGTGTGTGGTGCAACACAAGGGTGACAACGGGGATGGTATTGAGGGAAGGCCTTAGCCATAAAGAGAGGGAAGAGGATTCATTTCCTGATGCTCCTCTGAGTCTGCAACCTAAGCTTACTAACATACAGTATGGGTCCTTCCCCCCCATCGCTGTCAAATGCCTAGGCCCTTGCTTAACCTAGACTCAACCTGGTTAGTGTTTAGGTAAACAGACACAAAAAGGATAAACACTCCAAACTCCTCTAATGCAGCAAAGTACCAATTGTCATGATTCCAGCTTCTTCCAGAGACAAGATCCTTCCAAAGTGATTAGCAAAGAAAGAGATTCTAACACCGGTGTCAGTTGGTAATACATGTGACTCTTTATAGCGGAGGGGAGTGGTCACCAAAAACTGCACCTGAGAGTAAGGGTCTCAAAGAACAACAAGATAGGAAAGATTTATTAACCCATGTAGCACCAAAAGAAAGTATATATATTTAAATACAAGCTAGAGACCTGTGATCCATAAGGCGATGAAACCTTCAGATCCCAGGCTCGTCAACAGTCTCCCTATGATGGGACACACTAGTAACAGTCCTACCATAGAGCTTTTCAGTCCTCTCATCTGCCCTCATTCTTCCACTTTACATACCCTCAAGCTTAGGAGAGGTACTGATTATTTAACTATATGAGGTCCAGAAAGTTGTTATGCTGGTGCTGCACACATTTCACCATCATTTATTTTGTTTATAGTGTATGTTTACAGGTAGCAAATGCATCACATTTGTGTGTGAAAACTGTAACTGACCTGATTGCAGATTGGATGTCAATTCTGAAGACTTTCAAAGCAAATAACCCACAAATCTGTGACAAAACATGCCGATATTCTTGCAAATTGCTGCAGATTTAACCTTATGCATTGCAATTAGGGATGGGCGAATACCTTACTATTCGGAATCGCTATACCCGCAACGAGTAGGTAGCGGTACTCGCTACTCGTTGCGAGTATAGCGATTCTGAATACTTTTGCAGTGTATCAGTGTATCAGTATCGGTGTACCTGAGAGGACCTTTCCATCTGGCCAATCAGTGCCGCTAGCAATCACGTGATTGTGACATGGCGGCATCTGATTGGCCAGATCTCTCCCAGCCATCTGATTGGCTGAGAGAGGGAAAGGTCCTTTTCCATGAATAGATGTGCATCGGCCGATCCCGGTACAGCCGTCGGTTAAGGTGAGTATCTGATTTTTTTTTTTTAACCACATTTTCTCTCTTTTACAGGACTTTTGCAATGAATCTACTGATACACTGCAAAAGTATTCGGTACTTGCTACTCCTGAGTAATCCTAATTTACTCGGCGAGTAGCGAGTACACGAATACCGCTACTATTCGGCGAGTGCCGAATAGTAGCGAGTATACTCGCCCATCTCTAATTGCAATACATAGAGGAAGACTGACTATTCTGACACAAACCTTGGCCAGCTTCTCCCTCCCCACTTCATTTGATTGGCAAATCTCTCCCTATATACTCAAAAATTTTACATACACCCTTCAGGCTATTTTCTCTGAAATATCACATTATTTTAGATGTGGCCGTGCTCGCTGAATGTAGTGGGGTGCACTTTCTTGGCACCAGAATTCAGACACAGAGCAACGGTTTCTACTCAATCCAGCCAATTCCCAGTTTATTACCATACATAAATCGCTTTGTGCAAACTAAACATATGCCGGCTTTTGGAATTATAAAACAAAAATGACAGAGTTTATCTCAATCGCGAGGTATTCGGATACCTTCGCTGTTGCGGTAATACAGTGCAGGAATTGCACCGTCCAGAGACTAACCTCAGTCAGTATACAACTCCTGATTTTGAGGTTACCTTTTAGGTGAATGGCTGGTGACTAGCCCAGGGTATGGGGACTCGGGTATCTGGGCCCTCTGCTGCGGCAGGGAGATGTCACTGGTGGCCTGCCCAGACCCGTGCCCCTGGTGGTCAACTAAAAAAGGGGTAATTGAAATGGGATGAAAAGTTTAAAAGTTTATCGTGACGCCACCTGTGGTATCTGGTGACTACACCAGCACTGTGTAGGGCCTCCAGGGATGATGGATGAGCAGCTAGGTGTTGAATCTCCCACAGTCGGAGCTGGATTCCTCGGGTGTTTGGTTATTAAGATGAGGGATGGAGCAGGGACTTGGCCGGGCTGTTGGATAACCAGACAGTCTCTGTGGATGGCAGGGGTGCGGGCAGGGCCGGACTGGAATCAAAAAGCAGCCCTGGAAAACAAGTTCCACCAGCCCACACACTACATCACCCATCAACCCCAATCTGTAACTTTTGCTTTTACATTGTCATGGCCCTCAGCACTTTCTTAAAGGAGTTATCTGAAGAGCCACCTGTGAATGGTGCAGCAGAGGAATGATCAACCACAGCTCCATTTACATAGTGACCTTCAAAGCTACGTTTCTTAGGATTGTAGTGTCCCAGCGGTAAGCCACACAGCCAGCCACACACACAGCCTCAGCCAGCCACAGCAAGCCACACAACCAGCCACAGCAAGCCACAGACACAGCGAGTCACACAGATAGCCACACACACAGCCACAGCCAGTCACACAGAGCCACAGCCTCAGCCAGCCACACACAAACCACCAGCCACACACACATAGCCTCAGCCAGCCAGAAACAGCCAGACATATAGACAGCCACTTGCCACACAGCCAGCCAGCCACACAGCCACAGCCAGCCACACACAGACACACAGCCAGCCCCATAGACAGTCACATACAGTCAGCCAGCCACACACAAAGCCAGCCAGCCACAGACATATAGCCACACACATACAGACACACAGCTAGCCATACACAGACACACAGCCAGCCACATAGACAGCCACTAGCCACACAGCCAGCCACACACACAGCCACAGCCACCCACACAGCTACAGCCAGCCACACACAGACACACAGCCAGCCACAGACGGCCACACACAGCCAGCCACACACAGCCACACACCCAGACACAGCCAGCCACACATAGACACATAACTAGTCACACACAGCCACACACATCCAAAGCCAGCCACTGTCAGCCACACAAACAGCCAGCCACACACACACACAGCCAGCCACACACACAGCCACAGCCAGCCACATAGACAGCCAATAGCCACACAGCCAGCCACACACACAGCCAGCCAGCCATATAGACAGCCACACAGCCAGCCAGCCACACACACAGCCAGCCACACACACAGCCAGCCACATAAACAGCCACTAGCCACACAGCCAGCCACACATCCACACACAGCCACAGCCAGCCACACAGACTGCCACAGCCAGCCACACACAGACACACAGCCAGCCACACACACACACGCAGCCAGCCACACACACACAACCAAGCCACACAAGCACAGCCACACATGTACAGACACATAGCCAGCCACACACACACAACCACAGCCGGCAAGACACAGCCAGCCACATAGACAGCCAGACAGACATACAGCCAACCAGCCATACACAGTCAGCCACACACACACACACAGCCAGCCACACACACACACACAGCCAGCCACACACACACAGCCAAACACAGACAGCCACAGCCAGCCACACACAGCCACAGCCAGCCAGACACAGCAAGCCAGATAGACAGCCACTAGCCACAAAGCCAGCCACACACACAGCCAGCCACATAAACAGCCACGAGCTACACAGCCAGCCACACAGACTACCACAGACAGCCACACACAGACACAGCCAGCCACACATACAACCAAGCCACACAAGCACAGCCACACACAGACACAGCCAGCCACACACACAACCAAGCCACACAAGCACAGCCACACATGTACAGACACACAGCCAGCCACACACACACAGCTCCATCCGGCAAGACACAGCCAGCCACATAAACAGCCACACATACAGCCAACCAACCACACAGCCAGCCATACACACACGGCCAGCCACACACACAGCCACACAGTAACAGCCAGGCATACACACACAGCCACACACACACAGCCATGTGAAGATAAAAATGGCAGAAAGGCACCTATGAGAGGAACCCATGGGCAGAATTACATTAGGGGTGACAAGAGAAGTCTCTCACCTGTTAAGGTTGTGCTAGCCCAGCACAACCCCAGTGTATGGCGTTTCAGCTATAGTCTGCTGTGGGATGCGGTGTCTCCAGGAGCTCCGACCGTGTTCCTCGGCTTCTGTTCTGGTCACGTGGTCCTAGTCAGCTGACACCGTGCTGACGTCAAGCCAGGTCCTATTGCGGTGAACCACAGGTCCTATTCAGCAGCTCCGCATGATCTCCGAGCGGGAGATGGAAGTATGTAATGAAAGGGTGTTTCATCTGTTAGGGAGCGCTCAGAACACGCACCAGGGGGTTTATTAGCAATACTTTATTAGCAATCCACAACACGTTTCAATGGCGGCACGCCATCTTCATCAGGTGGAGTTCCCCACCTGATGAAGATGGCGTGCCGCCATTGAAACGCGTTGTGGATTGCTAATAAACCCCCTGGTTCTGAGCGCTCCCTAACACGTGAAACACCCTTTCATTACACCCACACACAGCCACACACACACACAACCAGCCAAACACACACACACAGCCAGCCACACACACCCAACCAGCCACTAGCCACACACCCAGCCAGCCACACACACAGCCACAGCTAGCCACACAGCTAGCCACCCACAGACACACAGCCAGCCACATGGACAGCCACCCACAGCCAGCCACACACACAGCCACATAAACAGACACTAGCCACACACACAGCCAAACACACAGCCAGCCAGCCAGCCACACACAGCCACACAGACTTCCACAGCCAGCCACACACACACAGCCAGCCACACACACAAAGCCAAGCCACAAATACAGCCAATCCACACACGCACAGCCAAAGCCAGCCACACACGCACAGCCACAGCCAGCAAGACACAGCTAGCCACTAGCCACACAGCCAACCACACACAGCTGGCCAGCCACAGTCAGCCACACACACACACTGCCAGCCAGACAGACACACAGCCAGCTACACACACAGCCAGCCACACAAAGACACACACATACAGACACACAGCCAGCCACACACACACAGCAAGCCACTGTCAAATACACACAGCCAGCCAGCCACACACACACACACACACACATTCATACACAGAGCCTGGCACAAGAGGGGTTATTCCCTCCACACACAGAGCCTGGCACAGGAGGGGTTAATCTCTCCATACACTGAGCCTGGCACAGGAGGGGTTAATCTCTCCATAGACAGCGCCTGGCACAGGAGGGGTTAATCTCTCCATACACAGAGCCTGGCACAGGAGGGGTTAATCTCTCCATAGACAGGGCCTGGGACAGGAGGGGTTAATCTTTCCATAGACAGGGCCTGGCACAGGAGGGTTAATCTCTCCATAGTCAGAGCCTGGCACAGAAGGAGTTAATCTCTCCATAGACAGGGCCAGGCACAGGAGGGGTTAATCTCTCCATAGACAGGGCCAGGCACAGGAGGAGTTAATCTCTCCATAGACAGGGCCTGGCACAGGAGGGGTTAATCTCTCCATAGACAGGGCCTGGCACAGGAGGGGTTAATCTCTCCATACACAGAGCCTGGCACAGGAGGGGTTAATCTCTCCATAGACAGGGCCAGGCACAGGAGGGGTTAATCTCTCCATACACAGAGCCTGGCACAGGAGGGGTTAATCTCTCCATAGACAGGGCCAGGCACAGGAGGGGTTAATCTCTCCATAGACAGGGCCTGGCACAGGAGGAGTTAATCTCTCCATAGACAGGGCCTGGCACAGGAGGGGTTAATCTCTCCATAGACAGGGCCAGGCACAGGAGGGGTTAATCTCTCCATAGACAGGGCCTGGCACAGGAGGAGTTAATCTCTCCATAGACAGGGCCTGGCACAGGAGGAGTTAATCTCTCCATAGACAGGGCCTGGCACAGGAGGAGTTAATCTCTCCATAGACAGGGCCTGGCACAGGAGGGGTTAATCTCTCCATAGACAGAGCCTGGCACAGGAGGGGTTAATCTCTCTATAGACAGGGCCTGGCACAGGAGGGGTTAATCTCTCCATAGACAGGGCCTGGCACAGGAGGGGTTAATCTCTCCATAGACAGGGCCTGGCACAGGAGGGGTTAATCTCTCCATACACAGAGCCTGGCACAGGAGGGGTTAATCTCTCCATAGACAGGGCCAGGCACAGGAGGGGTTAATCTCTCCATACACAGAGCCTGGCACAGGAGGGGTTAATCTCTCCATAGACAGGGCCAGGCACAGGAGGGGTTAATCTCTCCATAGACAGGGCCTGGCACAGGAGGAGTTAATCTCTCCATAGACAGGGCCTGGCACAGGAGGGGTTAATCTCTCCATAGACAGGGCCAGGCACAGGAGGGGTTAATCTCTCCATAGACAGGGCCTGGCACAGGAGGAGTTAATCTCTCCATAGACAGGGCCTGGCACAGGAGGAGTTAATCTCTCCATAGACAGGGCCTGGCACAGGAGGAGTTAATCTCTCCATAGACAGGGCCTGGCACAGGAGGGGTTAATCTCTCCATAGACAGAGCCTGGCACAGGAGGGGTTAATCTCTCCATACACAGAGCCTGGCACAGGAGGGGTTCATCTCTCCATAGACAGGGCCTGGCACAGGAGGGGTTAATCTCTCCATAGACAGAGCCTGGCACAGGAGGGGTTAATCTCTCCATAGACAGGGCCAGGCACAGGAGGGGTTAACACACACACAAAACTCACCACATGCTGCTCCATTCTTCATCTTTTGCTGGCTCCCGCGCTGTGCAAGGACTTCCGAGGCCAGTGCAGAAGAGCTGATGGGGCGTGGCCCAGAGGAGATTGGGGCCCGCCCCCTCACCTCTCCTCTGATGCTCTCATGTCAATCTTCTCTGCCCTGCCCCTCACAAATGTCAGAGCAGAGCTGTCATGCCCTTGGCAGCCCTGCCCCCTGCTAACTGATGGTGTGTGTGCAGTGCACTGTGTCGGCAAATTACTGGTCCGGCCGCCGCTGCTCCCCAGACGCCGGTATGCATGGAGGCAGCTGTAAAATGATTTTAAGCCAGCCTGCGGCCGGAGGAGCGGGTGATGTGGCCCCGCCCACTCCACAATTAACGGCCCACCGGGAAAAGTCCCGCTCCTCCCGCCTATCAGTCCGGGCCTGGGCGCGGGGAAGGAACTGACACACACACCACTGGTTGTTCTTTACCTATTACTGGTGTAGTTGCAGGTAAACATCCAGAGCACTGCCGGGTGTTCAGGATGCACTTCTGGGTCTCCACAGCAAGTGGGTATAAGGCATCCTTATCTCTTTCCCCGTGTGCGTGAAGCCCCTGTCCCATGTGAAACTTGGCTGGCCTCCTCTGCTCTCTCTCTCCACCTGTGCTGTCGGCGGGACACCCTCTATGGACTACCGCTGTTCCTCACTCAGCGATGACTGGCTCCCTGGTCAGTGACTGCGCTGGTACCCAGGAAACTAATGTCTCCACTGTTTACCGGTGTTCTCTACTGGGCCGGGTGCTCTCCAGTAGACTCGGACTCCGGTGTCCGGTGTGCTGTTTGGCTGAACCTAACATTGGCTCCTCGGTTCCCACTTTGTTCTTTCTGTTCTCCTCACCTTCTTAACCCACTCTTGGGCTCTGCAGGACTACTCAAAGGCTGTTGAGGATTACTGGCTCAGGCCAAGCGCAGAATGTCTTCACAGCTCGTGTATTGTCTGCACACTCTCACTAACTCCGCCCCCAGCACCAGTATTTATAGGGGATCTTGCCTAAAGGCAGCATGTTGGGCTCCCCCTACTGTGCTGGGGTGGAAGGTGTTGTTTGCTCTGTGTACCCACTGTGGAAACCCATCCATGCTGTGGGTGAGTCTGTAGTTACCTGTGTCAGCAGGGTGCCACACTGGCTCCATATATTATCCCCTGATCGTCCAAATATCTGGGACACCTTCCTCTCTGGAACCACTGACCAGGATCTGTCATAAACTTCAGACTGAGTCCTGTCAGTCCAGGTTCGCAGCAGGACAATAGCTTCTCGGCCTCAGAGCCCTCACACTCTGCCACCACACGGTCGCCTCATCCTGGAAGACTGGGCTTACAGGACCTGGCTGACATCAGAGACAAGTGACCAGGGACTAGTCTCATTATTTTAGATGTAATACACCCATGGGAGGTATGTGGATAGCCAAACCCGCCCATCATTTTCTGCCTAATCCTTAACGCCAGCCCTTAACACTATAAAGACTTGTTGAACAACAAGTCCCAGCAAGACACCTGGATTTAGATCGCAGCAGACATTAGCCTGTGCGACACCCACTGGTCACTTTCAATATAGCCAGTTGCTACATCACACAGAGTAAAACATACTTGGCTACAATCGGGCAGCCAGGCTGATTTTTGCTGCCTGTGGTAGAGGCAGGATGAATCAAGTGACAGGTTCCCTGTAAAATCTTGATAACATCTCGTCCACTTTGCTTGTGCTGTACAATGCTGTGAATGTTCTGATTTGCAATCCTGACAATATCTGCAGCATATTCTCTATGTGCGAATACCCAGAGATGTTCTTTCACGCAGATCTAGTTGCCATCATTTTAAATGTGAATGCTTTATATGGTTTAATTATTTTCACACAAGAGACTCATTAATTTTGGAGAATGGTTTAATCCCTCAAAGATTGCTTTTTATCATCAAATAGTTTGGATAAAGCTCATTAATTCTTATTAAACTTTAATCTTCCTTCTGACTTCTATCTTGAGGAGAATTACATGTGAGGATATTAGAAGGGCCGGTGTACTGAGCTATCTTCGCCCTCGGATTGCCTGCGGTGCTGAAACCCAATATCTTGTTTCTAATCCCATCTGCAGCTTTATGGCCTCGGTGGACTTTATTTAGTATCATTTGTCCAGCACGGATCAGGATTCAGGTGTTAATTACACTCATGTCCTCCCTATTGACAAATAAAATATATTTTCCAACCTAATCAGTCAAGACGTGTCCATATCGTCATCTGCTACAGTGTTCACATTACACTTCAAGAAAATGTATCATCACAAAGTAACTTGTTCATTTCATGTGATCGTTATACAAATGCTGTATATACTTTAAAAAATATATGATGCCAACGCTGTGTTTTTTCCTGCAACCGAAATGCTACGTTTTTCAGTGCAAGAAAATTTGCAGCATGTCAATTATTCCTCCAGATTTTTCCACCAAAATGCAGCATTTCTTTCTCTCACTCTCCCAGAAACGTACATTTTGTAAAGTTTGGAACAGAAATTAAAGCAAAAACCACACCTTATCTACACCAAAGAAAACACACCGATGGCACAACCATTTTTCTGTTGTGTTTTTTTTGCAAGTGCAGATTTCTGATGGCAAAAAATGATGGTTTAATTCAGTCTGGCCATCATGAATAATCTGAGCAAACTGGACCTGTCAATCACCAGATCCCTCAGCACCAATAGTAACTGATCAATGAGATGTGAGCAGCTGGACAGAGCACACTGACAGCAGAGCACACTGGACGGCAGAGCACACTGACAGCAGAGCACTGGGGCACATTGCATGCTCTGCAGAGCACTGGGGGCAGTGGGCAAATTGCATGCTCTGCAGAGCCTGGTGCCCCTCTGTTCTGCGTCAGCAAGCGAGCGGCTCCTACCCATGTCAGTGTGTCGGGTGATGTGTGGATGTGCTGCTTGATAGCTGGGGGCCCTTGGGTGGGAGCTGTTTGAGGACCCCCTGTGCACTGTTTCCCTCTCCCCCCCCAACACACTCTCCCTTCTAACCTGTGCAGTTGACAGTAGATCTCGCTAGCTTCTGCAGGAAATGCAGGAAATGGGGATCTACTTCTGGCTTCACAGGTTAGAAATGAGCGTGTGAGGGGGGAACACAGCGTGCACAGGCCCCCTGTCAGGTGCAGATATGTCGAGCCCCAGGCCCTGGGGTACTCAGGTATCAGGCTCGGTGGGTGTTCTCACGGGGATGTCACAGGTGGCAGCGCCTGAGCCCGTGGCCTGGGTGACACTTCAATAAGGGGTGTATGTACAGAGGATTAGAGTTTGTCATGTGACGCCACCTGTAGTACCTGATGATGGGTCACCAGCGCCACCAACGTCCTCTGGAGGTCGATGGTAAGGCGGCTGAGATGGCAAAGCTCCCTACAGGTGGAGCTGGCCTCCTGGGCAGCGTTCCTGCAAGCAAACAGGTTGATGAAGATAACCACACAAAGGCCAATTATAGAAAGATCCCAGCACTCATCTATTAGTTGCTTGTTAGTGTTTATTTGAAGACATATATACAGGGTTGGTGGTGACAGCAAACGTTTCGGTCTTGTGACAGACCTTTATCAATACGTCACTATGAAAAAACAGTAAAAAGTACAGTGAAAATATATACAGTGCAAAAAGGTGAAATATATATCTGTCCATATATATACACATTATATACAGAATTGACACTACGTTACATAGTATGGTAAAAAAACAGGGTTTCTTATTATGCATAACTATGGAACATCTGCAATTATGATCATATAACAGTCACATGCTCCAACTAAACACATATATATATATTTCCAGACTAGCCTCTCCATATAAAGAAAAAACAGGAACTATAATCCCCAAGGGAACCACTGAAACACCTGTCTAAAAGGTAACACTATCTAGTTTACATCTTAGATATCTAAGTGATATCTATATTCCTTATTTACACGACCACCTTCTCTCCATAGTTACTCAAAGTCTCCATGACATAACATCATATGTATCATTTGCAAGCCAGCCTTGACTCCTCACCAGGAACAACAGGTAATCAGCCTAGCCAACTGATAACACACTCCCATGTTACTCTAAATTTAATTTTTTGAGATCTCCTATTCTCTTATCTTTAGCTGCTTATCTCGTTATTTTACTAGGACCTTATGCATAATAAGAAACCCTGTTTTTTTACCATACTATGTAACGTAGTGTCAATTCTGTATATAATGTGTATATATATGGACAGATATATATTTCACCTTTTTGCACTGTATATATTTTCACTGTACTTTTTACTGTTTTTTCATAGTGACGTATTGATAAAGGTCTGTCACAAGACCGAAACGTTTGCTGTCACCACCAACCCTGTATATATGTCTTCAAATAAACACTAACAAGCAACTAATAGATGAGTGCTGGGATCTTTCTATAATAGTCAAAGGATCTCTTGGTCCTTTCCACAATAGCACCATCACAACCAAAGATTGAGTGCTGGTCATTAACGACTCTCCCCCACACAAAGGCCAAGTCACTTTCACCCGGGTACTTTACTGTAAACGTTCAGCAGCAAAATACAGAGTCCACAGTTTAGCAACAGTTGTTAAAGTAACAGGTAGCTCTACGGGTGGCTGCAAGTGGATCCCAGGTGGTATGGTGGGACCCGTGATAAACCTTAGTTGATGAACCCATGTCCTTTCTTCCCCGCCTAGGATTAGTCTATACCCAATGGCTCCTTGTAGGTAGACTTGTGGCTCCCCTCCCTCGTGCTGAAGAAGCAGGCAGACCGCTCCGTCTGGCAGGGTGCCACAGCCGCTGAACAGACCGCAGCAGCCGGTTGAAGACTTTCAGAGATGGACTCTGGCCGTTTCCTCGGGTCCGGCGTTACCGTGGTGGACTGGGGAATTCCCTGGAGTATGGTCGCTCCACGCTGGGGTTCCCCCTTTCTCTCTAAGGTCCAGACTTCACATGTCAGGCACCCTCTCTCAGGAACCTCTCTCTTCTTCCCTCCAGATCAGCGTAGAGCTATCCTTGTCAACCTTCCTCCTTGCTCCACACTCCAACTCCTCTTCTCCTCCTCCTCCTCCGACTACTACTCTCTCTCTAAAGACTCTCTCACTGACTAGAGACCCTCTTACTTGAGAGACCCTCTTGTTCCCCCTAGAGGTGAATATATCTCCCTCCTGGGTAACCTCCCACCACTATGCTAATGTGGGAGTTCAGGAATGGGTCCCATCCACCAACCTAGGATTCACTTGCAGCTGGGGCAGATTACACCTCTTTTACAGGTGCAATACCCCACTGTGACACCTGGCCATGTGGGGCGCTACAAATACATAATGCCCAGGGCCCACAGTAGGGAGGAAGCAGTGCAAGCGCAGGTCCTGCAACAGACCTGGACCCTCAGGCAGTTCATGGCCCCAGCACTTGCCCGGGTGCATTAGGTGCTTATGCCAGCCCTGGCCACAAAGGAGACTTAGGATCCCATCACACTTGGCGACATTCTAGTGATTCCGACAATGATACAACCTGATAAGGATCGCTGGAACGTCACTACTTGGTCGCTGGTGAGATGTCAAACAGTCAGATCTACTCAACAATGCAGCAATGATACGGTGACCCGTACAACGACCTCAGCGGTCGTTGGGACCCTGTCACAGCAGCTAGTCTGACGACTCAGACCTACGTGGCTGAGTTCTGAGTCGCCAACGAGGTCGTTGTTAAGTCGTCAAACACACCGATGCATGCTGCCCAGCGGGAACCCGAAGATCAAAAAATGGTCCAGGCCATTGTGACACGATCAGGGATGTCACAGCAGGGGCCCGGTCGCTGCTACATGTCAAACATAGCGGGATCACTGGCAAGGTCGTTGTTGCATCACAAAACCTGTGACGCAACAGCGATCTCGCTATGTGTGACGGGGGCTTTAGACCATTTCAAAATAGCATCTGCAGTCTTCTAATTGCTGCCTCTTTAAAAAAATAATACTAATTAGTCTGCTCGATGCACCTCTGGTGTGGCTGAACAGCAAAGTGAACCTTTCCGGCCACTGATTTGCATGTCTCACCTTCCTTACTCCCAATTGACAGCAATGTCCTGAGATTTCACTATAAGCAAAAAGTCGCTCCAGTGAATCCAGAGCTGTCAATCACCAGTGAGGGAGGCGGGACATGAAAAATCAGTGGGTAGAATGGTTCACTGAGCTTTTTGGCCGTGGCATGGGTGCTCCAAGCTCCCTGATTTGCATATTTGATTAGACTTCAGTTTCCACAAAAGGTAGTCAGCATTTAAAACACTAAGGGTGCAAATTTGAAAGGGTTATATCCCCTCTATAGCCTCTACTGTCAATTTAGCTTGTCCATACTTCCTTTAAAGAATTCATCCCAACATTTGACATTATATGTTATAACACATTTACCAAATAACTCCTTCTTTAAGTTAAAGGGGTTTTCCCACAAACAAAGTTTATTTGAAAGTTGATTTTTTTTTTTTTGATCAATATATTTTTATTGTAATTTCAAATAAAACAAAACATTTTCTGACAACGCATGTAATCCAGTATTGTAATACAATTTCCATCAGTACCTTTAAATGCATTTCCATCAAGGAAGAATATAGAGCCGTAACACCAGGCTTAATATGCAAAGGTATCTAAGGTATCTAAGAATTTTAACACCAAAAAGAGAAGGGGGGGGAGGGGAAAGGGAGGGATTAAATTGGGAAGGGGGGAGAGGAGGAGCTTGGGGGACCCATAGAAGGCGAAAGAGGGGGGGGAGGGGAGGGCTGGGGGAAGGGAGGTCTTGGTCTGAGGTATCTTTTCAACTGTAAAATCATTTAACCAATACAAGAATATATAATACTACTATAAACTGGTCATTAACAAGTCCGTAAGATGCTTTGAAGGTAAATTAGTAAGTCGTGCTAGGGCCCTGACTTATTTGCCCCAAACGGGAGGGTCTACTTTGATGACTCAACCAGAATGGTATTATATGTTGATAGAATCCACGGATCCCACCAGGCTAGGATTTTGTTGCGGCGGGTTGCACTATGTGCCAGCAAGAGTTCGTGCTGGAAGTGTGTATTTATAGAATTAACCAGTTCTCCTTTGGTTGGGATGGTTGGTGTTTTCCAGTGCCTTGCAATGCAGGCTCGAGCGGAGATGAGAATATTGGCAATATTTGGTCTGTGCAGATGTGAGAATTTGTCAAGGTCCAGTCCCAATATTGCCAATTCAGGATTTAAGGTTATTGGATAAGGCATAATCTCGGTCAACAATGCTTCAACTTTAGTCCAGAAAGTGGACACTGTAGAACAGAACCACCACATGTGTTGAGCATTACCCCTAAGACCGCATCCCTTCCAACACAGTGGTGAAGAGGGAGGCGATGCAGAGGGGGAGAAACGCGAGATCCGTTCTGGAGTTAAATACCAACCCATGTGTACTTTCTTTAGTTGTTCATGATGTACGATGCATCTGGAGTAAGCCGTGTTGCATGTCGCCGCACTTTGCCACTGTTGCAATTCTTTAGTGAATTGGAAACTGGATTCCCACTTTAGCATGTAGGGGAGTTTCACTTTGCTTCTGAGGCCATTTATTGCTTTGTATACTATGGAGACTCCGCGGAGTCCAGGGGATTGAGTCCTAAAGAACCTATGTAAGGGCTCATCAACGTCAACTAGGCTCAGCTCAGGAAGGGCGAGGGAGTCGAGAAAATGTCTCAATTGCAGATATCTGAAGAAAGAGGAGCGGGGGATTTGAAATCTCTCAACAAGATCTGTGAAAGCTTTCACTCTTAAGGTACCGTCACACGGGGAGATATCGCCGGCGATGTTGCGGCGATCTCATGAACGCGCACATCGCTTCAGCATCGCTCGTGAGACGTCACACGTAGCAATATCGCCGGCAACCCAGGGCGATCAGGCGATTCCGGAATCGCCTGAAACAACCTTGAAGCGATGTGTGCTTTTCAGATCGCCGTGTCACACAGCACCACCTCACCGTCAATGTGGCATACAGAATGGATTGCCTGAACACAGACATCGCCTGTGCCATTGATATCGCCGCGTCACACGGCAGTAGGCATACTGATCGCTTAAGCTAAATCGCCTGATTTCCCGACACTGTTGGGAAATCTCTGAACTCAGAAACAGAGATTAATCGCCGTTCAGTTGCCCTGTTACACGCGGCGACTCACAGGCGATGTCGCTTCAACATCGCCTGAACAGGAAGATCTCGGCAACATCGCCGGCGATATCTCCCCGTGTGACGGTACCTTTACTCCGTCCCTCACCTGCCGCAAGAAATCCACCCCAAGCTCCTTCCATTGTGAGAGAGAGAGAGACTCCACAGAAAGCTCTACTGCAGGGATAGTGATATAATGATGGAGGAACAAAAGAAGACCCACTTTGTGTAGAGACCACACCTGTAAGAGGGTAGTCATTGATTTCAGAAAATTTGGAGATTGTCTGTGGGCAAGGAGCGAAGCCTCCAGCAGGAGTCTGGTAGAGTTCCTGGGAGAGAAATTTCGTTCAATTTGTAGCCAATGACACTGGGAAGATTCTTTCCACCACTCAGCAGCCGCTGCAATATGGATGGCTTGGTAATACAAGGTTATCTCAGGGAGTGCTAGACCGCCCATTTTGGAAGGTAGTGTTAGAATTTTTTTACCTACTCTGTGTGGCTTATTGTTCCACACAAATTTGCCTATTAAAGATTGCAAGGAATTCAGATATTTTCGAGGAAAACTGAGGGAAGACATCTCAGGACATGCAGAATTTTTGGTAGATAGCAAGAATTCAAGTCATAAAAATGACCTATCCAAGAGAGGTCTAGAGAAGAATGTGATTCAAGTCCTGCCTTTATATTTTTATATAAAATTTCAAAGTTACTTCTAACAATAGTGGCTGTGGAGGTGATTTGAATGCCTAGGTAGGGGAAACCTAGAGGGGACCAAGCGAATGGTAAACTCTGCTGGAGCTGAGAAGCCTCTGTAGGAGGCATATTCACAGGAAAGAAGAGAGATTTTGCTGGATTTAATTTATAATAGGAGACCTTCGAGAAATCTGCAAGAAGACGTATGATGCTCGGGATGGTGTGGGACAATTTAGTACAAATGAATACTACATCATCGGCGTATAAGCCTATTTTATGTTCGCGAGAACCAACGCGGAGACCCTGGATGTTGGGGTCCGACCTGACTCTCTCAGCTAGAGGTTCCATCACCAACGCAAAGATCAATGGCGATAGGGGACACCCCTGCCTGGTTCCGTTTGTTATGGTGAAGCCTGATGAATTATATCCTGAGGTTCTGACCTTCGCGTTGGGGTTTGAATAAAGGGCCATAACCGAAGTTTGGAAGTCTCCAATCAGTCCAAATCTGTTTAGCACTTCTTTTAGATACCCCCAGTGCACCCTATCAAAGGCTTTTTCGGCATCTAGGGAAAGGAGTGCACCAGGGGTATGTCTACGTTCTATCAGCTCCAGCAGGTCCACCAACCTCCTAGTGCCGTCTCCCGCCTGCCTTGCCGGTATGAAACCAACTTGATCCGGGTCAATCAAAGAGGGTAACACCGCCATCAAACGATTCGCTAATAATTTGGCGTAAATCTTCAGGTCTCCGTTCAGGAGGGCAATGGGTCTAAAATTTGAGGGGGTATTGGCGGGTTTACCGGGTTTCGGTATTGTGGAAATAAGAGCCTCCAATCCCTCAGGCGCAATTTGGCTTTGTTTCCGCCAATAGTTAAATAAGTTGAGGAGATGAGGAGTTAATTCTTGGAGAAAGTTGTTATAATACGTGTATGGATAACCGTCTGGGCCTGGGGCTGACTTTTTTTTCATAGATTTAATAGTTGATTGAATTTCTTCTATTCTAAAAGGGGCATTTAGAAAGGCTTCTTGTTGTGATGTTACTCTTGGAAGGTTAACGTTATCTAAAAATTGGTTAATGAGATCTGTGGTTGGTTGATCTGTTTGACATGCCTGAGCATTCAGAGACACAGGATGACTACATAGGGGTTTATCTATGCCCTAGTATGTCCAACTCTCTGGTTGCCCTATTCATGACCATACAACAGATACCTTAGAAAAATTACGTGGTCTCTCTATCTATTGCTTATTGACCCTTTTGGGTATTCTTGCCCTATCGAAGAACTTGTTTATTTGGCATGTACGGTTATAAGACGGAACATTAATTCTGTAAACCCAAAGTCTTCTGATGAGCCTTCTGACATCTGAGAAGGCGAAACGCGTCAAGCGTTGAGGTTTAATCTATATGTATACTGGGAGCTCAGTAATCTAATGGAAGGTCTTCATTAGTTGATGTTTCAGAACATTGTTCGAAATTCATATAGGGGTTTGAAATTTGTTTATTTCCCTCTTATAAGTTGTCCCTCTCCTGCTATTAGCACGAGACACTAGAGTATAAACTTCTATACTTACAAAGCCATACCTTATGGACGACTGATTTGTTATCTCGTTTGGCAAAAGTCTAAGACCTTCTATGTTATTACTAGAGTAATTATATATGCTGAACCCCAGGAATGTATATAAATGTGTATATGTTTGTCTAATTCCCCTTGGTTTGTTTACCACGTTTTAATCTTTGATACAAATAAAGAGATTTTTTAACATTATGGTTCAATAGATGATCAATTTTTGATGCGGCCTGCCGTTTTTTGAGGCGTCTTGCTAACAGCGTGCCCGCCTTATCTCCCATGCCATAGAAGTTTGCCTTTACTCTTTTGAGGTTATGTTCCACTTTACCTAACAATATACTTCTCAGTTTAAGACGGGCCTCAGTTAATTCCGCTAGTATAGTAGGAGTAGGATTATGCTTATGCGTTTGTTCCAATTTAGCTATTGTATTGGTAAGTTGTTTAGTCAGCTCTTCTCTGTTACGTTTTGCGCGGGACGCGATTTTAATCAGCATTCCTCTGATGTAAGCTTTATGCGCATACCATACCGTTTCGGGTGAGGTCTCTCCAGTGTCATTGTGGGTAAAAAATTCCCCAATTTGCAAGCCAATGGTTTGCTTATTTGCGGGAATCGATAGGAGGTAGTCGTTCATCCTCCAAGTGCCAGTTGGGGGAAAGTGAGAGGTATCTGCAATGGTGAGCGAGACAGGGGCATGATCTGTCCACGTGATGTGGCCAATATCTGCTCGTATGCAGTGGGGTAAGAGCAAATCGTTAACTAAAATAAAATTAATCCTGCTATAGGTGTTGTGTCTAGGGGACATGAAAGTGTAGTCTCTCTCCTCTCCGTGGAGGTATCGCCAGATATCGTGGAGTCGATGTGAGGTAATCAGTTTACTCACATCTGTGCGGCAGAGTGAGGCGGAGGAGGAGTCCAACCTCCTATTCGGAGGTATATTAAAATCTCCTGCAATAATTGTAGGGCCCTTTACAATCCCCTCTATTTTTGCCAATAGGGCTCTATGGAACTTCACTTGGCCTATATTAGGACCGTAAACTGATACCAGGGAATATAGTGTATTATTCAGTTTGACCCGAAGTACAAGGTATCTCCCTTGGGGGTCGGGGACTTCTTCAATGATGGATACGGATACTGACTTATGAATGAATATGGCCACCCCCGCTCTCTTTTCTCCCGAGCTCGCGAAAAATCTATGAGGAAAGTTAGGGTGAGACATACGACTATTATCCTGATGTAGTAGGTGTGTTTCTTGTAAGAATATTACCTCGCTGCTGAGCTTCTTGAGTTGATTCCATACCAAGGATCTCTTCCCCGGCGAGTTGAGCCCGTTGACGTTGATGGTTGAGCATTTTATCGACATTTTCAAAGACTTGTTAAAAATAATAACAAATAAAGAAAAATAAACGTGAGTTATGCAAATGTTAAATTGCAAGTATTATAACCAAGGACAATTTTATGTCAGACCAGAGACCTAGGTTGCTATTGGAGATCCCTGTTCAGGGAGTAGGGTAGTAGTGTTACACCAGGGGAGAGGAGGGGGAGAGGAGGGGGAGAGGAGGGGGAAGAGTGTGGGGATCACTTAAAAAAGCGAATTAACTATTTACAAGTCCACTTATCCAAGTGGGGAGTGCCAAGCACTAAATTTGCCCTTTAGTGTATATCCGGTTAAGGGAACACTAAAGGACAGCGAAGGTAAGGTACTAAAAAAGTACCTATCGGGGCAGAATTATTCCAAAGAGTTGGACCAGAGCATAAAGCAAGAATGGATATAAAAGGAGTTAGCTAGAGAGGAGATTAAATAGTCTCAGAGGAAGATTCAGTGATTTAAATGGGAAGGATGGGAAAGGGGAGATATATATCGGCCGTTCAATCCAGAAAGAGTTAGGTAGGGGTGTAAAGGGTGAAACTTAGGCTGGCTTCACACTTGCAGATGCATCTGCAGCGTTTTGCAGATGCATCTGCAAGTATCAGCATGCAGACCACGCCCGTGGTGTGAATGCTCTCATTGATTCCTATATGTGAGCCGTAAGCAGGCGTATGCCTGCTTACAGATCACACTCTCCCGCCCGCACTATGGACGCGAGATGTTGCGTCCAAGGTGCGGGGCGGGAGTGTGTGATCTGTCAGCAGGCATACGCCTGCTTACGGCTCACATACAGGAATGAATGAGAGCATTCAGACCGCGGTGCGCCCTATTATAAACATAGGGACCGCGGTCTGCATGCTGACACTTGCAGATGCATCTGCAAAACGCTGCAGATGCATCTGCAAGTGTGAAGGCAGCCTTAAGGGGTGGAGGAACAAGAGAAGACAGAATGAGTACTAAAGATAAGATAAGAACAGAGAAGAATCAAAAAGAAGAGGTCAGGAATAGAGGCCCCGAGTCAACAATGTAAAAAAAGGTAGAAAAATACAAAACCAGCATTGTACGAGTACAAGAGTTCAGGCTGGGTCCAGGCGGCGATTGGAGTCGGCGTCATCTTCCGCAGGCAGATCAGGGTCATTTCGTGTCGGTGACGAGTGCCGCTGAGATGGGAGCATCTTCCATTTCTGCAAGTGATCCATGGCTTGTTCCGGAGTGAAGCAGGCGTAGATAGCATTGTCCCGTTTTATTAATAATTTCATAGGGAAACCCCATCGATAGTCCAGGTGGCGGTCCCTTAATATTGCCGTGGCCTCCTGGAATGCTCTCCGTCTTGCCAAGGTTCCTGGTGACAGGTCAGGATAAACGGAGATGTGGCGGTAATCCTCTGGAACTTCAGCTCCGTTCCTTAAAGCTCTCAAAAAATCCTCTTTGATTTAAAAAAAATGGATTCGGGCCAAGACGTCTCTGGGTAGTGCAGGATCAATAGAAGAAGGTCTCGGCAGCCTATGTATACGATCAATAATCACATCTGTGGGCTGCAGGGTAGGCAGAATGGCAGAGACAAAATTTTGGAGCAGCTTTCTTAGTTCTCCGGGTGGGATGGATTCAGGGATCCCCCTCAATTTAACATTATTCCGTCTGGAACGATCTTCCAAGTCTAGTTGCTTTATAGCTTGCCTCTCCATCTTAGCCTGCAGCTCTGCATGGGCATCCAGGAGGTCATTATGTGATTTGACCAGCTCCTCCAATTTAACTTCTATATGATCAGTACGTGTGGAGAGGGCACCCACCTCTCCCTGCAGCCCTTCCATCATTCTCTGCATATCTTCCTGCAGAGAAGCTCTAAAGTCTACCAGCAGTTCTCTCATAGCTGCGTGTGTGATAGGGCCGCCCGCCATCGGTCCCGGTGATGGGGGACCCGAGGTGAAAGAGGCCATGGAGTTTCGCCTGGAAGCGCGCGTGGAGCGCTGTGGAGAAGAAGGAGGAAGCGCCATGTTGGTTGCTGCAGCCGCGGGGGTGAAGGGCTGAGCGTGCACAAAGAAGTCTGTAACTTTGCGCGGTAGGGCACGTTTGGCGGCTCTAACACGGCCCATTCGATGCCTGACCTGTTCCGCCGTATGTTAATCGCTCTCTGGAGTTTGGAGCGCCGGTTTTGGAGGTAGAATATCGCTGTGTTGACTCAGGGCCTGCAGAGCTCCCGAGTTATGCGGCCATTGCAGAACAGCTCCAGGCCACGCCCCCCTGAAAGTTGATTTTAATCAATAGCTCTTGGAATAGACATGATTACTTACCGGTAATTGTGTTTTATGGAGTCCACGACAGCACCCACATGAGAGAGGGGATCCGCCCACCAGGACAGGAAACCTACAGATAAAAAGGGGCGGTCCCCCTCGCTCCCTCAGTTTGTTTACAGAGTATGAGGGGAACCGCAGGGTTAAGAGAAGCATAACACATCTCAAAGAAACATCACACGTACAAACTCAAGAAACCCCGGGCAAGGCCCAAGGAGAAAAGTGCACACACACCAAGTAACGTGACAAGGGAGGGAAGTGAGTGGGTGCTGTCGTGGACTCCATAAAACACAATTACCGGTAAGTAATCATGTCTTTTCTTCTCGCCACGACAGCACCCACATGAGAGAATTGCAGAGAGCAAGATTTAGGGAGGGACAACCGTGCTGAGGACAGATCTCCCGAAAGCCAAGTCAGAGTCAGAAGACAAATCCAAACGATAGTGGGAATAAAAGGTAGAAGGGGATGACCAAGTGGCAGCCTTACAAATAGCTTCAATAGAGACCGCAGCGCGCTCGGCCCGCGAAGAAGCCATAGCCCTAGTCGAATGCGCCCGCACACCTTCCGGAGGATTGCGTCCCGTCACCGAGTAGGCCAAGCAGATGGCATCCCGGATCCATCTAGACAACGTGCTCTTAGTAACAGCAAACCCCCGACGAGGACCCTGAAAGGACACAAACAGAGCCCTACTCTGTCGATAGGGCCTAGTCCTATCAAGGTAGTGTAACACTAATCTCCTGACATCTAGCGTATGAAACCGTTGTTCCTCAGGAGAACCCGGAGTAGGAAAAAAGGAAGGGAGGAAAATCTCCTGACTCCGATGAAACCGGGAAGCGACCTTAGGGAGGTAGGAAGGATCCGGCTTCAAGACAAGTCTATCAGGCAAGATGGACAAAAAAGGAGGATCTATAGACAAAGCCTGGAGATCACCCACCCGCCTAGCCGAGGTAAGGGCCACTAGCAGAGCCGTCTTGAGAGACAGGGACCTAAGGGAGGCTGCCTCAAGGGGTTCAAAGGGGGGCCCCATCAGGGCGTCAAGGACCAGATCCAAATCCCACGGGGCCAACCGAGCAACATGAACCGGGGTGCTACGCTCACAAGCCGCTATAAACCGAGACACCCATCTGTCACCCGCCACATCTGATCCATACAATGCTCCCAAGGCCGAAACATGGACCTTAAGGGTGTTGACTGAAAGCCCCAACTCCCGACCATTCTGAAGAAACTCCAGAATAGAAGGGATGGGAACAAGTGGAGTAAAAGGAGCAGTATGGAACTGAAGAAATTTCCGCCAGACCCTAGCATAAATCCTTGTTGTAACCTCCTTCCTACTCAAGAGAAGGGTGGAAATAAGCTGTTCTGAAAACCCACGCAATCTTAACAGGCTCCTTTCAAGTTCCAAGCCGTCAAGTGGAGCCCCTGCATCTGAGGGTGACGGCAAGGACCCTGAGAGAGCAGGCCTGGAACAGAAGGAAGTAGCCACGGGTCGGACACTGACATGGCTCTGAGCCAGGAAAACCACGGCCTCTTGGGCCAAAATGGGGCAATGAGAATCACCCTCGCCCCGTCGTCCCTGATCTTCCGGATGACTACTGGAAGCAAGTTCATGGGAGGAAACGCATAGGCCAGCCGAAAGGCCCAAGGGAACTGGAGGGAATCCAACAACTCCGGCTCGTCCGTGAAATCCAGGGAGGCAAACCGGCTGACTTGCCTGTTGGCCCTGGTTGCAAACAAATCTATTTCCGGAAGACCCCACAAGGCAACTATCTTCTGGAAGGTCCGACGGCAGAGGGCCCACTCGCCCTGATGGAGGGTATGGCGACTCAGAAAGTCCGCTGTTGAGTTGTCGACACCCCGGATGTGGAGGGCCGAAAGGGACAACAAGTTGGTCTCTGCCAGGTTGAGGATAGTCATTGCAATAGACAGCAGCGTCCGGGATCGAGTACCTCCCTGCTTGTTGATATATGCCACCGACGTGGTGTTGTCTGACAAGATCCGGACGTGCGACCCCCGCAGCTGTGGGAGAAAATGAAGGAGAGCAAGGTGGATAGCCTTCAACTCCCGTACGTTGGAAAAATCTGAAGAGTCCTCCGCCGACCATTGACCCTGAGCTAAACCGGTCCCCAGGTGAGCCCCCCACCCATCTGGACTGGCATCAGTCAGAAGGATCTTAGAAGGCCGAACTACCCAGGGAACCCCCCTTGAAAGGTGAAGCGGGTCTACCCACCAGGCAAGAGATTCCACAGCGTCCGGAGGCAAGGTAAGACGACCCTGAAGCCGACCCTGCAAGGCAACCTCCGCCAGCAAAACCGCCTGCTGCAATGGCCGCGTATGAAACTGCGCCCATTGAACTGCCGGGATGCAAGACGAAAGGGAACCCAACAGGGACATGGCCTCCCGCAATGACAGGGAAGGGTGAGCAATAACCTGGCTGACCCTAGTCCTGATATGAGAAATCTTGTCATCTGGAAGGAGGCAGAGCTGACTTACAGAGTCCAGAAGGAGACCCAGAAAAGATTGACGAGTCACGGGAGTTAGTCTGGACTTCCCCCAGTTGATGATCCAGCCCAAGTCCTGCAAAGATGAGATGACATGAAGCACACGGGCCTGACACTGTCCGAAAGAGTTACCCACTATCAAAAAGTCATCCAAATACGGCACAATGAGCGTGTCCTGGTGCCGCAAAAAAGCCATCACCTCGGACATTAGTTTGGTGAAGACACGAGGAGCCGTTGAAAGACCAAAAGGCATTGCCGTAAATTGGAAATGTCGAGTCCGTCCCTCCCAGACGACTGCTACCCGCAGAAACTGCTGGTAATCGACGTGGATTGGGACATGATAATAAGCATCCTTGAGGTCCAGTACTGCCATGAAACATCGAGGGAATAACAATTTGATCGTGGAATTAATTGATTCCATTTTGAAGGACCGGACCGCCAGGAAGGAATTTAATTTCTTTAAATTAATTATGGTCCGAAAGGAACCATCTGGCTTAGACACCAGAAACAAGGGGGAGTAAAACCCCTTTCCTTCCTGGCCTACCGGAACCTCAACAAGAACACGTTTGGACAACAGGGATTGAATTTCCAGGACCAGGGCACGCTGATGATGCAACGGAGGGGAGGTAAGGACAAACGAATCTGGAGGAAAACGGGCAAAGTCCAGAGTAAGACCGGAGGCAATCAACCTCAGAATCCAGGGACTAGAGGAGATAACAGCCCAACGATCAGAAAAAACCGACAACCTACCCCCCACTGGGAGATCCGACCTAACGGTACTTCTTTCCAGGTTTAAAGGAGGAGGACCCCCCAAACAGGGCACCCCGTTGTTTACCCTCCTTGGGTTCCCAACGGTCTCGGTTCTCCCTATACGACCTCTTCTGGCCGAATGGACGTCTCCTGAAGGCTCTCCTATAAGACGGAACAGGAGGGTTAGGGAACCCCCTCTTACGGTCAGCTGCCTTAGCCAGAATCTCATCCAAGTCAGGGCCAAAGAGGTACTCACCACGGAAGGGGAGCGTACATAACTTGGACTTGGATTGAGAATCGCCCTTCCACCCTTTAAGCCATAGGGCCCGACGAGCCGAGTTGGTCAGACCCGCAGACCGCGCTGCCAGGCGCAGGGAATCAGCAGACACATCCGCCAGATAAGCCGAGGCCCCACGGATCAATGGAAGAGATGACAGCAACTGGTCCCTGGGAACCCCTGACCTAATCTGATCCTCAAGCTGATCCACCCAGACCAACAGGGATCTGGCAGTACATGTAGCTGAAATAGCGGGTTTAAAGGCCCCTGTGCAGGATTCCCAAGTGCGCTTAAGCAACATCTCGGCTTTTCGGTCTAGCGGATCAGCCAGCAACCCAGCATCCTCCACCGGGAGGGTGGAACGCTTAGACGTGGAGGCGACCGCAGCGTCCACCTTCGGAATCTTGGACCACGTAGCTAAGTCCCCATCATCGAAGGGATATCTCCGCTTGGAAGATGAAGGAAGAGCCCCCCGTCTGTCCTGCTTATCCCATTCCCGATAAACCAGATCTTTTAGGGCCGCCACCACCGGGATAGCACGCCTCTTTTTTTCCGAGAGGCCGGTGAACATGATATCCTGCGCTGAACGAGATTCCCTCGAATCAGGCACTTCCATCGTGTGGCGGATGGACTTGACAAGATTGTCCACACCGTCCAGGGGGAAACAGGACTTTCCCTCATCATCCGATGAGGAAGAAGAAGCAGGAGAGGCTGACGGGGACCGGAAGACCCCCTGAGACCTAACCGGGCTGCCCTCTGGGGAGGACACACTAGGGGACACAGGCTTCCTAGCCCTGGAGGAACACGGCCGAGAATGAGCCACCTCGCTGAAGGACAACAACTCCTCCCGGATCATAGAGCGAATGTCCGCCGTCTTAACAGAGGACTCCTCCTGCAAAGTCTGATTAATACAGGCCTGACACAGACGCTTCACATATGTCTCGGGAAGAGGCTGCGTACACAAAGCGCATTCTTTATGCTTCAGCTTTTTACCCTTCTTAGCCTGAGAAAGACAGAAAGGGAGGAGATCAGCAGAGGAGCAGAGGACACACTCACCCCGTGAAGCTGTGCATACTGACCGGCTCAGGAGGTGTAGGACCAGCCTGTGATGGTTGACCAGCCTTAGTCCGGTCACTTCTGTCAGCAGACCCAGCCTCCTTGCTGCGCCCACTGCCACCACGAGTCTTGCTGGATGGCTGCACATCAGTGTCAGGCTGCTGCAGCCCTCCTGCCCCAGGAGACGACATCATAGGGATCAGAACACCAGCGGCGCTGCTGCCGCACTGTCTATTACCTCCCGCTCTGGGGCCACCTCCCCGGCCGCCCGGAAGCACAGCCGCAGTACTTCCGGGTCAGAAGCGCTTCAGGCTACTGCGCAGGCGCCGGCGCGGCCCGGAAGCCGGCGCAGCGATTTAGAAAGGCGGCCGAACGCCGCGGCCGCAGACTCCCCACACTCCCCAGGAGAGCCCGGACTCCACCGCGCCGACACCACGCCCCAGCACCGGGAGACACGGACCCGCCCGCCACCGGGCACGGCCCCCATCCCCCGCGAACGGCGGCAAAACGACCGCGCCATAGAGCCACAGCCCCCCAGGAAGTGCAGGCACTGCGACCGCCGGAGACAGCCAGCTAACCAGCCCGTCATACATACCTCTGGGCCCCCTGGCTGCCCCTGGAGACCACCATGGATGAATGCAGCTTGTCCAGACTGCACCGCGCTCCCACGAGTCAGGGTGGAAATCCAGCGCTGACATCGTGACATCCCAGTCAGACGAGGGGAGAGCCGGAAACCGGACTTCCCGACGCTGCTTCTGGAGTTCCAGGCCCTGCCGTTCGCAAAGATACCGCACAGAGGCTGATTGAACCCAGGTAAGCCTTTTTGCTGCAGGTTCCCCTCAGGACAGGAAACCAAACTGAGGGAGCGAGGGGGACCGCCCCTTTTTATCTGTAGGTTTCCTGTCCTGGTGGGCGGATCCCCTCTCTCATGTGGGTGCTGTCGTGGCGAGAAGAAAAATAATAATTTCCACAATTGGATGTGTTTAATAAAAATGTTCCTGTGCTGAGATAACCTGATAAATGTTTTCCTACTACATACAGTTTAAATTTATGTTTCTGACCGTGCAGAGCATTGGTTTGATCCTGAGCAGGGAAGGACGAAATAGAGTATACAGACATTACAGCATGGGGTCACAAATAATTCTTTCTTTGAGGTAAAACATTTTTTACAAGCAGGCAGAGAAATCATCTGTGCTCCCGTGCTGTAATGTCTGTATATTCTCTATCCTTCCTCCCCTGCCCAGGAGATGTGGTATGATCAGACCGTGTTCCGTGCACGGTCAGAAACAAAAATGAAACTGTACATAGCAGGGACACATATATAAGATTATCTCAGCACAGGAACATTTTTTAAAACACATTCAATTGTGAAAATTATTATTATTCCAAGATCTATTGATTAAAGTGAACTTTATTAATGGGAAAACCCCTTTAACTGTCAGCTTTGCTGTGTGAACTGAGATAGAATCAGCAGAGTCCTATCATTACCATTAGAAAGTGAGGAATTCAATAATAGATAACAACTCCATTGTATTTCCATGGGCCAAGGTGGGTCAAAATAGCAACTTGGCAAAAATTTGTCAATCGCACTATAGCAAATATTATGGGCCAATGCCTACAGACTCCCACTGTTATGTTATGAACTGTCAGAACTGGTCTAATTTGTTGGTGAGTATTGATGTGAGATGAGCCAGGATAATGAGTGTGTGGATGACTGCAACACCAGAAAAGACTAGCGACTTTATGAGGGGTAGGTCCCAATAGTGCACAGAATGGTGCTGAGCTGCAGGGAGACTGAAAAAATGCTGAATAGTTTATCAGCATGCTATGACAAGTGTTAGAAAATGCAGAAAGTACCACTGAAGTATTGCAAGTAGAAGAACAATATTGTGTATAGTATTTACCTCTGTTGAAGTCAAGGATTAACTCATGTAAGACTGGAACCATGAAGCTTGTCGCCTCCCTGTAAGTGAAATATTCATGGAGGCATAGCGCCATATACTCCACCACATACACACTGTGCCCCATACTCAGTCGTCAGCCTCTGCAAATGCATCACCCTTGTCATTCCTGAGCTTTGGGGAAGGGTTTGTACTCCATCAATTCTTGCAGACTTTAATAGTCAACACAAATTTTTTTTCTTACAACATATTTCTTACTTTCAAGACTTTTTTTGTTTTACATAATAGATTTTTGTTTAAAGGGAATCTGTTAGTAAGATCAAATTTTCCCCTCCACAAACCGCCTAAGTGTGTGCAGTGGTCATGGGGCCAGGGTATTCAAACTTCTAGGGGTTAACAATTCAAGGGAGGTCACAGTAGTGTTCCCCAGAAATCGTGGCCTCGACTGAACGATGTTAAAGGAATAGTTATAGAGGACAAAGTTTGTTGTGGCGCCAGCTGGAGTTCTGGCCTGTAGGTGGCCAGGGGCTGCTGTGGGGACTTCCAAGGGGATGGTGAAGCAGCCAAGTGTTAAGGGGTGGGTGGGTGGATGGATGGTGCAGGGTAGCAGGGAGAGGAGATTCAAGGTAGCTGAAGCTGTGGAAACAGGCACAGAAAGGAGGAGACGAGAAACAGTGCTGGTGGTTCTTAGCATTGGTGTTGAAGCAGATTATTGCCCAGCCAGGGTACAGAGTCTATCAAGTTTACAGCCTGGCCAGCCCAAAAGTATTCAGGACCCACTTAGCCATAACATAGGGTATTTTGGCCCTCCTTGCAGCTTTCCTCGTTCCTGACACTTGCTGCTCCTGTTCTGTGTCCTGTGGTTGCCTATTTAGTTCCTTGAGCCTGGGGAGGGTCCACTATGGTAGCCACTGTACCTGAAGCTCAGTGACCTCCAGTTTCACACCTGGTCTTGAACATCCAAACTGCATTGGGGCTAGTAACCCTTCTACAGCTAGCTCCTCTGCCTGGCTTGAACAGCCAGCAGCTGATTCGTGTCCTCGTGCCTGGGGACTAGCACCTAACTCCACGTGTAGTACTATCTTCCCCAGCTGCCCGACTGGATCTCACTAGAGCTGTCTCCTTCTGCCTCCCACCCCTAACCTAACTCCTCCCTCCATCCAGTAGGTGGGGGCTTCCCTGAATGTGGATTTCTTCCGCCCAGCACATCCCTGGCCGGGAGTTTAGATTGTGTTGGTTGTAAATGGGATTCTCGGCAAAGCTTTTCCCTCTTACCTCTGGCCATGGTACCATACATGTGAAATGCATGCAATACCATAAGTGAAAGCCGGACTGCAGGGGCACCACATGTGAATACAGATCTGTGATTTCCTTGATTTCCTTTCTAGTGCCTAGCACTTCTATTAGAATGCCCTAACATTGCATTTTCCTACGTGTTCAAGGATCTTCAGGGATCCTGTTGGGGCTAACCATTCGAGTCCTCCACAAAACAGGATTCAGACGTATTCACCAACAGGGCCATTAACTTTAATGGTGCAGATGGTGTCACCATATACTCTGTTGTGCACTATTTTGGGAGTATGTCTACTGGAGGCAGACACCCAATGCAGTAGATTGTGTATGGGTGTCTTCCTTTGGTAAATGTATAATCCTGAAAATGGTGCATGACTGTTGACAGTGGATCATTCAGGAAACACTGAAAGCATGCTGACAACAAAACGTAGCTTTAATTAGCAACAAACAGGTACAGATAGGAAGAGCTTTGTGGAAACAGGAATATACATCTTAAATGTCCCTTTGCAGCATCAGCAAGCTGCTGTGCTTCTCTTCACATGCACAGACACAGGAAACTGGTTACAGTCACATGGTATTTCCTGTGTGTGAGGCTCTGGGAGTGTTCTTTTTCTTTTCTTTAAACTAACTTTACTGACAATGCACCAACCTGGTAATATAACACTTACCCATAAACAGGATTGGAGTTGTTGCACTAAATATATTCCAACAATGACAGCGCACACGATGACTGTGTCTTCACCAATAAGTTCATTGTCCCTGTTGGACGTATACATTTGAATCCTGTTTTGAAGGGCATTTGGACTGCATGCCCAGATGTGCAGTTTGGGGGGGAAGTTATGTTACCAACAGGTGATGGTTTATCTTTGATTCCAGTCATGACGGTTGTCAGTGTATTACAGGTGACTTGCAGATGTGATGCCGAGTACCGTGACCAGCCATCTTAATATACAATACTATTTTTGGGTAAACGTCTGGGATTCTTTCTTATATTAGTCATTGAATTAATTTTTTTTACATTTGTGCTTTTTTCTTATATATAATGAAATTATAATATTACCCTGTTAGAAAATCATGAGACCAAATCTGTTAATGGCACTTAATGACATCTAGACAAAATGGTAAATTCCTTAATTGGATGTAACTGAGGATTCCAAGTTTTCAGTCTAAACAAAGCAGGAAATGGCACAAAAAGAAAACATTGTATATGTACTGCAGGGTTATCACTTACTACCTGCTCAATAGTTTGTTTTTTTACTGATACTTGTAGAATTAAAGCTGTCATAAAGTATTAAGCCAATTTATAGCACATGTAGGGTCCCTTCTCTCCGCAATCCCTCCTTTGGTGGTCTGTAACCATAGTCTGCAAAACCAGTGACACATAGGTCAGATTAAGCGCTGTACACTGTGTGCAGAAATATTAGGCAAATGAGTATTTTGATCATATGATACTTTTTATACATGTTGTCCTACTCCAAGCTGTATAGGCTTGAGAGCCAACTACCAATGAAGTAAATCAGGTGATGTGCATCTCTGTAATGAGGAGGGGTGTGGTGTAATGACATCAACACCCTATATAAGATGTGCTTAATTATTAGGCAAATTCCTTTCCTTAGGCAAAATGGGTCAGAAGAGAGATTTGACGGGCTCTGAAAAGTCCAAAATTGTGAGATGTCTTGCAGAGGGATGCAGAAGTCTGGAAATTGCCAAACTTTTGAAGCATGATCACCGACCAATCAAGTGTTTCATGGCAAATAGCCAACAGGGTTGCAAGAAGCGTGTTTGGCAAAAAAGGTGCAAAATAACTGCCCATGAATTAAGGAAAATCAAGTGTGAAGCTGCCAAGATGCCATTTGCCACCAGTTTTGCCATATTTCAGAGCTGCAACGTTACTGGAGTATCAAAAAGCACAAGGTGTGCTATACTCAGGGACATGGCTAAGGTAAGGAAGGCTGAAAAACAACCACATTTGAACAAGAAACATAAGATAAAACGTCAAGACTGGGCAAAGAAATATCTTAAGACTGATTTTTCCAAGGTTTTATGGACTGCTGAAATGAGAGTGACTCTTGATGGGCCAGATGAATGGGCCAGAGGCTGGATCAGTAAAGGGCAGAGAGCTCCACTCCGACTCAGACACCAGTAAGGTGGAGGTGGGGTACTGGTATGGGCTGGTATCATCAAAGATGAATTTGTGGGACATTTTCGGGTTGAAGATGGAGTGAAGCTCAACTCCCGGACCAGTTTCTGGATGACAACTTCTTCAAGCAGTGGTACAGGAAGAAGTCGGTATCGTTCAAGAAAAACATGATTTTCATGCAGGACAATGCTCCATCACATGCATCCAACTACTCCACAGCGTGGCTGGACAGTAAAGGTCTAAAAGAAGAAAAAATAATGACATGGTCCCCTTGTTCACCTGATCTGAACCCCATAGAGAACCTGTGGTCTCTCATAAAATGTGAGATCTACAGGGAGGGAAAACAGTACACCTCTGGGGACAGTGTCTGGGGGCTGTGGTGGCTGCTGCACACAATGTGGATCGTCAACAAATCAAGCAACTGACAGAATCTATGGATGGAGGCTGCTGAGTGTCATCATAAAGAAAGGGGGCTATAGTGGGCATTAATTTTTTTGTGTTGTGTTTTCGCATGTCAGAAATGTTTTTTTTCTAATTTTTGTGCAGTTATATTAGTTTACCTGGTGAAAATAAACAAGTGAGATGGGAATATATTTGGTTTTTATTAAGTTGCCTAATAATTCTGCACAGTAATAGTTACCTGCACAAACAAATATCCTCCTAAGAGCCAAATCTAAAAAAAAACACTCCAACTTCCAAAAATATTAAGCTTTGATATTTATGAGTCTTTTGGGTTGATTGAGAGCATAGTTGTAGATCAATAATAAAAATAATCATCTACAATACAACCTGCCTAATAATTCTGCACACAGTGTATAAAAAAAAATAAAAAATGGTAGATTTTAATCTGTATGGCATCAAGTTTAAAAACTGAAATAAAATTATGCAAATTGGAACAGAACTCTAATGTGATTTTGTCACAAAAATGCCATATAGTGATATGGAGTGATTCCAGGGTCCACTGACCCATTAATACAATCCTGATAGGGAGGGTGGGTTGGCACCAGTTAATGTGTACTGGATACAATGCTGCAAACACTCTTATCTGTGAATTGTATTTTTCTCTCTTTTTTACATTTTAATCTGGTCTGTTTTCAAACTTGCTATATATATTTAGTTTCAGATGCACTGAAGCCATAAACGTCTTAGGCTATGTTCACATTTTGGTTTTTGATGCATTTTTGGCTGGTGCATTTTTTAAACTCATAGACAATAGTTTCAATTGAAAAAGCGCATTAAGAAAACAGATTAATAATTAACATGCTCATTCTTTTTCTTTGTCCGTTTTCTGCCCAAAAAACGGATCACTTAAAAATGGTGTGTCTTGAGATCTCATCGACTTTGCTGGGAATCTCAAAAATTGATCATTTCACTGCACTGCCACTGCAAAAACGGATCCTCACAAAGCGAATCCAAAATCTTTCATGTCTCACCAGGCCCAGCTTCCGGTTCTCTGAACGGGAGTGCGGAGTTACATGGAAATACAAGCACCTGACATGCTCCTGTCCATTCTAGGTGAGTCATGTGGGACTCATGCGAGTATCTCATCTGGCATACTATGTGTCTGCCCTTAGCAGTGCGTTGGATGTGTGTTTTCACTAGAAATCCCATGCCCACTGTGCTGCTTTTTAATGCTGTGTAACCTGACATGCTCCTGTTCAGAGAGGCAGGATCCATTCCAGGTGAGTCATGTGAGACTCATGCGAGTATCTCATCTAGCATACTATGTCTCTGCCCTTAGCAGTGCGTTGGATGTGTGTTCACTAGAAATCCCATGCCCACTGTGCTGCTTTTTAATGCTGTGTAACCTGACATGCGGAGCGGCTTTCAGAGCCGGAGCATGTCAATTTATTCTTGCGGAGACATGAGTGCTCTGAGTGGGAGAACACAGCGACGAGAATCCTGATCGTGGGCACTGACAGCTCGTTCCCCAGCAAGGACAGTAAGGCTGCTTTCACATCAGCGGTAATCGCTGATCGCGGCAGTTGTGGTGAAAAAAAACGCAACTGCCAGCGATTACCGCATAACGGCCGCACTTGCGGTTCACCTGCGGCAAGCCCCATGCAATGTCTATGGGGCTTGCGGTAAGTGTGCGGCATCTGACGCAAGTGCCGAAGCCGCAACTATACTGCACTTGCGCACCTGCCGCAAGCCCCATAGACATTGCATGGGGCTTGCCGCAGGTGAACCGCTAGTGCGGCTGTTATGCGGTAATCGTGGCAGTTGCGTTTTTTCACCGCAACTGCCGCGATCAGCGATTACCGCTGATGTGAAAGGGGCCTAACGTGAGAAATCATGCTGCATCCAGAACGCAGGCAATCCCAATCGTGGGCACGTATCTACCCCAAGTAGTCTCGAAAGCTTGCTTGTAACATCATTTATTTTATATTTGTTAGCCATCAGAAGGTTAAGACTGTATGAGGGCTTGCTTTCTTCACGATGAATAGTGTTAGTGGCAACATATCAAACAAAATTGTGGTTCCTGGAACTCTATAGTGTGTGCCAGACGTAACCCACAGAGTGGCACCGACTCGGAAACAAGCATACCTTTATTTTTTTATTTCGCACCGATCTACAATAACTTTATATATACATTACTTAAAGAGAGCGCATAAATATGAGCACATTTTTGTAACTTGCACAACTTTTCTTAATTCTCCTGTTTTTCCTGCACGCTGGTAACAAGTTATGGCTATTACTGAATCATGTCCGACATTCCCCTGTTGGGAGAGGTTCAGGGCGGCACAGCACAGACCTGCTATGAGATTGCTACATCCTGCTGGAGAAATGCCTGGGACTGCAAATCCCCAGTATGGAGGAAGGTCACCGGGTCAGGCTGTGGAAGGGCTGACAGCACAAGCACAATTCTACACTGGGATTTTATTTTTTTCCCAGACAGGATGGTAAATAACACAGTGGAGTTGTCCTGAGGCTTCATAACCAAAGACAAATCTCCTCCTGTCAAAAAATATCTATACAACGAATAAATACAAAATAACTAAGGGAGACGTTTTTATCCCTGTAAGGTTGTGTGCACACAGTCCTTTTTTATTGAGTATTTCGGTGCATTTTTGAGTGCAGATTGCCACAAGCTGCAACCAAATCCTTATTCCAGCAAAATCAATAAGAATTCTGACGTTTTGTGCACATGTTGCTCTTTTTTCCCTTTGCAGATTTGGTGCAAAATAAAGTCCACAGTATGTAAATTCTTGCAATGATAAAAAATGTTTGTACCGTGTTAGCCAGTAGATAGAAAAATAATAGAATCTGAGAGTCCTCAGTGGTTGATGCCTTTTAATGTAACTGAAAAGATGGTAATAAATAGCAGCTTTCGATAGTCCAAGGGCCCGATCGGTCGGCGCGTATCTTACAGTGTATTTGGTGTGGATCTGCACTAAATATGCAGCAGCGTGTTTTCCCAGCAAAGCATGTGGGATTTGTGTTTTCCTGTCCGCATGGCACGTTTTTTTTTTCTCCATATTTTATTGTGGTAAAATCTGCAGCATGTGAATTCTTGCTGCAGATTTTACCGCGTTTTTCATCCATAGACTCTCATGTTAGCTTAAAATAAGCAGCCGATACGCAGCAGTGTTTACACTACGCGTATGTGTACACCATTGCTTGCTCCATGTGTCTGTTTGGCATTGCCACATACTCATCACGCAGCCTGACAATCCGGGCACGAATATCCACAATGCGCCCTGAGGACTTGTGTTTCAGGTCGGCTATTTTTTTCTGGATCTGCTTGTGGGTCCTCTCCACCCCCAGTTTCTGGAGCCGGGCCCGCTGGATCCGCCCAAGTATGCTGCGCTTGCGCAGCCGTGGGTGCCGGTGACGCTAGTGACACTAATAATCATGGCGGTCACACAGGCCTATCAGCACCATTAGCTCTGCAAGACCCCATGTGGCAGAGCGTTGTGCGGCGGCCATGACTGTTCTGCTATGTGCAGGGGAGGGGCAGGCACCTGGCAGGTAGGGAGTAACGAAAATAAATGTGATGACATCACCACACACACTGGCACCGCCAAATAAACTTGAGAACACTAACAAGGTAGCCGTCCGCGGAGCGGGAGCAGTGTAATGTACCCAGCAGCGTCACCAAATTCCCAGCCGATTGCAGTGCGTTGCCCATGGCAGCCATGTGCGATGTGTAGGCCAACATCTGAGATGTCATGTGTGGCTGTATAGTGGACACAGTGCAACTTCCAATACACGCGGCCTGGGGGTGGAGAGGACCCGCAAGCAGATCCAGAAAAAAATAGCCGACCTGAAACACAAGTCCCCAGGGCACATTGTGGATATTCGTGCCAGGATTACCAGGCTGCGTGGTGACTATGTGGCAATGCCAAACACACACATGGAGCAAGCAATGGTGTTTGTGGGGGATGTAGGTACAGTCCAGTACACACACACATACAGTTGTGGCCAAAGTATTGACACCCCTGCAATTCTGTCAGATAATACTCAGTTTCTTCCTGAAAATGATTGCAATCACAAATTCTTTGGTATTATTATCTTCATTTAATTTGTCTTCAATGAAAAAACACAAAAAGAATTGTCCTAAAGCCAAATTGGATATAATTCCACACCAAACATAAAAAAGGGGTGGACAAAAGTATTGGCACTGTTAGAAAAATCATGTGATGCTCTAATTTGTGTAATTAACAGCACCTGTAACTTACCTGTGCCACCTAACAGGTGTTGGCAATAACTAAATCACACTTGCAGCCAGTTGACATAGATTAAAGTTGACTCAACCTCTGTCCTGTGTCCTTGTGTGTACCACATCGAGCATGGAGAAAAGAAAGAAGACCAAAGAACTGTCTGAGGACTTGAGAAACCAAATTGTGAGGAAGCATGAGCAATCTCAAGGCTACAAGTCCATCTCCAAAGACCTGAATGTTCCTGTGTCTACCGTGCGCAGTGTCATCAAGAAGTTTAAAGCCCATGGCACCGTGGCTAACCTCCCTAGATGTGGACGGAAAAGAAAAATTGACAAGAGATTTCAACGCAAGATTGTGCGGATGGTGGAAAAAGAACCTCGACTAACGTTCAAACAAGTTCAAGCTGCCCTGCAGTCCGAGGGTACAACAGTGTCAACCCGTACTATCCGTCGGCGTCTGAATGAAAAGGGACTGTATGGTAGGAGACCCAGGAAGACCCCATTTCTTACCCTGAGACATAAAGACAGGCTGGAGTTTGCCAACACTTACCTGAGAAAGCCTAATACGTTTTGGAAGAATGTTCTCTGGCCAGATGAGACAAAAGTAGAGTTTTTTGGGCAAATACATCAACATAGAGTTTACTGGAGAAAAAAAGAGGCATTCAAAGAAAAGAACATGGTTCCTACAGTCAAACATGGCGGAGGTTCCCTGATGTTTTGGGGTTGCTTTGCTGCCTCTGGCACTGGACTGCTTGACCGTGTGCATGGCATTAGGAAGTCTGAAGACTACCAACAAATTTTGCAGCATAATGTAGGGCCCAATGTAAGAAAGCTGGGTCTCCCTCAGGTCATGGGTCTTCCAGCAGGACAATGACCCAAAACACACTTCAAAAAGCACTAGAAAATGGTTTGAGAGAAGGCACTGGAGACTTCTAAGGTGGTCAGCAATGAGTCCAGACCTGAATCCCATAGAACACCTGTGGAGAGATCTAAAAATGGCAGTTTGGAGAAGGCACCTTCAAATATCAGGGACCTGGAGCAGTTTGCCAAAGAATGGTCTAAAATTCCAGCAGAGCATTGTAAGAAACTCATTGTTTACCGGAAGCGGTTGATCGCAGTTATTTTGGCTAACTGTTTTGCAACCAAGTATTAGGCTGAGGGTACCAATACTTTTGTCAGGCCCATTTTTGGAGTTTTGTGTGAAATGATCAATGTTTTGCTTTTTGCTTCATTCTCTTTTGTGTTTTTTCTTTGAAGACAAATTAAATGAAGATAATAATACCAAAGAATTTGGGATTGCAATCATTTTCAGCAAGAAACTGAGTATTATCTGACAGAATTGCAGGGATCTCAATAATTTTGGCCATAACTGTAGTTCAGTTCAGCTATGGCAGCTGTGCCATGGCATGGACCAATGTAGGCACATATGGGCATAGTGTGGTTTGTATGTTCCCACCATCAGCTACAGACGCACACATAGCCATTGTGTAGTGTAAACCACTGTCCTGCACAAAACCACGCCTGTGTGACGCTTTAGTGGCTCGAAAGTGTGTCGCAGCAGCCACTATCGACGACACGAGCGTGTATTCATTACAAACTCTGAGACAATGGCGTCATGTATTAGCCAGCCTTCCAGTGCAGGCTGCCCAATCATAACGCTATTGCGTTGTCCAATGAGCGTGTTTGGGGCGCGATGTAAACCAGTCTGGCACGCCTATGTCCTCGCTGCGCTGAACATGTACGCTCACATTACTTTGGGGATTGCGGCGTGTGAAGCGGCGAGGGAAGTCGACCGGATTGGTTCTGCTGTTGGTGAGGCGATTTCCGGGGCGACACATCGCCTTAGTTTGAGGGCGAAATTGCGGCGTGTAATGGCGCCATCGGCGATCTGAGGTGACCATGAAAAACGTGCATGTGCACGTTAGATCACCTCATATAGCCACAAAATATTGCGACATGTAAAGGTACCCTAATAGTGATCAATCTGCCGGCCAGCATGAGCAGACTTATAGCTGCAATGCTCCTCTGGGAAATATGCAAATTGTCACTTCAGTGAGGAAGAAAATGAACTCTAGTGCCACCCATTAAAAGGTAGCAATCCTAATGGGGACGTCACATGTGTCAATATCGCGTGCAATATCGCTGCTGCACATGACGTTGCAGCGATATTGACGTGTGTGACAGGGCGCATCAACCAGCGATAAATCGCTGGTCGATGGTCGCCAGGTTTTAGAACCTGCTGTAAAACCTGGCGATGGTCGCCAGGTGGACACGCAGCATCGCTGCGTGTGACACCGGGAGACGAGTGAGAAGCCAGCTCCCAGCGCCTCTCAGCAAGTCTGGGAGCTGGTATCCATGGTAAACAGCGGGTAACTAAGCGCCGTACGGCGCTTAGTAACCATGTTAACAAGTGGGTAACTAAGCGCCGTACGGCACTTAGTAACCATGTTAACAAGTGGGTAACTAGCGATCTCGCTAGTACTGATCGCTGGTGCGTCTGCCTGTGTGACATCTCACCAGCGATCAGCCTTCAATATCACCAGTGATGAGATCACTGGCGGCATTGACGCGTGTGACGTCCCCATAAGACTCATAAGTGACTCTTTAACAAGCCTTTTATTAGGACTTAAGATTTGTACCAGTTCAGAGCACCAATCTGAAGACACTGTGTTTCGGGATGATTGCCCCTCATCAGTACAGTGTATGGGATTCTGACCTGGCTGTATGAGAGGCTTAGACGAGATCTGGAGGAATAGTTATTCTGCTTATGGAGATCAATCTGTGGCACTAGAGTTTGTCTACTTCCTTACTGAAGTGACAATTTGCATATTTCCCAGCATAGCACAGCATTGCGGTTATACGTCTCCTCATGCCGGCAGGCAGTATGATCTCCATTAAGGTACCTTTACACGCGGCAACTTTTCTAGGAATTTCACTGGCAGCTTACTGGTTGCAGTGAAATCATTTTTTCCTCAGTACACAGATACCTCATATGTGGTCATAAACCACTGTGGGCGCACGGCAGGGCTCAGAAGGGAAGGAGCGCAATTTGACTTTTGGAGCTAATTTTACATTCAAAAAGTCAAATGTCGCTCCTTCACTTCCGGGCCATGCCGTGCGCCCAAACAGTGGTTTATGACCACATATGAGGTATCGGTGTACTCAGGAGAAATTGCCCAACAAAATTTTAGGATCCATTTTATCCTGTTGCCCATGTGAAAATGAAAAAATTTCCAAAATGGGGTCACTTGTGGGGGAGCTCCAATGTTTAGACACACAGGGGCTCTCCATACGCGACATGGTGTCTGCTAACAATTTGAATGGAAAATTAGCTCCAATTGTTAGCGGACATCATGTCGCGTATGGAGAGCCCCTGTGTGCCTAAACATTGGAGCTCCCCCACAAATGACCCCATTTTGGAAATAGACCCCCCAAGGAACTTATCTAGATGCATAGTGAGCACTTTGAACCCCCAGGTGCTTCACAAATTGATCTCTAAGAATGAAAAAGTACTTATGTTTTCACAAAAATGTTCTTTTAGCCTCAATTGTTTCATTTTCACATGGGCAACAGGATAAAATGCATCCTAAAATTTAGTGAGCAATTTCTCCTGAGTACACCGATACCTCATATGTTGTGGAAAACCACCAGGGCTTGGAAGGGAAGGAGCGCCATTTGACGCTCCAAGCGGAAAGTTAGCTGAAATCGTTCGTGAACACCATATCTTATTTGGAGATTCCCTAATCTGCCTAAACAATGAAGCTCCCCCACATATGAGATTTTGCACTGATGATATGGGGCTCCGCTGTATTTATGGTCACCAGCACAGATACCACAGGCAGGTACAGGCTGCCATCCATCCCCAGTTGCCTAGTTTTACCTGGCTGGTAATCAAAATACAGTGGAGCCCTTTTTTTTTTAAGTTATTTCTTGAAATAATTAAAAAAAAAAAACGATGTGGGCTTCACCACATTTTTAGCTTCCAGCCAGGTACAACTAGGCAGCTGGAGGTGGAATCCACAGCATGGAGAGGCCCAAGCGTTCTGGGCCCCCCATGCTGCAAATTGCAGCCCGCAGCCGTCCCAGGAAATGGCGCATTCATTAGAAGCGCCATTTCCTGGCACTGTACCCAGACTCTTCCAGTTGCCCTGGTGCCAGTGGCAAACTGGGTAATAAAGGGGTTAATACCAGCTTTGCATTGGCAGCTGGCACTAAGCCCAAGGTTCATAATGTCAGGCCAACATTAGACCCGGCCATTAGGAACCTCTAAGTAAACGGTAAATAAGACACAACACACTGTGAAAAAATCTATTTATTATAACAAAAAACACAAACACATATTTGGACTCCATCTTTATTACCCATCACATGCCCTCCGACGTAGTCCACAACAATGGTCCTACGATGGTCAGTTGCCTCCAGAGACTGCAGCGAGGGATCAAGGGTCCTGCTGCTGCAGTCTCTAAGGTCACACTGATGCTGCACTGTATGGTGCTGCAAACCCTAGCCCCAGAGATTACATGATCTCTGAGGCTTGGGTAAGGTTACCAGATGTCGCCATGGCAACTTCAGGTTACCAGATGTCGCGCCATGGCAACCTCAGGTTACCAGACATCGCCATGGCAACCTCAGGTTGCCAGATGTCACTATGGTAACCTGAGGCTGTCATGACGACATCTGGTAACCTGAGGCTGTCATGACGACATCTGGTAACCTGATCACATGATCTCTGAGGTTTGTGTCAAGTTAACAGATGTCGCCATGGCAACCTAAGGTTGCCATGGCAACCTAAGGTTACCATGGTGATCGACCCATCACAATTACATTATGATGGGCCGATCACAATGGGGAGAGGGGAGTAACCCGGCACTCCCTCTCCCCAGACATTCAATACCACTTAGGGGTGACACAGGGACACAGGGACAGCGACCACATAGTGATCGCTTCCCCTGTCAGATCTCTCCTCTGAGCCTCATCTCCTCCATGCAGGGATGAGGCTGAGTGGCGCGGGGCAGAGCAGACAAGGCAGCACAGGATGGAGGAGGAGAGCGGGGAGCGGACAGAGGAGGAGAACTGGGCGCCGACAGAGGAGGTGAGCGGGGCACAGGTTGGAGGAGAAAGAAGAGAGGGGAGGAGGAAGCGGGAAGAGGAAGGAGGAGGAAGCGGGGAGAGGAGTGAGGGGAGCGGAGGCAGGAGAGAGAGAAGCGGAGGCAGGAGAGAGGGGAGGAGAGCGGAGAGAGGATGGAGGAGACAGGGAGCGGAGGCAGGAGACCGGGAGCGGAAGCAGGAGAGAGGGGAGGAGAGTGGGGAGAGGATGGAGGAGATAGGGAGAGGATGGAGGAGACCGGGAGCGGAGGCAGGAGAGAGGGGAGGAGGGATTGGAGGCAGAAGAGCGGGCACTGGAGCAGTGGGCGGGCAGTGGGGATGATTGCAGGAGTCGGGCACAGCTGACAGCCCGGCTCCAGCAGAGATCATGCAGGGAAGTGCTGACATTCAGCACTTTTCTGCGCAACCATGATGTGATCGGTCAGTCAGATTGACTGACCGATCACATCGCTCTGAGTGTACGGACCACTAAAATGGGTCCCCACACCTCTGCCCCTGACCCTTAGCTGTCACTGACAGCTGTTAGATTTGAGCTGTCACTGTTTGTTTACAAGCAGTGATACAAAAAGATGGAAGACTACAAGCTGTTGTTTTTTCTTTACATGTTTACAAGCAGTGACAGTTCAAAGCCATGACGAGTTTAGCCGTCATGATGCGGGAACTGACATTTTTTCATGACGGCTAAACTCGTCATTGGTCGTAATGGGGTTAATGATGCGGGATGCAAGTGGCCTAACACCTGTAAATTTCGCCACGAGTGCACACTTTGCAGCGGGGCCCACCCAGCTTCAGAGTGCTTCAAGAAGCATGGTCAGCCACAGACTGCTGTCACTAAAGACACTGTGGCCAAAGGGACAGACGCCAGTGAGGCTTCACGCGCTGCGTCCTTTTCTAGATTTGTATTCCGACAGGGAGAAAGCCCGGCTGCTCACTGAGGGTTTTTCTGAGCGTTTTTTCGTCCTGGCATTTACTGGGACAGGTTGTTTGGTACATTATAATCTAGAGTCCTTTCCCCTACATGAATCTGTTATACGCGATTACATCCTGAAGGAACTTTCCTTGGGACGTATTGCTGGCACGTTTAGTTGCCCTCCATTTATACACTTTCTGATTTCACCACTGGGGGTTGTTCCGAAAAAGGAACCAGGTGCTTTCAGGATAATACATCATTTATCCCTCCCCACGGGTGGCTCTTTGAACGACGAGGTAGCTCCGTTTTTGCCATCAGTGTCTAATACGTCGTTCGATGTAGCCATATCTTTGTTGCAGAAATGGGGGAAAGGCTGCTTACTTGCGAAGGCGGACATTAAATCGGCTTTTCGCTTGTTGCTGGTGGCGCCAGAAGGGTTCACTTCCCTTGGATTTCATTTTCAAGGGGAATAATTTTTTGATTGGTGCCTGCCTATGGGCTTCTCATCTGTCATGCTTCTATTTTGAGGCCTTTGCCTCTTTTCTGTAATGGGCTACGGAGTCCTCTGTGTCGTCGGGTAACATGTTGCATTACTTGGACAACTTTTTGTTTGTAGGCCCGCCAGGCTCTGGGACATGTGCTGATTTAGTGGAGGATTTCCATGGCTTGATGGATACTTTTGGGGTCCCATTGGCAGCTGATAAATCAGTCTCAACTTACACATGTTTGGAATTTTTGGGTGTGACATTGGATTCAGAAGCCATGCACACCCGCCTGTCGCCGGAAAAAATCGATGAATTGCGTTTGGCTATTCGTCAGGTGCTAGCGAGTCGTAAGTCGACCCTCAAGGGACTTCAGTCCTTGTTGGATAGTTAAAATTTTGCCCTTCGGATTTTACCTATGGGGCGTGTATTCTGCAGGAGGCTGTATGAAACTACCAAAGGAATAAAATCTCCTTTTGCTCATATCAGGGTTACTTACGAGATGCGTCATGATCTGCTTATGTGGCTACGTTTTCTGGACGATTTTAATGGGCGCTGCTGCATACAGGAAGCTTTTACGCTGTCCACTGACCTTGGTTTGTTCTTGGATGTTGTGGATGAATCTGGTTTTGTTGTGGTCTTTGGAACGCAATGGGTGTCCAGTCAGTGTCCCATTGGGTTTTGTCAGGTTTTTAGTAGGAAACACCTGGTACAGTGTCATCTTTTCACACTGGTAGTAGCCCTTTCTGTATGGGGTTCTGGTCTGCGCAACAAACAAATACAGTTGGATTGTGCTGGCTTGGTTTTTGCAGTGAATACACTTTCCGCCAAATGCCCTATACTTGCTTCCCTACTACGGCAGTTGGTACTGTTATGCTTGCAGCAGAATATATGGCTGAAGGTGGCTTTGGTTGATCGTTTGGATGATGCCTTAGCCCTGTTTCTTTCTCCACAGTCCTGGTCGGAGACGCTGAGGGCTTGTCCTGCTTCGGAGTGGGAAGGCATACCTTGTCCGGCACATCTGTGGGATTTGCTTTGGAACTGATTTCCGGATATATTCAGAATTCACTAGCATCGGTGACTTGGACAGCTTATGCTGCCGCTTGTTCTGAGTGACAGAAGTTTTTTGTGCAATACCACCGACCACCGGAGGACTGTGGCGGCGCTGGTGATCACCACCAGACTCAGCAGGTGGCGTCACGACAAAGACAACTTGTAAATAATCCCTTGTAAATATTATCCCCCATTTTCAGTTGATCCCCAGGGTCACAGCCTCGGGATGGCCATCTGTGAATTCCCTGATTAGAAGAAGAGAGAGAGCCCGAGAGCCGAGTACCCCACAGCCCTGGGTGCGCGTCAACTTGTGGCATCACGACAAAGACAACTTGTAAATAATGCCCTGTAAATACTAAACCCCCCTTTATTCAGTTGACCCCAGGGCCACGGCTCCGGGATGGCCACCTGTGAATTCCCTGACTAGAAGAAGAAGAAGAGAGAGCCCGAGAGCCGAGTACCCCACAGCCCTGGGTGCGCATCACCCGTTTTTTACCAATTATTGACGGTTTCAGTTTCCGTCACTTGGACCTGGAACGTTTTTGTCCGGGTTTATATTGGTCGGACTGGATCCATTTGGATTCAATCGGGCTTGATATTTTTAATCTGGGGCTCCAGATGGCGGTGGAGAGATGGCTTTGTGGCTTGGGAGTCCTCGCCATAGGCTCGTCCGTTTGAGGGAAAATCTGCCCAAGGAATGTGGGTGTTTTAGGCTCGTTTTAGCAGTACAAATGGTTATTTATGTAATTTATTTATATAGCTGAAGTTAATTTATTTAATTTGTACCTCTTTGGTTACCCTGAATTAAAGCCGTACGGCCATCTCTTGCCAACCGTCGTCTGGAGTTGTTTTTTATTCAGCTGTTTAGTTTAAGGTGGGATGGGGTGGACCCTATGTTCCCATGTCTTAGCCTCTGCAACGTATAGTGAACGAGGCTGCATGGGAACATGGGCCCCTGAAGCCCCATTTGTTCGCATAAAGGGTGTAGGAGTTATTAACAGAGTTTGTTTTAACAGGAAGGAAAGATGAACATCATTTTATGACTGGATTTAATATACGTGAGGTATCCTCACGTCTGTTTGGTTATAGCCAAAGGGCTAGTGGTACGGTAACAGAGGACAAGTTAGAGGTGACTGATCACTTGTCCGTTTGTTGTCTGCTGTGTTGATTGGGTTATAAAAAAGCAGGAAGAGAGAGCATTTAGGTCGCCTCACATCTACCTGACGTCATTCGGCGACAGAAGAAGAAGAGACACCCACCCGCCCACCCTGAAAATAAGTTTCGGCCTTCACTGTCGTTCGGCTTGGATTCAAGGGGAAAATCTGCCCAAGGAATTTGGGTGTTTTAGGCTCGTTTTAGCAGTACAAATGGTTATTTATGTAATTTATTTATATAGCTGAAGTTAATTTATTTAATTTGTACTGCTTTGGTTACCCTGAATTAAAGGGATCCTGTCACCTCCAAAACGCCACCTAAGCTTCAAAATCATGTCCCTGCAGCATATTATCACTAATCTCACACTCCTTTTGTCTCAGAAAAGCATCCTGTGAAAGTGGAGAAAAACATTTTATAACTTACTCATTAGCGATGTTAATTAGCAGGGGCTTCTATCCATATTGTATTTAGCGCCTCCCTGTTCTCCACGGCGTTGCCTGCCTGGGCTGTAAGGGCCCCTTTACACGCCACCACTGAAAGGTAGCAGCTGCCTGGCATTGGGGATATTTATGCCTGTTGCCATGAAATTGCTACAAAATGGCGGCGTGTAAATAGGGAAATTCCTTCCTGTGTCCTGACACAGAAAGGAATTTCCCTATTTACACGTCGCCATTTCGTAGTAATTTCATGGCAACAGGCATAAATATCCCCAATGCCAGGCAGTTGCTACCTTTCAGTGGTGGCGTGTAAAGGGGCCTTAATGACATGAATAACGTCATTTCCGGCATCGGGTGACATCAGTACACCCGCGCCGCTCTGTAGGCTTCAAGCACCGCAGCGGTGCTTGAAGCAGTGCACAGCGGCGTGGGTGTACTGATGTCACCCCATTCCGGAAATGACGCGATTTGCGTCATTACAGCCCAGGCAGTGCCGTGGAGAGCAGGGAGGCGCTGAATACAATATGAATAGAAGATCACGCCTATTGGGGCGTGATCTTATGATGAAGAGGGCCCGCGCTAGGGGCTAAAGAATATAGCCAATGCTAATTAACATCGCTAATGAGTAAGTTATAAAACGTTTTTCTCCACTTTCACAGGATGCTTTTCTGAGACAAAAGGAGTGTGAGATTAGTGATGGGATGCTGCAGGGACATGATTTTGAAGCTTAGGTGGGGTTTTGGAGGTGACAGGATCCCTTTAAAGCCGTACGGCCATCTCTTGCCAACTGTCGTCTGGAGTCGTTTTTTATTCGGCTGTTTAGTTTAAGGTGGGATGGGCTGGGCCCTATGTTCCCATGCTCCAATTTTGGGCTCCGGTAAAAAACCGGACCAAACCGGAGAGAACTGAATCCGGGGCAATCTAGCGCATATAACATGGAAGTCTATGGGCACAAGATCCGGGAAAAAACAGGATCATTTCCCGGATCCAATTTTGTGTACTGAGCATGCTCAGTACACATTCACTGCTCTGTTCCCGTGTGACATGTGTAATTTCACTTTAGCAGTGCATCTACATAGACTGTGTGACAACACGCCTGGGGTTTGCCTTTGCTGGGATCAAAGGCCACGTTGATTTTGTGTCATTTAGTCCAAACACAGCAATGTGGATGCAACTGGCACGGGGCCAGGTTTATTGTGGTGAAAGCCAACAAAAGAAAACAAAACAGCAAAACAAAATCCTCGCCTGTCCGGCTCTAACTAAACAGAATGTACCCTCACTACAGGCTGAAGGGCTTCTCCCTTCAGCCTAAACATATAACCAAACAGCAATGGCTTCACTCACGTGCTTCTCCTCACACAAACAGGCTGTCTGTGCTCCCAGGCTGAGAGAGAGACCCGCCCGACTCCCAGACTCCTTTTACAGACCCAAACCGCCTCCCATTACTTCATTAGCAGCCAGGTGATACAACCCAGGTTAGATCGCATAGGACAGATACCTGGGTGAGATATACCTGCCCTCCTCCACTAACCCCACCTGGGTCTCACAACTGTTAAAGCGAAATTAAATAAAGCAATGCGTTAAAAAAAAAAAAAATCCCTCTCCTTCAAGTGTCCCAGGATGCAAGGCGTCCGTGTCCGATCTCTGCAGGACCTGAATCAGCTTACCGGCGACAACCGATCAGCTGATGTGTCACCTGACAGCATCAGCTGAGCGGTTTAAATCACCCACCAAAACTGATCGGTGGGTGGGCAATTTGAACTGCTCAGCTGATGCTGTCATGTGACACATCAGCTGATTGGTTGCGACTGGTCAGCTGATTCAGATCCTGCAGCAATCGGACGTGACCGTATCGCATCCCGGGACCATTGCTTTCTTTCGTTTTCGCAATGTATGTAGACACATTACGTAAGTGAAAGTACAGCCTCGACACCACTTGCCTGCGCTGTGCAGGCTCGACTACTCCCAGCTCTTTCTGTCAGTCCAGAGCTCTCAAAATCCAGGATTTGAACAAAGAAATGGCATCCGGAGTTAAAAATCCAGTCCTGTCCATGTGGTCTTGCAAAAAACAGGATCCCCATAGACAGGAACAAACCGTGGTGTGAACCCAGCCGTAGACCATGTGCACATGCTAAGTATTTGGTACATTTTTTACCTCATTATTTGTACCAGGAGTGGAACAATCAGAGGAAAAGTATAATAAAAACATATCCCCACTTCTGTATTTATCAACCACTCCTGGTTTTGGTTCAGATACTGAGGTAAAAATCTCACTAAATACTCAACATGTGTACATAGCCTATGGGTGAAATAATGCTGTAAAAATGGTAAAAGAATTGACATTCTGCATTTCTCAAATTCAGTCAAGGAAACAAAAACAAGTGTGATTTGTAAAATCCCATAGCTTTTGCTGATACTGTAAAAGGCAGGTTTTAATTTGCATTAAAAACACACACCAAAACACTGCATGTTAACAGTCTATTATAACATCACTCAGTCATAATATCAAAAAACAAAGGGATTCTCTAAACAACTCTGTGACGAAAATTTTTACTAGTGGCTGTAAAAATATTTTGAGACTTGGACTATAATTAAATGGCCGCTGCTATTTCAACAACTTTGCTTATAATAATAGTACAAGAGAATATATGAAACTGTGTAATGCTGTGGTGCTTGAAAGTTTATGAATAGACATGGGCCTGCGGATGTTCAGGTTCGCTGGATCCAACTGGATTTGAAAAAAATCTAGTTCAGAACCGGACTTGACCAACCTTGAGCCCGAACCCCATGTAAGTCCATAAATAAATAAATTCCCTGTTTGCAGGGAATCACACACGGGAGACTGGAGCAGGGTTCAACGGGTTTTACTTGCAAGTTCTTAGTGCAGTTCAAACAATTCATGGTACAGTTCACACAATTCACTCTGGACAGTCTCTGAACCATCTGCAGCCAGGTTTTCTCCCTGTGACCCTTCACTTTCTCTGTAACCTTTCCGGCTTTCCTCTCCTCAGTTCTTCCCTGTGGGCTGTATGGGGGCAGCTAGGAGAATCTGCGGTGAAAACGCCAAAAGTCGCAAAAAATTTAGTGCAACTCCTGAGTTGCACCAAATTTTTGCAGCTTGTCATAGCAATTTACTCCACAATTCTGGCAAAATTGCCTTGATGAATCAAGTCCTATGAGTTTTTGTGTTTTCTACATGTGTCTATGTTTGGACTGAAAACTGGCTTGGACCAGTGCATTGTAAGTCATCCCAGTTTCCATCCAGTTTGTTATTAGGCCCTAATATATATACAGTACATTATTTGTGGTAATTTGGGGGTTTTCTGTATAAATAAGGTCACAAGTAGCCCTGAGATTGTTGCAATTGTAAATGGTATGTACCACTGTGACTAATAGGAAAAAACATTGGCGTGCCAATCTGCTCTATTTCCATAATGTACGTTTTTACAGCAGACTGAGGTCATCTAATTGGTGAAGTCACCTGCATAATTTCCTGTCCTATGAAACGTGACCATGGTCATTCCCTTGCACATAATACTTTTTTTTTAAATACCATTCTCTAGAAAGTGTGTACAGATGGATGTTACGCTAACCATGTGAAAGTCAACGTGTATGAACAGTGGCTATGTTGAAAATTATTTTGCAATGTTGCAAATTTGAAATGTTGCCATATATTAAGCATCTTCCTTGCAGATAATCCAGGACTTGGGATGTTGTTTTTGGCCCTGCATTTCCATTTTTTGGAGGGTACAACCACAATCTAACCCATTTTCCTTTTTACCTATCATCAAATCTGGTCCCAGCTGAAAAATATAGTTATGCCCGAACTAACTGAACAGTGGAGTTTGGAGATAGTGGTTGGAGTCTACTGTAATTCTCACTTTCCATACTGTCTGGGGGCTTTGGACAGAAGGCACATTTGTGATAAGAGGCCGCCACCCTCTGGATCCTGATAAAAATCATAAGCAATTTTTTTGGGTAGTGGTGTTAACCTTTGTGAATAGCAAGTACCACTTTATAATTGTCATTATGGAAGTTCATGAATGCTTACAGCTTCCATTATGGATCAGCGGCTTGTTAACAGTCAACTAGCTATCCCCCAACCAAGGATTCTGCCCGAACCCTATGGACCACCTGCCCCATTTTGATATAATGGCCAATGAAGCATTAGGCTTCTCCAATCATGTCTTACAGCCTTTTCCACATTGAGGTTTTGACAACTGGAGGCATATCTATAACAACAGGCTGAAAAGGGCCAGAAGATATATGAAACATACTTTTAGGCTTCTCTGTGCCAAATGGCGAGCATTGTTCAACTTGTCAAGCCTAATATCAGTTCAGTAATCCGAGGCTATGTCATGGTCCACAACTTTGTCCGTATGAATGACACATGCTTGGATGAAGTCATGGAGGTTCCTGAGTCCTCCAACTCTACAAATGCAATTGAGGATAGGTCAGCTATACTGGGAATGTCTGGTTTGAGGGTCCTAAATCAGTATGTGGATTGCTGTACCAGAGTGGCATGGCAGGGTGCCTCTGTTTCCATGCATTGTGTTTTCTACTTTGTTATAATGCATATACTCTATCTCTAGAGCTCTCCAACCTTTCTGACCTTGGGATCCACATTCAGCAATAAGAGAGGGTCGCGAGCACTTCCATCTCCCACCCTCCTCAAAGTAGTAACACCAAGAGCCCCCATTACTGGTATGATGACAACCAAAGCTTTTCCACAGAAATCACACTTAGGCAGTGTGCCAAGATCCTGGTGTCCCTATCTTTCATACATTCAGATCTGCTCTTCTATGTGGGGCTACTCATAAATGTTACCATCTGAAGACCTGCTCTTCACAACTGTTTCCTAGACCTGGCGCTAATGCATCAAGCTGGAAGACATCCGTGAGCCACACATCATCAGCTCACAAGCCTCTTGTGACTCCTGACCTACAGGTTGGGAACCCCTGCTCTGTGTTATTCATATATTAATATTTTTTGTTACCTCTGTTTAGCAGTAAAATACATTATAACCATCTGTTTGTTATGTTTTTATACAGATATCTGACCAAGACACATCACTTTGTCCAAAACATTTGGTTAAAAAAATAAAAGGTCCATCTTGTATTTTTGCTGAACACACCAACCTCAACATCAATACAATGCCCCTTTACTATATCATACAACTATAAAACAACTGGGTAATTTGCGCACCAGCTGCCTTCCTTGGATGCGATAGTCATTTCTCTGTTTCCCATTGTCACCATGGTAGTAACAGAAAGTATCATTGAGAGTTAATAGGGCAGGCATCCAAATGGATCGTCACCATCATGGGGACATGTGATCAGCCTGAGGTTTATTAGAGTCACAACAGTTGGAAATTTGCATGCCTGCTGCCATCCTTTGATGTGGTAGCCATTTCTCAAACTCCCTGTCTGGAATCAAACCCTGATTCTCCAGAAAACTGGACCAAACACCTAACTAGTGATGACGTTTTGTAGGAGTGGAAAGGAAAGCAGGGTTTGGTTTCCTGGGTGAGATGGATCTTTCAGGGGCCTGATGTGTTTGTAAAGTAGAAGGCCCTCCGTATCTATAGTGTATAGACTCGGGGTATGAGCTTTAATGGGTGGATAAGACATGGACAGTCACTCCGATAAAAAGATTGTTAATATTGAATAACACGGGTGTGCTGTCGGTGAGCTGTTCAATTTATATGCTCATCTGCATAAACCCTTAAGAATAGTAGATAATTTGAAGGTTGAATTAGAGTCTGGTATTTTTGTTTTTAATCAATAGGATGACAATGAGGTGTGAGTGACTTGTTTTATTTAAAGTACTTACGGTAGCTATTATTTATTTATTGGCCTTCATCCTCATCATCACCTTCGATCTTGAGCCATGGCAACTTAATGGATAAACGCTCTGTAGGAAGATTGATCTTGCGCGAGCCTAGATGAGTCCGCCAGAGTCTTCTCCAATCCTAGATAGGTCTACCAGGATCTACTCCACCATTATCTTCACAGTATAAAGCCATCAGCTTGCTGGTCTTCTTCTTCGCCTTGTACCTTCTATTATTTCTATCATAATATCCTTCTCCAGTGATTTTTCCCTTTGTATGATGCGTCCAAAGTCGACAGGTTGTAGCTTGGTGATCCTGGTTTCGAGTGACATATGTGCCTTAATTTGTTCCAAAATGGATTTGTTTGTTCAACAATATCATCCATGATATTGATAACATCCTCCTCCAGCATCATATTTCAAAGGTGTTGATTCTTCTTAAATCGTGTTTCTTTATGTATAAAAGTCAAGTGTGTCTTCCTGGATGTAACTGTGGTGAAGTCAACAAGAATTAGAAATAAAGAGTCTGATTCTCTTTCTGGAAACATTGATTAATTTGTCTTTGTGCTGTTTTCAGTGTTACTGTTCAAACACCTGATTGAGGATACGTTGCCTTACCGAATGCAGCAAATGGGCAAAAATAGCTATTTTTATTTTGTCATGCTTAAAGGGATCCTGTCACCCCCAAAACACCTATAAACCTATTAAAACCTGTCCCTACAGCATATTAACACTTTCCCTACACTCCTTTTACCTCCTAAATGCACATAATGAAAGTGAATAAAAACGTTTTTACAGTACCTCATTACTGATGATAATGAGTGACTATGCTATTCATAGTCACTCATCCAGACTGCCCCTCTTCATACTATCACGCCTCAATAGGCGTGATCTTCATGATAGATTCAAATTGCAGCCTCTCTGCGCGCCTCCCCGTTGTGTCCTGTGTCTGCCCGGCTTCAGCGTGGGGCTGTATGACGCGATCCGCGTCATTTCCGGCGCCGGGTGACGTCGTACAGCCGCGCCGCTGTGTCAGCTTCAAAATGCGCACTGCGCATGCGCATGCGCAGTGCGGGAATTGAAGCTAACAGCGGCGCGGCTGTAAATACGTCACCCGGCGCCGGGAATGACGCGGATCGCGTCATACAGCCCCACGCTGAAGCCGGGCAGACACAGGACACAACGGGGAGGCGCGCAGAGAGGCTGCAATTTGAATCTATCATGAAGATCACGCCTATTGAGGCGTGATAGTATGAAGAGGGGCAGTCTGGATGAGTGACTATGAATAGCATAGTCACTCATTATCATCAGTAATGAGGTACTGTAAAAACGTTTTTATTCACTTTCATTATGTGCATTTAGGAGGTAAAAGGAGTGTAGGGAAAGTGTTAATATGCTGTAGGGACAGGTTTTAATAGGTTTAAAGGTGTTTTGGGGGTGACAGGATCCCTTTAAGCAATTTCTTTAGAATGCAGATATTGACTCTGAGTCATGTAAAGTTCTGCGTCTCATGAGCCATAATTGCTACTTATGTAGGCAAAAAAACACAAGATGCACCCATACTGATGGGATGATGTCAAGGTTGTTAGCAGGAGGTCACCCGGAAGATCACTTCCACAATGCATTTCTTGTAGAAGGACCTGGGGATTTACTACTGTATGAGGAGGTTTCTGATTTGAAAACATTAAAGATGGGATAATGTTTTGAAATTAAAATTTATAAACTTCAACAATTTTTTCCCAAATTACATTTTCAGTTGCAAGTATTTCATTCACCCTGAAAAGACATGTATAAAACTCTGCAGTCTAATACTGTACCCATCTAAAGTCAAGCTTTTTAACACAAACACGGCTTTAGTAATATCAAAAGCAACCTCACCATATATGATCGTGGGTAAATAGATGGTAACTCTTCTTCTCTGTGTGCTGTCACACACTATTTGTAATGTTTATTCAATGGTTTACGACTTTCTACCCCATTTTTATTGCTAAGCTGTGAGCTCTGATGTTCTCTCACTAACCTGATTCACCACAAAAAGGCTACTGCATTTCCTGCTTCAGCTTTTATATATGACTATATATGATAGTCCCTCCTAATTGTTTGTGCTATAACATGTGATGTGGTAACAGCAAAGTATTATAGAGATAACACTTAATTGCACACGAGGTCATGTGATCCTACCTTAGCTGATGTAATCTTCTGCAATGTGTAAAACGGCACTGGCTTTTATAGGTAATTTACTCAAATTATCCAAATTTGCCGGGTTCAAGGAATTCTTTAAAATTCTACATGGCTTAGATTGAAATTGAATTGATTCACTCACCTCTAAAAAAATACTTATATATTTGTGCATATGACACATCAGTTATAATCAATCCCCCATAGTGTAGGTCACCAATAAATCACAATACAGTGTTGATGTGAGGCATAATCTGATAGCAAGGAGCGATAACAATATTCCTATGATAAATTTCATCACTTGTAATATGTGCAGTACGACTTGGACCGGTAGAAGCGGTAGGACACCGCAAAACGGTTACCGTCGTCCGCCATCCCACTCCCTCTCCCCGCTCCGCTACACACCAGCCTGTCGGGCAAGGTGTAATAAATGACTGAGCAACTAACCGGTGAGTGCTGCTGTTCTTTATTCTCTTCTGAATTGATATATTCACCACTGTTTGAAGCGTGCAACACCGTGCACAAGGTACTAGCAAGGCTGTTGTCCACAGCAGCTAGAGTCTGCTCCTGTGCCCCGGAGTGCCCAGTTAATCCTATTTTTTAAACTATAAATTAACAAGGGATTGATGACATTTACAAAATACAAAGGAGATGACAAGGTTGAAATCAGAAAATAAGTTACTTATTGTGTACCGTAATTAAAAGTCAGCATTTTCTAATACATTTTCTGCATCAGTTCACCAGATCTCTGCTTGTTTTCATTCAATGAGAACCTTTACTGTTTCATTCCAGGGGATAGAAATATGTCCAGGTCATGCAATGGACACAATAGTACATGGCTCGTTACAAGAAACGGTTCTGAGAACTTTATCTTAAATGTGTCCATCAAGACTAGAACAGATTTTTACCACATGAAGTATTTAATGAAGGTTCCTTAAAGGAGTTGCCCAGCCTTGGGGTACAAGTCTGCAGTCACGCTATGGGACTGCATACCTGTGAGTCCTTACAGCATGCACAGTGCACACTCTCAGGATTCTCCAGTGCTGGGAGTGGGTGGTCATGTGACTGTAAATATGCGACTTGCTTATTTCCAGCCATATTCAGACTAGACGTATTCAGCCTTGCTCAATGCACTTGTAGTGAGTGAGAGTGAAGCCACACATGTCTAGTCAGCACGTGACTGCCTATATCCAAATCATTCTTGTGGCCATGCGCCCACCCACTCTCAGTGACAGGAAATCATGACAATATGCAATATCTATGCTTCGAGGATTCACAAGTCTGCAATCCCATCTTTGTAGACTTGAACTCCAAGTTTGTACAACATCCTTCAGGGCCTACACAACTGAGTATTTGTTTTCATCAACACATTCCAGGACTTTTTAATTTTTCTATCTCCAAGGTTGTATGTGTCGCACCCCAGAGTCCAGATGCCGCAATGTCATTGCCGCCCTCGTCATTGCCTACCTGAGAGCAACAGAGGGTATCCACACCAGGTGAGCCAAGCACACAACACCTTTTCTGCCTCCAGGCCTGAAGGGAAAGCTCTAAACCTGGGTTCAGGGCAGCTCCCCTATAAATTCTGGTCTGGGGCAAAGTTAGTTAGTTCAGTACGGAGCAGTACTGAGGAAGACATCCTGTAGACTGGAGCAGTGCTAAGCTCATCCCAGGATAGCTGAAAACTAGCTTGGGCGACCTGTATGTGAGGGTCTGAGGAAGTTGAGGAGAGCCTGGGGAGTGGAGCAGTGTTGAGCTCACCCCAGTGCAGAGCGCCAGAACCGGACTCCAGAGTCCAAGGCTCTGCAGAGCCTAATGTCCCGGCAGCCAATACCGGAAGGTGGGGGATTCCAAGTCCCCCAGCCACACCACAGTGTCTGCAGGTAAAGCAGCATAAAGAGTCCAGGAGCAGTCGCCAAGGAAGTGGGACTGGAGAAGGGCTCAAGCTACCTGCCATACCGGCACAACCAGTGGTGTAACTTCAGGCCCAGGAGCCCTGATGCAAAAGCTCCAATGGGGCCCCCAATTATTGCAAATCTTTAATAGTCTTTTTCTATAGGCCAAAGGGACTTCTGGGGCCCCCCTAGGCTGCAGGGCCCGGGTGCAATCGCAACCCCTGCATCTATTGTAGTTACGCCCCTGGGCACAACCCAGGAAGAGAGAGGGTTGCGGCTTGGCTTTAGGCAACAGCAGGGACCCGCAGAAAGAGCGCAGCAGGGAGACCTCACAACTTGCAGGGTGAGGAGAACCCCAATTTGCTCCCAGGTTGCACAGACTCCAAGTAACATCACCTGTCAGTGTCCCAGCTTGCACTAGTACTATCAGTAAAGGACCTGAGGAAACAACTACCGTCTGTCTGTTACTTCGCGCCCTCCATTCTGCACCCCAATGACCTTCTAACATCATAGACTTTCCTGGTTGCCCTGGGGTATTTGCTCCACCCGTGGGGAGCGATACCACCATAGCTGCCCATCAATCATCCCCAGTGGTCCTGTCTGGCAGCGTCGGACCAAATAGCCGAATACCGCGGATTCTGCCTGTAAGCAGGGAGGACGCTGGTAACTATGATAAACACTGGGTATCTAGGCAGCGCGCGCTGCCTAGATACCCGCTGTTTATAATAGTTACCAGCGTCTTCCCTGCTTAGCGCTGTCTGTAAGCAGGGAGAACGCTGGTAACTATGATAAACACCGGGTATCTAGGCAGTGCGCTCTGCCTAGATAACCGCTGTTTATCATAGTTACCAGCGATGTGGCTCCCTGGTCCCTGGTCGCTGGGGAGATGTGTCTGTGTGACAGCTCCCTAGCGACCAGGTAATGACGCACCAACGATCCCTACAGGATCGTTATCGTTGTCAGGATCGCTGGTGCGTCGTTGTGTGTGACGGGAGCTTAAGGGGCATTGTAAAAGGTTGCCTAGTGTACTGTGTACTACAGTACATATGCAAGGTATGCTTTTGTAGCACTCCAGGGATCTGGTTGCAACAATGGCATTGCCTCCTTCATAGGGGGTGATATCACGGCTGGAAGTAAAAAGGGGGTTCCCTATTCAGGTGGAGTTAGTCAGAACAGCCATGGAGTGAGTCTGAGGAGGAAGGAGAGGAGATCTTGGGGAGCCAAGCAGTGTTGTGCTCACCCCAGAGGAACAGCACCAGAAAACTGGACTCCGGATGTTCGAGTACTAATGGCCCAGCAGCAGAAATCTGGAGAGGCAGGGGATTCCAGGTTCCCTTGCCTATATAACACCTGAAACACAGTAGCATACTAGAGCTCGGGGACTCCCCTGAGGAGCAGCCCTTGGAACAGGGTTCGCGCTGCCTGCTATACAGGTACAGTCTGGGAGAGAGAGGCCGCCGCATTGCTTCATGCAGCAGCGGGGACTAGCAAGTGAAAGCCCAGAAGGGAGGCCCCCAACACACCTGGCTAGGTGGATCTCTCCTGATTGCTTCCAGGGTGCCCGAGTCTACAGTAACATCTAAACTAGTGCCCCGGATTGTAACTGTGACGGACAAGTAATGGTAGAGGAAACGTTCATTGCTGTGGACTCCAGTTATTTCTGCACCCGCCATCCTGCTCCCTCTACTTTCATTACTTTCACTGCCCCGGGGATCAGCTCCACCCGTTGGGAGCTGCTCCATCCCAGCTGCCCGTCCATCATCCCCAGAGGTTCTGCAGCAGTGGTGGCCCCCTATAGCCACATACCACGGGCGGCGTCACAAATAATTCCCTTAATCATCATCCCTCTCCCTATCATGCCAAAAGTAATTGTGGCGCCCCACTATGCAGGCATCACAGAGGGGTACTGCACCTGTAAAAGAGGTGCAGATACTCCAGCTGCAGGTGGATCATAGGATGGTGGGTGGTACCCATTCAACAGTATCCCACACTAGATCACACAGTGGGAGGAACCCGGGAGGGGATAAAACCACCTCCAGTGGGAACAAGAAGGTCTTTGACCGGGGAGTTGAGGAGGGAAAGAAAAGCAAAAGGGTCTCTCGGGTGAGGGACCAGGAGGGAAGGAAGAAGGGAGATAAGAAAAGAGAGGAAAGCTTCCCAGGCACAGAAAGTTACCGGGTACCGGAGCCCGCACCTGTGGAATACTTCAGGACCACAGAAAATCCGGAGGTCCGTGGAGGATATACTTCTCCCGGACTCCTAAGCGACCAGAAGAGGGTACCAGGCACCGCTTGATGGTTCGGTGGTTAGCCAGCAGAGGGTAACCCAACGGGAGCAAAGGAGAGAGGACGCAGGAGGTTAGGTTAGCTTTATGGAACCAGACTTCACCACCACTGGGAAGCAGGTAAGAAGCAGGAAAGGAATAGAGCACGAAGGCACACACTGAGGGTCCACCATATCACCTAGGATCTGCCTGCAGCCACCCGTTCAGCTACCTGTCCTCACACCATCAGGAATACTGCACTATAACTTTTGTATGCAACTAATACAATTGCCAGTAAAGTACCCGGACGAACAGTGACTTTGGATTCAGCCTGTTTTTGTTTTGCATGAACTTATTCCCCTACAGGAACGCTGCCCCGGAGGTTCCAGTCCTACCTGTGGAGGATTACACCATCCAAGCTGCGATACCATCAACCTCTGGCGGACAGTGGCGGCGCTGGTGCAAATCACCAGAAACTACAGGTGGCGTCACGACAACAAACTGTATATAATCCCCTGTAAATATTCCCTTTTTCAAAAGAATAGTCCCCCAGGACACGGGATCAGTTGCGGCCACCATTCCCCGTGACACAGTTAACCCCTTGCGGCCTGATACCGGAGTACCCAACGCCATGGGACTCGACATAATCCCGCCTTTCAGCTGCACAGAAGCCGGGTCTCGACCCTTGGGACTCCCCAGAGACAGTATAGCCCGTTTCCAAGTATCCCACAGCCCTTTACTTTTTAATCTCCAAAAATGTAAGAGGTTGTCCACTACCCTAGCTCAGTTACTATTTTTGTCATAAATGACACAAATGCTTCCTGAGTCCTGGCACCAGGTCTGCTGTCACAGCTCACTTCCTCCTCACAAACCTCTGTTCCCGTCTGACTACATAGCTTGCAGCTCAGCACAAATACTAATGCAAACAGCAGGTTTTTTCATTTTTTTTGCAAGGCATCACCTGGTACGGCTGCCCACTCACCGGAGAGCAGCGTACAGTCACATAGCAATACATGTAGCTGCATGCTTCTGTCCGGAGAGCAGTCGGCCGTGTTGGGTGATAGGTTGCGAGACTTGCGCCCGTCTCTCGCATATCTCACACAAGTGGGACTCCAGTATAATAGCATTTTACCACGTGACACGTTCCCTTTAAAGACCTGTAATTTTTTGCAATGTACATTTAAGACATTCACATATAATATAAGTAACACCCTCCAGAGTAATGTAAAATTGTATGGCTAAGTTCAGCTCTAAGGGGGGGGTTGCGTTTGCATTTCTATGCGTTTTTGCACTGTAAAAACGCATAGAAATGCAATGAAACTCATGTGTTTTTACACCCATTGATTTAAATGGAAAACGCATTGAAAACGCAAGTAAAAACGCATGTCATTTTCTGCAAACGCACAACGCATGCGTATTTGCAAACACAGCCCAAAATATTGCAGGATATGTTTTGGTCTGCATTTGCAAAAACGCATGCGCTCTGCATTTGCATAAAATGACAATTGTTTTTACTTGCGTTTTCAATGTGTTTTCCATTGAAATCAATGGGTGCAAAAACGCATGCGTTTCATTGCGTTTTGGGCACACATGCTGTCAAAAACGGATTGCATGCCAAACGGAATAGAAATGCAGATATGAAAAGGCCCTATATTTTTCATAGCTGGCCACCTGCCCACTTATATTGGTTTATCTTGCACCAAAGGAAAGACAAGAGAACACATCTATTTGCCCAATTATGTAATATGGATGTAAGAGGGGGATGGTTAAATTATCCCTTTTAGGTCATATTAATGACAGAGAGGTAGAAGGTCTCTTGCAGGTCACACAGATGTCAAAGGAGTAGAAGGTTGCTCATAGGTCATGTTAATGTCAAAGGGGTAGAGCATCACTTGCTCAGAACCCACATACGTGAGTCAGGGCTTGTGGAGAACAGCCCTACTCATATATACTCAAGCCTCCATATATTACAGATATGTCATTTTATCTGATCAAGTGTCCAACTGGGCAAAGTCTCCCACCCACCAAGATTGACTTTTCCAGTCAAAAAAATTATTGAAAGACTGACAAATAAATGCCAGATGGAGTGCGAAGAATAATGTGAACAAAACCTAAAACAGCTACACAATCCAAATGATTGCATCACGAGTTTAATATTTGTGCCATATCTGAAATTTAAATTGTATTATGTATGAGTAACATGACATGGGTCTGAAATATCAGAGTTGGAGGAAGTGCAGACGGAGAAAATAGCAAGTCATGCATTAGGCCAAGCTCAAAAATAGAGAAGCAGTCTGGTTTCTAATGGCCTGTAATGTAACCCTTGACTGAACGGATGAACATCACTGCTTTAAAAGGGAAGCCATGGGGTTGTAACCAATCACTTTCTTTTTTTTTTTGCCCTTGACATGGTAAGTATAACATTCTGATAATATGCCATAAGGTACCGTCACACGCCTCAATCTCGCCTGGCGATATGAGGCGATGTAAGGCGCGTGCACATTTTTCATGGTCACCTCAGATCGCCGATGGCGGCATCACACGCTGCAATGTCGCCCTGAAGCTAAGGCGATGAGTCGCTCCGGAAATTGCCTCACCTACAGCGGAACCAATCTTGCCTTATTCATCGCCGCTTCACACGCCGCAATTCCAAAGGCAATGTGGGCGTACACGTTCAACAATGCGAGGAGATAGGCGTGCCACAGTGGTTTATACCGCGCCCCATACGCGCTCATTGGACAACGCAACAGCGTTATGATTGGTCAGCCTGCTCTTGAAGGCTGGCTAATACATGACGCCATTGTCTATCGGAATTTGGCACAAATACACGCTCAAGTCGTCAATTGTGGCTCCTGCAACACACTTTCGAGGCGCAAAAGTGTCGCACAGGAGCCATATTGTGCAGTACAGTGGATTACACTAACAATGGCTAGGTGTGCGTCTGTAAGTGATTGCGGTAAGCTACAAACAACACTATGGACATATGTGCGTGCAATGGTCCACGCCATGGCAGAGCTGCCATGGCTGAACTGAACTATGTGTGTGCACACATCTTTGCGTGTGTGTACTGAAGTGTACCTACATCCCCCACAAACACCATTGCATTCTCCATGTGTGTTGACACGGTCCCATGTGGCCAAACACATCATAATGGACATGTACACACAGTCACGGCATACAGCGAGGCCCATGGCACACATCTACAATGTGTAGGTCAACATCTGAGCTGCCATGTGTGGCACTATACTCGACACAGCGCTACTTAATACATGCGGACAACATAGCTTGCGCTATTCAATGGCGCGCATAACTGCACTTGCACTGATTTTGCGGATGCTTGTGTAGCAGAAGATGTGTCTGGTGCTGAACGGACAGCTCTTCAAATATGGCGCCCTTTCTACTGACAGCCAATGGGAACACAGTAGCCAACACCAATCATCGCAGACGGGGCGCGGACTACAGAACGCTTGAACCACGCCTACGGGAAATCATAGCCAACCCTCTTTTCATCATTATCGCCCTGTCACACGCTACAACATGGAAATCTCGCCTTAAGGATTGCGGCTGAGTACTGAGCACTGTTGAGGAATCAGGCGACGGCCGAGGGGGCGATTTTTCACCGCGAAATTGCCAAATCACACGTCGCAACTGTGATGCAATTTCACGGCGATTGCTCTGGGGCGACATACCGTCTTTATGATTTCCAGGCGAGATTGCGGCGTGTGCCGGTACGTATAGAGGTAGCCCATAATGCTGCTATAGAATCCTTATAGAGAAAGACTCCAGCTCTGGGTGAACCAATCCAATTTACTAAGCAATTTAGCAACTTGCACAGTGTAACCCTTGTCTCTATAAGGAATGATCCATAGAGGTTCATTTACAATGAAAAGTTATCGAAAAGGAACATTCCCAGGAAAGTTTATTTCACAATTAGCTTGTAGTGTAAATAGGCTGCCGATCACCGATCATGAGGTTTGTGGAAGTCTGACCAGTTTTTCGAGTGGAATCTGCTTCAGAAGATGTTTCCTTTTTTGTTGGTTTTTAGTGGTGTTTTTTTTCCTGCAAGGAGATGTTATGCAGGAAAAAAGGCTATAAAGGAATGAAATAGCCCCATTAAATAAAATGAGGGCTATCTTGAGGTAACAGGACCATTATACTTATATGGTCTCTGCTTATGTTTATGAAGATGCTCTGGATGTACAGGAGCTGCATCAGACCGGTCTGAACCGGTTTTTGTGCGCCAAAATTTGGTGTGAACTGATTGGTCATTTAGTGGTCTGAGGTGACTGGCCAGGGCTATAAATGCCTGGGTCCATGGGCTGCTGGTCGGTCACCTCAGGATCCTGTGAAGAATCCCCGCCCGCCCTGCCCTATTTATATGTTGTTCCTTTATTATCCTATTTATGGTACTTTGTCAGAGGGACGGTTACCCATTGAGTATGGTTGGGCCTGTTTGACATTTTAAATAGTTATGGTTATGGTGGTTATTTAACTATTTATTTATGTTTGAATTTATATAGCTCTTTGAAGCTCATGATTTATGAATTTTATTGAATAAAAGATACGGTAATATTTATCCTTAATAATTTTTAAAAGTCTTAATAAAGTACCTAATTATTTTCCCCACAATGCTCTGGTTGATAGTGTCTATTTATTTATATTCATTTAAGGGATAGGTTAAAGCTTATTATGGGGTTTAATTGGGCCTTGTTGCCTCAAGGGAAAGTGTCCATTTTTTTATTACTAACTTTTGGCCATTTATGAAGGAGTTGGAGTTAGATTTTTGGCTTAAATGGGTTGTCCATGTTTGATGTTGATGTTCTCACACATCGCCCATAGCACGTGCTGTCAGGACTCTCTGATGCCTGCACCAGGAGTGGCTGGACATGTGACCACAGGTGTGTGATATGCACGCGCTGTCTAGTCAGAATGTGGCCAGAATGATGCATATCACATACTTGCAATTACATGACCGCCACTGGCTTTGGAGGCTCCTGACAGCGCACGGGTATTGAGATGAAGTAGTAAAGGACCACACACAACAGTGCTAAACTGAGTGTTTGTAAGTGACCATTACCATTTGCTGACCAAAGGTGCTAAGGAAGGGGAAACCAGAGAGAATGACAATAGTAGGAACTGAAGAGCAAAGTATCCGTCCTCTAGGGAGAAGATTGGAGGAGATAACAGGTCAGCTACGGTTCAGTTAAGAATGGAAAAAACCCAGGAGAGGGTAGAGTTGTTGCCTGGACCTCAAGCAGATTGGTCGAAGGGCAGTAGAGCAATTTACAACCACAGATCCCAGAGAAGACCTGTGGCCAGATCTGAGAGGAAAGTCAAGACCAGAACCTGGAGAAGACCCAAGAACAGTTCCGAGAGAGGACCAGATCAAATAAACTGATGGTGACGTGTAGAATAGTGACACCAATGCTAACCTGGTTGGCCGTTATTGAATGTTAGAAGTGGAATAATAACATGTAAATTAGTATTGTTTATATCCTGTACTGCTGTATTGTTATATTCTTTATTATAACATAACCTGCTTTATTGTTATCAACTTGGCTATCCTCTGATCTTGTGCTGTAGACACCTTTTCTTTATTTGTGTAAAGTAAATAAATTATTGTTGGTTCAATTACCAATGTCTCCTCATTGTCTGTGCTGTTGCATCCTCATACAGTATATATTTACACTCACTGTGCACAATGTGAGAATCGAGTTTCTGGGGACTTTTGTGCCAAACCTGGACAACCCCTTTAAAAGGGACTACGGCACCACAGAATGAATGTTCAAACCCAGTACAGACACTTGTGCATCATGGGGGGCTAATTATGTAAATACACCTTCCCACTTGATTGTTTTACCCCTATAGCCACGCTTCACTGGGTCTATGAAGCCAGTGCCATCAATTAAAGAAGAGGGCAGGGTGTAAACAGGTGGATTAAAATGTGGGTAATCTGGGCTACTGCCTAGGGCCCATAGCCAGTGTGCCCTATTTATAATATGCCCAACACAGGGCCCATGGAGCTGTTGGGTAGACGCTGACTCCAGTCTTATAATATTGAAAGGTATTTTCATCTATTAGATGCAGATATTGAACATTTGAGTGCCAGGAGAGGGGCAAAGAAAAGGAGCTCCAGTCAGCCCCAATGTGCAGCAGTGTCATGAGGTCAGCACACTACTAACCTCATCCTACTTCTGCTGGCTCTGAGGGCAAAGAGGATGGAGAGAATGTGGAGAAATAAGGGCTCCTTGACAGAGCCGAAGATTTAATGTGTTATCCTTTTGGATGAGGTGGGGAAGGGGTAGATGTTGCTGTGAGGACACATAATGAAGGGACAATTGTGACAGGGGGCACAGTATAGCAAGGTGGGGAGGGGGGATACTTTGTGCAGAGGGGCAATGTTCTCCAGCATCATGTACAGCACGTGCTAGCCACAAGAAGGAGTAGATCCCCGGAAACTGAAACAGAGCACTGGGGGAATAGGAGTGAGGTGAGTAGTTGATTATTTTTATTTGTGCATGGGATGTGTGAGGGCTCATCCTGCATATAGGGAGCTATGTGAAGACTTATTCTGTATATACGGGGTTAAGTAGGGGCTTATACTGTATATAGGGAACTTTGAGGGGGTTTATCCTGTGTATACAGAACTATGTGGGGGCTCATACAGTATAAAGGAGCTATGTGTGGGCTCATACTTTACATGGGGGGCTATGTGTGGCCTCATACGGTATTTAAGGGATATCACCATACTTAATTCTGCTCAATATTAAGAGATACAAATTATATTAATATAAAATAATAATTATAATTAATATGTTAGTATTAATGTTGAGCAGAATTAATTTTAGCCTGTTGGTTTGGCCCTCCACCACAGTCACGGTCACTAATATGACCCCTCAGGAAACGTATTGCAAATCCTTGCTTTATTATATATAGGGCTATGTTATGAATAGCACTGAAAATAAGGAATACAAAGTGCCAATGTCTCTATAATTTTTCTTCTACACATGTGCATCAGAGAAACTGTGTATTAATCACATGACCTATCAAAAGAGATCAAGTAACATGTCACGTGATACATTGTGGTTGAAGGTCCCACGCCCTCTAAACTGCCTGGGGCCCTGGCTATTCTTCATCTGTTCTTTAATGAAGAAGCCTGTTTGCATTTTATTCTACCATCTTTAGGCAACATAAAATAGCTGATAGGTTCCTTTTAATAGACTGAAAATGACTTGGTCTACGATTTATGACTCATCCTTGGCACTCCCCTCATTTGCACAGGGAATACCCAGGTCAAATGACTGGGAGTCATCTCTAATAGCAAACGCTGACATCTGACAGACGGAGTTTCCAAAGTAAGAAACCAGACTCAATAAACAGGTACATGATTAATAATACAAAGCTGAGGTGAGAATGAAGTGCCAGTGAAAGTCTATGAATATCAGAGTTCTCCAATGATCAGATAAACTCTTGTCCAGTTCTTAGCTTGGACACTCCGATATGAAGTAGTGGAGCTCTGCCGTGATTTTCGGTTTATGAGATTACACTGTGTTTCTGGACACTCAAAATAGAGAAAATGATTGACAGAGATCCGATTCAATAGTAGCCACAAAACAAACAGCAACAAGGTGACATTAAAGTAGTGCAATCATACATTGCCAGTGCTAGTTGAATACAACAGGTTGTTTTTTTTGTTGCATCTACTATCCATTCATTTTGCAGACAGATCATTGACCCATTACAATAAGGAAAAGATATTTACATCACAATATTTGAGAGGCAGAATAGCGGGGCACCGATCATTCAGGAACCAAAGTAGCATTATCAGCAGTGTCCACTGCAGCAGAACTGAGGGTGTACAGCAGGGGTGGGGAACTCCAGCCTCGAGGGCCGCACACAGTGCAGGTTTTCAGGATTTCCTTAGTGTTGCACAGTGATAATATAATCACCTGCACTGGTGATGATTCCAACCTCTGTGCAATACCAAGGAAATCCTGAAAACATGCACTGTGTGCGGCCCTCGAGGCCTGGAGTTCCCCACCCCTGGTGTACAGTCTTATAACAGCCTGAGAGGTAAAATCAATTGAAGAAAGAGGCACTCACCCGGTGATAGTTGTTCCTCAATGGACGACTTTAATCAGCATTAGGGTACAGGGTGCTGGGGAGGGGGTGTCGGAGGTGCAGACGACGGCACCGTTTCCGATCAACGGATCCTTTGGCTGGTCTTGGCATTGAGGAACAACTATCACCGGGTGAGTGCCTCTTTCTTCAATGTGAAAGATATTTACATCGATTTCTCTGGCTAACATGGTACCACAATATTATTTTGTATTGAACACTAATAAGGAAAAGAAAAACAAAAGAAAAAAGGGCGCTCCTGTGCAAGATCAATCGGTTATGAATATGAGAGACGTAGTAATAAAATTTGCCTTGTTATGAGCTGACACATGGCACAATACTGCGAATCATCCATGTCCAGATAGGATTCCTAAAGAGCACTCTGGTAATCAAGGAGGTTTCTAGGAAATCTGTGGTCCATCGAGGTAGTTATTCCCAGTTGCAGATTATAATGAGGTCAATCTGGGTGGTAGCCCAGGGCCCAATGCTGTGGGGGGGGCCCAGCAGCCCAGGGTAAATTGCCTCATTATAATCCGCTACTGTTGTGACAGACTATCCGCACCACTGCGCCTACCACACTCTGACAGCGCGCGCCCCCCTCAGCCTCCCATACGTCATGACATAGACATGCGGGTGGACGCTGCAAAACACAGCGGGAGAAGAGCACTCACGCGGCCTGCCTACTCACACTGCCAAAGAGGAGCAGTCCGAGCAGAACAGCTCATTCTGCCGCTGGCCTATTCAATCCTTGGCAGCTGCGCCTTCTCTCCAGACTCCAGTCCTCCTGACTGAGGCTGCACCGACTCACCAGCCGCCATCCACCACCTCCAGCTTGGGCTGTTTAAAGAGAGAGACCGGTCACCACCTAGTTCAGCACAGTCACAGGCCAGCACAGAGGAGGGAACATGCTTGACAGACAGTCAGACAGTGAGTGAGTCAGTGATATGTTAAACTTGTCCTGCTGCTGTGTTGTGTCTGTGCCCCACTACTATCTTGATTAACATCAGTGTGTACACCTACTATGCTGTTCAGGTGGGGCAGCCGGCTACCTTTTCTTGGCACTTGCATCCCCAAGGTTAATGCTGGTGAGGCACTGTCTTCCTGTTCCCTTATCCCTGATTACATTACCCACTGCCCCTCCACGTTGGATAGACACGTGATATGTGTCTACATGCAGTGTGTGTCCTGCCCCTATATGTGGATATTATCCTTGGATCATGTATGTATGGAGTCCATACATACATGATTCAAGTAAAATTTCCTGATTGAGGGGCACACAGCATGTAGAGGCATTTCACATGTGTCTATCCAAGGTGGAAGGGCAGCGGGTGCACATGCTGAGTATTTGGTGAGGTTCTTATCTCAGTATTTGTAAGGCCTCGTGCACACGCTGAGTATTTGGTGAGGTTATACCTCAGTATTTGTAAGGCCTCGTGCACACCTGAGTTTTGTGAGGTTATACCTCAGTATTTGTAAGGCCTCGTGCACACGCTGAGTATTTGGGGAGTTTGTACCTCAGTATTTGTAAGGCCTCGGGCACACGCTGACTAGATTAATGGATGTTTGACAGGTTATAGTTTCATTCAGCAACATTTTTCTGGAATAATCTGTTTCAGTTATATGATGACCCTGTCACATGACCCCATCACATGACCAGGGGCCCACAGAGTCTGAACAGCCCAGGGCCCTGGCTACCTTAAAGGACCCGTTACACACAACTAGTTTGGTGACGTTGCAGCAATGTCGAAAGAACATCGTTCTGTGTGACATGTATAAACGATCAACGATAAGTCGTTGATCGTTGATCGTAGATTTATGGCCAGGACCCCAAATGAATCGTTGGTCTCCCGCTGGACGGCCAGCATTGGCGCGTGTGACAGCAGCAGACCAATGATGAACAAGCTCCCAGCGTCGCACAGCAAGCGCTGGGAGGTAGTAACCAGGGTAAACATCGGGTAACTAAGTGCCGCGCTCAGCTTAGTTACCCGCTGTTTACCATGGTTACCAGCATTCTCACTGGTCCTGATCGCTGGTGAGTCTGCCTGTGTGACAGCTCACGAGCGATCAGTTCACAATATGGCAGCGATCCACCTCGTTGGTCGGATCGCTGCCACATCGCAGCGTGTAACGGGGCCTTTAATACACCCCTGTTTATACCGAGTCCAGGTGCGCATACACTGGCCACAAACTGGTGGCCGGTAAAATGAAGGTGGCTGCATTTAGGGATCTATATGGGGGTAATATTGTGTATAAGGACACATTTTCTATCCTCTGAAGAGCAGTTCATGGACTAAATGTAAAGCTGGTATTCAGAGTGATCCAAAACAAATGATAGTCCACTTCTAAATGTAAGAAAATACAAATATACTTTAGTTTATTTCTTCAAAAATCTGTAATCCAATTTAAAAAAAAGAGAAACCTTAGCAGCTTATGCGTTTCTAGCTCCCACATGGTCCCACTCAGGGGCGCACTGGCAAGTGCCCCCCAGGCTGGTGGTATTGCCCTCATTTAGGTGCCGCCCCTCCCCCCCCTGCCGAAATGGGCCGGCCCACCTTACCCTGTGGCCGCAGCTGCAGAATTACAGGCGACGCGGCCGACATGCAGGTGAGAGAGCCCACCTCAGGCTGACAGCACCCCTCCCGCCCCCTCGCTCCTCACCTCGTCCTGATAGCAATCCCTCCCCCTTCACCCTTCCTTCCCCCGCTCATCACCTTGGGCTGGCAGGACATTTCTGTCTCCCAGGATGAACAGCACCACCCGCCCCTGGTCCCACTATATATAGTATGAGCCCTAACATAGCCTCTTTATACACAGTATGAGCCCGCACACAGTCCCTCTGTATACAGTATGAACCTCCACACAGTCCCTCTACATACAGTATGAGCCCCACACAGTCCCTCTATATACAGTATGAAACCCCAGATAGTCTCCTTTGATAAATAAGCGAGCTGAACTTACTTTTCCCTCTGTATATAGGGGGCTGTGTGGAGGCTCATACTGTATCTAGGGGTGCTCGCTCATACTGTATATAGGAGGGCAGTGTGGACGCTTATACTGTGTATAGGGGGTTCTGTGGGGTTGATGCTGTATATAGGGGGTGATGTAGAGGCTCGTACTGTATGTAGGGACCAATGTAGGGTTCATAGTGTATATAGGGGGATGTCAGCATACCTAATTCTGCTCAAAAAGTTATTAAATTAATATCAATATATTATAAAAATGTATGGTTTTATTATTATTTATTTATAGAGCACCATTGATTTCATGGTGCTGTACATGAGAAAGGGTTACATACAAAAAAGTAAAAAATACAACAAACAAACTAACAGTGATAGACTGGTACAGAGGGGAGAGAGGACCCTGCCCTTGCAGGGCTTACAATCTACAGGGCAGTGGGGAGGGAGACAGTAGGTTGGGTCTGCTCTGGGGGTGGTGGAACGCTAGGTCCAGTGGTGGTAGAGTGCTGGGTCCAGTGGTGGTGAAGCAGTGGGTCCAGTGGTGGTCATTGCAGGTTGTAAGCTGTTCTAGGTTTTCAGGTTCCACTTGAAGGCTCCGAGTGTGGGGGACAGTCGGACGTGTTGGGGTGCAGAATTCCAGAGGATGGGGGATGCTCAGGTGAAGTTTTGCAGGCGGTGAGATGAGGAATGTACAGGTGTGGAGGAAAGGAGGAGGTCTTGGGAGGATCAAAAATTATCAGTTGGATGATATCAGGAGATTAGTTCAGAGATATATGGGGGAGAAAGATTGTGGACGGCTTTGTAAGTCAATCTTAGTAGTTTGAATTGAACACACTGGGGAATTTGGAGCCAGTGGAGGGATTTGAGGAGAGGAGAAATGGAGGAATAGTGAGGAGAAAGGTGGATTAATGGGGCAGCAGAGTTAAGGACAGATTGGAGAGGTACAAGAGTGCTAGCAAAGAGCCCACCGACGAGGAGGTTGCAGTAGTTGAGACAGGAGATGAAGAGGGCATGTGCTAGTAGTTTAGTAGATTGAGGGTTGAGGAAGGGATGGATTTTGGAAATATTTTTGAATTGGAGGCGATAGGAGGTGACAAGGGCTGGGATGTATGGTTTGAAGGACAGGGCAGAGTCAAGGGTTACTCTGAGGTAGCGGACTTCTGGTACAGAGCAAAGTGTGATATTATTTATTGTGATAGATCTGGTGAGAAAGGTGCGCAAGATGAGGGAAATATGATGAGTCAGAGAGATAGATCTGAGTGTCATTAGCGCACAGGTGATACTGGAAGCCATGGACTTTATGAGTTGTCCCAGACCAAGGGTATAGATGGAAAAAAGGAGGGGCCCCAGGACAGAGCTTTGAGGGACCCTGACAGAGAGAGGATGCGGCGACGGGGATGTGTGGGAGAGGGAGACGCTAAATGTGCGGTTGGAAAGATATGAGGCGATCCAGGACAGGGCAAGGTCTGTGATACTAATGGAAGAGAGGATCTGTAATAGGAGGCAGTGGTCGACTGTGTTGAAGGCAGAGAACAGGTCTAGAAGGAGGATGATGGAGAAGTGTCTGTTAGCTTTGGCTGCAAGTCGTTATTAATTTTTATCAAGGCGGTTTCAGTGGAGTGGTGAGGGCAGAAGCCAGATTGAAGGTTGTCAAAAGAGAGTTAGATGAGAGGTGGGATGAGAGTACAGTGTGGACATACTTTTCGAGAAGTTTGGAGGCAAATGAGAGCAGCGATATGAGGCTGTAGCTTGATGTAAAGGTCGGGTCGAGGGATGGCTTCCTTAAGATAGGTGTAATTGTTGCATGTTTCAAAGTGGCAGGAAAGGTACTGGAGGCTAGTGATAGGTTGAAGAGGTGGGTTAGGCCTGAGATAAGTGTGGTGGTGAGGTTGGGGAGAAAGTGGGATGGGATGGGGTCCAGTTCACAGATGGTGAGGTGTGATCTGGAGAGAAGGTGTGCGAGTTCTCCTTCACTGATGAAGGAGAGGAGGGTTAGTGGGGGAGGGGGTGGTCTGGTATACATAGGGGTTGTGGTGGTTGGGCAGAAAACACTTTTCTGATCTGATCAATCTTGCTGGTGAAGTATGTTGCAAAATCTTCTGCTGAGGTACCAGACGTAGGAGGGGGCAGTGGGGGTGGAGGAGAGAATTCAATGTCTGTCCCCCATGCATAATATAGCAGTTTATCTGTACTTGTACATATCCTGACCGATGACCGATTCATGCAGTGTACGTGAATCCCTAATTATTATATTGATGGCTGGAAAATATATGACATAATTTTTACTGTTCCTTTTGTGCTCCCTATTTCCTCTAGATTGTAAGCTTGTGAGCAGCATCGTCACTCCTCATGGTTTTTGAATTTTTGTTACTCTGTATTGTCTCATATTGTCTGTACATCTCCCCTCCGAATTGTAAAGTGCTGTGTAATATGTTGGCGCTATATAAATAAAATTATTATTATTAATGTGTTAAATGCTTGCTTGAATGTTGTGTAGTCTTCTTGTGAATTAATTTTCTTCCAGCGCCGATCAGCAACCCTAGACTCTCGCCAAAGCCTTTTAGTGGTGTCTGTGTGCCAGGGTTGTCTGTTGATTTGTTGTGTTCTGCCAGGACTGAGAGGGGCAACTGTATCAATAGCTGATGTGAGTGTAGAGTTGTGAAAGTGGTGGCGTTATCTTTGTTGTCGGAGTGAGGATATCGAGGATAGTGGTAGTATAAAGTCAGAGAGTATGTGAGTGTCAACGTATTTGAGGTTTCTGCGAGGGTGTGCGAGTTGGTGGACATGGGTGTCAGGTGATGAGGACAAGGTGAGAAAGTAAGGAGATGGTGGTCAGAGAGGGGGGAGAGGGGAGGTTGTGGGTTAGTTAGGGAGCAGAGGAGGGTGAAAATAAGGTCAAGTATATGTCTGTCTGCGTGGGTGGCTGTGGAGGACCATTGAGTGAGGCCAAAGGATGAAGCAAGTGAAAGGAGTTTGGAGGCTGTTGACAGGTTGGTATCAAAGGGGATGTTGAAGTCGCCCAAGATGATGGTTGGAATGTCAGCTGAGAGAAAGTATAGAAGCCAGATGGAGAATTGGTCAGTGAAGGCAGTGGCTGGGCCCAGGGGTCAATAAATGACAGCCACTTGGAGGTTGGAGGTAGAGTAGATAAAAACCGAGTGCACTTCGAAGGATGAGAAGAGAAGTGAGGGAGGTGGGGGAATTGGATAAAAATATATATTAATATGTTAATATTAATATTGAGCAAAATTAATTTCAGCTTATTGGTTTGGTCCTCCACAACAGTCAAGGTCTCTCATGTGGCCCCTCGGGAGAATTAATTGCCCACCCCTGGTATAGAGACATCCTCACTGAAGCCATGTCACATGTGCCACTGTTACAGCAGAGAAATCCGCAATAATGGCTGGCTTAACCAAGCGTATACATCAGAAGGGTGCTATCCGATTTTTTTCATCAAATAGCACTTAGACCTATATTATTCAATAGGGTGATGCTGATGACATTTTATTTCACTGACGTAAATGGGTGCGTGGAAAATATCGGACTGCGCTCAGTTAACATTTGAGTGTAGTTCAGTAGAAAGGAGAAGATTTAATGGTGGAACAAGGAGCTGTCGGCTGTGGGTGGCTGCGTGGGCCCTTTTACTATGTACAGTGAGTGCATGGAGGCCATGAAAGGATTATGGTAGTGCGTCAGAACAGTATAGGGCTTCGAGTTGGTAAAAAGTTCTGTATAAGTGCTGCAATTCATGCCCTTCTCCCTATATATCATTTTTTTGCTTGTTTTTTTTTTTGGGGGGGGGGGGCGGAGTCAGTTAGGACCTTTGCCATGGAGCCTAATGTTTTCTATGTACGCCAATGGTTGACACTAAGCATTTTGCAGTCAACCACTGGCTTTGTCTTATCCACTGCCGTATATCTCCTAAAATGAAAATGTAACCAAACACCAAGCAATACAATATTTTGTCATATTATCCCACTATAGCATTATTTACTCCGCCATACAGTGCACGTTATGTGTTCAGAAACATGAAAGCTCTGCCTGGACATTATAGATCATATTCTCTTGTGAATTCATCTAAGAATTGTGTCTTTATCCTCAGTGATTGATATATTGATGACATAATTTACATGTACGAGAGATCACAGTAAATGATTTCAAATTCTGTTCCTCAAACCAATAACTCTTACCTTTTACTATAGACCCATACAGTTGTGACCAAAAGTATTGACACCCCTGCAATTCTGTCAGATAATACTCAGTTTCTTCCTGAAAATGATTGCAATCACAAATTCTTTGGTATTATTATCTTCATTTAATTTGTCTTCAATGAAAAAAACACAAAAAGAATTGTCCTAAAGCAAATTGGATATAATTCCACACCAAACATAAAAAAGGGGGTAGACAAAAGTATTGGCACTGTTAGAAAAATCATGTGATGCTTCTCTAATTTGTGTAATTAACAGCACCTGTAACATACCTGTGGCACCTAAGGCTACTTTCACATTACGATTTTGTTAAATCCGATGCTGTCCGATCCGATCCCCATTGGAGAACATGGGGGCTAAATCGGATCCGATGCTGACCGATTTTTATCGGACAGCATCGGATTTAACAAAATCGTAGTGCGAAACCAGCAGCCTAACAGGTGTTGGCAATAACTAAATCACACTTGCAGCCAGTTGACATGGATTAAAGTTGACTCAACCTCTGTCCTGTGTCCTTTTGTGTACCACATTGAATGGTGAAAAGAAAGAAGACCAAGGAACTGTCTGAGGACTTGAGAAACCAAATTGTGAGGAAGCATGAGCAATCTCAAGGCTACAAGTCCATCTCCAAAGACCTGAATGTTCCTGTGTCTACCGTGCGCAGTGTCATCAAGAAGTTTAAAGCCCATGGCACTGTGGCTAACCTCCCTAGATGTGGACGGAAAAGAAAAATTGCCGAGAGATTTCAACGCAAGATTGTGCGGATAGTGGATGAAGAACCTCAACTAACATCCAAACAAGTTCAAGCTGCCCTGCAGTCTGAGGGTACAAACAACAGTGTCAACCCGTACTATCTGTCGGCGTCTGAATGAAAAGGGACTGTATGGTAGGATACCCGGGAAGACTCCACTTCTTACCCCGAGACATAAAAAAGCCAGGCTGGAGTTTGCCAAAACTTACCTGAGAAAGCCTAAAACGTTTTGGAAGAATGTTCTCTGGTCAGATGAGACAAAAGTAGAGCTTTTTTGGGCAAATGCATCAACATAGAGTTTACAGGAGAAAAAAAGAGGCATTCAAAGAAAAGAACACAGTCCCTACAGTCAAACATGGCGGAGGTTCCCTGATGTTTTGGGGTTGCTTTCCTGCCTCTGGCACTGGACTGCTTGACCGTGTGCATGGCATTATGAAGTCTGAAGACTACCAACAAATTTTGCAGTATAATGTAGGGCCCAGTGTGAGTAAGCTGGGTCTCCCTCAGAGGTCATGGGTCTTCCAGCAGGACAATGATCCAAAACACACTTCAAACAGCACTAGAAAATGGTTTGAGAGAAAGCACTGGAGACTTCTAAGGTGGACAGCAATGAGTCCAGACCTGAATCCCATAGAACACCTGTGGAGAGATCTAAAAATTGCAGTTTGGAGAAGGCACCCTTCAAATATCAGGGACCTGGAGCAGTTTGCCAAAGAAGAATGGTCTAAAATTCCAGCAGAGCATTGTAAGAAACTCATTGATGGTTACCGGAAGCAGTTGATCGCAGTTATTTTGGCTAAAGGTTGTGCAACCAAGTATTAGGCTGAGGGTGCCAATACTTTTGTCTGGCCCATTTTTGGAGTTTTGTGTGAAATGATCAATGATTTGCTTTTTTCTTCATTCTCTTTTGAGTTTTTTCATTTAAGACAAATTAAATGAAGATAATAATACCAAAGAATTAGTGATTGCAATCATTTTCAGGAAGAAAATGAGTATTATCGGACAGAATTGCAGGGGTGTCAATACTTTTGGCCACAACTGTATCTTCTATGTAGATGGTCTATTATACTTATTCTTATTTTATTATAATGTCAGAAGACAGAAAGTGAAGAAGCCAGGTGGAGAATTGGTCAATAAAGGTAGTGGAAGAGCCCAGAGGTCTGTATATAATGGCCATTTGGAGATTGGAGGGAGAGTAGATACGGATGGAGTGAACTTCGAAAGAAGAGTGGATAAGGAAGGGTGGGGGTTGGATTCGGTTGAAGGAGCAGTTTGTAGAAAGGTGAAAGTCCACTCCACCGCCATCTTTGTTGCCAGGGCGAGGAGTGTGGATGTAGTGAAGGTCGCCATAGCTCAGCACAGCAGGGGAGGCTGTGTCAGAGGCTGTCAGTCAGGTCTCAGTGAAGCCCAAGAAGGAAAGTTTCCAGGAAGTATATAGGTCATGGATCATGTGGAGCTTGTTGTAAATGGAGCAGGCATTCCAAAGTGCTTCAGAGAGAGATAGCAGGGGGCTGAGGGTCACGGGCATGGGTTTTACATGTGAGGGAATGTGGTATTTATCTTGCTTTGGTGGAGGTGAGGATAGGTGGGACATATGGGGTGCGGGGGGGCAGGATTGGGAGATATGTCGCCAGGAATGAGAAGTAGTAAAGAAAGGGAAAGCAGGTGAGAGGAGAGTGGCTGATTTGTTTTATATCTCAGTAGTAGAGGTCTGAGGTTACGGAGTAGGTCTGTGGATGAGATGAGGTGAGGGGGAGATAGTTATCTGGTTTGAGGGTGCTGGGGTTTGGGGATAGCGAAGGAGAGTGAGGATAAGTGGAGAAAAAACTGTGAGGGAAAATGTGAGCATAGTGAAAGAGCAGGGTGAGAAAAGAAAGGCAGGAAAAATTAGAAGACAGTAATTACTCTTACCTTCTGGCCAATTTCTGGATTCATTCTGGTATATTTCTGCTGTACATTTAAAAATATCACTTAAAATGATATCGCTTCAGACCAAGGTCATTCAGACCTATCTACATTTATATATGTCAAATGGCCAAAAATGAGTCCAGGTGTGGGCAGAGGGGAGGAGGGAGAAGGAGGGAGTAGGAGGACACCAGACAGCAGGGGGCAATTAACAGATTGGAGTTAGTAACTCCAATAGTGAAATCACCCACACACCATGGTGCCCACAAAGTGCCACCAACATAATATGTTGCTACCACAGTGCCCCCAAAACAGTGTGATGTCCCCGACTATAGTTTGATACTCTACAGTGCCCCTTGTGGTTGGCAAAATGTAAGTGTTTGAGCAAGGAGGTGATGGCTCTCCCCTCTGCTGCACCCTAGGATTGCATACTTTACTTCTAGAAATATCCCCCAACATAGAAGAAAGAGGGTCATTTGGATGTTTTTGGTTGTCATTATGATTTAAAAAGAGAAAACACAGTAGTTTGACAATAAATGGCTTCACCCAACCACTAACCATGAGTGGAAAAAGTATTTTTGTGTTATCATTCTTAGAAATTCATTCATTATTATTCAAGAAAGTAAAAAATCTGCGAGGTATGTAAACTTTTGAGCACAAATGAAGTGAAGCCTAAAACTGTTTCCACACAATGCCCATACATTATTATGATACCCTCAAAGTGCCACCTCCATACAGTATTACAGTATTTTACAGCTCAGTAATTCACCCAATCCCCCACACACAGTATGAGCCCTGCACAGCCCCTCAGAGTATGATGCCCTGCAGTCTCACCCTCACCAGGGCTGTGGAGTCGGTGAATCAAACCACAAACTCCGACTCCTCAATTTCCCTGGCTCCAACTCCGACTCCAACTCCGACTCCGACTCCTTCATTCATGGCTCGTTTTTAAGTGATAAATGTATTGTAGGTCAATGGTAACATTAGGCTTTAATCATTATAATGACATAATAATCAAGATATTTAAATAGAACATAATAATTATTCAAAATAATAATATTCAGCACATTCTGCATTGAACTACTGGACCCAATTTATGATATATTTTAGGAGTCGGAAACATTTTCTACTGACTCCAACTCCGACTCTGACTCCACCAAAATGGGCAGCGACTCTGACTCCACGACTCCGACTCCACAACCCTGTCCCTCACACAGTATGATGCCCTGCACAGTCCCACACCCCACACAGTGATACCATGCACAGTCCCACACCCACAAAGTATGATGCCTGCACAGTCCCACCCCTACACAGTATATGTCTGCACAGTCCACCTACACATATAATGCCCTGCACAGTCCACTCCCACACGTATGATGCCCTGCACAGCCACCCCCACACAGTATGATGCCTGCACAGTTCCACCCCTACACAGTATTATGCTCTGCACAGTCCCACCCCTACACAGTATAATGCCCTGCACAGTCCCACTCCCCACACAGTATGATGCCCTGCACAGGCCCACCCCACACAGTATGATGCCTGCACAGTTCCATCCTACAGTATTGCCTCACGTCCCACCCCCACACACTATGATGCCCTGCACAGTTCCACCCCCACATGTTTAATGGCTGGAATGAAAGGGGATTCAATGGGAGGAAAATGACTTTGTAAGGGCTTTAAAGTTTTCAATATGTTCTTATGTTACCCATATATGTATATAAACAAAAAAATGAAACAGCACAGATTTTTGCTATGATCGGGGGCAAGGCCCTCTCATCACAATCAAGGTTTGTAGGTACTGGAAAAAATGGTCGGCAGCACCTCCTTTACAAAAGCAATTGTGGATTTTCGTTTATATAGTCCCCGGGTGAATAAAAATCTACAATTTGTTTTTTAAAGGAAGTGCTGCCATCCATCTTTTCCAGTATATTATTATTTTTTTTTTGAGAAGACAATTAGAAGCTTCTGCTATGGAGCCAATGATTTCTAAGCCGCCCCTGATCTCATTATTATTATTATTTTTTATTATTAAGCGTTATCAATCTGATCACACAAGCTTCAATTATAGTTGTGATTTATGTGAAGAAACAAAGCAGCAATGACATCTTCGGATGAGTGAATCTCATCTGGTAATTTCACGCTGCATCTCATCCATATTAGCGGTTTCATTTTGATAACCAACAAGAACAGATCTCATTGTAAGGGGAACAGCCCAACGTGGGCTCAGGTAACACTGACATTTTAATAATTTTTATGTCATTTGTGCGCGGTCCCTTTTGTTATACATCCTCCCTTTGCCTTTTAATAAAGTCCATTTTTCATCATCCCTTTATGGAGTTTATTTCGGATCATTTGATTTTTTGGGGGACTTTTTGATATCCTCACCTTAGTATATACAGTAGTGCAAAAATATATAACCACGTAGCGCTTCAAACACCAGGTTGTACTAAAAATACAGAATAATGATACAGATCACTCACTGCCGCTTCTTAAACCAGGACAGAAAAAGTTCAATGTGAATTAAGCCCGATTCTGCTAATTCCCCTTTTATGCTCAGCCACGGTTAACACGTAGGTATGGTCCAGGCATAGAGCTCATGGCAGGATACCGTTTTGGTCACGTGAAAATGTCATAAAAGGGTTGATCTGGAATCTTTTTCATGGTGTTGCAGATTTGAAAATAAACTCAAGGACACGCACCTTCCCCGGCTCCAGCCCAATTATACGGCAGAACGGTGGTGGCTCAAGGCTTAGTGCTGTTGATTTGTATCACCACGGCTTTTGGGTTCAAACATACCAAGGACGACATCTGGAAGTTTCCAGACTTTTGTTTTTTTATTTCTAATATTGGATAACACTTTAGGCATAAGTTACACTGCCATATAACTCGTGTGAGGATCGCATAAAAATCCCCGGACTGGCTGGCGGCTCTCCTGACCTGAGCATGACAGCTGCATAGAAATACATGAAGCTGTGATTCAGGTCAGGAGAGCTGCACTGCAATCCTCGTCTGAATCCTATGGTAGTGTCACTCCAGTCTTACAGCAAGTCTGTCACCAGATTTCAGAATACAAACCCCAATATTAACTACATCTCCTGCACCTGATGAGGCTGGTGTACTTGGATAATCCAAATCAGAATAGCTGGACAAGTGCAGCGCTAGCTATTCATACCATACAGCTGTTTTGACATGGATTTTTAAAGTAAATACACCAACCTCATCAGGGAAACAAGTTGTATTGTGATATCTAGTAAGAAATATGGTTGAGGCATCATTAAAACTTGTTTCTAAAAACTAAACTGTTTTTGGATCCGATTGTTCATCCATTTTTGGTTCGCTGTCAGTTTTTATCATCAACGTAGAGTTACAAAGCTGGAAAAAGACCTCAGTCCATCAAGTTCAACCTTTCTCCACCAATTAGACATTTTTGTCACTTTGTCACTTATAATCGACAATATTATGTGCACTGAGGAAATCATCCAGTCCTGTTATAGTGACTACCATTACTATTTCTCTCTGGGATATCACGGTAGTTGTGATCCAGTCCCGTAACCTGGGCTCAGTCCAAAAAGGGGTTATATACAGGGGATTTGTCGTGACGCCACACAGGGTATGTGGTCAGTAGGACCACCGCTGCTGTATTCCTGCTGGGGACGGTGACTTGGAGCAGTGTGGATGGTACGCCCTCCTCGAGTAGGGCTGAGGGTCCTCAGGGCAGGTGTAGTTTTGATGGAGGGACGTAGTGAGGGATTGTGCTCTGTGCAAGACACTTACTTCGCTGCTGTAGCTTCTCCAGTCAGTGTGCAGGGACGACAGTCTGTGGCTCATCAGGTGGGACTCTGCTGCGACGCTGGAAGGAAAGTCTCAGGCAATTGTGAGCTTACCGGGTATTTTACTTAAAGTTCATTAGCAGCAGGTCACAACAGTTTACAAGTTACAGTTCTTTCAGCTTGTCCAATTTACAGTTCTCACACTTTTACACTGCTCCGGGTAACTGGGTTTATGCAGCTCAGGCAGCTCCTCTGCGTTGCTTCCCTCAAGTCCTTTCAGGCCCTTTCCTTTCTCTGTCTCCTCACTGACGGGTTTGGTCTAGCCTTCACGGGCTCTTGTGTGATGATTCCCTCTCTGTTAGGGTCACTAGCCCTAGTCTGATGGCTGTGTTCCTAGACTGTGGTGGTAGGTAGGCTGCAGGTCATGGAGTACCTGCCCCACACCAGTGTGTCTTGTGATTAGGGTCCTAGAGTGCCCCCTGGTCACCTCTACAGAGCCGGCTCTCTGGCTGTAGCGGCCTAGCCCTCCACTGTCCCAGGTATGGCTGTGGGATCACCAGGCTACCACTGTCTCACTGTCTCTCAGCTCCAGGGTTCCTTCAGTCAGCTAAGGTGTATGTGGCTGCTGGGCATTGTCCTCCCACTCTTCCTCTGTCAAACTGTGGCTTTTCCCTCGCCTCCGGCTATGGAGCAAGCTTTCTCTCCTAGGAATGTAGCCTCTAGGACCCTTCCTCCTGGGAATTCTGCCTCTCACTAACTTACTTCTTCTTCTGCTCTTCTACTCACTCTGTGTGTTCCCGGGTTTTTTTTTTATCTACGGTGTCTCCCACTGGATCAGTGCTGCACTACACTCCACCCACACTTGCTTTTAACCCCTGCTACCCCTTGCCTAACCTAGAGTCCTAGGGGTAGGGTCGGGGTGTGTACCTGTGTGGGTGTTTTTCAGTCACTTGCCTTGCCTGGCTGCAGTTCACCCTGTGGCCGCCCTGGTCGCAGGGGCGCCTCAGATCCATTCTCCAAAGACTCCAATGTTAAAAGAATGGATCCAGCAGACATCAGTTCACCAACAGACAAAAAAGTTGCGTTTGCACAACTTTATTCCCAACAGATCTCTGCAGGATCTGTTCTAACGGATGATTATTGGACATGTGAACTCAGCTTAATACTCATGTGCTCCTCTCATGCTGTATATGGAGGAGCAACGCTCCATAGTCTCATGTTAATGTTACATAACTCCTACGGTTACCACGCTGAATTTCCTGTTAAGCGACAGTCTCAGGCCCTGGGTGTGACACTTAATAGCTGTGCACATAATACACATTATATTTAGACCATCCACCGATAAGAGGCACCAACCTGTAATTAAATCTTTACTAAACCAAGGGCACAGCAGCTATTAAGCAGCGCAGGGGGTTCCCATAATAGACTTTAATGACATCTCAGGCATATCATTATCAGAAGACACCGAGCTCTAGATCTAGACAATTGGGACCTGGTGATGATCAGAATAGATATCTGATGCATAAGTGAAGGCAGCCCTCCAGTATAAGGAATGGGGGGTACAGAAATCTGAGCTCACCCTCTAGCATGGGAAGTTTTAATGACGGCCACGAGTACAAATAAAGATCAGTAAGTTCTGATATCAATTGTGGCTAAGAATGTAAGGTCAGATATCCACTAAATTGTCTGGTGAAAAAAAGTTATTACCTGTCCGCAGGAGACGAGACAACTAAAGCTGCATTCACACGTTGCGTATTTGTGCATTTACGCAGCGCTTTTTTGCGCTTGCGTAAATGCAGTGAAACACGAAACTGGAAGCGCATGCGGTTTCGCTGAAATGCGTTCAGATGCTGCATATTTTAGCATTTTTTTGCGGACGTGGTTTCATTGCAAAGAGCGTCCACTAAAAGAATGACCAAGTCAATTCTCTGCGCCTTTTTCAGCACGCTTTTCACATAGGCCACATTATAAAACGGGCTCGGAAAAAGCACAGCCAAAAAATTGCAGCGTGTAAATACAGTTGCGCTTTTTTGCGCAAAACGTAAGAAAAAAACACACAACTGCATAAATACACGGCGAATACGCAGCGTGTGAACGTAGCCTTACTGTTCAGTGGAGGTCTGGCTGCTGTGACCCCAGTGATCAGCGACTTATCCTCATTATAAATTGGTTGCTCGACTGCCGATCCATTCATTCTCTATGGGGCTGCTGGAAGCAGACGAGCGCAGCTCTCAGGCCGGCTTCAGACTGCGTTTGAGATCCGATCCGTAGCTGTCCGCTTGAAGCAGACAGCCGCGGACCGGATCAGCACACAGGACTGGGGGGCTATTATGCCCTCCGATCCTGTGTGCAGCCGCACGCAGTTCCTGCTGCTGATAGGTGAGCACCGTGGGCGCCGCGGTCCTCACCTTTCAGCGGCTGCGACTGCACACAGGATCGGAGGGCATAGTAGCCCCCCAGTCCTGTGTGCTGATCCGGTCCGCGGCTGTCTGCTTCAAGCGGACAGCTACGGATCGGATCTCAAACGCAGTCTGAAGCCGGCCTCAGCGGCCACATAATGAATGGTACTTATCAAATTGATAATTAAAACTTGTTTTCACTGGACAATCCTTTTAAGGCCCCCTTCACACTGCGTTTTTTGCACATTCATGTGGATCCTTGAATTTGAAGGACGACACAGACAGGCACTGATCTGTGCCGATGGATGCCAACTGATGTCCACGGAAAGTTTTTTTTTAATGGATCCATCATCAGTACCAGGGATAGGGCTGGGAGGAGCTGGACCTTGCTTCTGAGCTCAATACAGCAAAACGGTTCTGATTCTGGGTACATGAAAAAAGCAAACACAAACATATCCCGGATAAAAATGACACAAACGGATGGCCATTCAGGACTAATGCGTGCCCATAGGGATACATGGGAGGCCAAAATGGATCCCTGGCTATTCGTTTCAACACAGATATGCATGGATCCCCAAAAATGCAGTGTGAAGGGGGCCTAAAGGAGCACCTGTTTATTGGATAGATAAAATGCGGATTGCTGTGCTCTGACCACTGGGACCCCAAATAATCCCCAAAACAAGTCTCTGCAGAGTCCGGTCAGAATAGAGAAGCACCGCTCCATTCATTCTCTACAGAATGCCGAAGATGGCCGAGTACAGCGAACATAGAGACATAAAAGAGCCCAGTTGTCAGGATCAGTGGGGGACCCTGTTGTCGGACCCCGATCAATCAGGAAGTTTCACCCAATTTATGGACAGGTGATAATATTTATTCATTTATGTAGCGCTATTAATTCCATAGTGATGGGAATAACCCTTTAGTACGACAGCCCATACATTCCTGTCTATGCATGTAGTGGTTTTTGGCACATGGCTTGTACAGGGGAAGCACATGGTTATAATCTGCCTCACCTATACTTACCAAGACACACAAACCACTATACTGTATACTGGAAGTCTTGTCAACAGGTTTTTAAGACAACAAGCTGCAAAGGTTAAAACATAGAATTGAGGGATGCCGGACTTGTCAAGGTCTGTTCTGTTGTTTTACTGGAATGTTTCTTTAAGCAACAGGACTGATCATTACTGGAACTATCATGCACGGCCGTCTCAATTGCCTCCTTCTCTTATTGATACCTCATTGTCAGTGTACATTCCCTATAGAGAACCTGGTGTGGGCGAGGCAGCTCCCAGCTCTGCTGCATAGCCAAATCCAAATGCGGATTGTGTCAGAACTGCTGCACCCAGTAATCCAAAGGCCCCGTTACATGGTACGAGATCGTGAAGATATCGCTCAAACGTCACGGGTTTGGAGTCGTTCAAGCAACATCGTTAGGACGTCGTTGCGTGTAACACTGAGATATGGTTACGATAAATCGTTGGGTCGTTGATCGCAGATTTGTGAACATGTTCTCAAATCAGATGATCCTCAATCAGCCAACCTGCTGCATCGTTGTGTGTGACACCGCGATAACGATGTCGTTAACGACTTCGCCCATTCACATCAGTGAACAAGTATCGTTCGCTGGGTTGTGCGAACGATACCTGGTCACTACATCTTTGGTGCATCGTCCACAATATCCAGACGTGTGACAGCTCACTAACGATCTCAAAAAGATGTCCTAACGACCGCGCTCCCATGAGATTATTGGTGAGATCGTTACAACATTGAAGCGTGTAATGGTACCTTAAATGATACATCGTTGGACTGAGGGTCTATTTGCCTACATCATGCTGCTCTCAGATGAGGTAGCAAAAACCTACTGACAGATTCCCTTTAAAAGATTTTTGCTATACAAGAGGAGGGCAGCATGCTGCAGGTGCTAAAAGACAAAAAGCAACTGTACTTCTCTTATCAATGTGTATGGTATTGTTTATGTAAACTAAAGGTTTTCCTAACCTGTGATTACCATTACAGGGCTACAATGTCACATGCACAGCAGTCTGACACGCCCCCCATGCTGTGATTGACACCTCACAGTGAATGTACAATCTCTATACAGGGCCTGGTGTGGGCGGGGGCAGCTCTCCCACATGGCTAAATCTAAATACTGTGATTGTGTCAGAATGGCTGTAGGCAGTAATCTATAATGGTGGGTTTACACACACCAATTTCTGTGTCCAATATCTGAACAGATCTCTGGTTGCAGTGAAATCATGGACACATAATTCCATTTTGTGGCTGTGTACAAATGGAACAATGTGTCCATGATTTCACTGCAACCAGAGATCTGTTCAGATATTGGAAACAGAAATTGGTGTGTGTAAACCCACCATAAATGTGCTGGAAGAGACAAGGTGCAAATAGGGTCTATGATAAGATTAGGTCAATGAATAGATGGAGGTTCACCTGTGCAGGTTGTGGGAGTCACAGCCAACTATTTCAGCATGTACTCAGGAGCGCTGCAGCCACCATGAGGAGATAAACTATAGAAGGAATTGGTGTATACGCCAGGCTGTCAGGGATCAGTCATACGAGTCCAGTGATATATGATGGTGATTTTAATAACCTGGTTCTTGATTTTAACTGAAGGAGCATGTCCGTAATAAAGAAATCACCATCATATATCACTGGATCAGGGGTGGATTAAGGGTAGCCAGGGCCCCGAGCTGTTCAGACTCTGTGGGCCCCCGGGTCATGTGAATGGAGGTCATCATATACCTGAAACAGGTTATTCCAGAAAAATAGTTGCTGAGTGAAACTATAACCTGTCAAACATCCATTGATCTAATCAGCGTGAGCACGAGCCTTACAAAATCTGAGCGAAAACCTCACCAAATACTCAGCGTGTGCATGAGGCCTTACAAATACTGAGGTAACAACTCACCAAATACTCAGCGTGTGCACGAGGCCTTACAAATACTGAGGCACAACCTCACCAAATACTCAGCGTATGCACAGGGCCTTACAAATACTGAGGTATAACCTCACCAAATACTCAGCGTGTGCACGAGGCCTTACAAATACTGAGGTATAACCTCACCAAATACTCAGCGTGTGCACAGGGCCTTACAAATACTGAGGCATAACCTCACCATATACTCAGCATGTGCATGAGGCCTTACAAATACTGAGGTAAAAACTCACCAAATACTCAGCGTGTGCACGAGGCCTTACAGATACTAAGGTAAAACCTCACCAAATACTCAGTGTGTGCTCGAGGCCTTACAAATAGAGGTAAAACCTCACCAAATACTCAGCGTGTGCTCGAGGCCTTACAAATAGAGGTGAAACCTCACCAAATACTCAGCGTGTGCTCGAGGCCTTACAAATAGAGGTGAAACCTCACCAAATACTCAGCGTGTGCACCCAGAGCCTCCATGTTGGATAGACACTTGTGAAATGCCTCTACATGCTGTGTGCCCCTCAATCAGTATATTTTGCTTGAATCATGTATGTATGGACTCCATACATACATGATCCAAGGAAAATATCCACATATTGGGGCAGGACACACACATCATGTAGAGGCATTTCACATGTGTCTATCCAACATGGAGGCGCAGTGGGTGCACAATGTAATCAGGGATAAGGGAACAGGAAGACAGTGCCTCACTAGCATTAACCCCAGGGGTGCAAGTGCCAGGAAAAGGTACTACTGCTCCACCTAAACAGCATAGCGGGTGCACAAGCTGATGTTAATCAAGATAGTAGTGAGGCACAGATAAATAAGGCAGCGATAGGCTCACCTTCCGTGTGGGTGCTCTAGAAAAACGAATCTATATATTATATGAGCTAGGCACACCAAATCATCATAATAAAAAAAAAATTACGAAACAATCTCTTTTATGTTCACAATTGTTTTATTGTTACCGTATATACTCGTGTATAAGCCGAGTTTTTCAGCCCAAAAATTGGGCTGAAAAGTCCCCCCTCGGCTTATACACGGGTCATACGGTATGCTGTGTGGGGGGGGGGCTGTGACCGGGGGCTGGAGGAGGCAGGAGGGGGCCGCGGTGACCGCATGCGGTCACGTGGGGCCGCCTCATTAGTGCAATGAATATGCACGGCATCCCCCCGTCCATCAGCGGCGGGGGGATGCCGTGCATATTGCACTGCACAGCCCCCCTCCTTAATATGGCTCCCCCGGTAGTAATAAACAGCCCCCCCTCCTTATCACGTCCCCCCCAGGCTGCGGCAGCTGTTAAAATAACAAACACTGTATACATCACCTTCCGACGCAGCTCTCCGCTCCTCCGGTCCTGTGCCCTCCGCTCGCCGGCTTCTTCTTCCTTGATGTGCCGGTGTCATGTGACCGGGCGCAGGAGATGACGTCATTTCCTGCGTGCGGTCACAGAAGTCGGCACATCAAGGAAGAAGAAGCCGGCGAGCGGAGGGCAGAGGACCGGAGGAGCGGAGAGCTGCGTCGGAAGGTGATGTATACAGTGTTTGTTATTTTAACAGCTGCCGCAGCCTGGGGGGGACGTGATAAGGAGGGGGGGCTGTTTATTACTACCGGGGCTGCTGGATACTACACTGGGGCTGCAATACCACTGGGGCTGCTGTATATAGGGGCTGCAGTACCACTGGGGCTGCTGTATATAGGGGCTGCAGTACCACTGGGGCTGCAATACCACTGGGGCTGCTGTATACAGGGGCTGTATACTACCACTGGGACTGCAATACCACTGGGGCTGCTGTATATAGGGGCTGCAGTACCACTGGGGCTGCAATACCACTGGGGCTGCTGTATACAGGGGCTGTATACTACCACTGGGGCTGCAATACCACTGGGGCTGCTGTATATAGGGGCTGTATACTACCACTGGGGCTGCAATACCACTGGGGCTGCTGTATATAGGGGCTGCAGTACCACTGGGGCTGCAATACCACTGGGGCTGCTGTATACAGGGGCTGTATACTACCACTGGGGCTGCTGTATATAGGGGCTGCAATACCACTGGGGCTGCAATACCACTGGGGCTGCTGTATATAGGGGCTGCTGTATACACCACTGGGGCTGCAATACCACTGGGGCTGCTGTATATAGGGGCTGCAATACCACTGGGGCTGCTGTATATAGGGGCCCTGCATTACTGGGGCTGCAATACCACTGGGGCTGCTGTATATAGGGGCTGCAATACCACTGGGGCTGCAATACCACTGGGGCTGCTGTATATAGGGGCTGCTGTATACACCACTGGGGCTGCAATACCACTGGGGCTGCTGTATATAGGGGCTGCAATACCACTGGGGCTGCTGTATATACCACTGGGGGCTGCTGTATATTATACTGCTGGGGCCTGTATACCACTGCTGGGGGCTGTATACCTGTGCTGGGGTCCACCCTCGGCTTATACGCGAGTCAATAGATTTTTCCCAGGTTTTGGGGGCAAAAGTAGGGGGGTCGGCTTATACACGGGTCGGCTTATACACGAGTATATACGGTACTTTTTTCACATCAAGTGTTTGCAAAATAAAGATTTACGTTAACGTTTCTGCCACTGGAGGAATAAGATGCGATAGAATGAGGGATTACAACAAGTGTTGATTATAATTAATTTACTAATATAATAACCTCATTTTGTTTTCAAAAAATTTTTTTCCCCTTGTAGATATAACACTTGGTGGTGGTTTTCTATGAATATATAATATTGGATTATTATTCTATTTTTCTTATATATGGGAATATTCTCCTTTTCATATAACTAATAGTATTATCTATTTTTATACTAATAAAATTCATATAGATTGTAATAGGACATTTAGGGTATGTGCCCACAGGGCGTTTTTGCTGCGGTTTTCCTGCGTTTTCCGCTTGCAGAAAACCCTTGGTTTTATGTTAATGTATGCTAATCTGTTCCTGCGGTTGGGCTTCCCAGCAAAACCAATGTGTTTTCAAAAACGCAGTGCACACACATTGGTTTTGCAAGTGTCAAGAACTGTCAAATACCTGCGTTTTTGGTGCGGATAGCAAAGAATGGACATGTCAATTCTTTTTTGCGTTTTTGGTGCAGTCAATGGGTATAACGCAGGAAAAACGCAGCTATCAAAAACGCAGCTATCAAAAACGCAGTAAAAACGCGCAAAAAACGCGCAAAAAACGCAGACAAGATCATAGCATTTCTCCTGTCAAGGACTCTAGGATCCTCAGGTTTTCCTGCGTTCTGGACTGCAGCAAAAACGCCCTGTGGGCACATACCCTTACATGGTAAGATATTAATTACTGCTTTTTTTGTTTCCAGATGCACTACTGATTTGATCCATTAGAGGGAGCTAGATGGCTTACAGATTTTTTTCCTATGTTTAAAACCATGCGATACGCGGTTTACTTTAATTTCTAACTTCTACTCCAACTTTTCTTACTGCGCATGCGCAAGCGTGCGTGTCAAATACTCCTCTATGCGTTCCATAGGGCGGAAGTGACGTCGCGTCTATGTCCCGCCTTTTCTCTATAAATACCAGCGCTTTACTGAATAGCGCCGCACACCACTGAGGGCACCACAATGTTCACATCAGGTAAATGAAGGCTGACATTCTCTTTGAGCATAGACTGAGTATATGATTGTGTACTATACTGATAGAGGAATTTTACCTTTGTTATTAGGTTAAATGGGCATTTCCCACTACATTGGTATGTATTTATGCGGTCAATTGACTCTGCTTGAATAGAAGGAACATGTGTGTAATGTTTTGGACATTTATCCTTGAATATTATGGATAGAATAATACACAGGTAGTATAGAAAATAATTTTGTAAGGTAGATTCATTAATTTAGTTTAATATTAAAGGAGAGTTTCTTTATATACAGACTGAAAGTCTACATCCACCAGACGGCTATATAGCAAAAAGATACATATGTCATATATGACCTCCAAGGTACTGTTTTTATAATTTATGGTTATTATAAGAGTTATGAGATACAATAGTATATTGAGAGATATGATTTTAGTCTTTGATTTTTCATTGGAGAGATTATGGATATATGATAAATCAGTTCCATGTAGGTTAGAACTTTATCATGGAGGTTTTTGTTAAATATTTATCTTCCAATAATTTCACTAGAGAAATAAGTTGATAGTATAATTTATTCATTTATTTGAATCCTAGGTCATGATTGATAGACCATTATAACATAGTCTATAGTGGAACACAAGTCAAAAATATATAGGTAAAATATACAAAACACTTTTTCTTTTTACCTGTTGAGATATTCTTCACACATTTTTTTCTTTTCATTCTTTCTTTTTTGAGATGGACCTTTATATATGTCCTGTGCACTGTTGTGTTTTTCTATTTATTGAAACATCATATTTATTCAATTTTCCACCAAAGTTTTCTTCCAACAAAAATAGTTTACATTCGGTATAATCATAATATACAAAATCAGAGCAAGACAATCATACAAAAATTAAACAAACATTAATATAGACATTTTTGCATGTCAAATCGGTGTATTTATCATATAACAAAAACCACAATGCTCCCAAATCTCCAAGTAATATCTAAGTGCCGCAAGGTATGGGCAAGGACCCCTCCAATACCACCTACTCAAGGCTTTGTGTCTCAATATCTAATACCGTTTATATTCCAGCGGTGGATGTACGAGACCTTGCCATCTTATAAATCTATCTGTAAGTGTGAGTCCCTATCTTTACTCCCCTATAACATATTTCTTATCCTACATCTAGTCGTCCCAAAGCCCCCCCTAATTCCTCCAGAAGGTACCATGAAGTGTCTTTAAGTGGGACCATGATATGACGTATCGCTTCCCCTGACGTCTTGGCTTCTATGAAGCTCCTCCATTTCTCCATGAAGGCCACCATCATCGCCTCCTTATCTCTTAGCACCTCTCGTCTATCTATTTCCAGCGCTCTGTCCAAGCCCATCACCATGTCAGACTCTCCCGGTAAATCCGGTCGTAGCCAGAAAAGGAGTAGCAGGCGTTTCGCTAACAGCATAAGGACATGAGCCAAACGCAAGGCCCCTCTGTGACTCCCAGGCGTCTCCAAGTCCTGGAATATCCATTTCGAGGGTTCCATAGCATAGTGATATTTACAGTAACTATAGAGCAGGGCATCTACCATGCTCCAGAATACTTGGACCTTAGGGCATTTCCATATACCATGTATCATATCAGTTTTTTCCCGCTGACATTTTGGGCAATTAAGTAGGCGATCTGGATTGGATACAGAACGCGGGAAGTTAAATCCGTATACCATCGCATGAATGGTGCGGAAATGTGAATCTCTCCACTGTTCACTGGAAACATAGCGCCGTACTTTATCCCACCCTGTCAAAATACTGTCCTGCACTGAGTCATCCTCCAAATATCTCCTCCACACGGAGAACAATCCCGAGTCCCCACTCGGTGACAGAATGACCCTAAGTTCCCTATATATGGAAGAGATGCTCAGCTGCGAAGATTCCATGTTAATTAGCCTGTCACAAACGTTTGGGGACAGTTCCTTGGATACATCACGTAGTCGTGCCATGACGTGATTTTTTATTTGCATATATTGGAGACCCTGTGTCCCCCCCAGTCCAAAATTGCCCAGAATCTCCAACCCCGTCATCCAACGTCCTTCCGTCTTATGTAGCAGATCGCCCATCTTCAACACCCCCTTCCTTCTCCAGTCTCTGAATAGTGCGTTGTCACGTCCCATAGTAAAGTCAGGGAAGGCCCATGGATTAAGATGTTTAGAGACCCTCCAGGACAGGCCACATTTCTTCCTGACCGCCTTCCATGCCGCAATTGTGTTCTTGCAGACAACGGCTGACTTGATATGAGGCGGAATGCTTGCTAGGGATGAATGTAGGAGGGAACAACGGTCCCAAGGGGCACAGAATTCCACCTCAAGTGGGCCAGCAGAATATCTGTTAGCAGCTGTGATCCACTCTACTACGTGCCGCAGCAAACATGCCAGATTATAACCCCTCAAGTTAGGTAAGTTCGTACCCCCCTCAGCTCGCGGTAACATCAACGTACCCAGACGAAGTCTAGGTCTCTTTCCCTTCCACACGAACATGGAGAATGCCCTGTTAATCCTACGTACGTCAACATGTTTCAACAGTAGGGGAATCGTTTGTAAAGGATAGAGAAGTCGGGCAAATCTTACCATCTTTACTAAATGACATCGACCCAACAGGGAAAGTGGAAGATTTGCCCACCTTTTCAGTTCCTGTTCAATTTTGTCAAAAAGTGGGGAGTAATTAAGGGTGTAGACCTGGCTCGGTGTCCTGCCTAACTGGATCCCTAGGTATTTGATGTGAGAGTTGGCCAACGGAATTCCCAATGCATTCGCAGTTTCCCTTAAAGCTCCCCCCCCTCTAATACTCAGTATTTCGCATTTTCGTCTGTTTAAGGAAAACCCTGCAAAGATTCCAAATGACTCAATGCCCCTAATCAACATAGGCAGATCATTTTCCGGGTTATCCAAAAAGAGAACGATATCATCTGCGAACAGAGCAGATTTCACCTCGCAGCGTCCCACTTTAATTCCTGAAAATGGGCTAGCATTATTAATGTATCTCGCCAGGGGCTCCAGGGCTATATTAAACAATAGAGGCGATAGTGGGCACCCCTGCCGAGTCCCTTTCTGTAGCGGAAATTTCGGTGACAGGAAGCCCGGGGTGTGCACCCTCGCAGTAGGGTTAGAATAAAGATTAGAAATAAAGCTACGAAATCTGCCCTCTATGCCCATTCTATTCATACCAGATCCAGCCATGGCCACCGGACATTATCAAACGCCTTTTCTGCGTCCAAGATGACCATGGCCGGATCTTTCCCCTCCTGTCTGGCACTATTTCGCACCACGTCCAACACCAATAACGCCTTGCGGATGTTAGTCACTGCGGAACGCCCTTTAACAAACCCAGACTGGTGAGCCTCAATGAGTTCTGGGAGGACCTGGGCCAGCCTATCTGCCATTATTTTAGATAGAAGTTTAAGGTCCACATTTACGAGAGATATAGGCCTGTAATTTGCCGGATTTTCTCTATCTTTATCTCCTTTGGGCAACAATTTAATATAGGCCATATTCGTGTCGTCAGGTATAGGGTCACCCATGGTAAATCTATTAAACATCCCCGTCAGTGTCGGGGTCACCTCCTCTCTCAGGATTTTATAAAACTCCCCCGTATAACCGTCTGGGCCTGGTGCCTTATTAGTACCCAATTTCCTGATGGCTGAGTCGACCTCGGATTCCGATATGGGTTTGTTAAGAACGTCCAGATCTGCTTCCGAGATCGAGTCAAGGTGTATCTTTCGTAACCATTCTTCTCCTCCCGACATTTGTTCTCCCTGTACTCTATAAAGCTTTCGATAAAAGTCTCCCAGTACATTATTAATGTCTTTTGGGCTAGTAACCACTTCCCCACCCTGACGACGTAGTCCCATAATCGGATTAGGTAATCTGCGACCCCTAGCCAGGTTCGCCAGTAACTTCCCCGCCTTATCGCCAAATCTATTTAGATCCACGTCCAGCTGACCACGTATCATGATTTCCCTGGTCTCTGCCAATCTGTCAAAATCTTTCTTCGCCTCTGTCCATTTCTGTCTGTCGGACTGATTACATGTAAGGCGGAATGTCCTGTAAGCGTCTGTGACTTTCGCGCTGGCCACTGAGTACTGTTCTGTCAGCTTCTTCTTTTGTGTTAAAGTATGAGCAATAATTTGTCCTCTAACCACTGCCTTCCCCGCTCCCCAGAACAACGTATGGTCATCTTTGTGGGCCGTGTTATCTCTCGAGAACTCAAGCCACCATTCTTTAAGTCTGGTCCTAAAGTCTCCCAGTTTCGACAGATGTGAGGGAAAGCGCCACAGGATGTCCGATCCTTTAGGTTGAACATCAAGGATGTCCAAAGACACCGGACTGTGGTCTGAGATGACCATTGGCTCAATCTCTGCACCCTCTATGGATCGCAACATTTTCGTATTCGCCAGGAACATATCTAATCGTGACCAAGACGAGTGGGGGTACGAGTAATGAGTATATTCCAACTCCTGTGGGTGTAGAGTTCGCCACACATCTGCCAAACCCAAAGAACTCACCATGTCAGCTAATGCTCCTCCCCGCCTAGGTGCTCCTATAAGACCGGAAGTCCCGTAGGTATCCCTCCTCCTATCCAAATCTTCAGTCATTACTTCGTTAAAGTCGCCTCCAATTATTATATTTGGTTCACTATCCTCCAACCACCTCGTCTGTAAATCTCTAAGGAACTGACCCGCTATGCATGTAGTGGTTTTTGGCACATGGCTTGTACAGGGGAAGCACATGGTTATAATCTGCCTCACCTATACTTACCAAGACACACAAACCACTATACTGTATACTGGAAGTCTTGTCAACAGGTTTTTAAGACAACAAGCTGCAAAGGTTAAAACATAGAATTGAGGGATGCCGGACTTGTCAAGGTCTGTTCTGTTGTTTTACTGGAATGTTTCTTTAAGCAACAGGACTGATCATTACTGGAACTATCATGCACGGCCGTCTCAATTGCCTCCTTCTCTTATTGATACCTCATTGTCAGTGTACATTCCCTATAGAGAACCTGGTGTGGGCGAGGCAGCTCCCAGCTCTGCTGCATAGCCAAATCCAAATGCGGATTGTGTCAGAACTGCTGCACCCAGTAATCCAAAGGCCCCGTTACATGGTACGAGATCGTGAAGATATCGCTCAAACGTCACGGGTTTGGAGTCGTTCAAGCAACATCGTTAGGACGTCGTTGCGTGTAACACTGAGATATGGTTACGATAAATCGTTGGGTCGTTGATCGCAGATTTGTGAACATGTTCTCAAATCAGATGATCCTCAATCAGCCAACCTGCTGCATCGTTGTGTGTGACACCGCGATAACGATGTCGTTAACGACTTCGCCCATTCACATCAGTGAACAAGTATCGTTCGCTGGGTTGTGCGAACGATACCTGGTCACTACATCTTTGGTGCATCGTCCACAATATCCAGACGTGTGACAGCTCACTAACGATCTCAAAAAGATGTCCTAACGACCGCGCTCCCATGAGATTATTGGTGAGATCGTTACAACATTGAAGCGTGTAATGGTACCTTAAATGATACATCGTTGGACTGAGGGTCTATTTGCCTACATCATGCTGCTCTCAGATGAGGTAGCAAAAACCTACTGACAGATTCCCTTTAAAAGATTTTTGCTATACAAGATGAGGACAGCATGCTGCAGGTGCTAAAAGACAAAAAGCAACTGTACTTCTCTTATCAATGTGTATGGTATTGTTTATGTAAACTAAAGGTTTTCCTAACCTGTGATTACCATTACAGGACTACAATGTCACATGCACAGCAGTCTGACACGCCCCCCATGCTGTGATTGACACCTCAAAGTGAATGTACAATCTCTATACAGGGCCTGGTGTGGGCGGGGGCAGCTCTCCCACATGGCTAAATCTAAATACTGTGATTGTGTCAGAATGGCTGTAGGCTGTAATCTATAAATGTGCTGGAAAAGATAAGGTGCAAATAGGGTCTATGATAAGATTAGGTCAATGAATAGATGGAGGTTCACCTGTGCAGGTTGTGGGAGTCACAGCCAACTATTTCAGCAGGTACTCAGGAGCGCTGCAGCCACCATGAGATAAACTATAGAAGGAATTGGTGTATACGCCAGGCTGTCAGGGATCAGTCATACGAGTCCAGTGATATATGATGGTGATTTTAATAACCTGGTTCTTGATTTTAACTGAAGGAGCATGTCCGTAATAAAGAAATCACCATCATATATCACTGGATCAGGGGTGGATTAAGGGTAGCCAGGACCCCGAGCTGTTCAGACTGTGGGCCCCCGGGTCATGTGACGGGGTCATCTTATACCTGAAACAGGTTATTCCAGAAAAATAGTTGCTGAGTGAAACTATAACCTGTCAAACATCCATTGATCTAATCAGCGTGAGCACGAGCCTTACAAAATCTGAGCGAAAACCTCACCAAATACTCAGCGTGTGCACGAGGCCTTACAAATACTGAGGTATAACCTCACCAAATACTCAGCGTGTGCACAGGGCCTTACAAATACTGAGGCATAACCTCACCAAATACTCAGCGTGTGCACAGGGCCTTACAAATACTGAGGCATAACCTCACCATATACTCAGCATGTGCATGAGGCCTTACAAATACTGAGGTAACAACTCACCATATACTCAGCGTGTGCACGAGGCCTTACAAATACTGAGGTAAAAACTCACCAAATACTCAGCGTGTGCACGAGGTCTTACAGATACTAAGGTAAAACCTCACCAAATACTCAGTGTGTGCTCGAGGCCTTACAAATAGAGGTAAAACCTCACCAAATACTCAGCGTGTGCTCGAGGCCTTACAAATAGAGGTGAAACCTCACCAAATACTCAGCGTGTGCTCGAGGCCTTACAAATAGAGGTGAAACCTCACCAAATACTCAGCGTGTGCACCCACTGCGCCTCCATGTTGGATAGACACATGTGAAATGCCTCTACATGCTGTGTGCCCCTCAATCAGTATATTTTGCTTGAATCATGTATGTATGGACTCCATACATACATGATCCAAGGAAAATACCCACATATTGGGGCAGGACACACACATCATGTAGACGTCATTCCCTGCGACGAGCACAGAAACCGGAAGACGCCGCATGAAGATGGAGGATCGCAGACGGCAGAGACGAGCGGGTGCGAGCGGCGCGCGGACAGCGGACACTGATAAGTATAGTTTGCTTTTCAGGTGACCGGAGAGACGCTGGGGGGGCCCTGGATTACTGGGGCCCTGTATACTACCGCTGGGGCTGTATATACTACCGCTGGGGCTGCAATCTACTACCACTGGGGCTGTATATACTGCTGGGGCCCTGTATACTACCGCTGGGGCTGCAATCTACTACCACTGGGGCTGTATATACTACCACTGGGGCTGTATATACCACTGGGGCTGTATATACTGCTGGGGCCCTGTATACTACCGCTGGGGCTGCAATCTACTACCACTGGGGCTGTATATACTACCACTGGGGCTGTATATACTGCTGGGGCCCTGTATACTACCACTGGGGCTGTATAAACCACTGGGGCTGTATATACTGCTGGGGCCCTGTATACTACCACTGGGGCTGTATATACCCTCGGGGCCCTGTATACTACCACTGGGGCTGTATAAACCACTGGGGCTGTATATACTGCTGGGGCCCTGTATACTACCACTGGGGCTGTATATACTACCACTGGGGCTGTATATACCTCTGGGGCCCTGTATACTACCACTGGGGCTGTATAAACCACTGGGGCTGTATATACTGCTGGGGCCCTGTATACTACCACTGGGGCTGTATATACTACCACTGGGGCTGTATATACTACTAGGGCTGCGTCTATACTACCACTGGGGCTGTATATACCTCTGGGGCCCTGTATACTACCACTGGGGCTGTATAAACCACTGGGGCTGTATATACTGCTGGGGCCCTGTATACTACCACTGGGGCTGTATATACTACCACTGGGGCTGTATATACCTCTGGGGCCCTGTATACTACCACTGGGGCTGTATAAACCACTGGGGCTGTATATACTGCTGGGGCCCTGTATACTACCACTGGGGCTGTATATACTACCACTGGGGCTGTATATACTACTAGGGCTGCGTCTATACTACCACTGGGGCTGTATATACCTCTGGGGCCCTGTATACTACCACTGGGGCTGTATAAACCACTGGGGCTGTATATACTGCTGGGGCCCTGTATACTACCACTGGGGCTGTATATACTACCACTGGGGCTGTATATACCTCTGGGCCCTGTATACTACCACTGGGGCTGTATAAACCACTGGGGCTGTATATACTACCACTGGGGCTGTATATACTACCACTGGGGCTGTATATACTACTAGGGCTGCGTCTATACTACCACTGGGGCTGTATATACTACTGGGGCTGTATATACTACTGGGGCTGCGTGTATACTACCACTGGGGCTGCTGTATCTAACTCTGGGACTGGTGTATATCACACTGCTGGGGGCTGTATACTTGTGCTAGGGTCCACCCTCGGCTTATACACGAGTCAATAGATTTTCCCAGGTTTTGGGGGCAAAAGTAGGGGGGTCGGCTTATACACGGGTCGGCTTATACACGAGTATATACGGTAAGTTGATAGTATAACTTATTCATTTATTTGAATCCTAGGTCATGATTGATAGACCATTATAACATAGTCTATGGTGGAACACTAGTCAAAAATATATAGGTAAAATATACAAAACACTTTTTCTTTTTACCTGTTGAGATATTCTTCACACATTTTTTTCTTTTCATTCTTTCTTTTTCTTCTTTTTTGAGATGGATCTTTATATATGTCCTGTGCACGTGTGTGTGTTTTTCTATTTAGATCGCATGTTACTATACATAAGTGGATTGTAAAGAATATGAGTTTATGTGATCTTCTTCAACCCTGACATATTGTTTTTTCTTTTCAATTTTTTGCATTAAGATTCTTGAAGAAGGCCGAAACGTTAACGTAAATCTTTATTTTGCAAACACTTGATGTGAAAAAAGTAACAATAAAACAATTGTGAACATAAAGGGATTGTTTTGTAAAAAAAAATTTATTATGATTTGGTGTGCCTAGTTCATATAATATATAGTAGTGAGGCACAGACACAGCACAGCAGCAGGACAAGATCAACATATCACTGACTCACTCACTGTCTGTCAGGCACGTTCCCTCCTCTGTGCTGGCCTGTGACTGTGCTGAACTAGGTGGTGACCAGTCTCTCTCTTTAAAGGGATCCTGTCACCTTTAGAACGCCTCCTAAGCTAGAAAAACATGTCCCTGCAGCATCCCATCACTAATCTCACACTCTTTTTGTCTCCTAAAAGCATCCTGTGAAAGTGCATAAAAACGTTTTAATACTCACTCATTAGTGATTATAATTAGCAGGGGCTATATTCTTTAGCCCTTAGGGCGTGTTGTTTTTGCAGCCTGAATGATCCAGCCCTCTCTATGCAGCTTCTGCTGTGATGTGGAGCTGAAGGCAGGACTAATGATTTGCATTCTGTGAGTGACAGAGAGGGGGGAGGGTAATGCCTGCACAAGCAAAGCAGCACAGAGAGAGAGGGTGGATCATTTAGTCTGCAAAACAACACGCCCTAATGGCTAAAGAATATAGCCCCTGATAATTATAATCACTAATGAGTATTAAATAGTTTTTATGCACTTTCACAGAATGCTTTTAGGAGACAAAAGAAGTGTGAGATTAGTGATAATAGGAGGACTGGAGTCTGGAGAGAAGGCGCAGCTGCCAAGGATTGAGCAGGCCAGCGGCAGAATGAGCCGCTCTGCTCCTCTTTGGCAGCGTGAGTAGGGGGCTACGTGAGTGCTCTCCTCCTGCAGTGTTTTGCAACGTCCTCCTGCACGTCTATGTCATGACGTGAGGAAGAGGGGGGGCAGTAGAACCACTGTCAGAGTGCGGCAGGGGTGTGGATAGTCTGTCACAACAGTGGCGGATTATAATGAGGCAATTTATCCTGGGTTGCTGGGCCCCCCACAGCATTTGGCCCTGGGCTACCGCCCAGATTAACCTCATTATAATCTGCCACTGCACTGAATTCTTATGACTGATCTCTGACAGCTTGGCGTTTACACTAATACCTTCTATAGCCAGTAATCTGTGTGATACATCGTTGGACTCTTTGCCTACGTTCTGTTGCTGTCAGATGAGGTAGCAAAATCCTGCTGACAGATTCCCTGTAATTAACTCAAGAATGCATAAAACTTCACAAAGAATGGATGTGTTGTTCTCTGCTATCGTCATCTGTTTCATCCGCAGCTCCTTTATATCAAGGGCCATGGGACCTCAGTGATCAGACCCTCATCCCTTGAATAGGTAGTAAGTGCGGATTACCAAAATCTCCTTTAATATGGTCTATCAATGTGGAATCGGTGGGTGTGAGCATAGTCCCTTTTAGGCTGGGGCTTACACTACAATATTAAAAAAAAAAAAAATCAGTCCCATTCTCATCCAGAAAATTGTGACTTTTTTATTCTCATTTGTCATTCGCATGCAATCTCCTTTTTTTTTTTATACAGCAGCAATTATTATTTACAGTTTTCAATGCTACAGAACTGCAATGTATCTGTAAAAAACGGATGCTGTACTGTGGCTCCATATGGCACCCAATTTTTTTTCTCACACCTGTCTGATTTTGGAGTGAAATCGCAGCATTGTGCAATTTTTTTTCTCACTCCAAATCAGTATGAGAAAAAAAAAAGGTTATTCTGCCCTGTGTTATTCAGTAACATTGGTATGAGTGAATCCTTTTTGTTTATCGATTTGCACTCGTCTGATTTATGCTGTGGTGTGAGCGAGGACTTATAGAGGAAATATTAAGCATTTTCTCTACCCTATAAAATGCGATATACATTAAGGTGACCAAAAAAAGGATAATTGCAAGATCAAGTTCTGTTACCATCAAAAGAGCCGCAAAAACAGAGAAGGGGCCGGGCTCATTTCAATAATGCTTCACATAGACCTTCATTACAGCAGAGCCTCATTATTACACGACTTTCTTCTGCTATGAATTTCTCATACACTACGACACAGCTTACAACAATAAATGAGCAGAAATAGAGATTGTACCTATTCTTTATTTGATATAAAATACATTTTAGTGTAATAACTTTGGGGTCTTTGGTTATTTAACTCACATAAATTAATAATATAGAACTAAAAACACTTGGATACCTCCACAGGGTACACCTGTTTGGGGCTGTTCACACATTGCGCATTTTCGAGCGCTTTTTTACTAGCGCTTTTCAAAAATGCGCAATGTGCCTTTTGTCTGCCAGCAAAGTGAATGGGAAATTCACTTTGCCGTACAGACACTGCGTATACATATCACATGACCGTGAGCGGCCAATCAGTGCCCAAGACGTCATCAATGACGTCATGCAAGGTCCTGTCGATCGGTACCTGGCCTTGGCTCTGCACCGGAGAGCACGAAAAGGTGTTGGAAAGGGTAAGTATTCATTCTTTATCATTTTTAATACATTTAGCTTTATTTAATTTTGATTTCGCAGTGTAGATTAATACACTGTGAAATCGGGGGCTGGCAGACATGTCACAGAGGGGAGGAGGAACAAAATTCTTCTTCACCCTTTGTGACATCACTTCTACCCCGGGACGTGCTGTGTGAACAGCACTGATTTTTTTGCATTTTTTTGCCGGGTGCAAAATGCTGATAAAAGTGCCCGCGTAAAAAAAAAAAAATGAAAAAAGCGCTGTGTGTGTGAACATAGCCTTAGAGACTACGCAATATTTTCTTACAGTGGAGATAATCACACCAAAAGTTTAATCAGAATTAAAGGGAGCCAGTCCTGGAAAAAGAACAATAGGAACCAGCAGATAAAGGGTTAATATGTGTAGGTTAATAGCATTCTTACACGTGCAGCCGCCGGACTGTGAGCCCCACTGCCACGGGGGGTTGGGGAGAAAAGATCTTTATCTCCCCGGCAGCCTTGGGCTTTCAGTCATAGGGGTTCGGTTTCAGCCACTGACTGACCGCCGGCTCAGCATTGCATCCGTGCACAGCCGGCTGTCGGTCAGGGCCAGAACGTGGATAGAATCACTTCTCACTCTGCACTTAGCGGTTAGCTATTAACTTGAGCTAAATAGCTGCTACATTCATTTCACCTCCATTATTGCATTTTGCTGTCTATGCTTAGTTTCAAGCTTTTCTCATGTGTTTGATTTCCTCCCAATAATACTAGATGTGAGTTCTGTATGTTCTGGATGTGGCCGCCTTCACTAGATCTCTAGTATTAGCACAGCTTCATGTCTCACAGATTTCCCTTTCTAGAAGCCACAAGGAATCTCTTCTCCTTCATGCTAACAGACACTGATGTTTAAAGGGAACCTGTCATATTGCATAACACTATTAACTTGGTAAAAGTGTGGCTCCAAAGTGAAAATTAACTTTATTCCTCCCGGGAGGTGCTGACTTCCAGTCATACAGGCATTTATCAGTACAATGGCAGCGCCAGCACTAGGACTGACAGCCAGCTCTGCAATACATGAGTGCTGTGACTGTAGCCACACCAACACACCTGTATGATTTAAAGCCGGTGGCTCCTGGGAGAAATAAAGTTTACTCTCTCCTTGGTGCTGCACTTTCAGGAATCTTTCTAACACTATTAACCTGCAAATTAACCGCACATCTGCAGGTCAATAGCATTATCCGACATGACAGGTTTCCTGTACTATCCCAGCAGAGGTACACAGCTTTTGGGATTAACCTGCTCTACCTTGTGTGCTCTTCTCACCATCTACACTCTGATATGTACAGCTTGTGTAGTCTGTCCTCCACGACATCTTAGATGCTTTCTCCCTTTATGGTCAGCCATTTACGACCTCTTTCCGTTAATGGCTACCATATCTAAAACTATTGTGTGTCATCAGTGATTTTCATCAATGCATAACTAAATTACAAACCTTCTCCTATCCTTTGCAAAATGGATCGCGAAGTGTAAATGGATTATACAATTATTCTATCCGTGAGCTCTACGTGATTTACAAGGATCAATAGACTTGTATTGGCACTTTTCATCCATCACACCAGAAAAAAAAAAACAGACAGCCCCATAAACTATAATGGGTACTTGTTAAATCAGTGAAAATCATGGATAAGACACATAGGGGCAACATGGAAGTCTGAATGAGGCCCAAGAAATGGCTAAGATGCAGCAGAGAACCAAGATGGCCAGTGCAGAGCGCTGTCAGGTTTATGTCAGAAGCAGCAGCTAGCGGAAGGTGATACAACACTACAGCAGCAAAATGGTGGGCAACTTAGAAAGCAAATAAAGAAAATAGAAAAGAAAGTAATTTAAAAAAGTAATTACCGTAAGTAAATACTGAAGCAAAAGGATAACAACAGAAACACCCAGAAAAAGTGGGGGGTGCTGCTCTTCGATCTCCTCCATTATGTCAGAAGGATGTTAGAGTGAAACGGCTTATCTGAGTAGTGCACAACCCCTTTACAAAGGAACCTGTCAGCAGCTTTTTGCTATGTAATCTAAGGACAACATGCTATAGGGGTTACCACCGATTTCAGTCATATGTCTCTTATTACACTTTGTTGTTTACCTGTAATGTTTGTTTTAGCAACAGTAGCACATCATTGCACACACTTAGCAGAGCATAAAACCAAGTGCAGCCCACCCCTGCTGTGATTATTAGCTTCTCACTGTGTATAGACATTGTATATACAGAGCCTGGTGTGGGCAGGGGCAGCTCTCATGCTTTGCTAAATCTAAATACTTTGTGTCAAAACCACTGCTCCCAGTAATCGGATACATTGTTGGATTCAGCATCTTTGCCTACATCATGCTGAGATAGAAAGAGCCCGCTGAAAGATTCTCTTTACCTTAATATTATGAGTATTTACTTTGCCCCAATACAAGGGGAATAGGTATATAGATCATAGTTATTAATGGCCAGAAACATAGCACCTGCAAAAAAATCTGCCAAAATTGGTGCCATATTTCTGAATGTGTTGTTCCGCTTCCTATCAATTACTGACAGATCTTGTAGTTTCTTCATCCAAAGAAAATTGAAGCCCATGACTAAGCTGAAGATATATTTCTATTGATCGCATCTGCTGAGGCAAATAAGAATTGCCAGAATTGTTCGAGAGGCTAAACTTCTGATACAGAAATCCCTTTCCTTTCACTATCATTCAGCAGACAATGCTGCAAAGGTAATGAAAAAATGAAGGTGAAAGTCATTGCAGATATTCAGTGATACCCGTACACCCTGGTGGAGCCTCATTCTGGTTGAGCCCCCTCTGTATGCTCTGGCAGGGCCTCGTCCTGGGTGAGCCCCCTCCATCTCCTGTCCAGTCCAATCCATGGTTCTTCCAGTCCTCAGTCTGAGTGCTTGCCACAAACCCAGCACACTGGCTCCTAGGCGAGCCCCTCTTATACCCTGGCAGAGTCTCGTCCTGGGCGAGCCCCCTCTCACACCCTGGCAAAGCCTCATCCTGGGAGACCCCTCTCCGTACACCCTGGCAGAGCCTCATCCTGGGAGAGTTCCCTCCGTACACCCTGGCAGAGCCTCATCCTGGGTGATCCCCTTCTGTACATCCTGGCAGAGTCTCGTCCTTGGTGAGCCCCCTCTTACACCCTGGCAGAGCCTCGTCCTGGGTGAGCCCCCTTCATCTCCTGTCCAGTCCGATCCATGGTCCATGCAGTCCTCAGTCTGAGTGCTTGCCACAAACCCAGCGCAGTGGCTCCTCTGCGGAGAGGGGGGTCAGTTGCTGGATGGACCTCCAGCTACATTGGCAGGCATAGGCTCGCACCCCCTTCTTCCTGACCATCCGTGTCTGTAGTTTGCTGTGCTCTGGCATACTGTTCCTGGAAGATACCAATGCCAAAGTTATTATCAATCTAATCACAAAAATAAACATGCAGCAACACAAGAAGGTGACAGACCCCCACTGTGTACAAAAATACCGATTAGTCTGAGCTTTAATACTGTGTGTCAATGACAATGACCCAGGAGGGAAACTGATCTCCATTTATTTATTACTACATTTATTTTTACCTTTTTCATTTCTCAATACTGCCCCCTGCTGAATAATAATGCCCCCTGCCATCTGCCGAGAGGCGTCAGGGATGTGACATCTGCTCTGAGCACATGTATGATGTAGAAGAGCGGATGTCATCCTCTATGTCCTCGGGACATTCTGGAACCCTCACCGGCAACTGCTTGGTCTCCATTTTATTCTGGTTTCTTTGCTGGTGCAGAATATTGAGTTTGTGTCTTATACATGAACAGTCAACTCACTTTTTTTTACTTGGATTACACTGTGTATTCTGCACTAAAATCCATTGAAAAAAAACATTTGCACATTGAGTTGCACTATGACAATGGGAACTCTACTGAATAGGAAATCCACATTGCTATTATGCTGCTGCAGGCGGAGAAGAGCAGGTCACCCGAGTGAGGATAAGGGGCAAGTGGACCTGTGGCCGATCAAAATGCAAATCCGAGGCAGAAATCTGAGGGTCAGCCTTGGACTTCTGCCTTTGATTCCCCTAATTGTAGCTTTCCTGGTAGCCCCCTGCGTCTGGTAAGCCACACATGGACTAGCCCCAATGAGAACGGACCACAAGAGCTCACTGGCCAAACGTTTGGCTTCATTACCCAGGACTGCTTAGCACAAGGTCTTCCTTACTGCCCTCGCAGAGCCATGCCATTATGGAGCATATTATCCCAAGAATGATATCGCTGAATGATCTTTAGGTCATTTTGCCAAAATACATTTTGATAGGTCATCTCATTAGTAACACTTCTGAATCTATTTTAGCACATCTGGGATGGTCTCAAGTTCAGAAATGGGTAAAAGTGATTGTAAAAATGAGCACATTTGTATTTTTCCCTTATTAAAGAGAACCTGTCATCATGATTTAACCTGTTGAATGTGTACGAGCGCCGCCCGAGGCAAAGGCAACGCTAGCACGACAGTTAAAAGAGGCATCATACAAATGCGAAGGGGTCACAGCAGAGCCGGAGACCCCATCCCGATCCACAAAGAGGCTTTTGCACCAAAACTTCTAAGGTGAATCAAACCAGAACCAGGCTATGGATTTTTTTCACTACAGGAATCCATTAAATCAGTATAACAGCGCCATTATGGCCAGAGCTTTACTTTTAACAGGTTAAATCGTGATGACAGGTTCTCATTAAAAATCCTCTCTGTTCTCAAGAAAGGAGGAATATATAATTTTATGTTATACAGCTTGTTTGCTAGGTTACCGGCCACCCTACAGAGTGTGGCCGGCTACCTAGGCGAGGAGAGGGCGGTGTGAGTAGATTGTATGCTTAGCAGCCTAACACCACCACTCTGTATTGCTTGATCCAGCTAACCTCAGTCTCCCATGTTGTAGAGGCAAAACAGTCTCTGCTCATAGCCTGGAAGGGCATTTAGGTCAGGCCAGAGGCATCTCCCCCCTCCCCCCACCCCCACCCCACCTCACAAAAATAATTATTTGTGACCCCCGGATGTAATGTCTGTATACTTTTTTCCTATGCTGTATTCTCTGTATACTCTTTCCTCTGCTGTAATGTCTGTATGCTCTTTTTCTTCCTCCTCTGCTAGGAGACGTGGTATGATCGGAACATGTCCCTGTATGGTCAGACACATCCATTACACAGTACATAGCAGGGACACATATATAGATTATCTAGCACAGAGATGTGTATGCTCAGACCATGTTCCTGTATGGTCAGACACATCCATTACACGCACATAGCAGGTACACATATGTAAGATTATCTCAGCACAGGAGATGTGGTATGATCAGACCATGTCCCTGTACAGTCAGGCACATCCATTACACAGTCCATAGCAGGGACACATATACAGGATTATCTTAGCACAGGAGATGTGGTATAATCAGACCATGTTCCTGTATGGTCAGACACATCCATTACACAGCACATAGCAGGGACACATATATAAGATCTCAGCACAGGAACATTTTTTTTTTATAAAAATCTAATTGTGGAAATATGGTAATTATTATTCCAAGATCTTTTGATTAAAATGACCTTTGTTAGTAGGAAAAACTCCTTTAAGTATAAAATGAATAACTTTATACTGGATGAATACAAATCGGCAGTTTGTTCTTATATCACCATTGCTGATCAGAAGTTTGAAGACAGATTTCTATGTGCCCATAAGGCAATGTGTCCACGGGACATATTTTTTTATGCTGCATTTTTGCTGCGTTTGTGAGCTACACAAATGCAGCTGTGTAAAAACAAAAGCAGAACAAACGTATTGCATTGGTGCGCATACAAACGCTGCACAAATAAGGGGACACAAAGACAGACAGACACACACACACTCACGTTCTCATCCTCCCTGGCCAGCCCACAGTGATGCCCGGTGATGTCTTCCTCCCGAACATCAGTAGGACCTGTATGTATCGTCAAACCAAAACCTGCCCATGTGACAGGCTGAGTCACATGGCGCAGGTCCTTGAAGCTCAATAACACATCACCTGCCAGTGCATGGAGAAAAAAAAATCACAGGGGATCACCGTGGGTTCGCCGGGAGGGCGAGTATTGTATTATTTTTGTTTTGGAAATCGCTGCAAAAAAGCATCACAAACGGACTGTGAGAATACCCATCCGTTTGTGGTGCTTTTTAAGGGGGGGGGAGGGTGGTGGTTAGAATGGATTAGAGTCTCAAGCTTCTCCTATCTATTAGGGTATGTGCACACAATCCGGAACAGCAGCATTTTGAACGCATTGTATTACGGCTGCTGTATCCAAATCACTGCATTGTACAGTAGCAGCACAGTGGGATTTCAAGAATTCCTATGCTCACTGTGCTTCTTGCCCTGCAGAGTGTTTTCATCTTGTGGTGCGGGTTGCCAAACTTCAGCATCCCAAGAGGGTGAATGCCGGGAAAAACCGCCGTGCACCGAACGCAGATGGTGAGTACAGGGCGGCTGTGTTCTTCGTGTTCACCTGCGGTTTCCCTCAGGTCTGGAGTTGCTGCGTACAACACGCAGGGCCTCCGGATCACGTTCACATACCCTTAGGAAAAACAGATGGCACAAGGATGCAAGATGGACAGAAGCTGTGGACCCAGTATCTTGAGTGGTTAATTTCGATCATCAACATTCAAGTGTTGGGTCATCAGAACCCAACCTATACTTGGAGCTAAAAATGTCTACAAACGTGAATTTACATTGGATATGAAAAGTCGACAACACCAGGTTTTCGTCATGTATAAAATAAAATTCATATATAATAAAAAATCATTCCAGAACTTTTCCCACCTTTAATGTTGCCCATAATCTGTACAATCATCAATCATTCTGTGTATCAGTGCTGAGCGGCTTATCAATGACAGTGCATGCTCCATTACTGAAAGCCAGTGACTCCTAGGAGAGGTGAAAAATGTTTGTACCATGTTAGCCAGTAGATAGAAATGTACATATAAATATATATGTGTGTCTCCAGAAGTTGTATCATTAAGCCTGATAAAGAGGCCATAGTGTCTCGAAAGCTTTCTTAGCTTTTTCTTACCTTTTAATGGCGAACTGTAGAGATGGCATCAACCACTGAGGACTCTCAGATTCTAATAGTTTTCCCAGGAGGAGTAAAGTTAATTTTCCCTAGGGTGACACACTTTCAATATGGCGGCCACGCACCTTTCTGAAGCTATTTACCTGCAGATTAACCCTTTATATGAGGGTAATAACATTATCTGATGTGCAGGCTCCCTTTAACTCCATGTAAATGTTAGCTGTTCTAGGAGGATTCTCCTGCCGTTTTCTCAGTTGCATTTTACAGCAAAAGCCATGGTCTGCAAACAGGATACAAGACAGCAAAGGGATCTCAGTGCTGAAAGTCATCAGTAGTAGAAGGGTACAAAAACCATTTCTAAGACCACTTTCACATCAGCGGTTTTGCTGATTTGCAGCAGATCCAGCAGATTTACCGCATCTGCCGCGTAACAGCAGCACTTGCGGCAAGCCCCATTCATTCTCTATGGGACTTGCGGCAGGTGCAGCAAATGCGTTTTTTGACACGATCCGGCACGTCAAAAACCGCTGCTACCTTCCACAAGTCCATGTGATGAACAACATCTTTAAAGGAGCTGCAGGAATGTCTGCCAGGCACTGATTATGTACTGCATCTGACAACGATATCCTGTATTATTCATATAGCTGGCCTGTGTGCCTTTGTTACAATGATAAACATCCAAGCCCAGTTATGGTTCGTCAAAACCTACATCAAGTCTGCCAGACGCCTGTGGAAAAACGATTTACAGTCTGAAAAGACCAAAGATGAAGTTTTTGGCTAAAATTCCAAAATCTATGTTTGGTACAAAACCAACACTGCCCATCACTAAAAGAACACCATACCTACAGTGCAGCACGGTGGGGGCAGCATTATGCTTTGTTTTTTGAGGATTGGAACTTTAATCAAGGTGAAGGGAAACATGAACATTTCCAAACATCAGTCAATTTTGCAACAAATCTTCAGGCCTCTGCTAAAAAGCTGAAGATAAGGAGGAATTTCATCTTTCGGCATGACAGAGATCTGACCTCCAGATCATCTGAAAAAGAACTGAAAGGATTCTTCCTGTGGTGATTTTTTTTTACACGACGAAAACATGGAATTTTACCAGGGGTGTGTAGACTTTTAATATGCACTGTAAGTCCCACGTGAGAAGCACTATTACTTTCACAACCAGAGACCAGTTCCTGCATTCAAGCAGATCTCTAAACCAGTCTGACCAGTCTCTCACTCTGCATTTTTTATCACACAATCATACATGTTGTAAATTTAAACAAAACATAATAGTGGTGTAATATGAAGGAAGTTATAATAATGCGGCCAAGTAATCACCATCACTTGCATGTGTACAGCTTATTATGGCTATTCCTTGATAAGTTGATAGTGCCGCCCAGTCAGGTTCTGGGTAGAAATGTTCATCACGTCTCCAATTAGGATCTTACACTTAGCTGAATTACCTGAAGAAGAGGTAGTCGCAAGATGTGTCCCATTTGTAGTCATCAAATGTCACAATGTTGAAGTCGCAGGAGGTGCAACGCAGCTGGTTACAGGCTCTGGAGAAAAGGAAAAATGAGGAGGAAAGTGTAACCAGTGCTTTATAGAACACGTCAATACTGGGGGTGACCAGAAGACTTCATGTAATGAGCGTGCTGAATTAAAATGCTGAGGAGAGAAGCTGCAGAGTACAATGGACCATATACACTAGAGAGCAGCAGCTATATCCCCAGTGTCTGTATATTTAATTGCATGGCCTATAAGTCTCCTTACACTGGCATGTCACTCTCCACAAGGAGAGACGTTAACCCCTTAGACCTCAGTCAGAGATCTGTCACCTTGCTTTGCACTGAGGAGGAGCAACACCTCAAAACATGTGTCTGCAAATAGATATTGTAGATTGGCTTTTATCCTACGTCATATCAATATGACAAGGGGCATTAATGGATCAATATTGAATTTTATGATTGCAGTTTCCAGTAGTTGGTACAAGTATAGTCATATGAAAAAGTTTGGGCACCCCTCTTAATCTTACTCTTTTTGTTTAAAATAGTTTTTTTTGCACCAGCTATTTCAGTGTGATATATGTAATAACTGATGGACACAGTAATATTTCAGGATTGAAATGAGGTTTATTGTACCAAAAAAAGAGAATTTTGTTTACGTACCGTAAATTCTTTTTTCTTTAATCATCAATGGGAGACCCAGACAATGGGGTTTAGGGCACTGCCCTCCGGAGGTCACACTAGGTACTACAAGTTTGTAGACACCGCCTCCTCCACTTATAAACCCCTACCGCAGGGAACATCCTCAGTTTGGTCTACAAGCTGCGAGGAGGAAATAAACCACACCCGAAACATCGGGAAGAATGCCGTACACAAAACGGTTCAACAACCCGGCAAACACTGTCTCAACAGAGAACAGAGCAAATGCAAAACATGCAAAGGAACAACTGGGTGGGTGCTGGGTCTCCCATTGATGATTAAAGAAAAAAGAATTTACGGTACGTAAACAAAATTCTCTTTTTTCTGGTCATCATAATGGGAGACCCAGACAATGGGGATGTCCTAAAGCAATACCCCAGGGCGGGAAGAGTTCCTCAACAAGACGGAAAACACATGGTTCCCTTTAAAGGTGGGCAACCGCCGCCTGGAGAACCCGCCTGCCCAAACTCGCATCCGCAGAGGCATGGGCATGCACCATATAGTGCTTAGAGAAAGTGTGCAGGCTGGACCAAGTGGCCGCCTGACACACCTGTAGAGCAGACGCTCTATGTCGCAAGGCCCAGGAGGCACCTACAGCTCTAGTAGAGTGTGCCTTCAAACCCACCGGGAGAGGCAAACCAGAAGACCGGTAAGCCTCCTGAATGGGAGCCTTGATCCATCTGGCCAAGGTCGACTTCGAAGCCGCGGACCCCTTACAGCGACCCATCGTGAGGACAAAAAGGAATCCGAACTCCTAAAGGAGGCGGTCCTGGACACATAAATGCGTACAGCCCTCACGAGATCCAGAGTATGGAGGTCGCGCTCAACCTGATGAACGGGAGCGGGGCAAAATGATGGGAGAACAATCTCCTGGTTTAGGTGAAACGTTGAAACCACCTTCGGCAAGAATTCTGCCGTGGGCGCAACACCACCTTGTCTTGGTGAACCACCAGAAAGGGTGACTTGCACGAAAGTTCAGCCAATTCTGAGACCCTTCTCAGGGACGTAATTGCCACCAGAAAGACCACCTTCTGGGACAGACGAGAGAGAGAGATGTCTCTCAGTGGCTCAAACGGCGGTTTCTGCAGAGCCGCCAGGACCATGTTGAGGTCCCAAGGGTCCAGAGGTCGCCTGTAAGGCGGAAACCACCCGAGATACCCCCTGCAGAAATTGGCGGACCTTCGGGAGGAGCGCCAATCGCCTGTCAAACAGCACTGAAAGTGCTGATACTTGACCTTTCAGAGAGCCAAGGGATAATCCCAACTCCAACCCCGACTGTAGGAAAGCCAACAATGTCGGGATGGACAATGGCCACGGTGAGCGTCCACCAGAGGCACACCAGGAGAAAAAGATTTTCCACGTTCTGTGGTATATCTTCCTGGAGACAGGTTTCCTAGCCCTATTCATAGTGGCAACCACTGTAGGAGAGAATCCTCTGGATGTCAGCAGCCAGGCCTCAAGAGCCATGCAGTCAATCTGAGGGCCCTGGAATTGAGGTGGAAGAATGGGCCTTGCGCGAGTAGATCTGCGCGTTCTGGAAGAGCCCACCGGTGTCCGCCTGACAGTTGCCACAGGTCCGGGTACCAGGACCTCCTGGGCCAATCCGGAGCCACTAGAATGGCAACTCTGCATTCCATCCTGATTTTCCACAGGACCCTGGGAATCAGAGCCAGAGGCGGAAACACATACGGAAGATGGAATCTGGACCAACTCAGGATCAGAGCATCCGCCCCAGAGACTGAGGATCCCACGATCTTGCCATGTATTGGGGCACCTGATGATTCAGCCGTGAGGCCATCAGATCCACGTCCGGAGTGCCCCATCTGCCGCAGATGTCCTGGAAGACGTCTGGATGTAGAGACCACTCTCCGGCGTCCATGCCCTGTCGGCTCAGGTAGTCGGCCTCCCAGTTCTCGACCCCTGGGATGTGAACTGCGGAGATCAGGCAGCCGTTTTCCTCCACCCAGGCTAGAATGCGGTGGACTTCGGCGAGGGCCTGAGCACTTCTGGTCCCTCCCTGATGATTTATGTAGGCGACGGCCGTCGCATTGTCGGACTGCACCCGAATGGGGTGTCCTGACAGGAATTTCTGAGACGCCAGGAGCGCCAGATAGACCGCCTTGATCTCCAGCACGTTGATCTGCAATGCCGACTCCGACTGAGTCCAGAGGCCTTGAGCCCTGTGGTGCAAGAACACCGCACCCCAGCCCTTCAGACTGGCGTCTGTGGTCACCACTAACCATGACGGTTTTAGGAAGGACCGGCCTCGTGACAGGTGACGTGGCTGGAGCCACCACTGTAGGGAGTCCCTGGTCGTTGTGACAGTGTCACCAGCTGATTCAGCGAGATCGTCCTCTTGTCCCATCTGCCAGAATCTCCAGCTGGAGAGGACGGAGGCGAAACTGTGCGAACGGCACCGCCTCTATCGCCGCTACCATGCGTCCCACCAGTCTCATCAATACCCGTAGGGATGAGTGTGGTGACAGGAGGACTGCTTGTACTCCCGATTGGATCGCCATCTGTTTGACTCGTGGCAGAGACACCAGGGCTGAGGCTGTGTTGAAGTCCATGCCCAGATATGTCAAAGACTGGGTCGGAACTAGCGTTGACTTCTGAATATTGAGGAGCCAACCAAACTGTTCCAGAGACCGCATGGTCACATCCAGGCTCTCTTGACAGAGGTGTTCTGATGGCGCCCTGACCAGCAGGTCGTCTAAATAGGGAATGACGGCATGTCCCTGCATGTGCAGGAGAGCCATCATGGAGGCCATCACTTTTGTGAACACCCGCGGTGCCGAGGCCAACCCGAACGGCAGCGCCACAAATTGGAAGTGTTCTTCCCCCACTGCGAATCTCAACCAGCGCTGATGAGCCGGTGCAATGGGCACGTGAAGGTAAGCGTCTCTGATATCTATGGACGCTAGGAAGTCCCCCTGTGACACAGCTGCGATCACGGAGCGCAGTGATTCCATACGGAACTTCCGAACCAACACGTGACGGTTGAACAACTTCAGGTCCAGTACTGGGCGGAAGGATCCGTCCCTCTTTGGGACGATAAAGAGGTTGGAGTAAAAACCCCTGAACCTCTCTCCGGAAGGCACCGGGACCACCACTCCGTCTCTGCGGAGACCCTCCAACACCTGGTAAAAAGCCTGAGCTTTTTCTGGTGACGGGACCGACCGATGGAATCGGGATATCGGTTTTGACGTCAGCTCTATCCTGCAACCTCGCGAGATCACGTCTCGGACCCACTGGTCTTGAACGTGAAGCAGCCACTTGTCCTGAAAGCGAGACAAGCGGCCCCCCACCTGTGGGGAGGCAGGATGAGAGAGCGAGTCATGTAGAGGCGGGTTTGGGGGTGGCAGCTGCCGCCCCCGCCGGCTTCTTTGGACGACTCTTAGACCGCCACTGGGAAGCGGGCTTTCCCCCTCGGTCCGTGCGAGCGGACGGTGCTGATGACTGCGAGCTGGAACGAAAGGACCACTGTTTTGGGTTCCTTTTAACGGTATACCGTGGCTTAGGCTTATTCTGCGGTATCTTAGACTCAGCAGAATCCTTAATCAGCTTGTCCAGTTCGGTGCCAAAAAGCCTGTCACCAGCAAACGGAAGATTCTGCAAAATCTTCTTGGATGTGGCATCTGAGTCCCAAAGACGCAGCCACAACAACCTGCGGATCGCTATAGCATTGGCCGAAGCCACGGCTGAGCGAGTTGCAGTTTCCAGAGTCGCCGTCCTGGCGTAGTCCGCATAGGCCCTTGCCCTTTCGGTAAGTGCTAGGACCTCTGGACTGGATCTTGCCATGTCAGAGATACCATCCAAGCAGGTAGTAATTGCTTGTAAGGTCCAGACCGTGGCAAAATTAGGGGCAAATGAAGACCCCACAGCCTCATAGGAAGACTTGGCGAGCTGCTCGACCTGTCTATCCGTCGCATCCTTCAGTGAGGAGCTATCAGAGGCAGAGAAAAGGGAGCGTGCAGCAATCCTGGTCATGGAAGCATCCACCTTCGGGGACTGCGACCACTCCTGAAGCACCTCCTGGGGGAAGGGGAAGCGATTGTCCTTGGTTTTACGGACATAACGCCGCCCAGGATGTAACCTGGGAGCTCTAACCACCCTTCCAAAATTAGTGTGGTCCATGAAGGAGCCACTTGGTCTAGCCTCAGGCCGCAGCCATTGATAGACCTCCTTCGGGTGCACCGTCACCTCCTCAGGGGGTGTCACGAGACGTAAAGTCTCGTTGATAGAGGACACCAGATCCTCCACCCCGTCTGGTGGTTCAGATACAGACACAGACCCGAAATTTGAACCCCCATCATCGTCCTCACCAACAGAGGAACGCTCCTCCTCAGAGAGAGCCTGGAGCTCGGGTGACTCCTCACGACGAGCCCGCTTAAGGGGTCTCACAGCAGAAGAGGGAGACACCCGGGGGTAACTGGACGGAGTAGCTGGGCTATCCAGCCTCCTATTAAGTGCCTCCAGGGATTGCGACATGGAGGACAGTTGAGACAACAGATTTTCATTGATCTTATTCTGAGTCTCCCATGGCCCTGAGATCACCTGAACCTCAGGGTATAGCACCGGAGCTGCTGACTCAACAGTGCCAGCCCGGGCCTCTGGGCGTCCGCAGTTATTGCAGGACCCCTCCACCAGTGTTCCATTGCATGTAGCACAGGTAATGGTGGTCTCTGCCGCCCTAGCAGCACGCTTCCCGGCTGAGGACATCGCCACAGTAGGGGAAGATAAGCCAAAATGCAGACAACAAAACCGGGAGTCCCGGTGGCTTACCGACCGCAGTAAAGCGGTATGAGGAAGCGGTGTGTGTGTGTGACCTCCGCGACTGTTTCCGGTCTCCCCTCTTGGAGTGCAGGCGCACGCTGCATACAAATCCCAACCGGGAAGTGAGGGTAAAGATGGCCGCCGACAGTGAAACTGTGGGCGGCGCCGAAGACACGCGGGAAACACACACACACGCCCATCGATGACGTCACCGCACGGGCTGCTTCCCATCCTCCAAGCAGCCTCAGCATGAGGGAGCCGGAGCCCGCAGCGCGGGAAAAAGTGTAATAAGTTATACACAGGCTGCATGTACCAACAGACATTTGCAGCCCACGGCCTCAGCCCCTGTGACACACAGGGCGGTCAGCCAGGGTGACCCCAGCACAGGGTACACCCGCAGAACCGCGGACCCGAGGGTAACGCGCGGTCTGAGTGTCAGGCCACATAAAGTACAGAATCCTGGACAAAGTGCTTCGGTGTCCGCGCTGCTGCTCCAAAGCCAAAGAAACACAGACACGGGAATGTCTGGTACAGCTACAGCCTTTATTTTCCTCCTACGCGTTTCGGAGCCTCCTCCCGAGCTCCTTCCTCTGAGGAAGGAGCTCGGGAGGAGGCTCCGAAACGCGTAGGAGGAAAATAAAGGCTGTAGCTGTACCAGACATTCCCGTGTCTGTGTTTCTTTGGCTTTGGAGCAGCAGCGCGGACACCGAAGCACTTTGTCCAGGATTCTGTATTACGACCACGGTCACCGTTGGGAGTGCGGTCCCTGCAGCAGCTGCCTGTACGCTATTCTACCAGTTGTGGGTTTCACAACTGACTAAGGTGAGCAATTCCACATCGACAAGTGAGAGTTTTTAATTGAGATAAGACCCTATATGCGCATTCTTTCTTTCACAGGCCACATAAAGTGACAGACACTACCCCCAGGCACACAGGAGACACAGAGTGCCTCAGTGCCGGTCCGGTCTGTAAGCACCATTTAGGGAGGCCTCGGACGGGGGTGCAGCACCAGTCCGGAGTGTAAGCACCATTTAGGGAGGCCTCGGACTGGGCTGGCTCCAGTCCGGTCTGTAAGCACCATTTAGGGAGGCCTCGGACGGAGCGGAGCTGTGCAAGGCTCCCATCTCCCACTCTCCAGAGCCCCCCAGAGAGGGATGGAAAGGAGCGCAACAGCGTACCGGGAGAACACAAAGTGTCCAGGCTCTAGGCCCTCCGGTACCTCCACCAGCGTGTTCCACAAGGGTGAGCGGGGAGGCTGTCGCAGGTCCCGACTGGAACCTTTTTACCTTGTCTTCAGACGCCATCACGTAAGCTGTGAGAATGCAGTGAAGTGCAAGCAAAGCGTGATCCTCCGAGCACACTAAGTTTAAAACTGAGGATGTTCCCTGCGGTAGGGGTTTATAAGCGGAGGAGGCGGTGTCTACAAACTTGTAGTACCTAGTGTGACCTCCGGAGGGCAGTGCCCTAAACCCCATTGTCTGGGTCTCCCATTATGATGACCAGAAAATGTGAAATATGCATTATTTCAAAATTTGACAGGTGCAAAAGTCTGGGCACCTCAACAGAAAAGTGACATTAATATTTAGTAGATCCACCTTTTGCAAAAAATAACAGCCTCTAGTCGCTTCCTGTAGCTGTTAATGAGTTCCTGGATCCTGGATGAAGGTATTTTTGACCATTCCTCTTTACAAAACAATTCCAGTTCAGTTAAGTCGCCGAGCATGGACAGCCCGCTTCAAACATCCCACAGATGTTCAATGATATTCAGGTCTGGGGACTGGGATGGCCATTCCAGAACATTGTAATTGTTGCTCTGCATGAATGCCTGAGTAGATTTGGAGCGGTGTTTTGGGTCATTGTCTTGCTGAAAGATCCATCCCCGGCGTAACTTCAGCTTTGACACTGATTCTTGAACATTTTTCTCAAGAATCTGCTGATACTGAGTGGAATCCATGCGACCCTCAACTTTAACAAGATTCGCGGTGCCGTCATTGGCCACACAGCCCCAAAGCATGATGGACCCTCCCCCAAATTTGACAGTGGGTAGCAAGTGTTTTTCTTGGAATGCTGTGTTTTTGTGGCGCCATGCATAACGCCTTGTTGTATGACCAAACAACTCAATCTTTGTTTCATCAGTCCACAGGACCTTCTTCCAAAATGAAACTGGCTTGTCCAAATGTGCTTTTGCATACCTCAGGCGACTCTGTTTGTGGCGGGCATGCAGAAACGGCTTCTTTCGCATCGCTCTCCCATACAGCTTCTCCTTGTGCAGTGTGCGCTGTATTGTTGACCGATGCACAGTGACACCATCTGCAGCAAGATGATGCTGCAGGTCTTTGGAGGTGGTCTGTGGATTGTTCTTGACTGTTCTCACCATTCTTCTTTTCTGCCTTTCTGATAATTTTGTTGGCCTGCCACTTCTGGCCTTTACAAGAACTTGTCCCTGTGGTCTTCCATTTCCTTACTATGTTCCTCACAGTGGAAACTGACAGGTTAAATCTCTGAGACAACTTTTTGTATCCTTCCTCTGAACAACTATGTTGAAATATCTTTTTTTTTAGATCATTTGAGAGCTGTTTTGAGGAGCCCATGATGACACTCCTCAGAGAAGATGCAACTAGGAGAATAACTTGCAAGTGGACACCTGAAACAGCTTTTCTCATGATTGGATACACCGGGCTATGAAGTACAAAGCTCAATGAGGTTACAAAACCAATTTAGTGCTTCAGTAAGTCAGTAAAAAGTAGTTAGGAGTATTCAAATAATGAAAATCAGAAGGGTGCCCAAACTTTGACACCTGTCAAATTTTGAAATAATGCAGATTTCACATTTTTGGTTAGTACAATAAACCTCATTTCAAACCTGAAATATTACTGTGTCCATCAGTTATCTATAATATAAAACCCGAAGGCCACTTCCGCCCAAAATCCGCTTCCGCTTCCGTGATGGCCTCCCTCCTGTGTCAAACACCGGAACCGGAAGCACCAGACCCACAGAGCCCCAGCCACCGGCCCTGCACAGAGCCCCGTCTGCGCCCACCCACATCCGGCCCACAGCCCTGCTGCCCCATCACCCCCCTGCCTGTCACCATAGCCATCCTCCACTGCCCGCGCTCCCCGCCTGTCACAACACTTCCCCCGCTGCCCCATCACCCCCCTGCCTGTCACCATAGCCGCCCTCCACTCTCCGGTCACCCCCCACTCTCCGGTCACCCCCCACTCTCCTGTCACCCCCCCCCGCCTCTTACCACAGCTCCCTCCAGCCAGCCACGATCTCTATTCATGGGGCTTGAGGACCTCTGATGACGTCACGATGATGGGTGGAGTCACATATCACATGACCGTGACGTCATCAAAGGTCCTGTCCCGATCTCACCTACTCTGCCTATTCATCCCCCTGCGCTGCACACTGACCCACGATCTCCTCACCCCCGCTCTGCCCACCCACCCCCACACTGACCACTGACCCTCACTCTGCCCCTGACCCCCACTCTGCCCCTGACCCCCACTCTGACCACCCACCCCCACACTGACCACTCACCCCCTCTCTGCCCCCCTCACCCCCTCTCTGCCCCTGACCCCCACTCTGACCACTCACCCCCAACTCTGCCCCCTCACCCTCTCTCTGCCCCCCTCACCCCCACTCTGCCCCTGCTCTGCCCACTGACCCCCACTCTCACCACTGGCCCCCACTCTGCCCACTCACCCCCAAACTCTGCCCACTCACCCCCCTACTCTTCCCCCTGACCCCCTCTCTGCCCCCTCACCCCCACTCTGCCCCCTCACCCCCACTCTGCCCACTGACCCCCACTCTGCCCCTGACCCTGCTCTGCCCACTGACCCCCACTCTGACCACTCACCCCCACACTGACCACTGACCCCCACTCTGCCCCTGACCCCCACTCTGACCACTCACCCCCTCTCTGCCCCCCTCACCCCCTCTCTGCCCCTGACCCCCACTCTGACCACTCACCCCCAACTCTGCCCCCTCACCCTCTCTCTGCCCCCCTCACCCCCACTCTGCCCCTGCTCTGCCCACTGACCCCCACTCTCACCACTGGCCCCCACTCTGCCCACTCACCCCAAACTCTGCCCACTCACCCCCCTACTCTTCCCCCTGACCCCCTCTCTGCCCCCTCACCCCCACTCTGCCCCTCACCCCCACTCTGCCCACTGACCCCCACTCTGCCCCTGACCCTGCTCTGCCCACTGACCCCCACTCTGACCACTCACCCCCACTCTGACCACTGACCCCAACTCTGCCCACTCACCCCCCAACTCTGCCCCCTCACACCCCTGCTCTGCCCCCCTCACCCCCTGCTCTGCCCACTGACCCCCACTCTGCCCCTGACCCTGCCCACTCACCCCCACTCTGCACACTGACCCCCACTCTGCCACTGCTCTGCCCACTGACCCCCACTCTGACCACTGGCCCCCACTCTGCCCACTCACCCCCAAACTCTGCCCACTCACCCCCCTACTCTTCCCCCTGAACCCCTCTCTGCCCCCCTCACCCCCACTCTGCACACTGACCCCCACTCTGCCCCTGCTCTGCCCACTGACCCCCACTCTGACCACTGGCCCCCACTCTGCCACACTCACCCCCAAACTCTGCCCACTCACCCCCCTACTCTTCCCCCTGAACCCCTCTCTGCCCCCTCACCCCCACTCTGCACACTGACCCTCTCTCTGCCCCTGACCCTGCTCTGCCCACTCACCCCCACTCTGACCACTGACCCTCACTCTGCCCACTCACCCCAAACTCTGCCCACTCACCCCCCTACTCTTCCCCTGACCCCCTCTTTGCCCCCTCACCCCCACTCTGCACACTGACCCCCACTCTGCCCTGACCCTGCTCTGCCCACCCACCCCCACTCTGACCATTGACCCCCACTCTGACCCTGCCCACTCACCCCACTCTGACCACTGACCCCAACTCTGCCCACTCACCCCCCAACTCTGCCCACTCACCCCCCAACTCTGCCCACTCACCCCCCAACTCTGCCCACTCACCCCCTCTGCCCCCTCACCCCCACTCTGCCCCTGCTCTGCCCACTGACCCCCACTCTGACCACTGACCCCCACTCTGACCACTCACCCCAAACTCTGCCCACTCACCCCCTCTCTGCCCCCTCACCCACATTCTGCCCACTCACCCCCTCTCTGCTCACTCACCCCCTCTCTGTCCACTCACCCACCATTATGCCCACTGACCATGCTCTGCCCACTCACCCTGCTCGCCCCATTGACCCCTCACACTGGCCACTCATCCTGCTCTGCCTACTCACCCCCCACTGACCCCTCACACTGACCCTGCTCTGCCCACTGACCCCTCACTCACCTGCTCTGCCCACTCACCCTGCTCAGCCCACTGACCCCTCACACTGCCCACTGACCCTCCTCTGCCCACTGAACATGCTCTGCCCACTGACCCCTCAATGCCCACTCACCCTGCTCTGCCCACTGACCCCTCACACACCCCACTGACCCTGCTCTGCCCACTCACCCCTCACACTGACCCTGCTCTGCCCACTGACCCCTCACACTGCCCACTGACCCCTCACACTGCCCACTCACGCCTCACACTGCCCACTGAACATGCTATGCCCACTTACCCCTCACACTGCCCACTGACCATGCTCTGGCCACTGACCCCTCACACTGCCTACTGACCCTGCTCTGCTCATTTACTCCCGCTCTGCCCACTCACCCCCGCTCTGCCCACTCGCCCCTGCTTTTACCACTCACCCTGGCCTGCCCACTGACCACCCTCTGTTCACTCACCCCCCGCTCTGCCCTTTCACCATGCCCACTGACCCCTGCTCTGCCAACTGACCGTGCCCACTCACCCATGCTCTACCCACTCACCCTTCTCTGCCCACTCACTGTGCCCACTGACCGCCGCTCTGCCCACTAACCCCTGTTCTGCCCACTGACTGTGCCCAATAACCCTTGCTATGCCCACTAAACCCTGCTCTGCCCACTCACCCCCGCTCTGCCCGCTGACCCCTGCTCTGCTCACTGACTGTGCCCACTCACCCCTGCTCTGCCCACTCACCCCTGCTCTACCCACTGATTTTTCCCACTAACCCCTGCTGTGCCTACTGACTGTGCCCACTGACCCCTGCTCTGCCCAATCACTCTGCCCATTAACCCCTGCTCTGACCACTGACCCCCGCTATGACCCTGCTCTGACCACTCATGCCCCAATCCTGCTCACTGACCATGCTCTGCCCATTCACCCCCCCACTCTGCCCACTCACCCCCGCTCTGCCCTCTGACCCTGCTCTGCCTACCTACCCCCCCCCCTCTGGCTAATGACCATGCCCACTGACCCCAGCTCTGCCCACAGACCCCAGCTCTGCCTACTGACCCTGCTCTGACTACTGATTATGCCCACTGACCCCTGCTCTGCCCAATGACTCTGCCCACTAACCCCTGCTCTTCCCACTCATCCCCCACTCTGCCCACTGACCCCCGCTTTGCCCACTCACCCCCAGCAGATCGGTTTCCCAGCCAACGACAGCTCCTGTCCTGCCACCTACAAGACAGGTGGAGCGAGCCGCCGCAGGGTAAGTATCCTCACTGAGGTTTTTTTATTTTTATTATCACCATGAAGGGGAGGGGGGTGTGCAGCCCCAGAGGGAGGGCGGCCGCAGAGACTGGAGGCCCAGAGGGACGGGTGCCGCGGGGAGCGGAAGGGGTCAGGAGGAGCGCCTCCATCCTGCCCCCCCTATCCATCCTGCCCCCCCTATCCATCCTGCCCCCCAACACCATCCTGCCCCCCCGACTCCATCCCGCACCCCCACCACCATCCTCACCCCCCGCCAACATCCTGCCCCGCCCCCTACATCCTCCCCCCTCCCCCACCACCATCCTGCCCTGCCATCTCCATCCTGCCCTGCCTTCTCCATCCTGCCTCGCTCTGTCCATCCTGCGCCACTCACCTCCATCCTGCCCCTCCGTCTCCATCCTGCCCCTCCGTCTCCATCCTGCCCCTCCGTCTCCATCCTGCCCCTCCGTCTCCATCCTGCCCCTCCGTCTCCATCCTGCCCCTCCGTCTCCATCCTGCCCCTCCGTCTCCATCCTGCCCCTCCGTCTCCATCCTGCCCCTCCGTCTCCATCCTGCCCCGCCCCCTCCATCCTGCTCCGCCCCTCCATCCTGCTCCGCCCCCTCCATCCTGCTCCGCCCCCTCCATCCTGCTCCGCCACCCCATCCTGCTCCGCAACCCACCATCCTGCCCCCCTTGCACCTTCCTGCCCCCCTTGCACCTTCCTGCCCCGCTCACTCCATCCTGCCCCGCTCGCTCCATCCTGCCCCGCTCGCTCCATCCTGCCCCGCTCGCTCCATCCTGCCCCGCTCGCTCCATCCTGCCCCGCTCGCTCCATCCTGCCCTGCTCGCTCCATCCTCACCCCCGCTGTTCTTGCTCCCCCGCCTCCATCCTGCCCTCACGCTTACTCATCCTGCCCCGCTTGCTCCATTCTGCTCATCTGCCTCCATCCTGCTCCTCCCGCTCCATCCTGCTCAATCCTGCCCCTTCGGCTTCATCCTGCTCCTCCCCCTCCATCCTGCCCCGCTCAATCCATCCTGCCCCCCGCTCTTCTTGCTCCCCCGCCTCCATCCTGCCCCGCTCGCTCCATCCTGACCCCCCGCCTCCATCCTGCCCCCCCGCCTCCATCCTGCCCCCCCCGCCTCCATCCTGTTGCCCCGCTTCCATCCTGTTGCCCCGCCTCCATCCTGTTGCCCCGCCTCCATCCTGTTGCCCCGCCTCCATCCTGTTGCCCCACTCGCTCCATTCTGCCCCCCCAACACAATCCTGCCCCCCCTCACCTCCTCAGCTGATTGCTTGCCCAGGCAACTACAGGTCCTAAAGGCCTGTAGGACCTACAAGGCGGAGGCGGAGCGAGCCGCCGGACAGGTGAGTATCCTCACTGAGGATTTTTTTATTTTTACTGTGGACGACCGGGGGCCAGGAGGAGTGGGGGACCGCGGTCACCGCAGTATTGCCATATACCAGAGTGCTGCTATACATGTGCTATAATGTACTGCCATATACCATAGTGCTGCTATACATGTACTGTAATGTACCGCCATATACCATAGCACTGCTATACATGTACTGTAATGTACCGCCATATACCATAGTGCTGCTATACATGTGCTATAATGTACCACCATATACTATAGTGCTGCTATACATGTACTGTAATGTACCGCCATATACTATAGTGCTGCTATACATTTACTATAATCTACCGCCATATACTATAGTGCTGCTATACATGTGCTCTAATTACCACCATATACCATCGTACTGCTATATATATATCTTATATATAAAAACCGAAGGCCACTTCCCGCCAATCCGCTCAACTTCCGTGATGGCCTGCGCCCTGTGTCAAAGACCGGAACCGGAAGTACCAGACCCACGAGCGGTGAGCGCATAGCGCTCACCGCGAGCCGCTGAAAAAATGGCACAGCGCCTCGCCGTGGGCGCTAATGCGCCACCACTCCCCGTTATCCCGCCACCGGCCCTGCACAGAGCCCCGTCTGCGCCCACCCACATCCGGCCCACAGCCCTGCTGCTCACCGCCCACTCTCCATCAGGGACCGCCATCCCGCCACTGGCTCCGCACACAGCCTGCTGTGCGCCCACCAACATGCGGGAACCGGCCCGGACCGGCCCACACTCCGGTGTGCGGCCTCCGCCGGCACCGCTCCCAGTCCTGCCACTCTCTCCACACACCCGGTGACTCTCCTCCATCACGGAGCTAGCCCCGCCCGCACTCCGGGGCCGGCCTCCGGAACCGCCGCCAGCCTTGCCGCTGACCGCCAACAGCCCAGTGAGTGTTCAGCCCTCCAGCCTCCGTTATCCTCTGCCCCCCAGCCTCCGCTCTCCTCTGCCCCCCCAGCTTCCGCTCTCCTCTGCCCCCCCCAGCCTCCGCTCTCCTCTGCCCCCCCCAGCCTCCGCTCTCCTCTGACCCCCCGGCCTCCGCTCTCCTCTGCCCCCCCAGCCTCCGCTCTCCTCTGCCCCCCCAGCCTCCGCTCTCCTCTGCCCCCCCAGCCTCCGCTCTCCTCTGCCCCCCCAGCCTCCGCTCTCCTCTGCCCCCCCAGCCTCCGCTCTCCTCTGCCCCCCCAGCCTCCCCGCTCTCCTCTGCCCCCCCAGCCTCTGCTCTCCTCTGCCCCCCCAGCCTCCGCTCTCCTCTGCCCCCCAGCCTCCGCCCCCTCCCTCCTCTCACCCCTCCCTCCTCTAACCCCTCCAGTTTCTGCCTCCTCCCTCCTTTCCCCCTCCAGCCTCTGCCCCCTCCAGCCTGTGCTGCACTCACTGCTGACCACTGAGCCACCGCACTCTCTGCTGACCACTGAGCCACCGCACTCACTGCTGACCACTGAGCCACCGCACTCACTGCTGACCACTGAGCCACCGCACTCACTGCTGACCACTGAGCCACCGCACTCACTGCTGACCACTGAGCCACCGCACTCACTGCTGACCACTGAGCCACCGCACTCACTGCTGACCACTGAGCCACCGCACTCACTGCTGACCACTGAGCCACCGCACTCACTGCTGACCACTGAGCCACCGCACTCACTGCTGACCACTGAGCCACCGCACTCACTGCTGACCACTGAGCCACCGCACTCACTGCTGACCACTGAGCCACCGCACTCACTGCTAACCACTGAGCCACCGCACTCACTGCTGACCACTGAGCCACCGTATACTCTGCTAACCACTGAGCCGCCTGTATACACACAATTAATTTCACCGCACTCCCCTATTACTAAATAAACTCTATATAGATTCTAGACTACCCGATTCTTTAGAATCGGGCCACCATCTAGTTATATATATCACAATGAAATAGCTGTTGCAAAAAAACAATTTTAAGCAAAAAAAAAAAAAAAAGAGTAAGATTAAGAGGGGTGCCCAAACTTTTTCATATGACTGTACAAGTTATTTTCCTCTATAAAGAGGCAAATTGCAAATCCCAAACACAGGGACACTCGGCCTAGCTACTGTGCTCTCTATGGCAGAGCGGATATCAGAGTCCTCTGGTAGCAGCTTATACTTCGAGAACAAAGTCTTCACACATGGAAATTTTACAGCTCAGATCCTTCTCTTCTCAAACATAATCTCTTGGGTGAAGTCAGGTGGCCACCATATACACAGATAGTCGATGTATCCTGCTGAAATGGGAGGGCTCAGACAACTTACCTAATGTGTATGAAAGCCTTAAAGACCCCCATAAACATTAGGTCACTCACTGCTATTGACAGGTTCAGCCAGCAGAGTAATGTGTATGGGGACATAATGATCCGACATGTCCAATTTTGGACTGCTCATCCTTTTACTTCATGAGAGAAGTTTGGCAGCGACTCCTGATAGAGAGCACAGGAGCGATCTGCTGAGTGAAGGCTCCCGAGTATGGAGGAGTCGGGAGAGATAACAGCCAGCTAAACCAACGTTCAGCCGACAACAACGAAGTGTACGGGGGCATAAATCAATAGTCAGGATCCTCCTCAATATATGGACGGCACCAAAGGCCATCACAAACGTTATAAATAAGCTGACAGATGATGTCGGCAGAAGGAGGACGACGCGTCACGTTAGATTTCTAGGGACAGATCTATTTTTTTTGGCACAAAGGTAAGCTGTCGCCAGAGGAGTCTGAGGGTGTTCCTGTGTATAAAGTGTGTATGTGTCTGTGTTGCTTAATTGTACAATGATAAACTCAACATCTTAAAGGGGTTTTCCCACGAACCAAGGTAATTTTATTCCACAGATCTTTTAATAATAATTTCTACAACTGGATAAGATTAAAAAAATGTTCCTGAGCTGAGATAAGGGGATTTTTGGTACTCACCATAAAATCCTTTTCTTGGAGCTTCAATTGGGGGGACACAGGAAGACCTTGGATGTATGCTTGCTGCCATCAGGAGGCTGACACTATGCAAAGTAACAGAAAAGCAACTCCTCCCCAGCAGTATACACCCACCTACTGGCACAAATCCAACTCGGTTAGTGAGAATAGCAATAGGAGCAACCATAAAACCAACAACTTGCTCAGACCACGGCGGCCTGTAGAATCTTGCGCCCCAAAATGGCATCTGCAGATGCTTCAGTATGAACGCTGTAAAATTTAACAAATGTGTGAAGTGACGACCAGGTGGCCGCTTTGCAAAGCTGAGCTGCCGAAGCCTGATGTCTGACAGCCCAGGAAGCTCCCACTGCTCTAGTGGAATGTGCCCTTAGTCTGGATGAACAAGAAACCTGTTTAATGCGGCATGCCTCCGAGATAGTGGAGCAAATCCGCCGGGCAATTGTAGCCTTAGAGGCTGCCAATCCCTTGCGAGGACCATGAGGGACCACGAAGAGGGAGTCCACTCGCCGAAAGGAAGCGGTTCGTGAAAGGTAGGTACGAAGAGCTCTGACTAAATCCAGATTGTGTAATCTCTTCTCTTGAGAATGAGATGGGGCTGGGCAAAGGGAGGGTAGGACAATCTCCTCATTGATGTGGAAAGTGGAGACTACCTTTGGTAGGAACTTTTCTATGGGACGAAGGACTACTTTGTCCTGATGGAAGATCAAGTAAGGAGAACGACATGAGAGCCGCAAGTTCCTACACCCTCCGAATGGAGGTGATCGCCACAAGGAAGGCGAGCTTCCACGTTAGGAGAGGTAAACGGACCTCTAGTAGGGGCTCGAATGGAAGATCTTGGAGTACGTCTAGTACCAAATTCAGATCCCAGGGATCAAGAGGGGGACGAAAAGGAGGGGAGACATGAGCCACTCCTTGAAGGAACATCATGACTTGTGGAAGTGAGGTAGGCTGCCTCTGGAAAAGTACCGAAAGGGCGGACAGGGAGCTAAGGGATAGGCCTGCATCAAGGCCAGACTGGAGAAAAGCCAGGAGAGATGGAAGAGAAGAGACCATTGGGGAACGATTGCGGTCCTTGCACCATTGGAAGAAAGCCTTCCACGTGCGGTGATAAGTGCTTGATGAGGATGGTTTCCTGTCTTTTAATGGTCTGGCTTGTTCAGAAAGACCCGACGATCTCAGTACCGCGGCTTCAACAGCCACGCCATTAAATTGAGTGACTGAAAATTCGGGTGTTGAAAAGGACCCCGAGTCAAGAGGTCCGGGAGATTGGGGAGTGGCCATGGAGAGTCCGCGAGGAGGTTGACTACCTCTGCGTACCAGAACCGTCTGGGCCAATCTGAAGCTACGAGGATTACTGTTACTAGTTCTGCTCGGATTTTCTTGAGAATCCTGGGAATGAGAGGGATGGGGGGAAAGAGAAAAGGGAAGGAGAACTGGGCCCATGGAATCGCAAGAGCGTCCGCGTCGAGGGCCTGGGGGATCCCTGGACCTGGTGATGAAGGGACGGAGCTTGTAATTGTCCCTGGAGGCCATCAGTTCTACGTCTGGGAAGCCCCATTTGAGGCAAATTTGGTGGAATACCTTTGAGTTCAGGGACCACTCTCCTTGGTCCAATCCTCCGCGACTGAGATAGTCGGCCGCCCAGTTGTCCACGCCTGGAATATGGATTGCTGAAATTGCGGGAATGTGTAGCTCGGCCCATTGGAGGATTTGGGTCACATCCGCCATGGCTGAGCGGCTCTGAGTCCCTCCCTGTCAATTTATGTACGCCACTGCCGTTGCGTTGTCCGTCTGGATTCGGACATGGCGGCCCGTCAGGGAGGTTTGCCAGTACAGGAGGGCTCGAAGGATCGCCCTGAGTTCTAGGTTGCTCATAGGCAGAGAGGCTTCCTGGGAGCTCCACGTGCCCTGGGCTGTGTGGCTGAGGAAGGTCACGCCCCAACCGGAGAGACTGGTGTCGGTGGAAAGGATTGTCCATCTGACCGGGAAAAACGATCTGCCGTGAGAGAGAAGGGGGGGACTCGATCCACCAGAGGAGTGACTGTCTTGCTGATCTGGAGAGGTGACTGGGCAATCGAGACTGCTGAGGAAGCGATCCCATCTCGCTAGCAGAAAGTGCTGGAGGGGCCTGGTGTGAAATTCTGCCCAGAATCCTCATGGAGAATCGGAGTGACAGAGGAGAGGGCTGCCTGAGACTGTGAATCCCACGCAGTGAATCCCCGCTTCTCTGGGGGAAGGAAACTGTGGGACTGGGCTGTGTTGAATATCATGCCCAGAAAGGTGATCCGCTGAGTCGGAACAAGGCAAGACGTCTTGACATTGATTATCCAGCCCAAGCGACTGAGAATCCAGAGATATTTGCAGGCTTTCGAGACACCCTGAGCGAGAGGGGGCCTTTATCAGGATGTCATCCAAGTAGGGTATTGCTAAAATTCCCTTGGACCGAAGGATGGCCACCACCGTTGCCATGATTTTCGTAAAGACTTGGGGAGCCGTGGCAAGGCCGAATGGCAGGACAGTTAACTGGTAATGTTGGGACCCTACGGCAAAGCGCAGGAATCGTTGGTGAGACGCATGGATGGGGACGTGGAGGTAGGCATCCTGGATGTCTATGGAGGCCATTAATTCTCTTGGCTCCATAGATGCTATTACTGAACGAAGGGACTCCATCCTGAAGTGTCTCAACCGGAGCTTGGTGTTGAGAAGCTTGAAGTCCAAAATGGGGTGAATGGAGTTTCCCTTTTTTGGGACCATAAAGAGATTGGAGTAAAGTCCCAAAAAGTGTTGATGCTTTGGAACAGGGATGATAACGCCTGCTTCCTCTAGGGAAGAAATGGCTTGGTAAAAGCCGGGGCTGAGTTTAGGGTCTTTCTGTGGCCGGGATAGAAAAAAACGGTCTTGGGGAAAAGAAGCAAATTCGAACTTGTACCCCACCGAGATGACGTCTCGCACACAGGCATCGTTGATTACTGATAGTCAAACTGACCGGAAGGCCCTGAGGCGGCCCCCGAGGTTGGGGTTGGTGTCATGACCGATTGGCCCGGGAACCAGAGGGTCGAGAGTGTGTGTTACGAGGGCGCCAGGAAGGAGCGGGCTTGTAGGAGGGCCTTTTTCTGTCCTGGCGGACTGGAGAGCGGTCTCGCCAATTGGAGGATTTGGGCGCTGAGGGATGAAAGGAACGAAATTGGAAATTTCTCTTCTTAGGGATTGCCCGTTTACGCTTTGCCTGCAGAAGAGAGGTACTTTTCCCGCAGGTGGCGTCCGATATGATTTTATGTAGCTTATCACCGAATAGGAGAGAACCCTCAAAAGAGGGATTGGCGAGAGATTTTTTAGAGGCTGAGTCGCCATTCCAGGCATTCAGCCATAGGGCCCTGTGAATGGAGATCATGTTGTCGGAGGCCAGGGCACTGCAGGGAAGCTTTGGCGATGTATTTTCCCGTCTAAGTGATTTGATCAGCCGGGCCCACTAGTTCCACGGGAGGTACTTGGGACAGAATACCCCTACGGAGGTTCTTGGCCCAGGAGGCCAAGGCCAGGGAGACCCAGGTGGCTGCGAATGAAGGGCAAAGAGAAGCACCCGAGGCTTTGAAAGCTGATTTCGCCATGGCCTTAATGTGTCTGTCTGGTCCTTCCTTAAGGGAAGCGCCATCTGCCAGGGGTAGGATGGTGTTGGTAGCTAGACGTGAAACTGGGGGATCCACTGCTGGCGAGGTGGTCTATTTTTGGCAAACGTCCTTAGAGAAGGGATAAAGAGCCTCTAAATGCTTTCTGGATTGAAAGCGCTTCTCTGGGTGTAGCCATTCCTTGGTAAAGATGTCATCTAAGTCTTCTAGGTAAGAGAAGACCCGAGGAGCTTGTTTAGTACGCTTAACCGACACTTTCTGCGTAGGAGGCTTGTCGTCAGAGTCGACCTTAAGGGTGTCATTCACTGCTAGAATCAGGGTGTCTACTGTGCCCCTGATTCCCGAAATTTGGTCGGAGTCTATATCCGGGTCAGAGTCCGAGAAGGAATCAGAATCCGATGGTGCCGAGCGTGCTGGAGAAGAAGGCCTCGAATGGAAGTCTCTTGGGAAAGGGGACCGGGACGAGGAGGATGGGCGAATCCACTTCCTCTGTGAGCGGTCTTGGTCCCTCTGATTCCGAAGGTAGTTTGGAAGTGGATGGGTCTGGTGGTCCAGGGACAGCGTTCCCTGGTGTGCTAGGGTCGGTCTGCTCCGATGGGTTAGGCCTAATCGCGGAGGCAATCTGTGTGGGCAGGTGCTCTAGGGCCGCCATCAGGGTTTCTGAGAATTTAACCAGAGTAGTGGCAGACTGAGATAAGGAAAGTACCACCACAGGTGGGGCAGAGACCACGGCCGGGTCAGTGGTAGGCTCCTGAGCTGCCTGCATGGTCTGTGGTCTATAAACGAGGCACAGTGGAGAGTTCTGAGCCGAGGGTAGCTTCTTATTGCACCCTGAGCAGGCGTAGTACACCGTGGTGGCAGTGGTGGCTGTACGGGAGCTCGTTGAGTGAGGCATCTATTGGGGCCAGTAGCGAGGGTGCCAGCAGTGTGAGGGGCAGTGGAAGCTTTGCTTACCAGGGCCCAGGCTTCCGGTGTCCCCAGTGGTGGGATCCATGCAGTTGAGGGGAGCAGAGGCAGCTGCAGAGTTCTGTGCCTGCCTTTGATGGCTCTCTGTAAAAATGCGGGCTTCTGCAGGGAGATGGTGGGGCTAAAAACAGCGGGCAGAGAGTCCGCGCTCTATCCCCATTGGCCAGGGGGAGGAGCAGGGCTGCCTGGCCGAGAAAACACCGCCCGAGTGTGACGGGGGCGTGGGTAGCATGGCCGAAAAAGCTGGCTCCTTCTTCTATGTGCCTCGAATGTGGGCGGGGCCTAGGTGGAGCTCAGAGGTGCCCGGGGCAGTGCCTTTCAGAGGAGCCCGTCCGCGGATGCCCGTGATTGGTCTGGAGGCGGTCCGTGGGCGGGCGGGAGAGCTCCGGAGGCTGCAACAGAGGCCTGGGGCTAAATTTTTTGCGGCGGCCCACATCTCCTGTGCTGAGATAATCTATATGTGTTCCTTCTATACACTGTGTAATGAATATAACACATCTCCTAAGCCGGGGAGGAAGGAAAAGAGTATACAGACATTACAGCACAGTATCATAGCTGATTCTTTCTTTGAGATAAAACATTTTTTATAAACAGGCAGGGAAATGTTTTACTTCAGAAAAACAATCATCTGTGATCCTGTGCTATAATGTCTGTATACTCTTTCCCATGCTGTAATATCTGTATACTCTATTCTTTCATCTCCGGCCCAGGAGATATGGTATGAACAGATCATGTCCCTGTACGGTTAGACACATCCATTACACAGTACATAGCAGGGACACATATATAAGATTATCTCAGCACAGGAGATGGCTGTCATGTTATATGCCTTTAAAATCCAGAAGACTGTGATTTTAGCCTTGTTTTACACAAAACTATGGTGGTATTACAGTATAGAAACAAGCAAACATATGATAGCTAAGCACCACTCCCTTTCAGAAAATTGTGGGGCCTGGGTGCTATTTGTTATAAAAAAAACAAACAAATAATAATCTGCACAATGCTCCCTGTCTTTGGTCACCAATGAGTGTCGGTGCTGCTCTCGGTGTCCAAGCGTTGGCTGCCTGTAGATGTGATGTCAGTACCAGACAGCTAATGTCAGACAGCAGGAGTAGTGGACTAGTAGTGGAGACTCATTAATAGATCCCAGGGCAGTCAGCAAGAGGGAAAAATTAAGTAAAAAAAAAAAAGATAAAAATTAAATACAAATTCTAAATTATTTTTCACCCTTTTAAAAATAAAAAGACGTAAAAAAAATGGTTATTGCTGTGCCCATAAAAGTACAATTGATAAAAATGCAAAAATTAATACAAAACAGAAAATAAACCAGAAACAGCTATTTTTTGATCACCAAATTCCCCCCAGCCCAAAAAAAATGCAATAAAAAGTGGTAACAATATTGTATATAGGCCAAAGTTCTATCAATAAAGATGTCATCTTTCCCTTTTATGATATGAACCTTGATCCAGACATAATTGAAATAAATCCCAGGTGTGGATGTTTATGACATAGACCTGTGAAAAAGCCTGATAAGGTGAAACTGGCCAGGCTACGTGCATTTGATTGTATGGCTGGTTTTAATGGTCTATCTTGTAATTATAACATGAAAGTGTATCATACTGAAAATAAAATTTTTTTTTACAAACTTCAGAATTTTTTTTCACTGCTAAAAAAATGATACAGGGATTTTTGTTTACTCACCGTAAAATCCTTTTCTCAGAGTTCATCATTGGGGGACTCAGGACCGTGGGTGTATGCTTTACTGCCACTAGGAGGACACTAAGTAAACATAAAGAATTTAAGTCCTCCTCCGCAGTATACACTTACTTGCAGGAAGTAGGATATTCAGTTTCAGTTTAGTACTAAAGCAGTAGGAGGAAATGCTAAAGTAATAAGGTACAAAGGACCTAAATCTATGTGTAGACTGTGAGGGTCACTAGGGTGGGTGCTGTGTCCCATAATGATGAACTTGGAGAAATGGATTTTACCGTTAGTACAACAAAAATCCCTGTTTCTCCTTCACATCATTGGGGGACACAAGACCATGGGACGTCCAAAAGCAGTCCCTAGGTGGGAATAGAGTAAAAACCGTGAGCATATTGCATGTACTAAGCGCCAGCTGCTTACAAGTGCGTGACTGACACTTATAGGATTTTCCCACCTAGGCTTGCATCTGCAGAGATCTGGGTATGGAAGTTTAGTGTGTTTGTGAAGGTGTGCAAGCTGGGCCAAGTTGCTGCTTTGCAAACTTGTGATGCCGAAGCCTGATATGTAATGGCCCACGAGACACCCACCGATCTAGTGGAGTGTGCCTTTTTCCCTGCTGGTATAGGTCTGTTCCTGACACGGTAAGACTCTTGGATTGCAGAACGAATCCACCTGGCTATTGTGGATTTTGATGCTGCCATTCTCCTTCTGTGTCCTTCCGGAATGATAAACAGTGTTTCGGTTGTACGGAAGGGGGCCGTTGGAGAAATGTACCATCTGAGGGCACATATGAGGTCTAGGGTGTGGAGTGCTTTTTCAAAGTGATGTACTGGTGTCGGACAAAGAGAGGATAGGACGATGTCCTCATTGAGGTGGAAGTGGGAGACCACCGTGGGCAGGAATGACGGAGACGGCCAGAGGACTACCTTATTCTGGTTGAAGGAGAGATAAGGGCGGCAGTGTAGGGTGGCTAGCTTGGATACGGTCTGATTGATGTGATGGCGACCAGGAAAGCGACTTTCCAAGGAAAGTGGCTTGGGAAGACGTCTTGTAGTGGTTCAAACAAGGTTCTTGTAGAACCCCCAAGGGCTAAGTTTAAGTCCCACATGTCAACGGGTGTCTTGGGGGGGGGAGGGGGGGGTCGAGTGTGAGCGACTCCCTGAATGAAAGTTTTAATTTGAGGCCTTGTTGCGATCCTGCATTGAAATAATACAGGTAGGGTGGAGATCTAGCCTTTCAGAGAACTGTGAGGCAGGCCAGAGTCCAGGCCTGTTTGTAGGACTTCTAGGATTGTTGGAATGGAGAAACGAAACGGGTATCAGTCACGATCTTTGCACCACTGGGAGAATATTTTTAAGTACAGTGATAGATGCATGCTGACATTGGATTTAAACGCCCAATGTTCAAACTGAGTGTACGAGTGTTAGGCAGAACCTCATTAGGGGCACTGCGTGCTGACATATGCCCTATTGTTGTACCCTAGGTTGGAGTAGGCTGCGCGAGTGTTAGCGCGTAGAGCTATGGGGGGAAATCAGGCAAGGGTAGGGGTTGAACACCCAGCAGAGAACTGAGGCCCGATCACGGTTACACATGAGTAACCGCCTACTATGCGGTCAGTGGTGATCTAGGGTTTAGGCGTGACTAACCCAAGGTGAAGACCTGGATCTAACTGAGCTAGAGGAAGACGGTAGGTTACCTTGTGCATTTGTGGACATTAGAAACATTGGCGATGCTGCTGCTGTACTTTAGTTAGAGCCTTCAAGAGAATCTGCATGAAGGGACGTTGTGTACGGCGGCAGGTAATCCTACCCCTCGGAGGAGGGGGGGGGGGGGGAAGACATTCTAAGAGGTTATCTATATTCGCAGATGGCGAAAGGATGTCCAGTTCTGATGCATGTGAACTTGCACCTAACTTGATTGTAGTTAATGACGTGAGAGAGAGAAGGTAGTAATTGACGAACAACCCGACAACAACTGCGACTGTACCTTGCATGAAGAGGGTTTGTATCTGCTGTAGTTTATCTGAGCTCTGGTTGAGGAGGTCAGATTACTTGTTAATGCTCTGTAGAAGAGAGAGTTAAGAGGTGACAGACAGGCATGGACACTGAAGCAGAGGGTTTGCAGACTATCCTGTGATAATGATGTAGCTTTGAGTCTAAGGGTAAGTGCACACTGGCCGGGTTTTCGGCGGTTTACCTGTGTAAACCGCCGTTTTGTTTACATTAGTTTTATGTTAATTTATGTTAATCCAAACCGGCGTTTGGATTAACATTAAAACTAATGTAAACAGCCCAAGGCTGTGCACACACCGGCGGTTACCCAGCGTCATCCGTTGCTAACCCGCAGGTTTCCCAGCGGGTTAGCAAAGAATGACCATGTTCTAAAAACCGGCGGTTCTGCAGCGGCTGCAAGCAGAATCATGTGCTGCTTCCAGCCGCTGCAGAATCGCCGCCGAGAACCCGCTGGGCAGCCGCCGGATACCGCCCGCACATACCCGCCAGGAAGCCGGTGGACGGCGCCGGAGCTTCCTGGCGGGTCCCGCCCAGCCGCCGCCGACCAACCCGCCGGGTAATGTGAACTTACCCTAAAAGTGTCACGGTGCGGTAGTTAGCAGCTTAGGTCTAATGGGATGAGGTGTGAGCCGTAAGTCACATTGTGGTCATGTAGAAAATATATAGTATAGTAGGCAGTGGCGCACCCAAGGGGGGGGACCTACGTGTCTGGACACCCCCCTTTGGACGGCCCTGAGAAGCTGGGGGGGCCACCGCCGCCCGCCCCGGTATTATTATGTCTAGGCCTGTACGCGGCGCGGTACGGTGCTTATTCTTTTACTTTCAGTCCCTGACTCTGCCGCCACTTCCGCCGCCCTGTGTGCGTACCACACACTAGGAATGCATAGCAGAGAGGGTCCTCGCTACTCCGCCCCCTCACATCCTCTTCCTGCGGCAGTGTGAAACGCACACACAGAAGAGGGACTCATTCCTGTCAGTGACCCCCTCCTCTTCCGGGATGCACGCTTTTGCGGCCGGAAGTTGGAAACCCAGTCTACTCTCTAGTCTTCGCATAATCCGTTCAGGAATGCGGCCCACAGTTCCACTGATTTTGTGACGCGAATGTCTTTCTCTCTTTTTGGCGCGTTACCGGAACCCAGTGACTACCCACTCTCCCGCCTCCACTGTCTGCTTCCTGTTCTGAATCAGGCTTCAGGACTCTCCGAATCTGGACTTCCTGCAATTTTCGTGTGCCAACTAACACTGCTGTGACAGACCTTTTTTTCTGCAAGTAACTAGTGTTTTAGAAAAAAATTAATTACTACGCAATGTAATTCCTACCATAGAGGCACAACAAATAAGACCGTTTTCGTGCAGTATTAAGCATTAATTAGGTATTCAAATTTACAAAAATCGTTTGGCTTTTAGGGGGCGTCGCTCCCCCAAACCCCCCCACCGGGGGCTTTGCCCCCCAGAACCCCGCTGGGGGGTGACACCCCCCTTTCATGGCCGGTGTTTGTTTCTTGGACCCCTACCTTGGGAAATTTCTGGGTGCGCCACTGATAGTAGGTATATATTATTTCTGAGCAAAAGCATGGAATCAGGCCTTCCTAGATGAAGAAGTGAGTGCCGTGCACCAACTTATAATTTACAGTGATTGAGTTCTAACCAGCAGGACAGTTGGCAGAGGCCACGTACCACAGTTAGATTGATACGGAGGAGGGTGGTCCAGCTTTGAGATACAGAACGGAGCCTCCTGACCACTTTATTCGTCAGTTGTACGGTGCCAAGGGGCAGATTGACCTGGCTACCGAATATGAGACAGGTCTCACTGCGGCAGGCACGATTAGAGCTGCAGACTGGATGTGGTATGTGAATTACTGGTTCACTGGCAGGTGGGGCAGATCTCATAAGGCTGTTGAGGTAGACTGCCGTTTTCTTTGCTGCACATTTAGCGGTTCATGACTGTGCTGGACTATCTGGCAGCAGGTCAAGTAGTCCTCTAATGATAAAAAAGAGAATTTTGTTTACGTACCGTAAATTCTTTTTTCTTGAATCATCAATGGGAGACCCAGACAATGGGGTTTAGGGCACTGCCCTCCGGAGGCCACACTAGGTACTACAAGTTTGTAGACACCGCCCCCTCCGCTTATAAACCCCTACTGCAGGGAATATCCTCAGTTTGGTCCATAAGCTGCGAGGAGACAACATAAACCACACCCGAAACATCGGGAAAGAAACCGTGCACAGACGGTCCAACAACCCGGAATAAACTGTCCCAACAGGGAACAGGTCAAATGCAAAACATCCAACGGAACAACTGGGTGGGTGCTGGGTCTCCCATTGATGATTCAAGAAAAAAGAATTTACGGTACGTAAACAAAATTCTCTTTTTTCTGATCATCATAATGGGAGACCCAGACAATGGGGATGTCCTAAAGCGAACCCCAGGGCGGGAAAAGTTCCTCAAAAGACGTTGATATACACGGTCCCCCTCAAAGGTGGGCAACCGCCGCCTGGAGGACCCGCCTGCCCAAACTTGCATCCGCAGAGGCATGGGCATGCACCATATAGTGCTTAGAGAAAGTGTGCAGGCTGGACCAAGTGGCCACCTGACACACCTGTAGCGCAGAAGCGCGATGTCGCAAAGCCCAGGAAGCACCGACAGCTCTGGTCGAGTGCGCCTTCAAGCCCACCGGGAGAGGCAAACCAGAAGAACGGTAGGCCTCTTGAATGGGTGCCTTGATCCATCTGGCCAAGGTCGATTTTGACGCCGCGGACCCCTTACAGCGACCTGCCGTCAGTACGAACAATGAGTCCGAACTCCGGAAGGAGGCAGTCCTGGACACATAAATGCGTACAGCCCGTACGAGGTCCAGAGTGTGGAGGTCGCGCTCAACCTGATGAACAGGGGCAGGACAGAATGATGGAAGAACAATCTCTTGGTTCAAGTGAAAAGTGGAAACCACCTTTGGCAAGAATTCTGCCCGCGGGCGCAACACCACCTTGTCTTGGTGGACCACCAGAAAGGGCGACTTGCACGATAGTGCAGCCAATTCAGAGACCCGTCTTAGAGACGTAATTGCCACCAGAAAGACCACCTTCTGTGACAGACAAGAGAGGGAAACTTCTCTCAATGGCTCAAAAGGCGGTTTCTGTAGAGCCGCCAGGACCATGTTGAGATCCCAAGGGTCCAGCGGTCGCCTATACGGCGGGACCACCCGAGACACCCCCTGGAGAAATTGACGAACCTTAGGAAGGAGCGCCAAGCGCCTGTCAAACAGCACTGAAAGAGCTGATACTTGACCCTTCAGGGAGCTGAGGGATAAACCCAATTCCAAACCCGATTGTAGGAAAGCCAACAAGGTCGGAATGGACAAGGGCCACGGTGACCGTCCACCAGAGGCACACCAGGAGAAAAAAAAAATTTTCCACGTTCTGTGGTAAATCCTCCGTGATACAGGCTTCCTAGCCCGATTCATAGTGGCAACCACAGTAGGGGAGAATCCTCTGGATGTTAGCAGCCAGGCCTCAAGAGCCATGCAGTCAATCTGAGGGCCCTGGAATTGAGGTGGAAGAAGGGGCCTTGCGCGAGAAGATCTGCGCGTTCTGGAAGAGCCCACCGGTTCCCGCCTGACAGTTGCCACAGATCCGGATACCAGGACCTCCTGGGCCAATCCGGTGCCACTAGAATGGCTACGCTGCACTCCGTCCTGATCTTCCACAGAACCTTGGGAATCAATGCTAGCGGTGGGAACACATATGGTAGATGGAAGTCGGACCAACTCAGGATCAGGGCGTCCGCCCCCAGAGACTGAGGATCCCATGATCTCGCCATGTATTGTGGCACCTGATGGTTCAGCCGTGAGGCCATCAGATCCACGTCCGGAGTGCCCCATCTGCCGCAGATGTCCCGGAAGACGTCCGGATGAAGAGACCACTCTCCGGCGTCCATCCCCTGTCGGCTCAAGTAGTCGGCCTCCCAGTTCTCGACCCCTGGGATGTGAACTGCGGAGATCAGGCAGTCGTTGTCCTCCACCCAGCATAGAATGCGGTGGACTTCGGCGAGGGCCTGAGCACTTCTGGTCCCTCCCTGATGATTTATATAGGCGACGGCCGTCGCATTGTCGGACTGAACCCGGATGGGCTGTCCTGACAGTAACTTCTGAAACGCCAAGAGCGCCAGATAGACCGCCCTGATCTCCAGCACATTGATCTGCAACGCCGACTCCGACTGAGTCCAGAGGCCTTGAGCCCTGTGGTGTAAGAACACTGCTCCCCAGCCCTTCAGACTGGCGTCGGTGGTCACCACTAACCATGACGGTTTGAGGAAAGACCGGCCCCGTGACAAGTGACGTGGTTGGAGCCACCACTGCAGGGAATCCCTGGTCGGTCGTGAAAGGGCCATCAGCCGATTCAGCGAGATCGTCCTCTTGTCCCATCTTCGGAGAATTTCCAGCTGGAGAGGACGGAGGCGAAACTGCGCAAAAGGCACCGCCTCTATCGCTGCCACCATGCGGCCCACCAGTTTCATCAACACCCGTATGGATGAGTGTGGTGACAGGAGGACATCTTGGACTCCCGATTGGATGGCCAGCTGTTTGGCTCGTGGCAGAGACACCAGAGCTGAGTCCATACGGAAGTCCATGCCCAGATATGTCAGTGACTGGGTCGGAACCAGGGTCGATTTCTGAACATTGAGAAGCCACCCAAACTGTTCCAGAGACTTCATGGTCACCTCCAGGCTCTTCCGGCAAAGATGTTCTGATGGCGCCCTGACCAGCAGGTCGTCTAGATAGGGTATGACGGCGTGTCCCTGCACATGTAGGAGAGCCATCATAGATGCCATCACTTTCGTGAACACCCGCGGAGCCGAGGCCAACCCGAAGGGCAGCGCCACGAACTGGTAGTGTTCGTCCCCCACTGCAAATCTCAACCAGCGTTGATGAGCCGGTGCAATGGGCACGTGAAGGTAAGCGTCTCGGATATCTATGGACACTAGGAAGTCTCCCTGCGACACAGCCGCGATCACGGAGCGCAGGGATTCCATGCGGAACTTCCGAACCAACACGTGACGGTTGAACAACTTGAGGTCTAGAACCGGGCGAAAAGAGCAGTCCTTCTTCGGAACGATAAAGAGGTTGGAGTAAAAACCCCTGAACCTCTCCCCCGTAGGCACTGGGACCACTACTCCGTCTCTGCAGAGTCCCTCCAACACCAGATAAAAAGCCTGAGCCTTGTCTGGAGATGGAACAGACCGATGGAATCGGTGTGCCGGCCGCGACGTCAGCTCTATCCTGTAGCCGCTCGAGACTACGTCTCGGACCCACCGGTCTTGGACGTGGAGTAACCATCTGTCCTGAAATCGGGACAGGCGGCCCCCCACCTGTGGGGCGGCAGGACTGGAGAGCGAGTCATGCGGAAGTGGTTTTGGGGGTGGCAGCCGTTGCCCCCGTTGACTTCTTCTGGCGACCCTTGGGGCGCCACTGAGTAGAGGGCTTGCCTCCTCTGTCCGCGCGAGCGGAAGAAGCTGATGACTGCGAGCTGGAACGAAAGGACCACTGTTTGGGGTTCCTTTTGACGGTATACCGTGGCTTAGGCTTATTCTGTGGGATCTTAGACTCCGCAGAATCCTTTATCAGCTTATCCAGCTCGGTACCAAAGAGCCCGTCACCCGAAAATGGAAGATTCTGCAGAATCTTCTTTGACGTGGCATCTGAGTCCCAGAGACGCAGCCACAACAACCTGCGGATCGCTATAGCATTGGCCGAAGCCACAGCAGAGCGGGTGGCAGTTTCTAGGGTCGCAGTCCTGGCGTAATCAGCATAGGCCCTTGCCCTATCAGTAAGCGCTAGGACCTCAGAATTGGACCCCGCCAGGTCCGTGATACCATCCAAGCAGGTGGTGATTGCCTGCAGAGTCCAGACCGTGGCAAAATTAGGGGCAAATGAAGACCCCACAGCCTCACAGGAAGACTTGGCGAGTTGTTCGACCTGTCTATCCGTCGCGTCCTTCAATGAGGAGCTATCAGAGGCAGAGAAAAGGGAGCGTGCAGCAATCCTGGTCATGGAAGCGTCCACCTTCGGGGACTGCGACCATTCCTGAAGCACCTCCTGGGGGAAGGGGAAGCGAGTGTCCCTAGATTTGCGGACATAACGCCGCCCAGGGTGAACCCTGGGTGCTCTAACCACCCTTCCAAAGTTAGTGTGGTCCATAAAGGAGCCACATGGGCGAGCCTCCGGCTGCAGCCATTGATATACCTCCTTCGGATGGAGTTCCACCTCCTCAGGGGGTGCCACGAGACGAAGAGTCTCGTTTATGGAGGATACCAAATCCTCCACCCCATCAGGTGGTTCTGACATAGACTCAAGTATTGAACCCCCATCATCCTCGTCAACCGTCAGAGTGACGCTCCTCCTCAGAGAGGTTCTGGATCTCGGGTGATTCATCCCGGCGAGCCCGCTTAAGGGGTCTCGCGGTAGCGAAGGGTGACACCCGGGGGTAACTTGAGGGAGCAGCTGGATTTCCCAGTCTCCTAGTCAGTGCCTCCAGGGATTGCGACATGGAGGACAGCTTGGACAACACAGATTCATTAATCTTATTCTGTGTTTCCCATTGCCCTGGGATCACCTGAACCTCAGGGTACAGCACCGGAGCTGCAGACTCTGCAGTATCAGTCCGGGCCTCTGGGCGTCCGCAGTTATTGCAGGACCCCCCAACCAGCGTCCCGTTGCATGTAGCACAGGTAGCGGTGGAGTTGTCTGCCTTAGCAGTACTCTTCTTTGCTGGGGACATGCCGACAGCAGAGGAGAAAAATAAGCCAAGTAGGAAACCGGAACACCGGCGGCTTACCGACCGCTTCAATGCGGTGGAGGGGAGCGATGTGTGTGTGGCCTCCGCGAGGGTAATGACCGGACTCTCCTGGGAGCGCAGTAGTGCACTCATTCAGACCCAATAGGAAAGTGAGGAGAAAATGGCCGCCGCCAGACCAGTCGTGGGCGGCGCCACAAACACGCGGGAAGCACACACACACACCCACATCTCATGGGCTGCTCCCCATCTCTCCAAGCAGCCAGCTCAGTAATCTGGTGCTGGAGCCCGCAGCGCGGGAGATATAGCATCAACACTATACCCAGGGCTTCAGACAAACTCTGTAGCCCGCAGCCGCAGCCCCTGTGACACACAGGGCGGTCAGCTATGGTGACCCCAGCACAGGATACACCGCCAGAACCGCGGACCCGAGGGTTGCGCGCGGTCTGAGTGTCACAACACAATAGTGTCAGACACTACCCCCAGGCACACCGGAGACACACAGGGTACCTCAGTGCCGGTCCGGTCTGTAAGCACCATATAATGGGAGGCCTCGGACGGGGGTTCAGCACCAGTCCGGTCTGTAAGCACCATTAGGGAGGCCTCGGACTGGGCTGGCTCCAGTACGGTCTGTAAGCACCGTTTAGGGAGGCCTCGGACGGAGCGGAGCTGTGCAAGGCTCCTGTCTCCCACTTCCCAGAGCCCCCAGGGGGGATGGGAAGGAGTGCGGCAGCGTACCGGGAGAACACAACGTGTCCAGGCTCAGAGCCCTCCGGTACCTCAACCTGTGTGTTCCCCAAGGGTGAACAGGGAGACTGCCGGAGGTCCCCGACCGGGACCTACCTTGTCTTCAGACGCCATCACGTAAGCTGTGAGAATGCTGTGACGTGCAAGCAAAGCGTGTGATACCTCCGAGCACACTAAGTTTAAAACTGAGGATATTCCCTGCGGTAGGGGTTTATAAGCGGAGGGGGCGGTGTCTACAAACTTGTAGTACCTAGTGTGACCTCCGGAGGGCAGTGCCCTAAACCCCATTGTCTGGGTCTCCCATTATGATGATCAGAAAATCATTGAATAATCAGCTGGAGATGATCAAAACTACACTGAGCAGCCCAGGAAGTAACACATTGCTGGAATCACAGTCTCTGCCTCCACATTATTCTGGTCTCAGATTAGGTGGCAAAAACCTAATGACAGATTCTCTTTAAAAAAATAAGCTACAATGTCTCATAAAACCTCAGGATCTTGTGAAGCTCTTGAAAAGTGCTACAAGATACGCCTCAGATGGTATCTCACCCCGGACAGACTACATCGGTTTTCCCCTTCCACCTCCCCCCTCTGTTGGAGATGCGGTCTTGAAGTTGGCACGATGATTCATATCTGGTGGACTTGCCCCCTGATCAAAGACTTCTGGACAAAGGTAATCCGTAACTACAACCTTGTCACAGGTAGGCATGTGGAGGGTTCCCCCGAGATGGCCCTGCTCTCTCTGCTCCCTGGCTCCTGGAAAAGACAGAAGAAGGATATCCTCCGATTCTGCCTTTGCGCAGAAACGCAATGTAATCCCCCGACATTGGAGGGAACAGTTACCTCCTTCTATCCTGGAGTGGTTCACCGAGATGGAGGCCCTCCGACGATTTGAAGAGATTTCTGCCGATATTTCTCAAACCCAAGCAGAATATACAAACACCTGGACAGACTGGATCTTGTTCAAGGAGGCCCCTAATTATAGTGAACTTTTTACTTGAGTGGTGAAACACCTGTACCGCTCTATATTTATCACCGTCACCTACTTGACATCCTATAACACTTTGCTCATCCTTGTCTTTCACTCTTTTCCTTTTCTTACTCTATTACTCACTCCTTCATTTCCTCCCCCCCCCTAATACTTCATCCCTTTTCTCTTTCTTCATGCCTCCCTTCCGAGCTCCCCTTCAACTATCATCCTGTCATTCCCTTCTATTTCCCCCCCCCTGTTGGACTGGCTCTGGTCATAGATAATTCGTTTATGACTCTGTAAATAAATTTCTTCTATCTTATGTTTTTTCTTACTAAAAAATGGAGATTCCTATTTTTGCTCCTTTATTACTAGGAGATTTCTCCTCTTCAAATGTACAGGAGAGTTCTGTTTTAAGCCATAGTGACCATGAATATGCTTTATGACTTGTTCTCATTCGATTTCATATATACTAATCTCTCCTGTGAAAACAATGTTTTACACCTTATTGTTACACATTTATTTCCTTTATCTGAAAAAAATTTCAATAAAGATATATTTAAAAAAAAAAAAAAAAAAATAAGCTACACAGCTATGTGGACAGAAAACTCAATAAGTTATGGCTCTTTGAAGAAGGGAAAGAGAAAACAAAAATTAAAAAATTGTCCACAGCGGGGAAGGGGGTGACGTTCTGTGCCTACACTCCATGTACAATTAATTGATACATTTGTATTAGATGAATCTTAGTATAAAGTAATATTCCATTGTCCTCTGAGTACCGGTTACTCTCTCTGTCCATTCTTCAGGATTGGGGCGCTATCCCTCTGCCAGTGTGAGCTCAGCTGTGGCCGCTTCTGCTGTGCTCCATTGTGCAGTGTAAAGAGCTGATAATCCAGCGTCTGTCTCACACTATATACAGCTTCTCTGCCTGCGGGATCTCACATACTGATGGCGCCACCTACTGTTTATTTTACAATTCTACAGAAAATGAAAATCCATCTCAAGTGCAAAAGATCAGAGAGTAAGTCTGGAGGAAAAAATGAGCAAAACGATGAGTACAAGAGGGAAGAAATGTGCAGAGTATGATTTATATCGATGGTGTTTGGTGCCCCGATATTTTCTGATAGAGTATGTGCCAAAGTTCTGGAGAGACAGATTGAGTCACAAATTGAAAAAAAGAGAGGATGCCGCGTACTACAGCACTGCTCTCTAGTGCAAGTACCCTGGGCAGACATGAGAGAAAAGGTCAGCACGGTGGCTCAGTGGTCAGCGCCGTGGCTCAGTGGTCAGCGCGTGGCTCAGTGGTCAGCACGGTTGCTTTGCAGCGCTGGGGTCCTGGAATCAAATCCCACCAAGGACTGCATCTGCCAGGAGTTTATATGTTCTCCCTGTGTTTGTGTGGGTTTCCTCCCACACGCCAAAGTAGGGCTGTGGAGTTGGAGTTGTGGAGTCGATGCGCATTTTGGGTGGTGTTGGATTCAGGGAAATTGAGGAGTTGGAGTCGGACTTTGGTTTACTGACTTCACAGCAATAGTTGTGGAGTGTAGGCGTGGAGTCGGTGTCCATTTTGGTGGACTTGGAGTTGGATTCAGGAGCATTGAAGAGTCAAGATTTGGAGTCGGACGTTTGCCTTACTGACTCCGCAGCCCTACTACAAAAACATACTGATAGGACGTTTCGATTGTGAACCCCAATGGGGACAGTAATTATGATGTATATAAGCTGCTTTGGAATTAATGGTGCCGTATAAGTGAGTATAATAAAGGGGAAAAAAAAGTTTTCCACCATTATCTGTATATAGAAAATAAAAAAAAAACACATGGAGTAAAATACACAAAAATATGTATGCTCCTGTTAAGATCCACTATTGCAACAATGTTTGTGCTGCTCGGGTCGTCCACCGGTCCCCATGCTGTCTGCTGCATACAAAAAGGTATCTGACCTCTACAGGGAATCACTAGCTACAATGATGACGGTGATTGGCTGCAGAGGTCTCGTCTGTACATCCTGTTCGGGTGGTAGGACGGATCTTGGATTGGTCAGTGCTGCAGCCAGTAATGGACTCTAAGGGTACCTTTACACGCGGAAACTTTTCTAGGAATTTCACTGGCAACTTACTGGTTGCAGTGGAATCATGGAGACATTGTTCCATTTGTACACAGCAACAAGATAGAACCTTGTCTCCATGATTTCACTGCAACCAGTAAGTTACCTGTGAAATTCCTAGAAAAGTTGCCGCGTGTAAAAGGTACCTTAACAGTTATGGCCCCTTTACACGCAGCTACAGGTGACAGGTTTTCCACAGGTAACTTACTGGCTGCAGTGAAATCATGGAGATATGGTTCTATCTTGGTGCTGTGTACAAATGGAACCATGTCTCCATGATTTCACTGCAACCAGTAAGTTACCTGTGGAAAACCTGTCACCTGTAGCTGCGTGTAAAGGGGCCATTACAGCCAGAAGTGCAGAAACCGGTGAGGGAACCAGTCAGTGATAGGAGAGAACCAGCAGGGCAACTAGAGGTATCCAATTTTTTTTCTACACTATGTTGTGTTTTTTATTGAGCTGGACAACCCCTTTAGCATTTTCTAGAAAGTTGCTTGAATAGAATCTGTTCCCTGAGCACCCAGGACCATGAGCAGTTGTGTGCCCATACCTGTAAACCCGGCATAATAGTCCCTTCATCTAGTTGCATACATAAACAGTGTATTTCTAAAGACAGTTTATGAGATGCTAATTACGGCTTTGACTAATCCCCAACTAGTCAGCCCACTAGCATGTTATCATCACACTATGGGCGACATAAACCACAAGTAGAGAAATCAGCCACTGAACTCTTGTGTCTTCTTTTAAGATTATTTTTATTGTGCTAAATCATGCACGGGGAACACAGTCCCACAACGCTGGACACGTTTTGAACAAAGTTCTTTGTCAACAGCATATACTCTTAGTTCCCCCACCTTCTTTAAATACACCTCTAAAAGTGACACCTCATAGCACATGTAAGGCTCCTTTCACATTAATGTTTTTCACCGATTGCGGCGGATCCGGTAGATTTACCGCATCTGCTTCCTAAAAGCCGCACTTGCGGCAAGCCCCATGCATTGTTTATGGGGTGGGGTGCGGCAAGTGCGCTTCTGCCGAATGCGGCAAATCCAGCACTTGCGGCGGCGAAAAACAAAAGCTGCTAGCCGAGGTTTTTTTTGCAGCCACAACTGCCAGATAATGGCATAACCGCAATTGCCGCAAGCCCCATAGACAATGCATGGGGCCTGCCACAAGTGTGGCCGTCAGGCGGCAGATGCGGTTGATCTGCAGCAATCAGCGAAAGACGCTAATGTGAAATGGGCCTTAAATACAATTACATATTAACCCTTTATAACACAGGTAGAAGGAAACAGACCTTTCACGAAACAATTTATAAAAGATACAAACCAACCTTTACATCAATGCATTATACATAAGTCAAATTGAGCCGAAAATAAAATGCAGAAAAACACATGGCCCAAAAAAAAAAAAAAAAAAAATAATAATTTCCTTTTTATATTGTTTAATTGATTTGTGCCAATGCCGTCCGTTGTGCTGGTATGCTCGGTAATAAGGCTCAAAAAAAAAAGTTTTTTATTGTTTATTTAATGTCTTTACCAAAGCCATCTGCTGTGCTGATATGCTCGGTGACGCATCTGATTGATAGTTGAGACCCTCCGGATACTTCACGATCAAGGTATCAAAATAGCCTCGCGACATAGGACTACCCTCTCCCGGTCCCCACCCCTATTCGGTCTACATATTCTCGCAATCCCCTTCACAATCAAACTGCGCTTATCACCCCCGTGGACCTCCAAAAAAATGCTATGATAAGCCTGAAACATTCCTACGGCTTTGCATGAGCACTGGGGTTGGATGCCGTTATATGTTCGTTCATCCTCTTTCTCAGAGTTTTTGATGTTCACCCGACATAATTCTTACAACACGCCACACATGAGGCCATATACACGTGTGGTGTTACAATTTATATATGCATTGACCTTGAACTCTCGATTAGTTATGTTGTTAGTAAATGTCTGTGTCACATTAACTTATCGGCACAGATTGCATTTAATACCACCACGCTTATAACTCCCTTTGGTGGCAAGTCATGTTGGGGTACACCTATTCTTCAGAAATTGGGATAGTGACAAAATATTACCCAAGTTCCTGGATCTTTTGTATGTGGAGCTGAAGGGAGACTCGGATTCAGGCACGCTATATATCACTATATATCCTCGGCATGTGGTGTGGAATCTCCCTTTGGACGAGTACATTAGGGCGAAAAGAGCCTGTTCAAGCAGTGAGGCGTTCAATGAGGAGTTGGTGAAGATTAACAATAGGTTGAAAAACCGCGGATATAAACCGCACTGTTTGATCCATTCGATGTGCCGGGTTAATCATGTAAACCAGGACTCATTGTTGCAGGACAATAACAGTGCATTGGGCATAAATCAGAATTTGAGTAACAAGAGAACCCGCAAGGAAAACTATACATGTAATCTCCTCACTTTCTCTACTGCGTATAGTCAGGACTACGACACAATTGTTGATCTGGTTTATATATTTATACCGATATTACATCAAGACCCAATTCTGATGAAAATTCTATCACAAGGGTATCGGTGTGTACCCAAAAGGTGCAGGAACTTGGGTAATATTTTGTCACCATCCCAATTTCTGTAGAATAGGTGTACCCCAACATGGCTTCCCACCAAAGGGAGTTATTAGTGTGGTGGTAAAAAGTGCAATCTGTGCTGATATGTTGCTAGTAAATGTCTGTGTCCCATCAACTTAACTAATGATGAGTTCAAGATCAATGCACATATAAATTGTAACACCACACGTGTATATGGCCTCATGTGTGGCGTGTTGTAAGAATTATGTCAGGTGAACATCAAGAAATCTAAAAAAGAGGATGAACGAACATATAACGGCATCCATACCCAGTGCTGATGCAAGGCGTAGGAATGTTTCAGGCTTATCATAGTATTTTTTTGGAGGTCCACAGGGGTGATATGCGCAGTTTGATTGTGAAGGGGATTGAGAGAATACGTAGACCGAATAGGGGTAGAGACTGGGAGAGGGCGGTCCTATGTCGCGAGGCCTATTGGATACTCACCTTGAACATGAAGTATCCGAAGGGTTTCAATTATCGATCGGGTCATTCCATGTCAAGTGATCCAAAAATGAATGTTTTTTTTCCCTGACGTCCTCAGATTTTTAAAAAAATTTTTCTATCTGAAGAACAACTTTATCTAATTACAAAAAAAAAGTTTTGAATTTTTTTCTTTATCTGTTAATTTTTTACAGATTTTTAAAGTTTTAAAAAAGTGCGAATTTTGGCCTGGTATGGCTTTACATTTTCTATCATATCTCGGGCTAGAAATAAGATAGAGAAACAAAATAAACACCAATCTACTCAGAACTGTCCAGGCTTTCATCAGATATGTCACAAGAGGATATTTGTTAATATTTTACCCATGTGATCGCAAGCGCAAAACTTTAAAACGCATTTCCGAAAAATCGGCGCGCTTTAAATATTTCAAAAACTGCCCATGTGTCTGCTGTGCTCTTAGCCACATCTGTACCAAATTTCAAGTTGGGATCGCAATGGGATCATATTTTAACATATTTTACTAGTAAGAGCGTCAATGGGTCATTCCATATCAAGTGATCTAAATATGAATATTTTTTTTTACCTGACGTCTTTAGATTTTTTTTTTTTTTTCCTTTATGAAGTACTACTTTAGTTAATTACAAATTAAAAGTTTGGAATTTTTTTCTTCATCAGTTAATTTTTTACAGATTTTTAAAGTTTAAAAAAAGGGTGAATTTTGGCCTGGTACGACTTTACATTTTTTTATCTCAGGCTAGAAATAAGATAATGAAGTGGGAGGGGCGTCATTTTACTCAGAACGGTAACAGCTTTCATTTGAGATGTTACAAGACTATGTTTCTTTATATCAAATTCAAACTATTGACGGGCAATTGTGAAAAAATGACTGATTGTGTTCTTGGTGACTTTTGAATTGACACTATAATAGTTAAATATTTTGCACTTAGGTCCAATGAATGCGTCCATGGGGTCAAGCTGGGACAGAGTCATCACAAATTAGCCTTATTTGCAGATGACCTGCTACTTTACATCTCCCAGCCCCTGGTCTCCATCCCTTCGGTCTTAATGGAGTTTGAACGGTTCGGACAATTGAGCAACTTTAAAGTGAATTGCTCCAAAACCGAGGCACTCAATATTTCTTTGCCTGGAGAATTGGTTTCTCATCTATCTAAACAGTTCCCATTTAAATGGAAAGTAGAAGCCATTAAGTACTTGGGAGTCCTTATACCAAAAGATCTTAAACAAATATTCAATTTAAATTATCAACCCCTTTTGACTAACGCGGAATCGGCATTTACCTCCTATAGACAATTAAAGCTATCCTGGTTCGGGAGAATAAACGTAGTCAAGATGGATGTCTTGCCCCGACTCTTATATACTTTTCAGACAGTTCCTGTTCTATTGGATAGAGGTTTCCTCTCCAAAATGCAATCTATGATCCTTAGATTTGTCTGGGGGGGCAACAGGTCCAGATTGCGAATGAATATCCTATCCTTGCCCGAGACCAGTGGAGGGGTTGGACTACCCAACATACGAGCGTACTTTGAGGCTTCCTCTCTTGTTAGAGCTCTAGATTGGCATTATCATGAGTCCTCCAAGAAATGGGTAGGGGTGGAGCAAGAGGGTTTGGGGATTCCGCTGAAACACCTGCTTTGGATTTCCCCTAAAGACTCCACAGACCTAGTACCTTTGACAGACATGACCAGAAACACCTTGAAGGTATGGCACCTAGTGACGAAAACCCTCCGCTTAAACGACAGACTTAGCCCTTTGACTCCCCTTTTTTCCAACCCATCTTTCCCACCCAGATTTGACAGGCAGAGATTTTTATGTTGGCGGATTGTGGATGACACCCGAGTAGGACAGACTCTGTCCAGTGGTGGTTTGCCCCCGAGGTCAGAGCTACAACTCAAAGAACCTACGAGACCTCTTAAGTGATTCGAATTTCTCCAATACAGAGCATACTTATATTCAGCTGACCACTCTTGCAGGGTAAGATTGACGCCCAACGTATTGGAGAGGTTATTCCAACTGGAGGCTCCACCGAGGCGCAAAATATCATTTCTATACCAGGCCTTAGGGTCCATGAGAGAGCAGGGCACCCTTTACTTCCAACGTGCTTGGGAGAGGGAATTGGGGTGTAGCATTTCAGAAGCTAATTGGCAGAAATGCTTTATATTTACTCACTCACTAGCTAGCGCTTGTTCTGCACAAGAAAGAAGCTATAAGCTGTCCACTAGATGGTACTTGTGCCCGACGACACTCCGGAAATGTTCCCTGGAACCCCTGATACCTGCTGGCGCTGTGGGGAAGAGAAGGGTACAATGATACACATTTGGTGGAGTTGTGGGGAAATCCGGCGGTTCTGAGGTTTTCAATGCATACGCCCGGATAACAGGTAAACAAGCCGAATGATGCCCAGAATCGGCAATGTTATCCATTTTTCCAGGTCCTATTGGGCTACAGAAGAGAGATATTCTCCGCTTTTGCATCTCGGCTGCTCGTGCTGTGATCCCGAGGTTCTGGAAATCAAGCCAGGCTCCATCTCTACTTGATTGGTTCAAAGAATTGATGGACATATATCGAATGGAGGAGCTCGCAGCTGATGCGTCGGGATCTCGGAACAAATTCTTAGGGATTTGGGTTGAATGGATTCTTTTTCACGACTCTGCAGAATTTAGGAGTATCTTTTCCAGCACAGATAATATGGCTCGACCTCTGGCTGATGGGGAGCCAGTGGGATCAGTACCCTTTCTCCTTCCCATACCTCACCCGTCCCCCCCCCCCCCCCCTCCTTTTTTTCTTTTTTTCTTACGTGGCTTTTCTTTCCCAGTATAACTTTTTCTAATGGTTTTTGTTTCTCTTCTCTCTCTCTCTTCTTTTCTATCTCTCTTTTCTTCCCGTCTGATACATTCAGTCTAGGTATTTCCTTTCTACGCCTATACCTTCAGAATTCTAGTGAACATTAGACAGGTATCGAAAACTCTGAGCTGTGAGTAGATCATTAATATTTCGGCCTTCCTTTCCGGTACACCAGTCGCTAGACTATTCCAACTAGGCCTCAACGGGTAATGACCCACTTACGTGGTCAACCTGTTAGAAGGGGCCAAGTAATAAAAATCATTCTGCTGGGGCTGCTTGTCCCCTTGACATCAGAACATCTCAAAACCCTGAGAAAGGTTGTATACTTGAGTGTTTGGAATTATATTTAGATTGTAGTATATATTGCACCAGAGATAAGCGCAAAAGTAAATTTGCAGCTTATCTTAAAGTTACTAATAACTTTGTGAATTCTCTTTTTGTATATTTTATATGTCTCAAGATTTTGTTAAAAGATTGAATATACATTCAATGTCTTTCATATGTTTTTTCAAAATTTAATAAAAATGAGATTAACCATAGTTAAATATTTTAAAATATGATCCCATCACGATCCCAACTTGAAATTTGGTACAGATGTGGCTAAGAGCATAAAAGACACATGGGCAGTTTTGGAAAATTTTTATTAAAATGTTTTTTTCGGAAATGCGTTTCAAAATGTTGCGTTTGCATTCGCATAGGTAAAAAATTAAAATTAACAAATATACTCTTGTGACATATCTGGTGAAAGCCTGGACAGTTCTGAGTAGAATGGTGTTTATTTTGTTTCTCTATCTTATTTCTAGCCCGAGATAAAAAAATTTAAAGTCGTACCAGGCCAAAATTCACCCTTTTTTTAAACTTTAAAAATCTGTAAAAAATTAACTGATGAAGAAAAAAATTCCAAACGTTTAATTTGTAATTAACTAAAGTAGTACTTCATAAAGGAAAAAAAAAAAAAAAATCTAAAGACGTCAGGTAAAAAAAAAATATTCATATTTAGATCACTTGATATGGAATGACCCATTGACGCTATTAATAGTAAAATATGTTAAAATATGATCCCATTGCGATCCCAACTTGAAATTTGGTACAGATGTGGCTAAGAGCAAAGCAGACACATGGGCAGTTTTTGAAATATTTAAAGCGCGCCGATTTTTCGGAAATGCGTTTTAAAGTTTTGCTCTTGCTATCACATGGGTAAAATATTAACAAAGATCCTCTTGTGACATATCTGGTGAAAGCTTGTATAGTTCTGAGTAGAATGGTGTTTATTTTGTCTCTCTATCTTATTCCTAGCCTGAGTTATGAGGAGAAACGTAAAGGCAGGCAACAGCGAAATTCACACTTTTTCCGAACTTTGAAAATCATTTAAAAAAAAAATAAATTTTTTAAAAAATTTTTCTCTTCACATTTTGCATTGTCTGACATGCTATTATCAAATAACAAAATCTCAAAGGAATTAAAAATATAGAGGTAATAATCATTGGTTCACTTGACATGGAATGACCCGATCAGATGTGTCATATTTTTATTAATTCACATGTACAAAATGCCGTAAATGCAAGGGTGTCCCCTTTGTATATCAATAGTTGTATTGAGCCTTTTCACCGAGTGTATCAGCACGGCGGATGGCTTTGGTAAACAAGTCAAACAATAAAGTTTTGGGGTTTTTTTTAGCCTTTTTACCGAGCATATCAGCACAGTGGGTGATATTGTCACAGAAATCAATTAAATAATAAGAGAATTTATATTTTTTGGGGGGGAATGTGTGTGTTTTTCTGCATTTCATTTTCTGCTCAATTTGTCTATGTATAATGAATTGATGTAAAGGTTGGTTTGTATCTTTTATAAATGATTTTGTGAAAGCTGTTTTCTTCTACCTGTGTTGTAAAGGGTTAATATGTAATTGTATTTAACATGTGTGCTATGAGACATCACTTTTAGAGGTGTATTTAAAGAGGGTGAGGGGAACTACGAGTATATGCTGATAACAAAGGACGTTGTCCGAAACACGTCCAGCATTTTGGAACTGCGTTCCCGTGCATGATGTTTTTATGCTACTTTAGCACAATAAATATATTCTTAAAAGATGATACAAGAGAGGATGCACTTGTGGTTCATGGGTTGAATGGACTCCAGACATCCCTATTCTGGCTCTAACAGCTTCAGGTGATCCCCAGTCAGCGCACCATCCCCCAATTCCCTTCCTTCCAGTGTCTAATGGCTTCACAACATGCTTTAAAACAACCATCATGACTTCCGATCATGCTCAGTGAGCCTCTCTGAAGCTGGGACGCATACCCAGCATCAGAGAATCTCAGTGCTCATGTGTGGTGCTGATGATGACATTGCCCATTGTAAAGCATGTTATCACACCCACAGGGGTGGTGGAATAATATGCTAAGTGTGCTGACCAGTCAGGGAACTAACACCCCCTCAACTGGTAAAAGCCCTAATCATCGTCTCATCAACGGTATTTGGAAATATTTCTTCTAATGATCAAGTTTATGGATGTTGCTATATGAAGGGACTGTGGGAGTTATATATATGGGCATAGAACTGCTCATGGTCCTGTGTGCACAGAGGACCTGACAGGTTCCCTTTTGCATTGCATTGCAGTTGATCCAGCTCAGGAAACCTCATTTAATTAGCTGCAAAACAGCCATGAAAATGTATCATTACGTTCTGTCTATTCCAATGCCCGTGACTATGTAACATATGAAGTGTCGGCTGTCACAGGACAGTGGAGCTTTAGGTGCCTTTGTTATACGAGCAGTGATCACATGCAGATTATTGTATGTGAGAAGCAGGACGAGATAATTACCGTTCAGAGAGACTTGTGCCGAGGCCAAAAGGAACCAGACTTCCCCCGAGGTAAACTGGACAGCACCTGCAACACAGCAAGACGTGCTTACATCTTCTGCTTTTAATCTAAGTGATCAGTACTATTTATAAATAATTCCCTGATTTATAATGCAGCCTTTCTGCAATGGCTGAAGGTGATTTCTCTGATACTCTACAGTGACGTTCTAAAACATCGATAGTAGAGCAGCTCCATCTAATAGTGCAGCTGAAGGCTCCGGATGTCAGAAATCACCGAATTGGTACATAAAAAATATATAGAAAAAACTCACCGAATTTGGTCGCTTACAAATATCATTGCATTTAGGAGGATACTATCAGCCACCTCAGAGGCAACCCATATCTCTCAACACCGAGATGGAGCATCAGTGTTGAGAGATATGGGTTGCCTCTGAGGTGGCTGATAGTATCCTGCTAAATGCAATGATATTTGTAAGCGACCAAATTCGGTGAGGCTCCGGATGTCAGACACAGCCAGCCTCTCCACAGAGAAGGCAGAGAAGGGTTATAACCGGTTTTGCCTTCTCGATCACTGTAAGCACAAGTAAGAAACAAGAGTTGTGTGCACAGTAATAAAATAGCTACGGGTGCTACCTCCTCTTGACCCGGCGATCATGTTAGATGCGGAGTGTCATGAGGGTCCTAGGAGACCATGTTAGTTCTGTTATGTAGCCAGGAGGCTGCAGTTCAACTCTAAATGGGTCTAAAATACCATACCAGGTACAGGGTGAATCAGATTTATTAAAGAAAATAAATATAGGAGGCAGAATATGTGAAATAAATGAAAAATAATAAATAGTTAGCCAACAACTATCTTCTGCATCACGATGCATTCATGTGGAGCTTGCAGGACATTGGAGGGAAATGTCAGCCAACATATGAGACTGCAGGCCTAGAATGATGGAAAGATTCCCTGCAAATCATGAATGCACCATCGCTCTGTCTCTACCCATGTGACTGCTGCAGATAATCAATGGCATAAACATTGTATGAGAGGAGAGCGAGGCCAGTGATTGGCTACAGCAGTCATTTGGGTACACAGCATGTGACTACATCAAGGACAGAGCTCTTTATAGAGCACCCGAGCGTAATGTATCCTAATCAGACCACAGCACCTCGCTGTACAGGAACAGGGGATCACTTACTTTTTATTGGGTGGTTGTCTGGATGTTTTGCACGATTGATCTCTAGGGGATTTTACAGTTTGTGTCTGAAAAAATAAAATAAATAAAATCAGGAAAGTGGAAGGAAGCAGGACAAAATGGAGCCATACAAACATAAACAGAATAAAGCAGCGGTGACTTCTGAACCTGGAAGAATCAAAAGAGGGGCAATTCAGAGAAATCAAATTACCGTATATACTCGTGTATAAGCCGAGTTTTTCAGCCCAAAAATTGGGCTGAAAAGTCACCCCCTCGGCTTATACACGGGTCAATACGGTAATATATGTGGTGGGGGCTGTGTCCGGGTGCTGGGGAGGCTGGAGGAGGCGGGGGGGGCTGATGAGTGAGCGGCCCGTCACGTGGGGCCGCTCATTAGATATGCACGGCTCCCCCCGCCCATCACAGCGGCAGGGGGAGCCGTGCATACAGCCCCCCAGTGTATACAGCAGCCCCCCAATGGCACTAGCCCCCCCCATCATTGTAAGAGCCCCCCACACTTTGCAGAGCTCCCCCGCTGCTTTATCTTACCATCCGGCGTCTTCGCCGCGGGTCCCGCGCTCTGTCTTCAGGTCTCACGTGACCCGGCGCGATGACGTCATTCCACTGCGACCGCCGGGTCACATGAGACCGGGAACACAGCGCGCGAGGAAGGACTGGAGGACCTGCGGTGAAGAAGACCCCGGATGGTAAGATAAAGCAGCGGGGGGGGGCTCTGCAAAGTGTGGGGGGCTCTTACAATGATGGGGGGGCTAGTGCCATTGGGGGGCTGCTGTATACACTGGGGGGCTGTATATACCCTGGGGCCTGCTGTATACACTGGGGGGCTGTGTATACCTCTGGGGCCTGCTGTATACCTCTGGGGCCTGCTGTATACCTCTGGGGCCTGCTGTATACCTCTGGGGCCTGCTGTATACCTCTGGGGCCTGCTGTATACCTCTGGGGCCTGCTGTATACCTCTGGGGCCTGCTGTATACCTCTGGGGCCTGCTGTATACCCCTGGGGCCTGCTGTATACCTCTGGGGCCTGCTGTATACCTCTGGGGCCTGCTGTATATACCCTGGGGCCTGCTGTATATACCCTGGGGCCTGCTGTATATACCCTGGGGCCTGCTGTATATACCCTGGGGCCTGCTGTATATACCCTGGGGCCTGCTGTATATACCCTGGGGCCTGCTGTATATACCCTGGGGCCTGCTGTATATACCCTGGGGCCTGTTGTATATACCCTGGGGCCTGCTGTATACCTCTGGGGCCTGCTGTATATACCCTTGGGGCCTGCTGTATACACTGGGGGGCTGTATATACCCTGGGGCCTGCTGTATACACTGGGGGGCTGTATATACCCTGGGGCCTGCTGTATACCTCTGGGGCCTGCTGTATACCTCTGGGGCCTGCTGTATACCCTGGGGCCTGCTGTATATACCCTGGGGCCTGCTGTATATACCCTGGGGCCTGCTGTACATACCCTGGGGCCTGCTGTACATACCCTGGGGCCTGCTGTATATACCTTGGGGCCTGCTGTATATACCCTGGGGCCTGCTGTATATACCCTGGGGCCTGCTGTATATACCCTGGGGCCTGCTGTATATACCCTGGGGCCTGCTGTATATACCCTGGGGCCTGCTGTATATACCCTGGGGCCTGCTGTATATACCCTGGGGCCTGTTGTATATACCCTGGGGCCTGCTGTATACCTCTGGGGCCTGCTGTATACCTCTGGGCCTGCTGTATATACCCTGGGGCCTGCTGTATACCTCTGGGGCCTGCTGTATATACCCTGGGGCTGCTGTATATGCCTCTGGGGCCTGCTGTATACCTCTGGGGTCTGCTGTTTATACCTTTAGGGATGCTGTATATACCACTGGGGAGGCTGCTGTATACTACCACTGGGAGGCTGCTGTATACTACCACTGGGGAGGCTGCTGTATACTACCACTGGGGAGGCTGCTGTATATTACCACTGGGGAGGCCTGTATACCACACTGCTGGGGGCTGTATACCTGTGCTGGGGTCCACCCTCGGCTTATACACGAGTCAATAGGTTTTCCCAAGTTTTGGGGGCAAAAGTAGGGGGGTCGGCTTATACACGGGTCGGCTTATACACGAGTATATACGGTAACCCTTTTTACAGCACTTGACATCAGACAACACATTAAGAATAAATTAAGGGGATGCCCCATTATACTGAATATGGAGTCTGAGACTCATCATGGCAGGCTGACTTGGAGCTCCATCTCCCCAGTACTGCTGAGAATACATGTGCTTTCAATGGGGAGGAGGGAGCAGGAACCATGTAAAGACGCCATTGCCACTTATCACAGGAAAAATGCATTGAGATTCAACATGACCAATACTCCCCCCCCCCCCCCCCCCCAATATCAGCTTCGTGGGGCAGCCAGGAGGCCCCCAAACATATGATAGCCATTCAGTCCAGAAGAAAGTGATGTGGGTTGCATTGAAGTTACCCTAATGATCCCCTGCAATACAAGGAGGATCTAGTTGCCGGAGTTCACCCCCCACCCGCAGCGCTTCTACAGGGAAAGTGAAGCATTACTCTGTGCCGAATAAAAGCAATGAATTTGTATTTTCTTCCCCATAGAGATCATGTATTTTACAATGGCATCCTATATCATGTTATGGCACAGTAACTATGAGCCCTCACAGGCAGGGTCCTCTCTCCCCACATACTGTATCCTCACCCGTCCCTTGTAGACTGTGAGCCCTTCTTGACCAGGGTCCTCTACCCTCACCTACTGTATCCTCACCCATCCTTTGTAGGCTGTGAGCCCTTGTGGGCAGGGTCCTCTACCGTCACCTACTGTATCCTCACCCATCCCTTGTAGACTGTGAGCCCTTGTGGGCAGGGTCCTCTCTCCCCACATACTGTATCCTCACCACCCGTTGCTTGTAGACTGTGAGCCCCTCTTGAGCAGGGTCCTCTCTCCTCACCTACTGTATCCTCAGCCATCCCTTGTAGACTGTGATCCCTCGTGGGCAGGGTCCTCTCTCCCCACATACTGTATCCCCACCCGTCGCTTGTAGACTGAGCCCTTGTGGGCAGGGTCCACTACCCCACCTACTCTATCCTCACCATCCCTTGTAGACTGTTAGCCTCATGGCAGGTCCTCTTCCCACATACTGTATCCCCACCCGTCGCTTGTAGACTGAGCCCTTGTGGCAGGTCCACTACCCCCACCTACTCTATCCTCACCCATCCTTGTAGACTGTGAGCCCTCGTGGGCAGGGTCCTCTCTCCCCACATTCTGTATCCTCACCCGTCCCTTGTAGACTGTGAGCCCCTCTTGAGCAGGGTCCTCGTGCCTCATCTACTCTATCCTCACTCATCCCTTGTAGACTGTGAGCCCTCACAAGCATGGTCCTCTCTCCTCACCCATCTCTTGTAGACTGTAAGCCCTCGCAGGCAGGGTCTTTTCTCCTTACCTACTGCATCTTTACCCAACCCTTGTATACTGTGAGCTCTCGTGGACAGGGTCCTGTTTCCTCCTGTACCTGTCTGTGCCTTGTATTGTTCATGATTATTGTACTTGTCTACACATGTCCCTTTTTCACATGTAAAGTGCCTTGGAATACATGGCACTATAGCAATAAATAAAAATAACCTAGCAGAAAACAGAAGAAAGGTGTAGGAAAGGCAAATGAGAAAACCCAGAGAAATACAACACTGTTCTCTGCCTAGCAGGTAAAATCCGTTAGCAAAAAAGCTGGAACTCCTTAGCGGTAATTCACCTAGAACTATAGCCAGCAGAGAAGGTTGGTGCCAGGTGGGTACAAATAGCTCCACCCAGGATCTGATAGGACACAGACAAATAGGAAAGTGAGAAACACCTGACTAACAACAGCAAAGCAAGGGAAGAAAAAGCAAAGATAAAAGAATCATCAACAGCTGTTCAGAGACCAATGAGGCTGTGGCACAACAGGGAAGGAAATCAATCACCGTGTTAGGCTGCTTTCACACTGCAGTTTTTTCACTGATCAGTGTCCATCAGATTTGTGTGCCAAAACCCGGAGAGGAACTTGCAGAGAAAAACTATAATTGAAAGATTGACACCTGTTCTGAGTTTTGGAGACATTCCTGGTTTTGGCACACAAATCTGATGGACACTGATCAGTGAAAAAACTGCAGTGTGAAAGCAGCCTAAGATGTTACCGGATCAAGGCCCGACTGACTAGACAAAAGTAGCAGAGAGGTGTATGAGTATAGGATAGCCATGTGAGTATATACAGAAGAGATGTGAGTGCATGCTGTTAGAAACACTAACAATAGACCTATAACCTTCCTTCTACTCTACTGCATTAAAGTTAGTGATTTTGATTCCACATCTTTTCAGCACCATGGAAGTTTATTTAGAAGGAAAGTGTTACCCATTTTCCACACTTTGAACCCATGGTGCGTCCTACAGTTCAAATATACTTTATATGTGTGTAGGTAAATCTGATCTCAGCACATACATGTAAATCATGAAAAACTGCTGACTCTTTCAGGAAAATTGTTTATTTACTGATCTGGATTTATTTTTTTAAAGGGTATTTCACAAACTTGCAAGTTATTCTCTCTCTGGATATCTTGACGATTGCTGGAGGTATGGTGAGAACCTAGTAATACTGAAAATGGGGCGCCCATCATATATGGAGCAGAGTGCCCATACTCAACCTCTGACCTATCACTATCTATGGGACAGCCAATGAAAGCAGAGAACAGCGCTCCGCTATTACCGGCAGTCCCATAGACAATCCATGGAGCATGCACACCTCTGCACTATTGAAGACGATCTCTGGATCACAGGGGGTTGTCTCAGCAGACTAAATGTCGCAGCATTCAGCAATAACTTGTGATTTTGGGAAAACCTCTTAGGGCCGCTTTACACACACCAACTTCTGAGACCAACTTCTGAACAGATCTCTGGTTGCAGTGAAATCATGGACACATTGCTCCATTGTACACAGCCACAAAATGGAAGAATGTGTCCATGATTTCACTGCAACCAGAGATCTGTTCAAAAGTTGGTCACAGAAATTGGTGTGTGTAAAGCGGCCCTTAAAAGAAGTTGTCCAGTATCAAGCGGGGAAGGGGGGATAAGGAGCATTACTTATCTGATACCTGATGTTCCCCAAAGGTCTGTTGCAGCATAGAAATGTCACCACCGCAGTCAATCACCAACCAGATCTCGCTGCTGGAATATGCACCATAAAGATCGTACCTTGCTGTCTTCATAGAAATGAACATCGAGTATATCCTCAATCAAATCTTCAACGTTTTCATCATCCACCGGCGTGATCGCTACAGGATTTATAGATCTGAAAGTAAATAATAATTCCTGGTAAAACATAATTAATTGCAGGTCTCACTGGTAAAGGAGTCGGCTGATCTCAGAGCTTGGAGAATGTATAAGGCATGTCTGTCTACAAGATGAATTAAATCTCTAACATGCTTTCCCCCAGAAGACACCGTGTCTCAGCGAAACATGGTGCGGGGACTTTTGTTATAAGTTCTGGTATACCCATACACTTGGATTAATGAAAACCCTGTGGAAGACAAACACCAAATAATAATGAGGCACGTTCCTGTAATCCTTGTGCAGAATAAGGAGAATTTTGTACACTTACCGTAAATTCCTTTTCTTTTAGCCTCTAAGTGGGGGACTCAGGACCATGGGTGTTAGTGTGTCCTCCAGGTGGCAGCAGCATAAGTAATGTTATGAACAAACTTGAACATAACTCCTCCCCTGCAGTATACACCCCCAGGGCAGACCCAGCCCTAGCCAGTTCGGTGCTAAAGCAGGATGAGAGAACTCCCATTGAAAAACAAATAGGAGAACCGGCCTGAGAACTAAGCAGGCAACTAGTGCAGAACATGTCGTATGCACGCAACAAAAACGAAATGGCCCTTAGGGCAACAGGGTGGGTGCTGAGTCCCCCACTTAGAGGCTAAAAGAAAAGGAATTTACGGTAAGTGAACAAAATTCTCCTTTTCTTTGTCGCCTCAGTGGGGGACTCAGGACCATGGGACGTCCCAAAGCAGTCCCTGGGCGGGAAAGATAATGCAAACCGTCACGTGAAAAATGTTTGCTTCAGCCAGACATCACAGGTGGGCAATAGCCGCCTGAAGGACGCGCCTGCCAAGCCCTGCGTCTGCTCCTACAGCTCTGGTGGAGTGCGCCTTGAGCCCAGAGGGCGGACGCGTGTGAGAAAAAGAGTAGGCATCTAGGATGGTGGAGCGAATCCACCAGGCCAAGGTGGCCTTGGATGCCGGTTTCCCTTTGAGCCGTCCGGACGTGAGAAGAAACAGAGCGTCCGCCTGTCGGAATGGCGCTGCCCTGGACAGGTAGATCCTGAGGGCCATGACCAGGTCGAGCTTATGCAAAGCCCGTTCCACCTGGTGGACCGGAGCCGGACAGAGGGATGGTAAGGCAATGTCCTGGTTTAAGTGGAATGAAGAGACCACCTTCGACAAGAAGGAGGGCACTGGCTGCAGTACAACCTTGTCTTGGTGGAATATCAGAAAGGGAGGTTTACTGGAAAGCGCAGCCAAGGCAAGCCGCTCCTCTGCGAGGATTGGATCCTATCCGAGCGGGAAGACCGACTGGATGACGACGCCGACTTCGAGGAGGCCCAGCTGAAGGAATTTCGAAAGGACCGAAATCTGGATTGCTGGCGCTGGTGGAAAGGCTTACTGACTTTCTGCTACGGCAGAGACGTGCTCTTTCCCCCGATCGAATCCTTGATCATCTCGTCCAGCTGCTCCCCAAACAGACGGTCACCCGAAAAGGTGAGGGATTTTTTGGAAGCAGAGTCCGCTTTCCATTCTCGCAACCACAACGCCCTGCGAATGGCAATTGAGTTAGCCGAAGCCACCGCAGTACGACTGGCCGAGTCCAAGACGGCATTGATGGCGTAGTTAATGACGTCCGAAGCCTGTGCAGCCAGAGAGGACATCTCGGGGACTGTGCCACTGGCCAGGGCATGCATGTCTGCGATCCATGCTGCAACCGCCTTCATTGCCCATACCGCAGCGAATGCTGGAGCAAAGGAAGCTCCAGTGGCCTCGGACACCGACTTCGCCAGGAGCTCCACTTTTCGGTCTGTGGAGTCCTTCAGGAAGTAACTGTCCGGCAAGGACATTAGGATCCGAGACGATACCCTAGAGACTGGAGGGTCCACTTTCGGGGAGCACGCCCAGCCCCGTGCCACGTCTTGTGGGAAGGGGTAGCGTGGCTCTGGAACCCTTTTAGGGTGGAAACGTCTGTCAGGGCAAGCCCTGGGCTTCAGTACTGCGTCCTCAAAATCATTGTGATCCTCGAACGCGCTCAGGTTCTTCCTGAGGCGTCTGAACAGGATCCTCTGCTTGGTAGGGGGAAGAGATACCTGCGGAGCCAGGTCGGATACTCCTAGGACTGCATTGATAGAAGAAACAAGGTCCTCAACTAGGGAATCCGACTCAGGGGCATCGAGGTCGAGCGAGGTCTCAGAGTCAGAGTGCTCATCCAAGTCGTCCTGCGAGTCTTCCTCGTGGTCCTGGCTCTGAGAGGAAGATGGGGACAAAGCCCTGTGGGGCCTTTTCCCGGATCTTGGCCGAAAGGCCGAAGAAGACTCCCCCATGGGCTCAGCCGCAGGAGCGGCGGAAGGACGCGAGTCCCCGAGAGGCTCCTGAGAAGGAGCATGGTCCGGTCTGTACTGGATGACCTGGATCAGGGATCTGGAGAACTGGTCGAAGGACTGAGAGAGTGCCTGAGATAGGGACTGAGACATCGCCTCTGCCCAAGGGGGAGTGGGTAACTCCGCTGGGGCTATAGGGGCGGCTGGAGCATCCACCTGGGCCGAGGGCCTGAGGCATTCCAGGGGCTCGGACGGCATGCAGGCAAAGCAGTGAGGATAGGAGCATCCCCCAGGAAGGGGAGCTTTGCAGGCTGAGCAGGCTGCATAAAAGGTCTGAGCCCTTGGGGCTTTGCTGCGTGTGCTAGACATGCTGTTAGCTGTAGGTACCAGGGCTGTGGAGTCGGAGTCGTGGAGTCGGAGTCGGAGCTAGTTTTGGCCGGAGTCGGAGTCGGTAGAAATGTACCGACTCCGACTCCGCTTTAAAAAAATGTATTAATATTTCATAATTGAACTTTCATATTAATTTTATAAATGTTACTCAAATATTTATGTTCTATCAAACTATGAACAACAGTGATAAGCAGTTCTGCTGGAGATAGAGACATTTCTTACTTCTTGTGTGTCACTGTTCTCCACTGCCCTTATCTATTCTTATACTTGGTTAACTTCATGCTGCCCCAACCCCCCTACTTACAATGTATGAAACTGAAAGTGAAAATGTGTTGCAAATTCTTAGTAGTAACTTGGCTCCTCCTAGTCTAGACTAGATCATACTAGCCGGTGTGCATCTTCCAAGCATCTCACAGCTGCCTGCTACTCAGAAGAAGAGGAAGACTGTAAGAAGTATTATCCTCAAACTTTGCATCAGTTAACTGTGAGTACATGAGGAATAATAACAGTATTACTGACCAGTATATCAGTTGTACGACCTGGCAATAATTTTGTACAATTGTTTTTAGGAAAAACAATTGTCATTTGGATTGTGAATGCAGAATTAAAAACCTGAGAATGTCAAAGAAGCATCACATTAAATCAGCTGTATTTGAACATTTCACCATCACTCAAGATAGAAAACATTATGTCTGTCAGTGTATGACAAATGATCCAGACGAAAACAAAAGCTGTGAAGCGAAGATAAGTGCATTTTCAGGCAAAGATAAAAATGCTCCTACCAGAGCTTCTAATCTAAAGAGACATTTACAGCGCTTCCATCCAAAGTACTGAAAGCAGTGGATGAGAAAGACTGCATCCAAACCAAAGAACCAGTGCCCAGCTCTTCCGGTCAAGCAAAGGAGCAGAGAACTTTGCAGCCATCAGTTGCAAGATATTTTGTCAGTGACAAAGTTACTGTGACAATGACAGTAGATACATTTAAAAAACAGATCATAGAGCTTGTTGTAAAGGATAGTGTGCCTATTTCATTATTTTCACGACCAGCTTTTATGTGTTTGAATGGAGAAATGGCCCGCAAGCTTGGTGTTTCTCTGGAGAGAGAGAGAGTATTAGAAAATTAGTAATCGAAGAAGCTTTTAAACAAAAGGAAGAACTTAAAAAAACTCTCAAGGGACGCTTTGTGTTTCTTAAAATGGATGCCTGCACACGTCACAGAGTGAACTATTTTGCCATCAATGTCCGGTTTGTTTGTGACAAAAATGAAATAATTACCAAAACATTGGCAGTAAAAGACACCAAAGCTCATCACACCAGTGAGTTTCTCCAGGCCTTGGTGGAAAAGGTTCTGCAAGACTATGAACTTAAAAAAGAGCAAGTTCTTTCTGTTGTAACTGACAATGCTTCAAATATGATAAGTACTATTAAGCTAATGAATGAGAGTAATGATGGTGACCAGCAGCTAGAAGAACATTCTGGGTCCACGGACACAGAAATGTTTGAAATAGAGGAACACAGTATAACTGAGGAGCAAACTGAAGTTGCTTCAGATGAACTGCTACATGATAGTTTAGATAATCTTGTTGAAACTGTGTCAATGCGATCTTTCAATCATCACATGCGCTGTGTTGTGCATACGCTACAGCTGGCTATAAGAGACAGTCTGCAAGAACGACATGCTGCTGCACTGATTGGCAAGGTGAGAAAATTGGCTACTGTTGCCAGAACCCCTAAAGTTGACTCAATTTTGAAGAGACGTGCTGGAAAAGGGGCAATTATTGATCAAGCCACACGATGGGGCAGTACTTACTTAATGATTCAGCGCTTGGTTGAACTGAAAACCTTTCTTGTAGACATGGCTAACCCTCAACTGACGCTAAATGAAAGTCAGTGGAATCAGGTGACTGAGCTGGAAAAATTGCTAGAGCACCCATTTACAGTGACTAAAAAATTACAAGCAGAGGACTTAACTCCAGGTATTTTCTTAAAGGAGTGGAGGAACCTATTGCTTCGCCTGTCCCAAAGAGGAGGGTTAATTGCAAGTGGCATTGCTACATCAATGAAACGGAGAGAGGAGCTACTATTACAAAATAACATTCTTTTGGCAGCTGTTTATGTAGACCCAATGCATCGGATTCTTCTAGATGATCAACAGCTGAGTAAAGGAAAAAGAAGCTCTGTTTGAAATAGCAGTAAGGATGAAAGGATTGCAAAACAGTCAGGAGGAACAAGAAGAATTTGATCGTCCTGCCACATCTTCACCCTCATCATCAACTGATGAAGAATTTAATATCGAAAAATATTTGGATCACAAGGACCGTGCAAAGCGTTCCCGCATGGAAGAGTCATCCCCATCAAAGAACACAGCCAGTACATTTCAGCAGAATTTTTCATGTGCACTAAAAGAGATTGAGAAATTTGATCGTTCATCAAAAATAACAGTGCAACAAGCGATTCCCCTGTATCCTGACATTGTCAGAGATGTTGCCCGAGTGGTTACTGCTTTGCCACCAACCCAAGTTAGTGTAGAGAGGTTGTTCTCTGCTCTCAAAATAATTAGATCAGACTTGAGGGCATCCATGAAGGAGGATCTGACAGAGGCTATACTTTTTCTGAGGACAAATGTATAGATTTCTTATTAACAGAATAACAGGGTTTATTGAAATTTACTTACAGTTTTGAAAAGTTTATAAAAGTTATTTGGTATATTCTAATTGTATCTAATAAATATAGTGTTTGCTCTAAGTGGTCTGATTATTTATATGATGGTGAGAAACTGAATAAGCTCCATGTTAATATTTTACAACAGTAAATTTATTGTTACGAAGTGGCCATTTATGAAGGAGTCGGAGTCGCAACTGTGTCTTACCGACTCCACAGCCCTGGTAGGTACAAGCAGCCTGAACGCAGGGTATGGATATACACTGGAGGGGAGTTCCACAGCCGGAGTAACCGGTGTGGCTTACCACCAACCAGGATAGCGATGGTCCACCAGTGCTGCTGCTGAGTCCCACGGTCCTGTGCCCCCACCGACAGAAGCTGCCTCAGAGCTGGTAAAAGCTGGAGAGGAGCGTGCCGCTGATGCGGTCTTCCGGCTGAATGCCAGAAAATGGCCGCCGGATCTAGCGGGGGCGGAGCCAGGAGTGGGCGGCGCAGACAAAAAAGGCGGCAATCCCATAGATGCATGGAGGTGCATCGACGCCCCTGTTGTGGTGGGCTTGGCCAAGGGGAGAGCAGAGACTGTCTGTCTCCAGGCACATCGTCAAAAATGTGGGCGCGAAGCCACGCCCCCCTCTGATTAGCAGCTGGGGGCGGGAACGAAGCTGCAGCACGTGTAGGCCCAAGCCGGGGCCTCAATTAATAAGCCCAGCCGAGAAGCAGGCGCCGTCGGCGCGGCCTGTGCCTGAATGACCCAAATATCCCAGCCTGTGCAGCAACAGGTGGGGGAGGCCTTCTTCCTGCCCTGAAAGGTGCAGGAATTGAGGCAAATGCTCTGATTATGCAGCTACTGGAACCCATAGGGGATGCTGCATAGAGCTCTGTGCACTGAGTGCAGGCTATGCAGGGGCTCAGGCTGCAGCCAGAGAACATACCTGCTGGTTAGCTGCCCATTCCTGGAGGAGGTCCGGGTCTATTCTCGACCCCAGGAGATGGTGTATCTCGACCGCTAACAGGCACTGCACTGCTATGGGCTGTAGGGGGAGGACGGACACATGAGCTGTGCATGGAGGTCCGTGATGTCTCAACTTCAAGCCATAAGCCGAACAGAGGATGGTGAAGGAGAACGGCATGAAATCCATAGGTAATCTCGACCTCAGCTCTGTAACCCAAGAGTGGGGCAAGGAGGGAGCATGCCGGGGGTCCTAGCGGACCCTCTTTTCTTCAGAATCCATCGTAACTATTGACGAACGAAGAGAGAAGGAATGTGCGTGTCACTCCGATGAACACTAAGCAAAGAACTGGCTAGGGCTAGGTCTGCCCTGGGGGTGTATACTGCAGGGGAGGAGTTATGTTCAAGTTTGTTCATAACATTACTTAGTGTGTCCTCCAGGTGGCAGCAGCATAACACCCGTGGTCCTGAGTCCCCCACTGAGGCGACAAAGAAATCAAATCTATTCTGGGTTCAAATAAATAAAAAACTTTCCAGTACAGAATCCATTTATTTGAATGGGAAGGAACATACAGCAAGTGGATCTCTTTTTTTTTTTTTTTTTTTTAAATACTGAAGTCTATGGGAAACAGACGATATCGTGCAATATTGCATCCATTCAGACACTGCTGGTAAAAACAGATCCCTAACAGTCTAAGCAAAAACAGGTGGAAAAAGGAAACAAAAGTGTCAGCTCTTAAATAGATCCGTTTTGTCTTATCAACAGATCCGATCAATAGAAGTAACTGGTTTCCATTTTGTATCCACGTTTGCTTCACTTCTAATGGATGTTTTTTCATTTTTATTTGTAAACCTGGACCCAGCAATAATGAGTGACTGGGTTGGTCAAGGTGAAATGACTATCGTGACACTTGCATCACCCAGCCATCAGCTGTCTCATGGCTCCCCACCCCTGACCATCATGGCCCCCCGTCACCCCCTCAAATCATGGCCTCTTCATCTCTCCCACTCACGTCATGGCCTCTCCATCATAACTCCCCTGACATCATGGCCGCCTCCTCATCTTTCCCCTCACATCGTGCCCTCCGACCTCACGTCATGGCCTCCGACCTCACGTCATGGCCTCCGACCTCACGTCATGGCCTCCGACCTCACGTCTCATCATGGTCTCCTCCTCACCTCTCTCCTCACATCATGGCCTCCTCCTCACCTCTCTCCTCACATCATGGCCTCCTCCTCACCTCTCTCCTCACATCATGGCCTCCTCCTCACCCCTCTCCTACATCATGGACTCCTCCTCACCCCTCTCCTCACATCATGGCCTCCTCCTCCTCACCCCTCTCCTCACATCATGGCCTCCTCACCCCTCCCCTCACATCATGGCCTCCTCCTCCTCACCTCTCTCCTCACATCATGGCCTCCTCCTCCTCACCCCTCCACTCACATCATGGCCTCCTCCTCCTCACCTCTCTCCTCACATCATGGCTTCCTCCTCCTCACCCTCTCCTCACATCATGGCCTCCTCCTCACCCCTCTCCTCACATCATGGCCTCCTCCTCCTCACCTCCTCAATCATGGCCTCTCCTCACATCATGGCCTCCTCCTCCTTACCAATCTCCTCACATCATGGGCTCCTCCTCCTCACCCCTCCCCTCACATCATGGCCTCCTCCTCCTCACCCTCTCCTCACATCATGGCCTCATCCTCATCACTCTCCTCACATCATGGCCTCCTCCTCCTCACCCCTCTCCTCACATCATGGCCTCCTCCTCCTCACCCCTCTCCTCACATCATGGCCTCCTCCTCCTCACCCTCTCCTCACATCATGGCCTCCTCCTCCTCACCCCTCTCCTCACATCATGGCCTCCTCCTCCCACCCTCTCCTCACATCATGGCCTCCTCCTCCTCACCCCTCTCCTCAATCATGGCCTCCTCCTCATCACTCTCCTCACATCATGGCCTCCTCCTCCTCACCCCTCTCCTCACATCATGGCCTCCTCCTCCTCACCCCTCTCTCACATCATGGCCTCCTCCTCCTCACCCCTCTCCTCACATCATGGCCTCCTCCTCCTCACCCCTCTCCTCACATCATGGCCTCCTCCTCACCCCTCTCCTCACATCATGGCCTCCTCCTCACCCCTCTCCTCACATCATGGCCTCCTCCTCCTCACCCCTCTCCTCACATCATGGCCTCCTCCTCCTCACCCCTCTCCTCACATCATGGCCTCCTCCTCCTCACCCCTCTCCTCACATCATGGCCTCCTCCTCCTCACCCCTCTCCTCACATCATGGCCTCCTCCTCCTCACCCCTCTCCTCACATCATGGCCTCCTCCTCTTCACCCCTCTCCTCACATCATGGCCTACTCCTCCTCATCTCTCTCCTCGTATAATGGCCTCTCTCCTAACATCATGGCCTCCTCCTCCTCCTCACCCCTCTTCTCACATCATGGCCTCCTCCTCTTCACCCCTCTCCTCACATCATGGCCTCCTCCTCCTCATCTCTCTCCTCGTATAATGGCCTCCTCCTCACATCATGGCCTCCTTCTCCTCACATCATGGCCTCCTTCTCCTCACATCATGGCCTCCTTCTCCTCACATCATGGCCTCCTCCTCACCTCTTCCCCTCCTTTCTATCAGCCGCCTCTCTCCCGGTCGCTCCTCTCGGGCCGGTCCCCTGGTGACAATACTTGCTCTCCACCTCGTCCAGGAGCTGATCCAGATCATCATCAGCCATTACAGAGGCGCTGTGTAGCTCGGTCTCCCACGCAGCGGCTTGTTGCTAGGAAACCCTAGACGGAGCGCTGAAGGAGTCAAAATACAGCCAGAAACGGCGCATGCGCAGAAATGTTACGCTCCGAGTCCGATATAAACACCGACAGCCTCGTCATATAGTGGGGGATCTTCGCACTCCGGGCTGCAGGATATGAAGACAATCAATTATCAATTAGCAGATATATTTAATAACAATAAAAAAATTATGACCGTAGTCGGCAGGATTCGAACCTGCGCGGGGAGAAAAATCAATAGATTTCTAGTTCATCGACAGGACAGGGGAGGAGGATCTGACAGCAGGGACAGAGGACAGGAGAGGAGGAGGCTCCAGATACAGAGAGCAGAATGTAATAAAGCTCTTCCTAGCAGCGCTGTGTGTTTTGATCTCTACACTCATGCTCTCCCCTATCTTATATATGGTGTAGTCGTGGCCGAGTGGTTAAGGCGATGGACTAGAAATCCATTGGGGTCTCCCCGCGCAGGTTCGAATCCTGCCGACTACGGTCATAATTTTTTTTATTGGATAATTAATTGATTTTCTTTATATCCTGCAGCCCGGAGTGCGGAGATCCCCCACTATATGACGAGGCTGTCGGTGTTTATATCTGACTCGGAGCGTAACATTTCTGCGCATGCGCCGTTTCTGGCTGTATTTTGACTCCTTCAGCGCTCCGTCTAGGGTTTCCTAGCAACAAGCCGCTGCGTGAGAGTCCGAGCTACACAGCGCCTCTGTAATGGCTGATGATGATCTGGATCAGCTCCTGAACGAGGTGGAGAGCAAGTACTGTCACCAGGGGACCGGCCCGAGAGGAGCGACCGGGATAGAGGCGGCTGATAGAAAGGAGGGGAAGAGGTGAGAAGTCCATGATGTGAGAAGGAGGAGGAGGCCATGATGTGAGGAGAGGGGTGAGGAGGCGGAGGCCATGATGTGAGGAGGAGGAGGAGGAGGAGGAGGCCATTATGCGAGGAGAGGGGTGAGGAGGTCATGATGTGAGGAGAGGGGTGAGGAGGAGGAGGCCATTATGCGAGGAGAGGGGTGAGGAGGAGGCCATTATGCGAGGAGAGGGGTGAGGAGGAGGAGGCCATGATGTGAGGAGATGGGTGAGGAGGAGGAGGCCATGATGTGAGGAGAGGGGTGAGGAGGAGGAGGCCATGATGTGAGGAGAGGGGTGAGGAGGAGGAGGCCATGATGTGAGGAGAGGGGTGAGGAGGAGGAGGCCATGATGTGAGGAGAGGGGTGAGGAGGAGGAGGCCATGATGTGAGGAGAGGGGTGAGGAGGAGGAGGCCATGATGTGAGGAGAGGGGTGAGGAGGAGGAGGCCATGATGTGAGGAGAGGGGTGAGGAGGAGGAGGCCATGATGTGAGGAGAGAGGTGAGGAGGAGGCCATGATGTGAGGAGGAGGCCATGATGTGAGGAGAGAGGTGAGAGGAGGCCATGATGGTGAGGAGGAGACCATGATGAGACGTGAGGTCGGAGGCCATGATGTGAGGAGAGGGGTGAGGAGGAGGAGGCCATGATGTGAGGAGAGGGGTGAGGAGGAGGAGGCCATGATGTGAGGAGAGGGGTGAGGAGGAGGAGGCCATGATGTGAGGAGAGGGGTGAGGAGGAGGAGGCCATGATGTGAGGAGGAGGAGGCCATGATGTGAGGAGAGGGGTGAGGAGGAGGAGGCCATGATGTGAGGAGAGGGGTGAGGAGGAGGAGGCCATGATGGTGAGGAGGAGGAGAGGTGAGGAGGAGGCCATGATGGTGAGGAGAGAGGTGAGGAGGAGGCCATGATGTGAGGAGAGGGGTGAGGAGGAGGAGGAGGCCATGATGTGAGGAGAGGGGTGAGGAGGAGGATGCCATGATGTGAGGAGAGGGGTGAGGAGGAGGAGGCCATGATGTGAGGAGAGGGGTGAGGAGGAGGAGGCCATGATGTGAGGAGGAGAGGAGGCCATGATGTGAGGAGAGGGGTGAGGAGGAGGAGGCCATGATGTGAGGAGAGGGGTGAGGAGGAGGAGGCCATGATGTGAGGAGAGGGGTGAGGAGGAGGAGGCCATGATGTGAGGAGAGGGGTGAGGAGGAGGAGGCCATGATGTGAGGAGAGGGGTGAGGAGGAGGAGGCCATGATGTGAGGAGGAGGAGGCCATGATGTGAGGAGAGGGGTGAGGAGGAGGAGGCCATGATGTGAGGAGAGGGGTGAGGAGGAGGAGGCCATGATGTGAGGAGAGGGGTGAGGAGGAGGAGGCCATGATGGTGAGGAGAGAGGTGAGGAGGAGGCCATGATGGTGAGGAGAGAGGTGAGGAGGAGGAGGCCATGATGTGAGGAGAGGGGTGAGGAGGAGGAGGCCATGATGTGAGGAGAGGGGTGAGGAGGAGGAGGCCATGATGTGAGGAGAGGGGTGAGGAGGAGGAGGCCATGATGTGAGGAGAGGGGTGAGGAGGAGGAGGCCATGATGTGAGGAGAGGGTGAGGAGGAGGAGGCCATGATGTGAGAGGAGGAGGCCATGATGTGAGGAGAGGTGGTGAGGAGGAGGAGGCCATGATGTGAGGAGAGGGGTGAGGAGGAGGAGGCCATGATGTGAGGAGAGGGGGAGTGAGGAGGGAGGCCATGATGTGAGGAGAGGGGTGAGGAGGAGGAGGCCATGATGTGAGGAGAGGGGTGAGGAGGAGGAGGCCATGATGTGAGGAGAGGGGTGAGGAGGAGGAGGCCATGATGTGAGGAGAGGGGTGAGGAGGAGGAGGCCTGATGTGAGGAGAGGGGTGAGGAGGAGGCCATGATGTGAGGAGAGGGGTGAGGGAGGAGGCCATGATGTGAGGAGAGGGGTGAGGAGGAGGAGGCCATGATGTGAGGAGAGGGGTGAGGAGGAGGAGGCCATGATGTGAGGAGAGGGGTGAGGAGGAGGAGGCCATGATGTGAGGAGAGGGGTGAGGAGGAGGAGGCCATGATGTGAGGAGAGGGGTGAGGAGGAGGAGGCCATGATGTGAGGAGAGGGGGTGAGGAGGAGGAGGCCATGATGTGAGGAGAGGGGTGAGAGGAGGAGGAGGCCATGATGTGAGGAGAGGGGTGAGGAGGAGGAGGCCATGATGTGAGGAGAGGGGTGAAGGAGGAGGAGGCCATGATGTGAGGAGAGGGGTGAGGAGGAGGAGGCCATAATGTGGAGGAGAGGGTGAGGAGGAGGAGGCCATGATGTGAGGAGAGGGGTGAGGAGGAGGAGGCCATGATGGAGGAGAGAGGTGAGGAGGAGGCCATGATGTGAGGAGAGAGGTGAGAGGAGGCCATGATGTGAGGAGGAGACCATGATGAGAGTGAGGTCGGAGGGCATGATGTGAGGAGGAGGAGGAGGAGGAGGCCATGACGTGAGGAGGAGGAGGCCATGATGTGAGGAGGAGGCCATTATGCGAGGAGAGGGGTGAGGAGGTCTTGATGTGAGGAGAGGGGTGAGGAGGAGGAGGAGGAGGCCATTATGCGAGGAGAGGGGTGAGGAGGCCATGATGTGAGGAGAGGGGTGAGGAGGAGGAGGAGGAGGCCATTATGCGAGGAGAGGGGTGAGGAGGAGGAGGAGGCCATTATGCGAGGAGAGGGGTGAGGAGGCCATGATGTGAGGAGAGGGGTGAGGAGGAGGCCATTATGCGAGGAGAGGGGTGAGGAGGCCATGATGTGAGGAGAGGGGTGAGGAGGAGGCCATTATGCGAGGAGAGGGGTGAGAGGAGGCCATGATGCGAGGAGAGGGGTGAGGAGGAGGAGGCCATGATGTGAGGAGAGGGGTGAGGAGGAGGCCATGATGTGAGCAGAGGGGTGAGGAGGAGGAAGGAGGCCATTATGCGAGGAGAGGGGTGAGGAGGAGGCCATTATGCGAGGAGAGGGGTGAGGAGGCCATGATGTGAGGAGAGGGGTGAGGAGGAGGAGGAGGCCATTATGCGACGAGAGGGGTGAGGAGGCCATGATGCGAGGAGAGGGGTGAGGAGGAGGCCATGATGCGAGGAGAGGGGTGAGGAGGAGGCCATTATGCGAGGAGAGGGGTGAGGAGGAGGCCATTATGCGAGGAGAGGGGTGAGGAGGAGGCCATTATGCGAGGAGAGAGATGAGGAGGGAGGAGGAGGCCATTATGCGAGGAGAGGGGTGAGGAGGCCATGATGTGAGGAGAGGGGTGAGGAGGAGGAGGCCATGATGTGAGGAGAGGGGTGAGGAGGAGGAGGCCATGATGTGAGGAGAGGGGAGAGGAGGAGGAGGCCATGATGTGAGGAGAGGGGTGAGGAGGAGGAGGCCATGATGTGAGGAGAGGGGTGAGGAGGAGGAGGCCATGATGTGAGGAGAGGGGTGAGGAGGAGGAGGCCATGATGTGAGGAGAGGGGTGAGGAGGAGGAGGCCATGATGTGAGGCCATTATGCGAGGAGAGGGGTGAGGAGGCCATGATGTGAGGAGAGGGGTGAGGAGGAGGAGGAGGCCATTATGCGACGAGAGGGGTGAGGAGGCCATGATGCGAGGAGAGGGGTGAGGAGGAGGCCATGATGCGAGGAGAGGGGTGAGGAGGAGGCCATTATGCGAGGAGAGGGGTGAGGAGGAGGCCATTATGCGAGGAGAGGGGTGAGGAGGAGGCCATTATGCGAGGAGAGGGGTGAGGAGGAGGCCATTATGCGAGGAGAGAGATGAGGAGGGAGGAGGAGGCCATTATGCGAGGAGAGGGGTGAGGAGGCCATGATGTGAGGAGGAGGCCATTATGTGAGGAGAAGGGTGAGGAGGAGGAGGCCATGATGTGAGGAGATTGGTAAGGAGGAGGAGGCCATGATGTGAGGGGAGTTATGATGGAGAGGCCATGACGTGAGTGGGAGAGATGAAGAGGCCATGATTTACAGGGGCATCTAGGGGGCTGTGTGTGGTGTGGGGTGTATACAGGGGCATCTAGGGGGGCTGTGTGTGGTGTATACAGGGGCATCTAGGGGGGCCGTGCGTGGAGAGAGGGGGCTTTGCGGGGTGAGAGGGCTGTAGAGGGTGAGTGGGGGCTGTGCAGGTTGAGCAGGGCTGTGCAGGATGAGCAGGGGTCGTGTGTGGAGATTGGGGGCTATGCGGGGTGAGTGGGGGCTGTGCAGGCTGAATGGGGGCCATGCGTGGAGAGTGGGGGCTATGCGGGGTGAGTGAGGGCTGTACAGGTTGAGTGGGGGCTGTGCAGGCTGAGCGGGGGCCGTGCGTGGAGAGTGGGGGCTATGCGGGGTGAGTGAGGGCTGCACAGGCTGAGCGGGGGCCGTGCGTGGAGAGTGGGGGCTATGCGGGGTCAGTGAGGGCTGTGCAGGCTGAGCGGGGGCTGTGCAGGCTGAGCGGGGGCTGTGCAGGCTGAGCGGGGGCCGTGCAGGCTGAGCGGGGGCCGTGCGTGGAGAGTGGGGGCTATGCGGGGTGAGTGAGGGCTGTACAGGTTGAGTGGGGGCTGTATGGGTTGAGCGGGGCTGTGGCTGCAGAAATCAATGTGGAGGGGGAGATGCACAGCATAAACAGGTCTGATAAAAAGTCTGTGCTCCTGCCCTGCTGTCCGACCTGTCAGATCCTCCTCCCCTGTCCTCTGTCCTATCATGATGTCCTGTCAGTCAGAGCCTCCTCCCCCATCCTCTCTCCTGCCATGCTGCTGTCACTGATGTCCTATCTGCCTCCGCATCCTTTCTCCTGCCCCATCCTTTCCTCTTTCCTGTCTTCTCTCCTCCCCTGTCCTCATCCTCCTTTTTCTCTCCTCCCCGTCCTCTGTCCCTGCTGTCAGATCCTCCTCTCCCATCCTATAATATAATATAAATATCTATATAAAATAAAATGTATAAAATATTTAAAAATAATAAATTGTGAATAATAATATATACTAATAAAATGAATAAATTGTGAATAATATTATGAGTAATAATATATACTAATGAAATAATAATAAATTGTGAATAATAATAATAAAAGCAACAATAATAATTATATATAGTATATAATAATAATGTTAATAGAAAATATATAATTAAAAAAATCTGGGCCGGCATTGGGCTCAGGCCGTGTGCCGGTCAGGGCCTCCGGCCTTGCTCCGGTGTGTTAAGCTATCGCCCGCTCTGGAGACTGGTTGTCTCAACTCCTCAACGCCAAGGTGCGCACCGAGCCTGGGGATGACTCGTCATGGAGATGAGTGGACTCGAACCTGTGACCTTGGCTATGGCAGGCAATTACACTACGACCTGAGCTATCAAATCAGACAATCCTCGAACAGCCAACCTGCTGCATCGTTGTGTGTGACACCGCGATAACAATGTCGTTCACGACTTCACCTATTCACATTAGTGAACAAGGATCATTTGCTGCTGGGTTGTGTGAACAATAGCTGCTCACCACATCGTTAGTGCACCGACCACAATATCTAGACGTGTGACATCTCACCAACGATCTCTAAAGGCCGCTTTACGCGTCGCAATATCGTTTCGATATTGCGTACGATTTCACGAGAGCGTGCACTTTTTTGGCACTGGTCCCAGATCGCATAGTAGATGTCACACAGGGAGATATCGTTGGGCAACGCAACTATGATGTGTACACCCCACCTTTGCGCTGTGTAAGAGCAACCGAGGGAACGATCATTTAACATTGGAGTGAATAGGGGAAGTTGCGCTCCAAATTGTAGTTGCGTTGTCACACAGCACGATCATGGCAGATCGCACAGCCGATACTGCACAGTTGAAGAGCATGCACAATCTCAAAACGATATCGTAGTTGCGTTGTTTTCACATCGCACTGACCATTTACACGACAACGCAACAATGATAAAAACTTCAACGGCCAAACCACGTGACTTTTTATCGTAGGTGCGTTGCGATATCGCGATGTGTAAAGCGGCCTTAAGGGTACCTTTACACATCGCAACATTGCATGCAATTTCACTTGCAACTTACTGGTTGTAGTGAAATCATGGACACATTGTTACATTTGTACACGGCAACAAAATGGAACAATGTGTCCATAATTTCACTGCAACCAGTAAGTTGCAAGTGAAATTGCATGCAATGTTGCGACGTGTAAAGGTACCCTAAGGCTGGCTTCACACCACGGCAGAGTCCGGTCCGGAGCTGTCCGGTGTAAACCAGACGGCCCCGGACCGGATTTTGGCCCCATAGCAGCTCTCTGCCATCCGGTTTCCATCTCTCCAGCAGAATACGGGAGAAAGGGAAAAATCTCCCCAAATTGCCGTATCCCGGATTCTCCCGGATACGGTGCAATCTGGCGCTCCCTAACATGGGAGCATATGGGGCCGGATTGCACCGATTCGGGAGGATCCAGGAACTGGACACCTGCGGCTGCACGCCGCTGTTTCAGGACCGCGGCTAGCTCCCTGCAAGCCACGGTCCTGATTACTCAGCAGCGGCAACTGCGTCAGGCAGCACACCGGACCGGAGGGCATATTAGCCCTCCAGTTCTGTGTGCTGATCTGGTCCGGGGCTGTCAGGTTCATTCCCGACAGCCCCGGATCGGACCTTACCATGATGTGAAGCCTGCCTAAAAGATGTTCTAACGACCGCACTCCCACGAGATCGTTAGTGATATCATTACAACATTGAAGTGTGTAATGGTACTTTAAGTGATACATTGTTGTATTGAGGATCTATTTGCCTACATCATGCTGCTCTCAGATGAGGTAGCAAAAACCTGCTGACAGATTCCCTTTAAAAGTTTTTTGCTATGCAAGAGGAGGGCAGCATGCTGCAGGTGCTAAAAAACAAAAAATAACTGTGCTTCTCTTATCAATGTGTATGGTATTGTTTATGTAAACTAAAGGTTTTCCTACTCTGTGATTACCATTACAGGACTACAATGTCACGCGCACAGCAGTCTGACACGCCTCCTGCTGTGACTGACACCTCATAGTGAATGTACAATCTCTATACAGGGCCTTGTGTGGGCGGGGGCAGCTCTCCCACATGGCTAAATCTAAATACTGTAATTTTGTCAGAATGTCTGTAGGCAGTAATCTATAAATGTACTGGAAGAGATAAGGTGCAAATAGGGTCTATGATAAGATTAGGTCAATGAATAGATGGAGGTTCACCTGTGCAGGTTGTGGGAGTCACATCCAACTATTTCAGCAGGTACTCAGGAGCGCTGCAGCCACCATGAGATAAACTATAGAAGGAATTGGTGTATACGCCAGGCTGTCAGGGATCAGTCATACGAGTCCAGTGATATATGATGGTGATTTTAATAACCTGGTTCTTGATTTTAACTGAAGGAGCATGTCCGTAATAAAGAAATCACCATCATATATTACTGGATCAGGGGTGGATTAAGGGTAGCCAGGGCCCCGAGCTGTTCAGACTGTGGGCCCCCGGGTCATGTGAATGGAGGTCATCATATACCTGAAACAGGTTATTCCAGAAAAATAGTTGCTGAGTGAAACTATAACCTGTTAAACATCCATTGATCTAGTCATTGTGTGCTCGAGGCCTTACAAATAAAGGTAAAACCTCACCAAATACTCAGCGTGTGCACCCAGAGCCTCCATGTTGGATAGACACTTGTGAAATGCCTCTACATGCTGTGTGCCCCTCAATCTGGATATTTTGCTTGAATCATGTATGTATGGACTCCATACATACATGATCCAAGGATAATATGCACATATAGGGACAGGACACACACATCATGTAGATGCATTTCACATGTGTCTATCCAACATGGAGGCGCAGTGGGTGCACAATGTAATCAGGGATAAGGGAACAGGAAGACAGTGCCTCACCAGCATTAACCCCGGGGATGCAAGAGCCAGGAAAAGGTAGCCGGCTGTTCCACCTGAACAGCATAGTGGGTGCACAAGCTGATGTTAATCAAGATAGTAGTGGGGCACAGACAGTTTACATGGGGAAATCTGGCAGACTGGCACAGACACAGCAGCAGGACAAGTTCAACATATCACTGACTCACTCACTGTCAGGCACGTTCCCTCCTCTGTGCTAGCCTGTGACTGTGCTGTACTAGGTGGTGACCGGTCTCTCTCTTTAAACAGCCTAAGCTGGAGGTGGTGGATGGCGGCCGGTGAGTCGGTGCAGCCTCAGTCAGGAGGAATGGAGTCTGGAGAGAAGGCGCAGCTGCCAAGGATTGAGCAGGCCAGCGGCACAATGAGCCGCTCTACTACTCTTTGGCAGCGTGAGTGGTCTCCTCCCGCGGTATTTTGCAACATCCTCCTCCACGTCTACGTCATGACGTGAGGAAGAGGGGGGGGGGGGGTAGCGCCACTGTCAGAGTACGGCAGTGGTGCGGACAGTCTGTCACAACAGTGGCAGATTATAATGGGTCAATTTTTCCTGGGCTGCTGGGCCCTCCACACCATTGGGTCATGGGCTACCGCCCAGATTGACCTCATTATAATCCGCCACTGCACTGGATTCTTATGACTGATCTCTGACAGCACAGAGTTTACACTAATTCCTTCTATAGCCGTAATCTGTGTGATACATCATTGGATTCAGGGTCTCTTTGTCTATGTTCTGTTGCTGTCAGATGAGGTAGCAAAATCCTTCTGACAGATTCCCTGTAACTAACTCAAGAATGCATACAACTTCACAAAGAATGGATGTGTTGTTCTCTGCTATCGTCATCTGTTTCATCCACAGCTCCATTATATTAAGGGCCATGGGACCTCGGTGATCAAACTCTCATCCCTTGAATAGGTAGTAAGTGCGGATTACCAAAATCTCCTTTAATATGGGCTATCAATGTGGAATCGGTGGGTGTGGCCATAGTCCCTTTTAGGCTGGGGCTCACACGACAATATAAAAAAAAAAAAGAAATCGGTCCCATTCTCATCCAGAAAATTGTGACTTTTCTATTCTCACTTGTCATTTTCATGCAATCTCCTTTTTTCTTTTATACAGCAGCTATTATCATTTACAGTTTTCAATGCTACAGAACTGCAATGTATCTGTAAGGCTGCGTTCACACATTGCGTATTTTGCCGCGTTTTTTTACGCGCGCTTTTCAAAATACGCAATGTGCCTTTTGTCTGCCAGCAAAGTGAATGGGAAATTCACTTTGCAGTGCAGACATTGCGTAAAAATACGCAGTGCGTTTTCCGGGAGAAAACGCAGCTCCGTAAACAATTGATATGTCAATTGTTTTACGCAGCTACTTCTGCGTATTCTCCCAGAGGGGAGGAAGAATCCAGCTTCCTCCTCCCCTCTGTGACAGCTGTGGCCGCCCATTAGATTTCACAGTGTATTAATATACACTGCGAAATCTAAATTAAACAAAAGCAAGTGTCTGAAAAATAAAAAAGAATGAATACTTACCCTCCGACGCCTTCTGCCGCTGTGCGATCCCCGGTTCCAAGTGAGATGTCTTCTGACAGGACCTGTGGTGATGTCAGAGGGGCGTTCCCGGGCACTCGCGGTCATGTGATACATATCACATGACCGCAAACAGCCAATCAGCGATGGGAACGCCCCCCCCTCTGACGTCACCACAGGTCTTATCAGTACACCGCTCGCTTTCAACCGGAGACCGGACAGCGGCAGAAGGCACCGGACAGTGGGAGAAGGCACCGGAGAGGTGATGTATTCATTCTTTTTTATTTTACATACATTTGCCTCTGTTTAATTTAGATTTCACAGTGTATATTAATACACTGTCAAATCTAATGGGGCTGTCACAGAGGGGAGGAGGAAGCAGGTTTCTTCCTCCCTTCTGTGACATCACTGCGCTTTCTGGAGTAAAGAAAGCGCAGTGTGTGAAAGCCCCTGCGTATTTTGCTGCGCTTTTTTGCGCGGCCGAAAAACGCAGCAAAAAGCGCGCGCAAAAAAGCGCAGCAAAATACGCAAATGTGTGAACGTAGCCTAAAAAACGGATACTGTACTGTGGCTCCATATGGCACCCAATTTTTTTTTTCTCTTACCCGTCTGATTTTGGAGTGAAATCGCAGCAATTTTCTTTCTCACTCCAAATCCGTATGAGGAAAAAAAAAAAGGTTATTCTGCCCTGTGTTATTCAATATCATTGGTATGAGTGAATCCTTTTTTTTATCAATTTGCACTCGTCTGATTTATCCTGTGGTGTGAACGAGGACTTATAGAGGAAATATTAAGCATTTTCTCTACCCTATAAAATGTGATATACATTAAGGTGACCAAAAAAAGGATAATTGCAAGATCAAGTCCATCAAAAGAGCTGCAAAAACAAACAGAGAAGGGGTCGGGCTCATTTCAATAATGCTTCACATAGATCTTCATTATAGCAGAGCCTCATTATTACACGACTTTCTTCTGCTATGAATTTCTTATACACTACGACACAGCTTACAACAATAAATGAGCAGAAATAGAGATTGTACTTATTCTTTATTTGATCTAAAATACACTTTAATGTAATAATTTAGGGCCTTTGGTTATTTAACTCACATAAATTAATAATATAGAACTAAAAACACTTGAGATAACTCCACAGGGTACACCTGTTTGGGGCTGTTCACACATTGCGCATTTTTGAGCACTTTTTTACGCGCGCTTTTCAAAAATGTGCAATGTGCCTTTTGTCTGCCAGCACAGAGAATGGGAAATTCACTTTGCCGTACAGACACCGCGTATACATATCACATGACCGCGAGCGGCCAATCAGCGCGGGGATGATGGGGATATTGTATGCTGCAATGGGGGCTGCAAGGGAATAAACGGGGATACTATATTGGGGGATGCAAGAAGATGGAAAAATAAGACATCCCCTGAAAATAGTATGTAACGCATCTTTCGGGGAAACTGTGCTAAACACCACCCCTTCTCGATAGCCCAGCTCCATATTACCAAAGCCCCGCCCTCCGCTGAGCCATAGAAAAATGGTCTTCCTGTCCCCGGTGCAAAAAAGGTTGGGGACCACTGCACTAAACCACCGCCCGACCAGCTCTACCCCCACCTAGTGTATCCTCACCCATCCCTTGTTGGCTGAGCCCTCACGGGCAGGGTGCTCTCTCCTCCTGTATCTTGGTGTGCCTTATATTGTTCATTTATATTATACTTTATGTATGCCCGTTTCACATGTAAAGCGCCATGGAGTAAATGGCGCTGTAATAATAAATAATAGACACTGGAGCAGGAGACTCCTGACTGATGTAGAAGGATGGTGAATGAGAATCATTGTGTAGCTGCATGATATTTATGATGAGAATATACATCCTACATAATCCGTGAGGCCATAATGTAGTCATCTAATCCCCTTATGCTCACACATCACTGTGTTCCTCCCCTGAAAGTTTAATACATGGATCAATATTTCACGGCTGTCTTCCCTGACAAACAACATTTGTTTGACCCATGTAGTTTCACATGTTGCACAATTAATTCCACTGTCATTCTGTGATTTACAGCTTCATGTAATCGTGTGATCTCACACCAGACAGCCAATTTATAGCTTATGGTGCTATGAGCGTATAACAAATTACACCTAGTTGATTCAATTAAAAAAAGAAAAAAAAAAAAAAAAACTACTACATTTCTTGCATACTTTGTCACAGAACGGCAAGGGTTAAGGGGTAAACCTTCTGACAGTGATATTTCATGGATGCAAAAAGACGGTCTATCAAATTTTCATCAGAACCTGGACAGGGTTCGTTAACATCAGTTTTTCTCAGTACAAAAAAAATAAAATAATATAATATATATATGTGTGTGTGTGTGTGTATATAAATATGTGTGTATAGATGTGTGTGTGTGTGTGTATACACACACATATATATATGTATATATATATATATACATACACACACACAAACACATATATATATATATATATACATATATATACATATATACACATATATACAGTGCCTACAAGTTGTCTTCAACCCCCTGCAGATTTAGGTGGTTTGATAAGATGCAAATAAGTTAGAGCCTTCAAACTGCAAGCGAGAGTAGGATTTATTAAAGGGATCCTGTCACCCCCCAAAACACCTCCTAAGCTATTAAAAGCTGTCCCTAGAGCATATTAACACTTACCCTACACTCCTTTTAGCTCCTAAATGCATATAGTCAAACTGAATATAAACGTTTTAAAAGTACCTCATTACTGATGATAATAAGTGACTATGGTATGCATAGTCACTCAGCCAGGCTGCCCCTCTTCATCATATCACGCCTGAATAGGCGTGATCTTCATCATAGATTCAAATGCGCGCCTCCCCACTCTCCCATTCCCTCCGGGCTTCAGTGTTGGGGCTGTGTGACGCGAATCACGTAATTTCCGGCGCCGGGTGACGTATTTACACCCGCGCCGCTGTTAGAGCTTCAAGCCCCGTACTGCGCATGCGCAGTGCGGGACTTGAAGCTAACAGCGGCGCGGGTGTAAATACGTCACCCGGCGCCGGAAATGACGCGGATCGCGTCATACAGCCCCAACACTGAAGCCCGCACGGAATGGGAGAGTAGGGAGGCGCGCATTTGAATCTATGATGAAGATCACGCCTATTCATGCGTCTTCTTCCTGTTTCCTGTGTTCGGCGCCGGTAATGACGTCATTGGCAGCGACGAACACAGGAAACAGGAAGAAGACGCATGAAGATGGAGGATCGCGATGTCGGCAGCGGCGAGCGCGGACAGCGGGACAGTGATAAGTATAATTTGCTTTACAGGTGACCGGAGCATGAGGGGGGGGGGGCCCTGCATTACTGGAGAAGCGGGGGCTGCTGTATACCGCTGTATACAGCAGCCCCCGCACTGACTCGCGTATAAGCCGAGGGGGGTACTTTTCAGCCCAATTTTTGGGCTGAAAAACTCGGCTTATACGCGAGTATATACGGTGTAATATATATATATATATATATATATATATATTATATATATATGCATACACACGGAGTAAACCCACACAAACACAGGAAAACATACAAACTCCTTACAGATGTTGTGCAGGATGTTATTTTATAAGGGGAAATATAGCAATTAAGCAGGGATTATCTGAGTAGTGCACAACCCCTTTAAAGAGGAGCCTGTCAGCAGCTTTTTGCTGTGTAATATAACATGCTATAGGGGTTAACACCGATTTCAGTCATGTGTCTCTTATTGGACTGTGTTGTTGTTTACCTGTAATGTTTGTTTTAGCAACAGTAGCATATCATTGCACAGATATAGCAGAGCACAAAACCAAGTGCAGCACACCCCTGCTGTGATTAGCAGCTTCTCACTGTGTATAGACATTGTATATATAGAGCCTGGTGTGGGCAGGGGCAGCTCTCATGCTTTTCTAAATCTAAATACTTTATGTCAAAACCGCTGCTCCCAGTAATCTGATACATTGTTGGATTCAGCATCTTTGCCTACATCATTTTGAGATATAATATGAACGTAAAGAGAATCTTTCAACGGGTTCTTTCTGAGTATTTACTTTGCCCCAATATGAGGGGAATAGGTATATAGATCATAGTTATTAATTGCCAGAAACATAGCACCTGCAAAGAAATCTGCCAAATTGGTGCCATATTTCTTAATGTGTTGTTCCGCTTCCTATCAATTACTGACAGATCTTGTAGTTTCTTCATCCAAAGAAAATTGCAGCCCATGACTCATCTGAAGACATATTTTTATTGATCGCATCTGCTGAGGCAAATAAGAATTGCCAGAATTGTTCGAGAGGCTAAACTTCTGATACAGAAATCCCTTTCCTTTCACTATCATTCAGCAGACAATGCTGCAAAGGTAATGAAAAAATGAAGGTGAAAGTCATTGCAGATATTCAGTGATACCCGTACACCCTGGTGGAGCCTCATTCTGGTTGAGCCCCCTCTGTATGCTCTGGCAGGGCCTCGTCCTGGGTGAGCCCCCTCCATCTCCTGTCCAGTCCAATCCATGGTTCTTCCAGTCCTCAGTCTGAGTGCTTGCCACAAACCCAGCACACTGGCTCCTAGGCGAGCCCCTCTTATACCCTGGCAGAGTCTCGTCCTGGGCGAGCCCCCTCTCACACCCTGGCAAAGCCTCATCCTGGGAGACCCCTCTCCGTACACCCTGGCAGAGCCTCATCCTGGGAGAGTTCCCTCCGTACACCCTGGCAGAGCCTCATCCTGGGTGATCCCCTTCTGTACATCCTGGCAGAGTCTCGTCCTTGGTGAGCCCCCTCTTACACCCTGGCAGAGCCTCGTCCTGGGTGAGCCCCCTCCATCTCCTGTCCAGTCCAATCTATAGTCCATCCAGTCCTCAGTCCGAGTGCTTGCCACAAACCCAGCGCAGTGGCTCCTCTGCGGAGAGGGGGGTCGGTTGCTGGATGGACCTCCAGCTACATTGGCAGGCATAGGCTCGCACCCCCTTCTTCCTGACATCCGTGTCTGTAGTTTGCTGTGCTCTGGCATACTGTTCCTGGAAGATACCAATGCCAAAGTTATTATCAATCTAATCATAAAAAATAAACATGCAGCAACACAAGAAGGTGACAGACCCCCACTGTGTACAAAAATACCGATTAGTCTGAGCTTTAATACGGTGTGTCAATGACATAATGACCAAGGAGGGAAACTGATCTCCATTTATTTATTACTACATTTATTTTTACCTTTTGCATTTCTCAATACTGCCCCCTGCTGAGAAATAATGCCCCCTGCCATCTGCCGAGAGGCGTCAGGGATGTGACATTCTGCTCTGAGCACATGTATGATGTAGAAGAGCGGATGTCATCCTCTATGTCCTCGGGACACTTCTGGAACCCTCACCGGCAACTGCTCGGTCTCTATTTTATTCTGGATTCTTTGCTGGTGCAGAATATTGAGTTTGTGTCTTATACATGAACAGTCAACTCACATTTTTTACTTGGATTTTGCTGTGTATTCTGCACTAAAATCCATTGAAAAAAACATTTGCATTGACTTGCACTATGACAATGGGAACTCTACTGAATAGGAAATCCACACCGTTATTATGCTGCTGCAGTCGGAGAAGAGCAGGTCACCCGAGTGAGGATAAGGGGCAAGTGGACCTGTAGCTGATCAAAATGCAAATCCGAGGCAGAAATCTGAGGGTCAGCCTTGGATTTCAGCCTTTGATTCCCCTAATTGTAGCTTTCCCGGTAGCCCCCTGCGTCTGGTAAGCCAACACATGGACTAGCCCCAATGAGAACGGACCACAAGAGCTTACTGAATGTGTACGAGCGCCGCCCGAGGCAAAGGCAACGCTAGCACGACAGTTAAAGAGGTATCATACAAATGCGAAGGGGTCACAGCAGAGCCGGAGACCCCATCCCGATGCACGAAGAGGCTTTTGCACCAAAACGTCTAAGGTGAATCAAACCAGAACCAGGCTATGGATTTTTTTCACTACAGGAATCCATTAAATCAGTATAACAGCGCCATTATGGCCAGAGCTTTACTTTTAACAGGTTAAATCGTGATGACAGGTTCTCATTAAAAATCCTCTCTGTTCTCAAGAAAGGAGGAATATATAATTTTATGTTATACAGCTTGTTTGCTATGTTACTGGCCACCCTACAGTGTCAGAGTGGCCGGCTACCTAGGCGAGGAGAGTGCGGTGTGAGTAGATTGTATGCTTTCCAGACTGCCACCACCACTCTGTATTGCTTGATCCAGCTAACCTCAGTCTCCCATGTTGTAGAGGCAAAACAGTCTCTGCTCACAGCCTGGGAGGGCATTTAGGTCAGGCCAGAGGCATCTCTTCCCCCCCCTCCCACCTCACAAAAAGAATTATTTGTGACCCCCGGATGTAATGTCTGTGTACTTTTTTCCTATGCTGTATTTTCTGTATACTCTTTCCTCTGCTGTAATGTCTGTATGCTCTTTTTCTTCCTCCTCTGCTAGGAGACGTGGTATGATCGGACCATGTCCCTGCATGATCAGATACATCCATTACACAGTACATAGCAGGGACACATATATATAAGATTATCTCAGCACAGGAGATGTGGTATGATCGGACCATGTCCCTGTATGGTCAGACACATCCATTACACAGTACATAGCAGGGACACATATATAAGATCTCAGCACAGGAACATTTTTTTTTTTATAAAAATCTAATTGTGGAAATATGGTAATTATTATTCCAAGATCTTTTGATTAAAATGACCTTTGTTAGTAGGAAGAACTCCTTTAAGTATAAAAAGAAAATCTTTATACTGGATGAATGCAAACCGGCAGTTTCTTCTTATATCACCATTGCTGATTAGAAGTGTGCAGGTAGATTTTTATGTGACTATAAGGCAATGTGTCCACAGGACGTATTTTTTTGTGCTGCATTTTTGAGCTACACAAATGCAGCTGTGTAAAAACAAAAGCAGCACAAACATATTGCATTGGTGCGCATACAAACGCAGCACAAATAAGGGGACACAAAGACAGACAGACACACTCACGTTCTCATCCTCCCTGGCCAGCCCACAGTGATCCCCGGTGATGTCTTCCTCCAGAACATCAGTAGGACGTGTAGGTATCATCAAACCAAAACCTGCCCATGTGACAGGCTGAGTCACATGATCAGTCACATGGCGCAGGTCCTGGAAGCTCAATATACACATCACCTGCCAGTGCATGGAGTAAGAAATCACCGGGGATCTCTGTGGGCGGGTGAGTATTGCATTATTTTTGTTTTGGAAATCGCTGTAAAAAAGCATCACAAACTGACTGTGGGAATACCCATCCGTTTGTGGTGCTTTTTTTGGGGGGGGGTAAGGAGGTTAGAATGGAGTCAATGGAGAAAATGCAGTCCAAAAACAAAACAAGTGTCTCAAGCTTCTCCTATCTATTAGGATATGTGCACACAATCCGGAATAGCAGCATTTTGAACGCATTGTATTACTGCTGCTGTATCCAAATCACTGCGTTGTACAGTAGCAGACCAGTGGATGGGATTTCGAGAATTCCTATGCTCACTGTGCTTCTTGCCCTGCAGAGTGTTTTCAGCTGCGGTGCAGGTTGCCAGACTTGTGCATCTCAAGAGGGTGAATGCCGGGAAAAAACGCTCTGCTCCGAACGCAGATGGTGAGTACAGGGCGGCTGTGTTCTTCGTGTTCACCTGCGGTTTCCCTCAGGTCTGGAGTTGCTGCGTACAACACACAGTGCCTCCGGATCACGTGCACATACCCTTAGTGAAAAACAGATGGCACAAGGATGCAAGATGGACAGAAGCTGTGGACCCAGTACCTTGAGTGGTTAATTTCGATCATCAACATACAAGTGTTGGGTCATCATAACCCAACCTATACTTGGAGCTAAAAATATCTACAAACGTGGATTTACATTGGATATGAAAAGTCTACACCAGCAGGTTTTCGTCATGTATAAAATAAAATTCATATATAATAAAAAATCATTCCAGAACTTTTCCCACCTTTAATGTTGCCCATAATCTGTACAATCATCAATCATTCTGTGTATCAGTGCTGAGCGGCTTATCAATGACAGTGCATGCTCCATTACTGAAAGCCAGTGACTCCCAGGAGGTGAAAAATGTTTGTACCGTGTTAGCCAGTAGATAGAAATGTACATATAAATATATATGTGTGTCTCCAGAAGTTGTATCACTAAGCCTGATAAAGAGGCCATAGTGTCTCGAAAGCTTTCTTTATTTTTTCTTACCTTTTAATGGCTAACTGTAGAGATGGCATCAACCACTGAGGACTCTCAGATTCTAATAGTTTTCCCAGGAGGAGTAAAGTTAATTTTCCCTAGGGTGACGCACTTTCAATACGGCGGCCAGGCGCTTTCTGAAGCTATTTACCCGCAGATTAACCTATATATGAGGGAAATAGCATTATCTGATGTGCAGGCTCCCTTTAACTCCATGTAAGGTTTAGCTGTTCTAGAGGATTCTTCTGCCGTTTTTTCAGTTGCATTTTACAGCAAAAGCCAAGAGACAGCAAAAGGGATTTTAAGGACACTTTCACACATCAGCGTTTTTGCTGATTTGCGGCAGATCCGGCAGATTTACCGCATCTGCCGCTTAACTGCTGCACTTGCGGCAAGTCCCATTCATTCTCTATGGGACTTGTGGCAGGTGCAGCAAATGCGTTTTTGACACGATCCGGCACTTGTGGCATGTCAAACACTGCTGCTAGCTGCCACAAGTCCATTTGATGGACAACCTCTTTAAAGGAGCTGCAGGAATGTCTGCCAGGCACTGGTTATGTACTGCATGTGACAACAATATCCTGTATTATTCATATAGCAAGTCTGCCAGACGCCTGTGGAAAAACGTTTACAGTCTGATGACACCAAAGATGAATTTTTTGGCTAAAATTCCAAAATCTATGTTTGGTACAAAACCAACACTGCCCATCACTAAAAGAACACCATACCTACAGTGCAGCACGGTGGGGGCAGCATTATGCTTTGTTGATTTTTTTTGAGGATTGGAATTTTAGTCAAGGTGATGGGAAATATGAACATTTCCAAACATCAGTCAATTTTGCAACAAAACGTTCAGGCCTCTGCTAAAAAGCTGAAGATAAGAAGGAATTTCATCTTTCGGCATGACAAGAGATCTGACCTCCAGATCATCTGAAAAAGAACTGAAATGATTCTCCCGTGGTGATTTTTTTTACATGACGAACACCTGGAAATTTTACCAGGGGTGTGTAGACTTAATATGCACTGTAACTCCCACGTGAGAAGCACTATTACTTTCACAACCAGAGACCAGTTCCTGCATTCTAGCAGATTTCTAAACCGGTCTGACCAGTCGAAGGAGGAGAAGTCTCTCACTCTGGAGTTTTTTTTATCCCACAATCATACATGTTGTAAATTTAAACAAAACATAATAGTGGTGTAATATAAAGGAAGTTATAATAATGCGGCTAAGTAATCACCGTCACTTGCATGTGTATAGCGGTGTTGCTTATTATGGCTATTTCTTGATAAGTTGATCGTGCCACCCAGTCAGGTTCTGGGTAGAAATGTTCATCACGTCTCCAATTAGGATCTTACACTTAGCTGAATTACCTGAAGAAGAGGTAGTCGCAGGATGTGTCCCATTTGTAGTCATCAAATGTCACAATGTTGAAGTCGCAGGAGGTGCAACGCAGCTGGTTACAGGCTCTGGAGAAAAGGAAAAATGAGGAGGAAAGTGTAACAGTGCTTTATAGAACACGCAATACTGGGGGTGACCAGAAGACTTCATGTAATGAACGTGCTGAATTAAAATGCTGAGGTGAGACCCTGCAGAGTACAACAGACTACATACACTAGAGAGCAGCAGCTATATCCCCAGTGTCTGTATATTTAATTGCATGGCACTACTGACCCCAAGTACCCCTTAGGGGGTCACATGGCGATGTCACTCGTACACTGACACGCAGAATGAAATATGCTGAGGGACGTTAGAACCTCAACTGTACCAGACTCCTACACTGTGGCGCAGCTATATCCAGTTTGAATCTGTCACCTATGCTTTGCACCTGGCAAGTCTCCGGGAAGTGGGCACCCCCCCTCCTCCACAAGGCAGATCGCCGTGTACCCCTTAGACCTAAGTCAGAGATCTGTCACCTTGCTTTGCACTGAGGAGGGGCAACACCTCAAAACATGTGTCTGCAATAGATATTGTAGATTGGCTTTATCCTAAGTCATATGACAAGGGGCATTAATGGATCAATATTGAATTTTATGATTGCAGTTTCCAGTAGTTGGTACAAGTACAAGTTATATTCCTCTATGAAGAGGCAAATTGCAAATCCCAAACACAGGGAGACTCGGCCTAGCTAATGTGCTCTCTATGGCAGAGCGGATATCAGAGTCCTCTGGTAGCAGCTTATCCTTCGAGAACAAAGTCTTCAGACATGGAAATTATACAGCCCAGATCCTTCTCTTCTCAAACATAATCTCTTGGGTGGTCAGGTGGCCACCATATACACAGATAGTCGATGTATCCTGCTGAAATGGGAGGGCTCAGATAACTTACCTAATGTGTATGAAAGCCTTAAAGACCCATAATCATTAGGTCACTCACTGCTATTGACAGGTGCAGCAGCAGAGTAATGTATATGGGGACCCACAACAAATGAAGTCAGGGACATAATGATCCGACATGTCCAATTTTGGACTGCTCATCCTTTTACTTCATGAGAGAAGTTTGACAGAGACTCCTGATAGAGAGCACAGGAGCGATCTGCTGAGTGAAGGTTTCCGAGTATGGAGGAGTCGAGAGAAATAACAGCCAGCTAAACCAACGTTCAGCCGACAACAAAGAAGTGTACGGGGGCATAAATCAATAGTCAATATCCTCCTCAATATATGGACGCACCAAAGGCCATCACAAACATTATAAATAAGCTGACAGATGATGTCGGCGGAAGGAGGACGCGGCACGTTAGATTTCTAGGGACATATCTATGTTTTTTGGCACAAGGGTAAGCTGCCGCCAGAGTCTGAGAGTGTTCCTGTGTATAAAGTGTGTATGTGTCTGTGTTGCTTAATTGTACAATGATAAACTCAGCATCTTAAAGGGTTTTCCCACGAAAAAAGGTAATTTACTCGTCGTAAAATCCTTTTCTTGGAGCTTTAATTGGGGGACACAGGAAGACCTTGGGTGTATGCTTGCTGCCATCAGGAGGCTGACACTATGCAAAGTAACAGAAAAGCAACTCCTCCCCAGCAGTATACACCCACCTACTGGCACAAATCCAACTCGGTTAGTGAGAATAGCAATAGGAGCAACCATATAACCACCAACTTGCTCAACTATATACAAAGGAAGGGAGCTGGTCCCCCATTTGAAGCTCCAAGAAAAGGATTTTACGGTGAGTACCAAAAATCCCCTTTTCTTAATCGATTCATTGGGGACACAGGAAGACCTTGGGACGTACAAAAGCAGTCCCATCGGTTGGGAGTAATAACAGAAGTATTTCGGGCGAACTCAGACCACGGCGGCCTGTAGAATCTTGCGCCCCAAAATGGCATTTCAGATGCTAGACTATGAAATCTGTAAAATTTAACAAATGTGTGAACTGACGACCAGGTGGCCACTTTGCAAAGCTGAGCTGCCGAAGCCTGGTGTGTGACAGCCCAGGAAGCTCTCACTGCCCTAGTGGAATGTGCTGTTAGTCTGGATGAACAAGGAACCTGTTTAATGCGGTATGCCTCCGAGATAGTGGAGCGAATCCACCGGGCAATTGTAGCCTTAAAGGCTGCCAATCCCTTGCGAGGATCATGAGGGACCACGAAGAGAGAGTCCACTCATCGAAAGAAAGCGGTTCGCAAAAGGTAGGTACTGGGCAAAGGGAGGGTAGGACAATCTCCTCATTGATGTGGGAAGTGGTGACTACCTTTGGTAGGAACTTTTCCATGGGACGAAGGACTACTTTGTCCTGATGGAAGATCAAGAAAGGAGAACGACATGAGAGTCGCAAGTTCCTACACCCTCCGAATGGAGGTGATCGCCACAAGGAAGGCGACCTTCCACGTTAGGAGAGGTAAACTGACCTCTTGTAGGGGCTCGAATGGAAGATCTTGGAGTACGTCTAGTACCAAATTCAGATCCCAGGGATCAAGAGAGGGACAAAACGGAGGGAAGACGTGAGCCACTCCTTGAAGGAACATCATGACTTGAGGAAGGGAGGTGAGCTGCCTCTGGAAAAGTACCGAAAGTGCGGACATTTGGCCTTTCAGGGAGCTAAAGGATAGGCCTGCATCAAGGCCAGACTGGAGAAAAGCCAGGAGAGATGGAAGAGAAAAGACCATTGGGGAACGATTGCGGTCCTCGCACAATTGGAAGAAAGCCTTCCACGTGCGGTGATAAGCGCATGATGAGGATGGTTTTCTGGCTTTTAACAGTCTGGATGACTTGTTCAGAAAGACCCGACGATCTCAGTACCGCGGCTTCAACAGCCACGCCATTAAATTGAGCGACCGAAAATTTGGGTGTTGAAAAGGACCCTTAGTCAGAAGGTCCGGGAGATTGGGGAGTGGCCATGGAGAGTCCGCGAGGAGGTTGACTACCTCTGCATACCAGAACCGTCTGGGCCAATCTGGAGCTACGAGGATTACTGTTACTCCTTCTGCTCAGATTTTCTTGAGAATCCTGGGAATGAGAGGGATGGGGGAAAAGAGATAAGGGAGGGAGAACTGGACCCATGGAATCACAAGAGCGTCCGCGTCGAGGGCCTGGGGATCCCTGGACCTGGTGACGAAGGGACGGAGCTTGTAATTGTCCCTGGAGGCCATCAGGTCTACGTCTGGGAAGCCCCATCTGAGGCAAATTTGGTGGAATACCTTTGGGTTCAGGGACCACTCTTCTTGGTCCAATCCCCTGCGACTGAGATAGTCGGCCACCCAGTTGTCCACACCTGGAATGTGGATTGCTGAAATTGCGTGAATGTGTAGCTCGGCCAATTGGAGGATTTGGGTCACTTCCGCCATGGCTGAGCGGCTCAGAGTCCCTCCCTGGCGATTTATGTATGCCACTGCCGTTGCGTTGTCCGTCTGGATTCGGACATGGCGGCCCGTCAGGGAGGTTTGCCAGTACAGGAGGGCTTTGAGGATCACCCTGAGTTCTAGGATGTTTATAGGCAGGGAGGCTTCCTGGGAGCTCCACGTGCCCTGGGCTGTGTGGCCGAGGAAGGTCGCGCCCCAATCGGAGAGACTGGTGTCGGTGGAAATGATTGTCCATCTGACCGGGAGAAACGATCTGCCGTGAGAGAGAAGGGGGTACTCGATCCTCCAGAGGAGTGACTGTCTCGCTGATCTGGAGAGGTGGACTGGGTGATCGAGACTGCTGAGGAAGCGATCCCATCTCGCTAGCAGAAAGTGCTGGAGGGGCCTGGTGTGAAATTAGGCAAATGGAACAGTTTCAATGGAGGCCACCATTCTGCCAGAATCCTCATGGAGAATTGGAGTGACAGAGGAGAGGGCTGCCGGAGACTGTGATTCCCACACAGCTGGGGGCACGCTTCTCTGGGGAAGGAAAATGCGGGACTGGGCTGTGTCGAATATCATGCCCAAAAAGGTGATCCGCTGAATCGGAACAAGGCAAGACTTCTTGACATTGATGATCCAGCCCAAGCGACTGAGAGAATCCAGAGATATTTGCAGGCTTTCGAGACACCCTGAGCGAGAGGGTGCCTTTATCAGGATGTCTTCCAAGTAGGGTATTGCTAAAATTCCCTTGGACCGAAGGATGGCCACCACCATTGCCATAATTTTCGTAAAGACCCGGGGAGCCGTGGCAAGGCTGACTGGTAGAGCGGTTAACTCCTAATGTTGGGACCCTACGGCGAAGCGCAGGAATCGTTGGTGAGACGCATGGATGGGAACGTGGAGGTAGGCGTCCTGGATGTCTATGGAGGCCATGAATTCTCCTGGCTCCATAGACACTATTACTGAATGAAAGGGACTCCATCCTGATGTGTCTCAACCACAGCATGGTGTTGAGAAGCTTCAAGTCCAAAATGTGGCGAATGGAGCCTCCCTTTTTTGGGACCAGAAAGAGATTGGAGTAAAATCCCAAAAAGTGTTGATGCTTTGGAACGGGGACGACAACGCCTGCTTCCTCGAGGGAAGAAATGGCTTGGTGAAAGCCGAAGATCAGTTTGGGGTCTTTCGGTGGCCGGGATAGAAAAAAACGGTCTTGGGGGAAAAGAAGCAAATTCGATCTTGTACCCCACCGAGACAACGTCTTAGACCGAGGCATTGTCGATTACTGATAGTCAAAGTGACCGGAAGGCCCTGAGGCAGTCCCCGAGGTTGGGGTTGGCGTCATGACCGATTGGCCGGCAACCAGAGGGTCGAAAGTGTGTGTTACGAGGGCGCCAGGAAGGAGCGGGCTTGTAGGAGGGCCTTTTTCTATCCTGGCGGGCGGGGGAGCGGTCTCGCCGATTGGAGGATTTGGGCGCTGACGGACGAAAGGAACGAAATTGAAAATTTCTCTTCTTAGGGATTGCCCGTTTACACTTTGCCTGCGGAAGAGAGGTACTTTTCCCGGCGGTGGTATCCGATATAATTTTATCTAGCTTATTGCCGAATAGGTGAGAACCCTCAAAAGAGAGATTGGCGAGAGATTTGTTAGAGGCTGAGTCGGCATTCCAGGCCTTCAGCCATAGGGCCCTGTGAATGGAGATCATGTTGCCGGAGGCCTGGGCATTGCAGGATGCGGCATCGAGGCAAGCTGTGGCGATGTATTTTCCCGCCTGAGTGATCTGATCAGCCAGGCCCACTAGTTCCACGGGAGGTGCTTAGGACAGAATACCCCTACGGAGGTTCTTGGCCCAGGAGGCCACGGCCAGGGAGAAACAGGTGGCTGCGAATGAAGCGCAAAGAGAAGCGCCCGAAGCTTTGAAAGCTGATTTCTCCATGGCCTCAATGTATCTGTCTGGTCCTTCCTTAAGGGAAGCGCCGTCTGCCAGGGGTAGGATGGTGTTGGTAGCTAGACGTGAAACTGGGGGATCCACTGCTGGCGAGGTGGTCCATTTTTGGCGAACGTCCTTAGAGAAGGGATAAAGAGCCTCTAAACGCTTTCTGGATTGAAAGCGCTTCTCTGGATGTAGCCATTCCTTGGTAAAGCTGTCGTCAAAGTCTTCAAGGTAAGAGAAGACTCGAGGAGCTTGTTTAGTACGCTTAACAGACACTTTCCATGTAGGCGGCTTGTCGTCAGAGTAGACCTTAATGGTGTCATTCACTGCTAGAATCAGGGTGTCTACTGTGCCCCTGATTCAAAAAATTTGGTCGGAGTCTATATCCGGGTCAGAGTCCAAGCAGGAATCGGAATACGATGGTGCCGATTGTGCAGAAGAAGAAGGCCTCGAATGGAGGTCTCTGGGGAAGGGGGACCGGGACGAGGAGGATGGGCGAATCCGCTTCCTCTGTGAGCGGTCTGGTCCTCTGATTCCGAAGGTGGTTTGGAAGTGGATGGGTCTGGTGGTCCAGGGAAAGCGTTCCCTGGTGGGCTAGGGTCGGTCTGCTCCGATGGGTTAGGCCTAATCGCGGAGGGAATCTACGTGGGCAGGTGCTCTAGGGCCGCCATCAGGGTTTCTGAGAATTTAACCAGAGTAGTGGCAGACTGAGATAAGGAAAGTACCACCTCAGGTGGGGCAGAGACCACGGATGGGTCAGTGGTAGGCTCCTGAGCTGCCTGCATGGTCTGTGGTCTATAAACAAGGCACAGTGGAGAGTTCTGAGCCGAGTGTAGCTTCTTATTGCACCCTGAGCAGGCGTAGCTGTACGGGAGCTCCTTAAGTGAGGCATCTATTGGGGCCAGTAGCGAGGGTGCCAGCAGTGTGAGGGGCAGTGGAAGCTTTGCTTACCAGGGCCCAGGCTTCCGGTGTCCTCCGTGGTGGGATCCGTGCAGTGGAGGGGTGCAGAGGCAGCTGCAGAGTTCTGTGCCTGCATTTGATGGCTCCCTGTAAAAACGCGGGCTTCTGCAGGGAGACTGTGGGCGGGGCTAAAAACAGCGGGCAGAGAGCCCGCGCTCGATACCCATTGGCCAGGGGGAGGAGCAGGGCTGCCTGGCTGAGAAAAGACTGCCCGAGTGTGACAGGGGCGTGGCTAGCACGGTAAAAAAAGCCAATCCCCTTCTTCTATGTGCCTCGACTGCGGGAGGGGCCTAGGTGGAGCTCAGAGGTGCCCGGGGCGGTGCCTTTCAGAGGAACCCGCCCGCGGACGCCCATGAGTGGTCTGGAGGTGGTCCGTGGGTGGGCAGGAGAGCTCCGGAGGCCCCAACAGAGGCCTGGGGCTACATTTTTTGCGGCGGCCCACATCTCCTGTGCTGAGATAATCTATACGTGCTCCTTCTATGTACCGTGTAATGAATATAACGCATCTCCTGGGCCAGGGAGGAAGGAAAAGAGTATACGGACATTACAGCACAGGATCATAGCTGATTCTTTCTTTGAGATAACATTTTCTATAAACAGGCAGGGAAATGTTTTACTTCAGAAAAACAATCATCTGTGATCCTGTGCAATGTCTGTATACTCTTTCCCATGCTGTAATATCTGTATACTCTTTTCTTTCCTCTCCGGCCCAGGAGATATGGTATGAATACATCATATCCCTGTACGGTTAGACACATCCATTACACAGTGCATAGCAGGGACACATATATAAGATTATCTCAGCACAGGAGATGGCCGTCATGTTATGTACCTTTAAAATCCAGAAGACTGTGAATTTAGCTTCGTTTTACACAAAACTATGGTGGTATTACAGTATAGAAACAAGCAAATATATGATTGCTAAGCACCACTCCCTTTCAGTAAATTGTGGGGCCTGGGTGCCATTTGTTATAAAAAAAAAAACAAATAATCTGCACAATGCTCCCTGTCTTTGGTCACCAATGAGTGTCAGTGCTGCTCTCGGTGTCCAAGCATTGGCTGCGCTGTAGATGTGATGTCAGTACCAGACAGCTAATGTCAGACAGCGGGAGTAGTGGACTAGTAGTGGAGACTCATTAATAGATCACAGGACAGTCAGCAAGAGGAAAAATTACGGTAAGTAAAAAAAAAAAAAATTAAAATAAAAAAGATAAAAAATTAAATACAAATTCTAAATTATTTTTCACCCTTTTCAAAATAAAGACGTAAAAAAAATGTTTTTTTGGTGTGCCCATAAAAGTACAATTGATAAAAATATAAAATTGATACAAAACTGAAAATAAACCAAAACTGCTATTTTTTGATCACCAAATTCCCCCCAGCCCAAAAAAAATGCAATAAAAAGTGGTAACAATATTGTATATAGGCCAAAGTTCTATCAATAAAGATGTCATCTTTCCCTGTTAGGATATGAACCTTGATCCAGACATAATTGAGATAAATCCCAGGTGTGCATGTTTATGACATAGACCTGTGAAAAAGCCTGATAAGGTGAAACTGGCCAGGCTACGTGCATTTGATTGTATGGCTGGTTTTAATGGTCTATCTTGTAATTATAACATGAAAGTGTATCATACTAAAAAAAAAAAATTTTTTTATAAACTTCTGATTTTTTTTCACTGCTAAAAAAAATGATACAGGGATTTTTGTTTATTCACCGTAAAATCCTTTTCTCCCACTTCATCATTGGGGGGACTCAGGACCGTGGGTGTTTGCTTTTCTGCCACTAGGAGGACATTGAGTAAACATAAAGAATTTAAGTCCTCCTCCGCAGTATACACTTACTTGCAGGAAGTAGGATGTTCAGTTTCAGTTTAGTACTAAAGCAGTAGGAGGAAATGCTAACGTAATAAGGTACAAAGGACTTAAACTAAATCTATGTGTAGACCTGTGAGAGTCACTAGGGTGGGTGCTGTGTCCCATAATGATGAACTCGGAGAAATGGATTTTACTGTTAGTACACAAAAATCCCTGTTTCTCCTTCACATCATTGGGGGACACAAGACCATGGGACGTCCAAAAGCAGTCCCTAGGTGGGAATAGAGTAAAAACGTGAGCATATTGCATGTACTAAGCGCCAGCTGCTTACAAGTGCGTGACTGACGCTTATAGGATTTTCCCACCTAGGCTTGCATCTGCAGAGATCTGGGTATGGAAGTTTAGTGTTTTGTGAAGGTGTGCAAGCTGGGCCAAGTTGCTGCTTTGCAAACTTGTGACGCCGAAGCCTGATATGTAATGGCCCATGAGGCAGCCACTGATCTAGTGGAGTGTGCCTTTTTCCCTGCTGGTATAGGTCTGTTCCTGACACGGTACGACTCTTGGATTGCAGAACGAATCCACCTGGCTATTGTGGATTTTGATGCTGCCATTCTCTTTCTGTGTCCTTCCGGAATGATAAACAGTGTTTCGGTTGTACGGAAGGGGGCCGTTGGAGAAATGTACCATCTGAGGGCACATATGAGGTCTAGGGTGTGGAGTGCTTTTTCAAAGTGATGCACTGGTGTCAGACAAAGAGGATAGGACGATGTCCTCATTGAGGTGGAAGTGGGAGACCACCGTGGGCAGGAATGACGGAGACGGCCAGAGGACTACCTTATTCTGGTTGAAGGAGAGATAAGGAGGGCGGCAGTGTAGGGTGGCTAGCTTGGATACGCGTCTGATTGATGTGATGGCGACCAGGAAAGCGACTTTCCAAGAAAAGTTAAATATACTAAAAGAAGGAAGCAAGCGCAGATAGGGTCTTATCTTTTTAACAATCAGCGGCTAAAGAGCCGTAATGATAACTGCTCACCTGGTTTAGTTGTGTGACACACAACCAGTATTGAAAGCATGTAATAGCGGCTGCTGCTGGACCCACACCTCCACGTGCTATGTGGTCAGATTCCAGAGTTTTCCAGGGACAATGTGTCGTCGGTCCGCGCGGCCACAAAAGACTGAATCAGAAGTTCACTCTATACCTTTATTTGGATCCATCCAACGCGTTTCGGAGCCTGCTATGTTCCTTCATCAGGGAGTGTATGAGATTACAGACATATCACATCGCTTTTATATATTTTTTTATATATAAAAGCGATGTGATATGTCTGTAATCTCATACACTCCCTTATGAAGGAGCATAGCAGGCTCCGAAACGCGTTGGATGGATCCAAATAAAGGTATAGAGTGAACTTCTGATTCAGTCTTTTGTGGCCGCGCGGACCGACGACACATTGTCCCTGGAAAACTCACTTTCCAAGAAAAGTGGCTTGGGAAGACGTCTTGTAGTGGTTCAAACAAGGTTCTTGTAGAACCCCCAAGTGCTAAGTTTAAGTCCCACATGTTAACGGGTGTCTTGGGGGGGTCGAGTGTGAGCGACTCCCTGAATGAAAGTTTTAATTTGAGGCCTTGTTGCGATCCTGCATTGAAATAATATAGGTAGGGTGGAGATCTAGCCTTTGAGAGAGGCAGGCCAGAGTCCAGGCCTGTTTGTAGGACTTCTAGGATTGTTGGAATGGAGAAACGAAACAGGTATCAGTCACGATCTTTGCACCACTGGGTGAATATTTTTAAGTACAGTGATAGATGCATGCTGACATTGGATTTAAACGGCCAATGTTGAAACTGAGTGTACGAGTGTTAGGCAGAACCTCATTAGGGGCACTGCGTGCTGACATATGCCCTATTGTTGTACCCTAGGTTGGAGTTGGCTGCGCGAGTGTTAGCGCGTAGAGCTATGGGGGGAAATCAGGCAAGGATAGGGGTTGAACACCCAGCAGAGAACTGAGGCCCGATCACGGTTACACAAGAGTAACCGCCTATTATGCGGTAGGTGGTGATCTAGGGTTTAGGTGTGACTAACCCAAGGTGAAGACCTGGATCTAGCTGAGCTAGAGGAAGACGGTAGGTTACCTTGTGCGTTTGTGGACATTAGAAACATTGGCGATGCTGCTGCTGTACTTTAGTTAGAGCCTTCAAGAGAATCTGCATGAAGGGACGTTGCGTATGGCGGCAGGTGATCCTACCCCTCGGAGGGGGGGGGGGGGGGGAAAGACATTCTAAGAGGTTATCTATATTCGCAGATGGCGAAAGGATGTCCAGTTCTGATGCATGTGAACTTGCACCTAACTTGATTGTAGTTAATGACGTGAGAGAGAGAAGGTAGTAATTGACGAACAACCCGACAACATCTGCGACTGTACCTTGCATGAAGAGGGTTTGTATCTGCTGTAGTTTATCTGAGCTCTGGTTGAGGAGGTCAGATTACTTGTCAATGCTCTGTAGAAGAGAGAGTTAAGAGGTGACAGACAGGCATGGACACTGAAGCAGAGGGTTTGCAGACTATCCTGTGATAATGTTGTAGCTGTGAGTCTAAAAGTGTCACGGTGCGGTAGTTAGCAGCTTAGGTCTAATGGGATGAGGTGTGAGCCGTAAGTCACATTGTGGTCATGTAGAAAATATATAGTATAGTAGGCAGTGGCGCACCCAAGGGGGGGGACCTACGTGTCTGGACACCCCCTTTGGACGGCCCTGAGAAGCTGGGGGGGCCCACCGCCGCCCGCCCCGGTATTATTATGTCTAGGCCTGTACGCGGCGCGGTATGGTGCTTATTCTTTATTACTTTCAGTCCCTGACTCTGCCGCCACTTCCGCCGCCCTGTGTGCGTTCCACACACTAGGAATGCATAGCAGAGAGGGTCCTCGCTACTCCGTCCCCTCACATCCTCTTCCTGCGGCAGTGTGAAACGCACACACAGAAGAGGGACTCATTCCTGTCAGTGACCCCCTCCTTTTCCGGGATGCACGCTTTTGCGGCCGGAAGTTGGAAACCTAGTCTTAGCATAATCCGTTCAGGAATGCGGCCCGCAGTTCCACTGATTTTGTGACGCGAATGTCTTTCTCTCTTTTTGGCGCGTTACCGGAACCCAGTGACTACCCACTCTCCCGCCTCCACTGTCTGCTTCCTGTTCTGAATCAGGCTTCAGGACTCTCCGAATCTTGACTTCCTGCAATTTTCGTGTGCCAAGTAACACTGCTGTGACAGACCTTTTTTTCTGCAAGTAACTAGTGTTTTAGAAAAAAATTAATTACTACGCAATGTAATTCCTACCATAGAGGCACAACAAATAAGACCGTTTTCGTGCAGTATTAAGCATTAATTAGGTATTCAAATTTACAAAAATCGCTTGGCTTTTAGGGGCTTCGCTCCCCCAAACCTTCCACCGGGGGCTTTGCCCTCGGAACCCCGCTGGGGGGTGACACCCCCCTTTCATGGCCGGTGTTTGTTTCTTGGACCCCTACCTTGGGAAATTTCTGGGTGCGCCACTGATAGTAGGTATATATTATTTCTGAGCAAAAGCATGGAATCAGGCCTTCCTAGATGAAGAAGTGAGTGCCGTGCACCAATTTATAATTTATAGTGATTGAGTTCTGACCAGCAGGATAGTTGGCAGAGGCCACGTACCACAGTTAGATTGATACGGAGGAGGGTGGTCCGGCTTTGAGATAAAGAACGGAGCCTCCTGACCACTTTATTCGTCAGTTGTACGGTGCCAAGGGGCAGCTTGACCTGGCTACCGAATATGAGACAGGTCTCACTGCGGCAGGCACGATTAGAGCTGCAGACTGGATGTGGTATGTGAATTACTGGTTCACTGGCAGGTGGGGCAGATCTCATAAGGCTGTTGAGGTAGACTGCCGTTTTCTCTGCTGCACATTTAGCGGTTCATGACTGTGCTGGACTATCTGGCAGCAGGTCAAGTAGTCCTCTAATGATAAAATCATTGAATAATCAGCTGGAGATGATCAAAACTACACTGAGCAGCCCAGGAAGTAACACATTGCTGGAATCAGAGTCTCTGCCTCCACATTATTCTGGTCTCAGATTAGGTGGCAAAAACCTAGTGACAGATTCTCTTTAAAAAATAAGCTACACAGCTATGTGGACAGAAAACTCAATAAGTTATGGCTCTTTGAAGAAGGGAAAGAGAAAACAAAAATAAAAAATTGTCCACAGCGGGGAAGGGGGTGACGTTCTGTGCCTACACTACATGTACAATTAATTGATACATTTGTATTAGATGAATCTTAGTATAAAGTAATATTCCATTGTCCTCTGAGTACCGGTTACTCTCTCTGTCCATTCTTCAGGATTGGGGCGCTATCCCTCTGCCAGTGTGAGCTCAGCTGTGGCCGCTTCTGCTGTGCTCCATTGTGCAGTGTAAAGAGCTGATAATCCAGCATCTGTCTGTCCCACACTATATACAGCTTCTCTGCCTGCGGGATCTCACATACTGATGGCGCCACCTACTGTTTATTTTACAATTCTACAGAAAATGAAAATCCATCTCAAGTGCAAAAGATCAGAGAGTAAGTCTGGAGGAAAAAATGAGCAAAACGATGAGTACAAGAGGGAAGAAATGTGCAGAGTATGACTTATATCGATGGTGTTTGGTGCCCCGATATTTTCTGATAGAGTATGTGCCAAAGTTCTGGAGAGACAGATTGAGTCACAAATTGAAAAAAAGAGGATGCCGCGTACTACAGCACTGCTCTCTAGTGCAAGTGCCTTGGACAGACATGAGAGAAAAGGTCAGCACGGTGGCTCAGTGGTCAGCGCCGTGGCTCAGTGGTCAGCGCCATGGCTCAGTGGTCAGCACTGTTGCTTTGCAGCGCTGGGGTCCTGGAATCAAATCCCACCAAGGACTGCATCTGCCAGGAGTTTATATGTTCTCCCTGTGTTTGTGTGGGTTTCCTCCCACACTCCGAAGTAGGGCTGTGGAGTCGTGGAGTCGATGCGCATTTTGGGTGGTGTTGGATTCAGGGAAATTGAGGAGTTGGAGTCGGACTTTGGTTTACTGACTTCACAGCAATGGTTGTGGAGTCGTAGGCGTGGAGTCGGTGTCCATTTTGGTGGACTTGGAGTTGGATTTAGGAGCATTGAAGAGTCAAGATTTGGAGTCGGACGTTTGCCTTAGGCAGGGGTCACACACACATATCTGGGCAGATATTGTTCACAGATCTCTGGTTGAAGTGAAATCATGGACACATTGTTCCATTTTGTGGCCATATACAAATAGACCAATTTGTCCATGATTTCACTTCAACCAGAGATCTGTGAACAATATCTGCACAGATATCTGTGTGTGTGACCCTGCCTTACTGATTCCACAGCCCTACTACAAAAACATACTGATAGGACGTTTCGATTGTGAACCCCAATGGGGACAGTAATTATGATGTATATAAGCTGCTTTGGAATTAATGGTGCCGTATAAGTGAGTATAATAAAGGGGAAAAAAAAATTTCCACCATTATCTGTATATAGAAAATAAAAAAAACCACATGGAGTAAAACACACAAAAATATGTATGCTCATGTTAAGATCCACTATTGCAACAATGTTTGTGCTGCTCAGGTCGTCCACCGGTCCCCATGCTGTCTGCTGCATACAAAAGGCATCTGACCTCTACAGGGAATCACTAGCTGCAATGATGACGGTGATTGGCTGCAGAGGTCTCGTCTGTACATCCTGTTCGGGTGGTAGGACGGATCTTGGATTGGTCAGTGCTGCAGCCAGTAATGGACTCTAAGGGTACCTTTACACGCGGAAACCTTTCTAGAAATTTCACTGGCAACTTACTAGTTGCAGTGGAATCATGGAGACATTGTTCCATTTGTAGAAATGTAGCCGCGTGTAAAGGTACCTTAACAGTTATGGCCCCTTTACACGCAGCTACAGGTGACAGGTTTTCCACAGGTAACTTACTGGTTGCAAAGGGGCCATTACAGCCAGAAGTGCAGAAACCAGTGAGGGAACCAGGCAGTGATAGGAGAGAACCAGCAGGGCAACTAGAGGTATCCAATTTTTTTTCTACACTATGTTGTGTTTTTTATTGAGCCGGACAACCCCTTTAGCATTTTCTAGAAAGTTGCTAATCGATTTGCTTGAATAGAATCTGTTCCCTGAGCACCCAGGACCATGAGCAGTTGTGTGCCCATACCTGTAAACCCGGCATACTAGTCCCTTCATGTAGTTGCATACATAAACAGTGTATTTCTAAAAAGACAGTTTATGAGATGCTAATTACGGCTTTGACTAATCCCCAACTAGTCAGCCCACTAGCATGTTATCATCACACTCCTATGGGCGTCATAAACCACAAGTAGAGAAATCAGACACTGAACTCTTGTGTCTTCTTTTAAGATTATTTTTATTGTGCTAAATCATGCACGGGGAACACAGTCACACAACGCTGGACACGTTTTGAACAAAGTTCTTTGTCAACAGCATATACTCTTAGTTCCCCCCACCCTCTTTAAATACACCTCTAAAAGTGACACCTCATAGCACATGTAAGGCTCCTTTCACATTAATGTTTTTCACCGATTGCGGCGGATCCGGTAGATTTACCGCATCTGCTTCCTAAAAGCCGCACTTGCGGCAAGCCCCATGCATTGTTTATGGGGTGGGGTGCGGCAAGTGCGCTTCTGCCGAATGCGGCAAATCCAGCACTTGCGGCGGCGAAAAACAAAAGCTGCTAGCCGTGTTTTTTTTTTGCAGCCACAACTGCCAGATAATGGCATAACCGCAATTGCTGCAAGCCCTATAGACAATGCATGGGGCCTGCCACAAGTGTGGCCGTCAGGCGGCAGATGCGGTTGATCTGCAGCAATCAGCGAAAGACGCTAATGTGAAATGGGCCTTAAATACAATTACATATTAACCCTTTATAACACAGGTAGAAGGAAACAGACCTTTCACGAAACAATTTATAAAAGATACAAACCAACCTTTACATCAATGCATTAAGACAAATTGAGCCGAAAATAAAATGCAGAAAAACACATGGCCCAAAAAAAAAAAAAATAATAATAATAATTTCCTTTTTATATTGTTTAATTGATTTCTGTGCCAATGCCGTCCGTTGTGCTGGTATGCTCGGTAATAAGGCTCAAAAAAAAAAAAAAAAGTTTTTTATTGTTTATTTAATGTCTTTACCAAAGCCATCTGCTGTGCTGATATGCTCGGTGACGCATCTGATTGATAGTTCAGACCCTCCGGATATTTCACGTTCAAGGTATCAAATAAGCCTCGCGACATAGGACTACCCTCTCCCGGTCCCCACCCCTATTCGGTCTACATATTCTCGCAATCCCCTTCACAATCAAACTGTGCTTATCACCCCCGTGGACCTCCAAAAAAATGCTATGATAAGCCTGAAACATTCCTACGGCTTTGCATGAGCACTGGGCTTGGATGCCGTTATATGTTCGTTCATCCTCTTTCTCAGAGTTTTTGATGTTCACCCGACATCATTTTTACAACACCCAACACATGAGGCCATATACACCACATATGTGGTGTTACAATTTATATATGCATTGACCTTGAACTCTCGATTAGTTATGTTGTTAGTAAATTTCTGTGTCACATTAACTTATCGGCACAGATTGCATTTAATACCACCACGCTTATAACTCCCTTTGGTGGCAAGTCATGTTGGGGTACACCTATTCTTCAGAAATTGGGATAGTGACAAAATATTACCCAAGTTCCTGCACCTTTTGTATGTGGAGCTGAAGGGAGACTCGGATTCAGGCACGCTATATATCACTATATATCATCGGCATGTGGTGCGGAATATTCCTTTGGGACGAGTACATTAGGGCGAAAAGAGCCTGTTCAAGCAGTGAGGCGTTCAATGAGGAGTTGGTGAAGATTAACAATAGGTTGAAAAAACGCAGATATAAACCGCACTGTTTGATCCATTCGATGTGACGGGTTAATCATGTAAACCGGGACTCATTGTTGCAGGACAATAACAGTGCATTGGGCATAAATCAGAATTTGAGTAACAAGAGATCCCGCAAGGAAAACTATACATGTAATCTCCTCACTTTCTCTACTGCGTATAGTCAGGACTACGACACAATTGTTGATCTGGTTTATATATTTATACCGATATTACATCAAGACCCAATTCTGACGAAAATTCTATCACAAGGGTATCGGTGTGTACCCAAAAGGTGCAGGAACTTGGGTAATATTTTGTCACCATCCCAATTTCTGTAGAATAGGTGTACCCCAACATGGCTTCCCACCAAAGGGAGTTATTAGTGTGGTGGTAAAAAGTGCAATCTGTGCTGATAAGTTGATGGGACACAGACATTTACTAGCAACATAACTAATGATGAATTCAAGATCAATGCACATATAAATTGTAACATCACATATGTGGTGTATATGGCCTCATGTGTGGCGTGTTGTAAGAATTATGTCAGGTGAACATCAAGAAATCTGAAAAAGAGGATGAACGAACATATAACGGCATCCATACCCAGTGCTGATGCAAGCCGTAGGAATGTTTCAGGCTTATCATAGCATTTTTTTTGGAGGTCCACAGGGGTGATATGCGCAGTTTGATTGTGAAGGGGATTGAGAGAATACGTAGACCGAATAGGGGTAGGGACTGGGAGAGGGCGGTCCTATGTCGCGAGGCCTATTGGATACTCACCTTGAACATGAAGTATCCGAAGGGTCTCAATTATCGATCAGATGTGTCATATTTTTATTAATTCACATGTACAAAATGCCGTAAATGCGAGGGTGTCCCTTTGTATATCAATAGTTGTATTGAGCCTTTTCACCGAGCGTATCAGCACGGCGGATGGCTTTGGTATAGAAGTAAAACAATAAAGTTTTTTTTTTTTTTTAGCCTTTTTACCGAGCATATCAGCACAGTGGGTGACATTGTCACAGAAATCAATTAAATAATAAGAGAATTTATATTTTTTGGGGGGGAATGTGTGTGTTTTTCTGCATTTCATTTTATGCTCAATTTGTCTATGTATAATGAATTGATGTAAAGGTTGGTTTATATCTTTTATAAATGATTTTGTGACAGCTGTTTTCTTCTACCTGTGTTGTAAAGGGTTAATATGTAATTGTATTTAACATGTGTGCTATGAGACATCACTTTTAGAGGGGTATTTAAAGAGGGTGAGGGGAACTACGAGTATATGCTGATAACAAAGGACGTTGTCCGAAACACGCCCAGCATTTTGGAACTGCGTTCCCGTGCATGATGTTTTTATGCTACTTTAGCACAATAAATATATTCTTAAAAGAAGATACAAGAGAGGATGCACTTGTGGTTCATGGGTTGAATGGACTCCAGACATCCCTATCCTGGCTCTAACAGCTTCAGGTGATCCCCAGTCAGAGCACCATCCCCCAATTCCCTTCCTTCCAGTGTCTAATGGCTTCACAACATGCTTTAAAACAACCATCATGACTTCCGATCATGCTCAGTGAGCCTCTCTGAAGCTGGGACGCATACACCCAGCATCAGAGAATCTCAGTGCTCATGTGTGGTGCTGAAGATGACATTGCCCATTGTAAAGCATGTTATCACACCCACAGGGGTGGAATAATATGCTAAGTGTGCTGACCAGTCAGGGAACTAACACCCCCTCAACTGGTAAAAGCCCTAATCATCGTCTCATAAACGGTCTTTGGAAATATTTCTTCTAATGATCAAGTCTATGGATGTTACTATATGAAGGGACTGTTCGGTTGAATTATATATATGGGCATAGAACTGCTCGTGGTCCTGTGTGCACAGAGGACCTGACAGGTTCCCTTTAATTTGCATTGCAGTTGATCCAGCTCAGGAAACCTCATTTAATTAGCTGCAAAACAGCCATGAAAATGTATCATTACGTTCTCTCTATTCCAATGCCCGTGACTATGTAACATATGAAGTGTCGGCTGTCACAGGACAGTGGAGCTTTAGGTGCCTTTGTTATACGAGCAGTGATCACATGCAGATTATTGTATGTGAGAAGCAGGACGAGATAATTACCGTTCAGAGAGACTTGTGCCGAGGCCAAAAAGAACCAGACTTCCCCCGAGGTAAACTGGACAGCACCTGCAACACAGCAAGACATCTGCTTACATCTTCTGCTTTTAATCTAAGTGATCAGTACTATTTATAAATAATTCCCTGTTTAATGCAGCCTTTCTGCAATGGCTGAAGGTGATTTCTCTGATACTCTACAGTGACGTTCTAAAACATCGATAGTAGAGCAGCTCCATCCAATAGTGCAGCTGAAGGCTCCGGATGTCAGAAATCACTGAATTGGTACATAAAAAATATATAGAAAAAACTCACCGAATTTGATCGCTTACAAATATCATTGCATTTAGCAGGATACTATTTGTAAGCGACCAAATTCGGTGAGGCTCCGGATGTCAGACACAGCCAGCCTCTCCACAGAGAAGGCAGAGAAGGTTTATAACCGTTTTTGCCTTCTCGATCACTGTAAGCACAAGTAAGAAACAAGAGTTGTGTGCACAGTAATAAAATAGCTACAGGTGCTACCTCCTCTTGACCCGGCGATCATGTTAGATGCGGAGTGTCATGAGGGTCCTAGGAGACCATGTTAGTTCTGTTATGTAGCCAGGAGGCTGCAGTTCAACTCTAAATGGGTCTAATACCATACCAGGTACAGGGTGAATCAGATTTATTAAAGAAAATAAATATAGGAGGCAGAATATGTGAAATAAATGAAAAATAATAAATAGTTGGCCAACAACTATCTTCTGCATCACGATGCATTCATGTGGAGCTTGCAGGACATTGGAGGGAAATGTCAGCCAACATATGAGACTGCAGGCCTAGAATGATGGAAAGATTCCCTGCAAATCATGAATGCACCATCGCTCTGTCTCTAACCATGTGACTGCTGCAGATAATCAATGGCATAAACATTGTATGAGAGGAGAGCGAGGCCAGTGATTGGCTACAGCAGTCATTTGGGTACACAGCATGTGACTACATCAAGGACAGAGCTCTTTATAGAGCGCCCGAAAGTAATGTATCCTAACCAGACCACAGCACCTCGCTGTACAAAACAGGGGATCACTTACTTTTTATTGGGTGGTTGTCTGGATGTTTTGCACGATTGATCTCTTGGGGATTTTACAGTTTGTGTCTGAAAAAATAAAATACATAAAATCAGAAAAGCAGAAGGAAGCAGGACAAAATGGAGCCATACAAACATAAACAGAACAAAGCAGCGGTGACTTCTGAACCTGGAAGAATCAAAAGAGGGGCAATTCAGAGAAATCAAATTAACCCTTTTTACAGCACTTGACATCAGACAACACATTAAAAATAAATTAAGGGGATGCCCCATTATACTGAATATGGAGTCTGAGAGTCATCATGGCAGGCTGACTTGCAGCTCCATCTCCCCACCCCCTGCTCAGTACTGCTGAGAATACATGTGCTTTCAATGGGGAGAAGGGAGCAGGAACCATGTAAAGACGCCATTGCCACTTATCACAGGAAAAATGCATTGAGATTCAACATGACCAATACTTCCCCCCCAAATATCAGCTTCGTGGGGCAGCCAGGAGGCCCCCAAACATATGATAGCCATTCAGTCCAGAAGAAAGTGATGTGGGTTGCATTGAAGTTACCCTAATGTGTCTTGTATTGCAGCGGATCCCCGAGATCCCCTGCAATACAAGGAGGATCTAGTTGCCGGAGTTCACCGCCCACCCGCAGCGCTTCTACAGGGAAAGTGAAGCATTACTCTGTGCCGAATAAAAGCAATGAATTTGTATTTTGTTCCCCATAGGGATCATGTATTTTACAATGACATCCTATATCGGGTCATTCCATGTCAAGTGAACCAATGATTATTACCTCTATAATTTTAATTCTTTTGAGATTTTGTTATTTGATAATAGCATGTCAGACAATGCAAAATGTGAAGAGAAAATTTTTTAAAAAAATTTATTTATTTTAAAAATGATTTTCAAAGTTCGGAAAAAGTGCGAATTTCGCTGTTGCCTGCCTTTACGTTTCTCCTCATAACTAAGGCTAGGAATAAGATAGAGAGACAAAATAAACACCATTCTACTCAGAACTATACAGGCTTTCACCATATATGTCACAAGAGGATCTTTGTTAATATTTTACCCATGTGATCGCAAGCGCAAAACTTTAATACGCATTTCCAAAAAATCGGCGCGCTTTAAATATTTCAAAAACTGCCCATGTGTCTGCTTTGCTCTTAGCCACATCTGTACCAAATTTCAAGTTGGGATCGCGATGGGATCATATTTTAAAATATTTCACTATTAATAGCGTCAATGGGTCATTCCATATCAAGTGATCTAAATAGGAATATTTTTTTTTACCTGACGTCTTTAGATTTTTTTTATTTTTTTTCCTTTATGAAGTACAACTTTAGTTAATTACAAATTAAAAAGTTTAGAATTTTTTTCTTCTTCAGTTAATTTTTTACAGATTTTTAAAGTTTAAAAAAAAGTGTGAATTTTGGCCTGGTATGACTTTACATTTTTTTATCTTGGGCTAGAAATAAGATAGAGAAACAAAATAAACACCATTCTACTCAGAACTTTCCAGGCTTTCACCAGATATGTCACAAGAGTATATTTGTTAATTTTAATTTTTTACCCATGCGAACGCAAACGCAACATTTTGAAACGCATTTCCGAAAAAATGTTTTAATAAAAATTTTCCAAAACTGCCCATGTGTCTTTTATGCTCTTAGCCACATCTGTACCAAATTTCAAGTTGGGATCGTGATGGGATCATATTTTAAAATATTTAACTATTATAGTGTCAATTCAAAAATCTTGAATTCAGATCTGTTCAACCTGTGGTCTAAAAGCGTGGGGTCTATATTTATCAAATCCATTATTTTTAGACATTACTGTATTATTTTAATATGTTACAGCTTAGAAGCAGGAAAGGACATATAGGAAAAAGCTTTGTTAGGGCTCAACCTGAGAAAGCACAGGGATAGACAGTGAATGCAGAGCAGATGATAGGCCAGCAGCTCTGTCAATCATGTTAAGTGTCTACCCACTGCATTCAGGAAGTAAGACAGCTCATTCAGACCTTTCATGTCCTGACATGTCTGGACATCTTCACTCCTGAACAAACAATAGTCTGTACAAAGCCATCAAGGCTGTGTACTAAAATATGGGTGAGTAAATATATTAATAGTTTAATGCTTTTATTATTAAGGGCTAATACACACAGTGCTATTCTTAGGGATCATCATTCAGAAAAACAGCCCCATTGATTTCTATGGGGTTCACCACATGCAGTGTTTTTGGAAACACTTAAGAGTGAGTAAATCACTGCTTGAACTACTTTTTAATCGCTGCAATAAACGCAGCATTTATCATTTATATAAAAAAAGCTGCCATTTTTTTCACTAGCGATTAAAAAAACTAACGCATATGTGGTAAAAACTTGGTAGAAAAACAAGCTGCCAAAACTGCAGCGTGTATCTGCAGACAGAAAAAACGGTGCGCGCTAGCCCTAAAGCTCACATTATAGTAATACAGTTCTATCTCAAGTGTACTGTAAATCTTTATTTTTATTACCTATCTTCCTTACTTAATATTAACTGTATTTTTCCCACACAGCAATGGCTGCTACTTCTCAAGAAACAGCATTTTATCATAGACACTGTTGCAATCCTTTTGAAAAAATATGAATATGATTGGCGCTGGTGGCTGGCTACTGTACTCTCCAAAGATTGTGAAAATGAAGAAGTAGAATTGACTTTATTGCATCCTTCTGGTCCAGCGCCATCCTTTGTGTATCCAAGAAAGCCAGACATTTTAAAAGTGCACAAAAATCAGATATTAACTCAGGCGGAGCCTAACACCGTGACAGGCCGGACATACTCTTTGACACACAAGGAAATGGCGATTGCTAGTAAGCGTTTATGGACAAGATTACATTTCACCCACTAGAAGGGACAAATTGATAAAATGCCACTTTAAAAACATACTATTAATTGTTTGATTAGTTCATAATTTATAGAACGATGATTTAACTACTGTACTATTCTTATTAAACACTTGATAGATCACATGTTTAGTGATAGAATAGAAAACAAATTTATATGTATAAATAGGGGTTAACATTTTTGGTTCTTTTAATCTTGTTTAATCAAACTTGAGGATATGATCACCTTTCTTCTTTTGGTTTGTTCAATACATTCAAGTTGAAAATGCTGAGCGTTGTGTTCTGATGATTAAGATGTATTTATCCTGCCACTTATGGGATTTGTTTTTTGTGTTTCTTTTTTGTTGCATATAAATTATTCAATAAGTTGTGATAACTCATACAACCATAAAATAAAAAATATATAAATTTGACAGGTCCCAAGTTGAATCTCTGCACAAATATAACCAAGAACACAATCAGTCATTTTTTCACAATTGCCCGTCAATAGTTTGAATTTGATATAAAGAAACATAGTCTTGTAACATATCAAATGAAAGCTGTTACCGTTCTGAGTAAAATGATGCCTCTCCCACTTCATTATCTTATTTCTAGCCTGAGATAAAAAAATGTAAAGTCATACCAGGCCAAAATTCACCCTTTTTTTAAACTTTAAAAATCTGTAAAAAATTAACTGATGAAGAAAAAAATTCTAAACTTTTAATTTGTAATTAACTAAAGTTGTACTTCATAAAGAAAAAAAAAGAAAAAAAATCTAAAGACGTCAGGTAAAAAAAAATATTCATATTTAGATCACTTGATATAGAATGACCCATTGACGCTATTAATATTAAAATATTTTAAAATATGATCCCATCGCTATCCCAACTTGAAATTTGGTACAGATGTGGCTAAGAGCAAAGCAGACACATGGGCAGTTTTTGAAATATTTAAAGCGCGCCGATTTTTCGGAAATGCGTATAAAGTTTTGCGCTTGCGATCACATGGGTAAAATATTAACAAAGATCCTCTTGTGACATATCTGGTGAACGCCTGCACAGTGTTGAGTAGATTGGTGTTTATTTTGTTTCTCTATCTTATTTCTAGCCCGAGATATGATAGAAAATGTAAAGCCATACCAGGCCAAAATTCGCACTTTTTTAAAACTTTAAAAATCTGTAAAAAATTAACTGATAAAGAAAAAAATTCAAAACTTTTTTTTTTTGTAATTAACTAAAGTTCTTCTTCATATAGAAAACATTTTTTAAAAATCTGAGGACGTCAGGGAAAAAAAATATTCGTTTTTGGATCACTTGACATGGAATGACCCTATCATGTTATGGCACAGTAACATACAAGCCAATAGCTGGCCATATAGGCAAGTAGTCATTTGGTTTTCTCAAGTCAATTACTATTCCTTACTCCAAGGACATATAAGTAACAGCTGCATGAAGAAAGTACATACCACATGTTTTAGTAAGAAAAAAAATCATGTTCTCAATCACTGAGAGAAGTGCAGAAGTGCAGCTCCCTCCTCCTGCCCCATTCTGATCAGTCACCGGCCTAGAAAGAACCTCAAAATGTGACATTATATACTCAGTGCGTAGTACAGGAGTGTGCAGATGTGTCATACAAGTAGTAATAAATTCCTGTATCTGCACCCAGACTCTTCTGGTTCCTGTACAGACTAGAATGTCCCAATATCACAACTAAAAAACCCACAACTCAGACGCGGCTCCCTGAAAAGTCACCAGGCTGTTTCTCAATCCTCCTGAAGAATCAAAGGGGAGACAGCTACACACAACTGAGGATAAGGAAGACATGGAGGGGAAGAGGGAAACCTAAGATGAGGAAACATAAAGCATGTGCTCAAGGGAAAAGGAGAATAATACATGCAAGTATTGGTAACCTCCTACCTTTTGTAGGACTATGAGCCCTCACAGGCAGGGTCCGCTCTCCCCACATACTGTATCCTCACCCGTCCCTTGTAGACTGTGAGCCCTTCTTGAGCAGGGTCCTCTACCCTCACCTACTGTATCCTCACCCATCCCTTGTAGGCTGTGAGCCCTTGTGGGCAGGGTCCTCTACCGTCACCTACTGTATCCTCACCCATCCCTTGTAGACTGTGAGCCCTTGTGGGCAGGGTCCTCTCTCCCCACATACTGTATCCTCACCCGTTGCTTGTAGACTGTGAGCCCTCTTGAGCAGGGTCTCTCTCCTCACCTACTGTATCCTCACCCATCCCTTGTAGACTGTGATCCTTCGTGGGCAGGGTCCTCTCTCCCCACATACTGTATCCTCACCCGTCGCTTGTAGACTGTGAGCCCTTGTGGGCAGGGTCCACTACCCTCACCTACTCTATCCTCACTCATCCCTTGTAGACTGTGAGCCCTTGTGGGCAGGGTCCTCTCTCCCCACATACTGTATCCTCACCCGACCCTTGTAGACTGTGGGCCCTTCTTGAGCAGGGTCCTCGCGCCTCACCTACTCTATCCTCACCCATCCCTTGTAGACTGTGAACCCTCACAAGCATGGTCCTCTCTCCTCACCCATCTCTTGTAGACTGTAAGCCCTCGCAGGCAGGGTCTTTTCTCCTTACCTACTGCATCTTTACCCATCCCTTGTAGACTGTGAGCTCTCGTGGACAGGGTCCTGTTTCCTCCTGTACCTGTCTGTGCCTTGTATTGTTCATGATTATTGTACTTGTCTACACATGTCCCTTTTTCACATGTAAAGTGCCTTGGAATACATGGCACTATAGCAATAAATAAAAATAACCTAGCAGAAAACAGAAGAAAGGTGTAGGAAAGGCAAATGAGAAAACCCAGAGAAATACAACACTGTTCTCTGCCTAGCAGGTAAAATCCGTTAGCAAAAAAGCTGGAACTCCTTAGCGGTAATTCACCTAGAACTATAGCCAGCAGAGAAGGTTGGTGCCAGGTGGGTACAAATAGCTCCAACCAGGATCTGATAGGACACAGACAAATAGGAAAGTGAGAAACACCTGACTAACAACAGCAAAGCAAGGGAAGAAAAAGCAAAGATAAAAGAATCATCAACAGCTGTTCAGAGACCAATGAGGCTGTGGCACAACAGGGAAGGAAACCAATCACCGTGTTAGGCTGCTTTCACACTGCAGTTTTTTCACTGATCAGTGTCCATCAGATTTGTGTGCCAAAACCCGGAGAGGAACTTGAAGAGAAAAACTATAATTGAAAGATTGACACCTGTTCTGCGTTTTGGAGACATTCCTGGTTTTGGCACACAAATCTGATGGACACTGATCAGTGAAAAAACTGCAGTGTGAAAGCAGCCTAAGATGTTACCGGATCAAGGCCCGACTGACTAGACAAATGTAGCAGAGAGGTGTATGAGTATAGGATAGCCATGTGAGTATATACAGAAGAGATGTGAGTGCATGCTGTTAGAAACACTAACAATAGACCTATTACCTTCCTTCTACTCTACTGCATTAAAGTTAGTGATTTTGATTCCACATCTTTTCAGCACCATGGAAGCTTTATTTAGAAGGAAAGTGTTACCCATTTTCCACTCTCTGAACCCATGGTGTGTCCTACAGTTCAAATATACTTTATATGTGTGTAGGTAAATCCGATCTCAGCACATACATGTAAATCATGAAAAACTGCTGACTCTTTCAGGAAAATTGTTTATTTACTGATCTGGATTTATTTTTTTAAAGGGAATTTCACAAACTTGCAAGTTATTCTCTCTCTGGATATCTTGACGATTGCTGGAGGTATGGTGAGAACCTAGTAATACTGAAAATGGGGCGCCCCATCATATATGGAGCAGAGATGCCCATACTCAACCTCTGACCTACTCACTATCTATGGGACAGCCAATGAAAGCCGAGAACAGCGCTCCGCTATTACCGGCAGTCCCATAGACAATCCATGGAGCATGCACACCTCTGCACTATTGAAGACGATCTCTGGATCACGGGGGGGTCTCAGCAGACAAAATGTCGCAGCATTCAGCAATAACTTGTGATTTTGGGAAAACCTCTTAGGGCCGCTTTCCACACACCAACTTCTGAGACCAACTTCTGAACAGATCTCTAGTTGCAGTGAAATCATGGACACATTGCTCCATTGTACACAGCCACAAAATGGAAGAATGTGTCCATGATTTCACTGCAACCAGAGATCTGTTCAAAAGTTGGTCACAGAAATTGGTGTGTGTAAAGCGGCCCTTAAAAGAAGTTGTCCAGTATCAAGCGGGGAAGGGGGGATAAGGAGCATTACTTATCTGATACCTGATGTTCCCCAAAGGTCTGTTGCAGCATAGAAATGTCACCACCGCAGTCAATCACCAACCAGATCTCGCTGCTGGAATATGCACCATAAAGATCGTACCTTGCTGTCTTCATAGAAGTGAACATCGAGTATATCCTCAATCAAATCTTCAACGTTTTCATCATCCACCGGCGTGATCGCTACAGGATTTATAGATCTGAAAGTAAATAATAATTCCTGGTAAAACATAATTAATTGCAGGTCTCACTGGTAAAGGAGTCGGCTGATCTCAGAGCTTGGAGAATTTATAAGGCATGTCTGTCTACAAGATGAATTAAATCTCTAACATGCTTTCCCCCAGAAGACACCGTGTCTCAGCGAAACATGGTGCGGGGACTTTTGTTATAAGTTCTGGTATACCCATACACTTGGATTAATGAAAACCCTGTGGAAGACAAACACCAAATAATAATGAGGCACGTTCCTGTAATCCTTGTGCAGAATAAGGAGAATTTTGTACACTTACCGTAAATTCCTTTTCTTTTAGCCTCTAAGTGGGGGACTCAGGACCATGGGTGTTATGCTGCTGCCACCTGGAGGACACACTAAGTAATGTTATGAACAAACTTGAACATAACTCCTCCCCTGCAGTATACACCCCCAGGGCAGACCCAGTCCTAGCCAGTTCGGTGCTAAAGCAGGAGGAGAGAACTCCCATTGAAAAACAAATAGGAGAACCAGCCTGAGAACTAAGCAGGCAACTACTGCAGAACAACATGTCGCATGCACGCAACAAAAACGAAATGGCCCGTAGGGCAACAGGGTGGGTGCAGAGTCCCCCACTTAGAGGCTAAAAGAAAAGGAATTTACGGTAAGTGAACAAAATTCTCCTTTTCTTTGTCGCCTCAGTGGGGGACTCAGGACCATGGGACATCCCAAAGCAGTCCCTGGGCGGGAAAGATAATGATAACCGTCACCTGAAAAATGTTTGCTTCAGCCAGATATCACAGGTGGGCAATAGCCGCCTGAAGGACGCGCCTGCCAAGCCCTGCGTCTGCTCCTACAGCTCTGGTGGAGTGCGCCTTGAGCCCGGAGGGCGGAGGCGTGTGAGAAAAAAGAGTAGGCATCTAGGATGGTGGAGCGAATCCACCGGGCCAAGGTGGCCTTGGATGCCGGTTTCCCTTTGAGCCGTCCGGACGTGAGAAGAAACAGAGCGTCCGCCTGTCGGAATGGCGCTGCCCTGGACAGGTAGATCCTGAGGGCCATGACCAGGTCGAGCTTATGCAAAGCCCGTTCCACCTGGTGGACCATAGCCGGACAGAGGGATGGTAAGGCAATGTCCTGGTTTAAATGGAATGAAGAGACCACCTTCGACAAGAAGGAGGGCACCGGCTGCAGTACAACCTTGTCTTGGTGGAATATCAGAAAGGGAGGTTTACTGGAAAGCGCAGCCAAGGCAAGCCGCTCCTCTGCGAGGATTGGATCCTATCCGAGCGGGAAGAGAGACTGGATGATGACGCCGACTTCGAGGAGGCCCAGCTGAAGGAATTTCGAAAGGACCGAAATCTGGATTGCTGGCGCTGGTGGAAAGGCTTACTGACTTTCTGCTACGGCAGAGACGTGCTCTTTCCCCCGGTCGAATCCTTGATCATCTCTTCCAGCTGCTCCCCAAACAGACGGTCACCCGAAAAGGTGAGGGATTTTTTGGAAGCCGAGTCCGCTTTCCATTCTCGCAACCACAACGCCCTGCTAATGGCAATTGCGCTAGCCGAAGCCACCGCAGTACGACTGGCCGAGTCCAAGACTGCATTGATGGCGTAGTTAATGACGTCCGAAGCCTGTGCAGCCAGAGAAGACATCTCGGGGACTGTGCCACTGGCCAGGGCATGCATGTCTGCGATCCATGCTGCAACCGCCTTCATTGCCCATACCGCAGCGAATGCTGGAGCAAAGGAGGCTCCAGTGGCCTCGAACACCGACTTCGCCAGGAGCTCCACTTGTCGGTCTGTGGAGTCCTTCAGGAAGTAACTGTCCGGCAAGGACATTAGGGTCCGAGACGATAACCTAGAGACCGGAGGGTCCACTTTCGGGGAGCACGCCCAGCCCCATGCCACGTCTTGTGGGAAGGGGTAGCGTGGCTCTGGAACCCTTTTAGGGTGGAAACGTCTGTCAGGGCAAGCCCTGGGCTTCAGTACTGCGTCCTGAAAATCATTGTGATCCTCGAACGCGCTCAGGTTCTTCCTGGGGCGTCTGAACAGGATCTTCTGCTTGGTCGGGGGCAGAGATACCTGCGGAGCCAGGTCGGATACTCCTAGGACTGCATTGATAGAAGAAACAAGGTCCTCAACTAGGGAATCCGACTCAGGGGCATCGAGGTCGAGCGAGGTCTCAGAGTCAGAGTGCTCGTCCAAGTCGTCCTGCGAGTCTTCCTCGTGGTCCTGGCTCTGAGAGGAAGATGGTGACAGAGCCCTGTGGGGCCTTTTCCCGGATCTTGGCCGAAAGGCCGAAGAAGACTCCCCCATGGGCTCAGCCGCAGGAGCGGCGGAAGGACGCGAGTCCCCGAGAGGCTCCTGAGAAGGAGCATGCTCCGGTCTGTACTGGATGACCTGGATCAGGGATCTGGAGAACTGGTCGAAGGACTGAGAGAGTGCCTGAGATAGGGACTGAGACATCGCCTCTGCCCAAGGGGGAGTGGGTAACTCCGCTGGGGCTATAGGGGCGGCTGGAGCATCCACCTGGGCCGAGGGCCTGAGGCATTCCAGGGGCTCGGACGGCATGCAAGGCAAAGCAGTGAGGATAGGAGCATCCCCCAGGAAGGGGAGTTTTGCAAGCTAAGCAGGCTGCATAAAAGGTCTGAGCCCTTGGGGCTTTGCTGCGTGTGCTAGACATGCTGTTAGCTGTAGGTACAAGCAGCCTGAACGCAGGGTATGGATATAGACTGGAGGGGAGTTCCACAGCCGGAGTAACCGGTGTGGCTTACCACCAACCAGGATAGCGATGGTCCACCAGTGCTGCTGCTGAGTCCCGCGGTCCTGTGCCCCCACCGACAGAAGCTGCCTCAGAGCTGGTAAAAGCTGGAGAGGAGCGTGCCGCTGATGCTGTCTTCCGGCTGAATGCCAGAAAATGGCCGCCGGAGCTAGCGGGGGCGGAGCCAGGAGTGGGCGGCGCGGACAAAAAAGGCGGCAATCCCATAGATGCATGGAGGTGCATCGACGCCCCTGTTGTGGTGGGCTTGGCCAAGGGGAGAGCAGAGACTGTCTGTCTCCAGGCACATCGTCAAGAATGTGGGCGCGAAGCCACGCCCCCCTCTGATTAGCAGCCGGGGGGCGGGAACGAAGCTGCAGCACGTGTAGGCCCAAGCCGGGACCTCAATCAATAAGCCCAGCCGAGAAGCAGGCGCCGTCGGCGCGGAAGTCTCGGCCTGTGCAGCAACAGGTGGGGGAGGCCTTCTGGATCCCATAGGGGATGCTGCATGGAGCTTTGTGCACTGAGTGCAGGCCTGTGGAGCAACAGGTAGGGGAGGCCTTCTTCCTGCCCTGAAAGGTGCAGGAATTGAGGCAAATGCTCTGATTATGCAGCTACTGGAACCCATAGGGGATGCTGCATAGAGCTCTGTGCACTGAGTGCAGGCTATGCAGGGGCTCAGGCTGCAGCCAGAGAACACACCTGCTGGTTAGCTGCCCATTCCTGGAGGAGGTCCGGGTCTATTCTCGACCCCAGGAGATGGTGTATCTCGACTGCTAACAGGCACCGCTATGGGCTGTAGGGGGAGGACGGACACATGAGCTGTGCATGGAGGTCCGTGATGTCTCAACTTCAAGCCATAAGCCGCACAGGGGATGGTGAAGGAGAACGGCATGAAATCCATAGGTAATCTCGACCTCAGCTCTGTAACCCAAGAGTGGGGCGAGGAGGGAGCATGCCGGGGGTCCTAGCGGACCCTCTTTTCTTCAGAATCCATCGTAACTATTGACGAACGAAGAGAGAAGGAATGTGCGTGTCACTCCGATGAACACTAAGCAAAGAACTGGCTAGGGCTAGGTCTGCCCTGGGGGTGTATACTGCAGGGGAGGAGTTATGTTCAAGTTTGTTCATAACATTACTTAGTGTGTCCTCCAGGTGGCAGCAGCATAACACCCGTGGTCCTGAGTCCCCCACTGAGGCGACAAAGAAATCAAATCTATTCTGGGTTCAAATAAATAAAAAACTTTCCAGTACAGAATCCATTTATTTGAATGGGAAGGAACATACAGCAAGTGGATCTCTTTTTTTTTTTTTTTTTTAATACTGAAGTCTATGGGAAACAGACGATATCGTGCAATATTGCATCCATTCAGACACTGCTGATAAAAACAGATCCCTAACAGTCTAAGCAAAAACAGGTGGAAAAAGGAAACAAAAGTGTCAGCTCATAAATAGATCCGTTTTTTCTTATCAACAGATCCGATCAATAGAAGTAACTGGTTTCCATTTTGTATCCACGTTTGCTTCACTTCTAATGGATGTTTTTTTCATTTTTATTTGTAAACCTGGACCCAGCAAATAATGAGTGACTGGGTTGGTCAAGGTGAAATGACTATCGTGACACTTGCATCACCCAGCCATCAGCTGTCTCATGGCTCCCCACCCCTGACCATCATGGCCCCCCCTCACCCCCTCAAATCATGGCCTCTCCATCATAACTCCCCTGACATCATGGCCGCCTCATCTTTCCCCTCACATCATGCCCTCCGACCTCACGTCATGGCCTCCCCCTCACGTCATGGCCTCCCCCTCACGTCTCATCATGGCCTCCTCCTCACCATCATGGCCTCCTCCTCACCATCATGGCCTCCTCCTCACCATCATGGCCTCCTCCTCACCTCTCTCCTCACATCATGGCCTCCTCCTCCCTCTCTCCTCACATCATGGCCTCCTCCTCACCCCTCTCCTCACATCATGGCCTCCTCCTCCTCACCCCTCTCCTCACATCATGGCCTCCTCCTCACATCATGGCCTCCTCCTCACCCCTCTCCTCACATCATGGCCTCCTCCTCCTCACCCCTCTCCTCACATCATGGCCTCCTCCTCCTCACCCCTCTCCTCACATCATGGCCTCCTCCTCACATTATGGCCTCCTCCTCCTCACCCCTCTCCTCACATCATGGCCTCTTCCTCACCCCTCTCCTCACATCATGGCCTCCTCCTCCTCCTCACCTCTCTCCTCACCCCTCTCCTCACATCATGGCCTCCTCCTCACTTCTCTCTTCACATCATGGCCTCCTCCTCACCTCTCTCTTCACATCATGGCCTCCTCCTCCTCACATCATGACCTCCTCCTCCTCCTCACCTCTCTCCTCACATCATGGCCTCCTCCTCCTCACCTCTCTCCTCACCCCTCTCCTCACATCATGGCCTCCTCCTCACTTCTCTCTTCACATCATGGCCTCCTCCTCATCACTCTCCTCACATCATGGCCTCCTCCTCACCTCTCTCCTCATGGCCTCATCCTCATCACTCTCCTCAAATCATGGCCTCCTCCTCATCACTCTCCTCACATCATGGCCTCCTCCTCATCACTCTCCTCACATCATGGCCTCCTCCTCCTCCTCACCCCTCTCCTCACATCAAGGCCTCCTCCTCCTCCTCACATCATGGCCTCCTCCTCCTCCTCACCCCTCTCCTCACATCATGGCCTCCTCCTCCTCACCCCTCTCCTCACATCATGGCCTCCTCCTCCTCACCCCTCTCCTCACATCATGGCCTCCTCCTCCTCACCCCTCTCCTCACATCATGGCCTCCTCCTCCTCACCCCTCTCCTCACATCATGGCCTCCTCCTCCTCACCCCTCTCCTCACATCATGGCCTCCTCCTCCTCACCCCTCTCCTCACATCATGGCCTCCTCCTCCTCACCCCTCTCCTCACATCATGGCCTCCTCCTCATCACTCTCCTCACATCATGGCCTCCTCCTCTCATCATGGCGTCCTCCTCATCACTCTCCTCACATCATGGCCTCCTCCTCACCCCTCTCCTCACATCATGGCCTCCTCCTCCTCACCTCTCTCCTCACATCATGGCCTCCTCCTCCTCACCCCTCTCCTCACATCATGGCCTTCTCCTCCTCACCCCTCTCCTCACATCATGGCCTCCTCCTCACCCCTCTCCTCACATCATGGCCTCCTCCTCCTCACCACTCTCCTCACAGCATGGCCACCTCCTGATCTTTCCCCTCACATCATGCCCTCCGACCTCACGTCATGGCCTCCCCCTCACGTCATGGCCTCCCCCTCACGTCATGGCCTCCCCTCACGTCTCATCATGGTCTCCTCCTCACCATCATGGCCTCCTCCTCACCATCATGGCCTCCTCCTCACCTCTCTCCTCACATCATGGCCTCCTCCTCACCCCTCTCCTCACATCATGGCCTCCTCCTCCTCCTCACCTCTCTCCTCACCCCTCTCCTCACATCATGGCCTCCTCCTCACTTCTCTCTTCACATCATGGCCTCCTCCTCACCTCTCTCTTCACATCATGGCCTCCTCCTCCTCCTCACATCATGGCCTCCTCCTCCTCACCTCTCTCCTCACATCATGGCCTCCTCCTCACCTCTCTCCTCACCCCTCTCCTCACATCATGGCCTCCTCCTCACTTCTCTCTTCACATCATGGCCTCCTCCTCATCACTCTCCTCACATCATGGCCTCCTCCTCACCTCTCCTCCATGGCCTCATCCTCATCACTCTCCTCAAATCATGGCCTCCTCCTCATCACTCTCCTCACATCATGGCCTCCTCCTCTCATCATGGCGTCCTCCTCATCACTCTCCTCACATCATGGCCTCCTCCTCACCCCTCTCCTCACATCATGGCCTCCTCCTCCTCACCTCTCTCCTCACATCATGGCCTCCTCCTCCTCACCCCTCTCCTCACATCATGGCCTCCTCCTCCTCACCCCTCTCCTCACATCATGGCCTCCTCCTCACCCCTCTCCTCACATCATGGCCTCCTCCTCCTCACCACTCTCCTCACAGCATGGCCACCTCCTGATCTTTCCCCTCACATCATGCCCTCCGACCTCACGTCATGGCCTCCCCCTCACGTCATGGCCTCCCCCTCACGTCTCATCATGGTCTCCTCCTCACCATCATGGCCTCCTCCTCACCATCATGGCCTCCTCCTCACCTCTCTCCTCACATCATGGCCTCCTCCTCACCCCTCTCCTCACATCATGGCCTCCTCCTCCTCCTCACCTCTCTCCTCACCCCTCTCCTCACATCATGGCCTCCTCCTCACTTCTCTCTTCACATCATGGCCTCCTCCTCACCTCTCTCTTCACATCATGGCCTCCTCCTCCTCCTCACATCATGGCCTCCTCCTCCTCACCTCTCTCCTCACATCATGGCCTCCTCCTCCTCACCTCTCTCCTCACATCATGGCCTCCTCCTCACTTCTCTCTTCACATCATGGCCTCCTCCTCACCCCTCTCCTCACATCATGGCCTCCTCCTCCTCACCACTCTCCTCACAGCATGGCCACCTCCTGATCTTTCCCCTCACATCATGCCCTCCGACCTCACGTCATGGCCTCCCCCTCACGTCTCATCATGGTCTCCTCCTCACCATCATGGCCTCCTCCTCACCATCATGGCCTCCTCCTCACCTCTCTCCTCACATCATGGCCTCCTCCTCACCCCTCTCCTCACATCATGGCCTCCTCCTCCTCCTCACCTCTCTCCTCACCCCTCTCCTCACATCATGGCCTCCTCCTCACTTCTCTCTTCACATCATGGCCTCCTCCTCACCTCTCTCTTCACATCATGGCCTCCTCCTCCTCCTCACATCATGGCCTCCTCCTCCTCACCTCTCTCCTCACATCATGGCCTCCTCCTCCTCACCTCTCTCCTCACCCCTCTCCTCACATCATGGCCTCCTCCTCACTTCTCTCTTCACATCATGGCCTCCTCCTCATCACTCTCCTCACATCATGGCCTCCTCCTCACCTCTCTCCTCATGGCCTCATCCTCATCACTCTCCTCAAATCATGGCCTCCTCCTCATCACTCTCCTCACATCATGGCCTCCTCCTCATCACTCTCCTCACATCATGGCCTCCTCCTCCTCCTCACCCCTCTCCTCACATCAAGGCCTCCTCCTCCTCACATCATGGCCTCCTCCTCACCTCTTCCCCTCCTTTCTATCAGCCGCCTCTCTCCCGGTCGCTCCTCTCGGGCCGGTCCCCTGGTGACAATACTTGCTTTCCACCTCGTTCAGGAGCTGATCCAGATCATCATCAGCCATTACAGAGGCGCTGTGTAGCTCGGTCTCTCACGCAGCGGCTTGTTGCTAGGAAACCCTAGACGGAGCGCTGAAGGAGTCAAAATACAGCCAGAAACGGCGCATGCGCAGAAATGTTACGCTCCGAGTCCGATATAAACACCGACAGCCTCGTCATATAGTGGGGGATCTCCGCACTCCGGGCTGCAGGATATAAAGACAATCAATTATCAATTATCAGATATATTTAATAACAATAAAAAAATTATGACCGTAGCCGGCAGGATTCGAACCTGCGCGGGGAGAAAAATCAATAGATTTCTAGTCCACCGCCTTAAAGGGAACCAACCACCTCAGATGACGTGTATAAGCTGTTAATACATGTCCCTGGACCCTACCTACACCATTGCAGCTATCTTTTTGCTAAGAATATTGATAACAGCAAACCGAAATAAACAGTTTATAAACTTACATGGCTTTAGTACATGAGGGCGTCTCCCTTGGGCTCCAGTACGAGAGGGCTGTGTCTCCAGCAGCTTGAGTGGCTTTCCTCCCCCTCCCTCTCTGTTTGCAGCACGTCACTGAAGGACGTGATATTATCTTTCTGTGGGCGGGCACGGACGGGAGCTGCCTTGCGTGCCCGCCCACAATAAGATAATATCACGTCCTTCAGTGACGTCCTGCAAACAGAGAGGGAGGGGGAGGAAAGCCACTCAGGCTGCTGGAGACACAGCCCTCTCGTACTGGAGCCCAAGGGAGACGCCCTCATGTACTAAAGCCATGTAAGTTTATAAACTGTTTATTTCGGTTTGCTGTTATCAATATTCTTAGCAAAAAGATAGCTGCAATGGTGTAGGTAGGGTCCAGGGACATGTATTAACAGCTTATACACGTCATCTGAGGTGGTTGGTTCCCTTTAACCACTCGGCCACGACTACGCCATATAGAAGATAGGGGAAAACATGAGTGTAGAGATCAAAACACACAGCGCTGCTAGAACCAGCTTTATTACATTCTGCTCTCTGTATCTGGAGCCTCCTCCTCTCCTGTCCTCTGTCCCCTGTACTATAATATAATATAAATATTTATATAATATAAAATATATCAAAATAAAATAATAATAAATTGTGAATAATAATCATAAAAGCGACAATGATAATTATATAATAATAATGTTAACAAAAAATGTAATTTAAAAAAACTGGGCTGGCACTCAGGCCGTGTGCCGGTCAGGGCCTCCGGCCTTGCTCCGGTGTGTTCAACTTATTGCCTGCTCTGGAGACTGGTTGTGTCACTTCTCAACGCCAAGGTGCGCACCGAGCCTGGACTTGACTTGGAGGATGAGTGGACTCGAACCTGTGACCTTGGTTATTGGCAGGCAATTACACTACGACCTGAGCTATCGCACAGCCCTTACATAGATGGAAAAAAAAAAACATATGACATCGTCATGGTCCAGTGCAGGCAGATCATTGCAGTGCCGTCACAGCCTCAGCGCTGCTGAACCAATGGGCTTTCATTGAGCTTCAGGGGACAACATGAGTGTAGAGATCAAAACACACAGCGCTGCCAGGAAGAGCTTTATTACATTCTGCTCTCTGTATCTGGAGCCTCCTCCTCTCTTGTCCTCTCCTGTCCTCTGTCCCCTGTACTATAATATAATATAAATATTTATATAATATAAAATATATCAAAATAAAATAATAATAAATTGTGAATAAAAGCAATAATAATTATATAATAATAATGTTAACAGAAAATATAATTTAAAAAAAACTGGGCTGGCATTGGGGCTCAGGCCGTGTGCCGGTCAGGGCCTCCGGCCTTGCTGCGGTGTGTTGAGCGCTGTTGCCCGCTGTGGAGACTGGTTGTGGTCATCCCTCCATGCCAAGGTGCGCACCGAGCCAGGGGATGACTCGTCATGGTGATGAAGGGAATCGAACCTGTGACCATGGCTATATGGCAGGCGGATACACTACGACCTGAGCTATCGCACAGCCCTTACATAGATGGGAAAAAAAAACATATGACATCGTCATGGTCCAGTGCCGTCACAGCCTCAGCGCTGCTGAACCAATGGGCTGTCATTGAGCTTCAGGGGACATACTAGAAAGAATGAAGAAAAGGAATAAATAAAAAGAATGAAGATAATAACTTATTACAGAAACATTATGTAGATGTATAAAAGGTTTATTGGGTATCTTAGACATGGAATGAACACATATCCTATATAACCAGGTGTATATAATGTTGTATATTATGTTACCTGAGCATTTTAGGTGTGGAATGAAGATGAAATATCAGTAGATAATAGGAAAATGAACACATATCCCATATATCCAGGTGTATATTATGTTACCTGAGCATTATAGGTGTGGAATGAAGATGAAATATATGTAGATAATAGGAAAATGGACACATATCCCATATAACCAGGTGTATATTATGTTACCTGAGCATTTTAGGTGTGGAATGAAGATGAAATATCAGTAGATAATAGGAAAAAGAACATATATCCCATATAACCAGGTGTATATTATGTTACCTGAGCATTATAGGTGTGGAATGAATATGAAATATCAGTAGATAATAGGAAAAAGAACATATATCCCATATAACCAGGTGTATATTATGTTACCTGAGCATTTTAGGTGTGGAATGAACGTGAAATATATGTAGATAATAGGAAAATGAACACATATCCCATATAACCAGGTGTATATTATGTTACCTGAGCATTTTAGGTGTGGAATGAACGTGAAATATATGTAGATAATAGGAAAATGAACACATATCCCATATAACCAGGTGTATATTATGTTACCTGAGCATTTTAGGTGTGGAATGAAGATGAAATATCTGTAGATAATAGAAGACTGAACACATATCCCATATATCCAGGTGTATATTATGTTACCTGAGCATTATAGGTGTGGAATGAAGATGGAATATATGTAGATAATAGAAGAATGAACACATATCCCATATAACCAGGTTATATTATGTTACCTGAGCATTTTAGGTGTGGAATGAAGGTGAAATATTTGTAGATAATAGGAAAATGAACACATATCCCATATATCCAGGTGTATATTATGTTACCTGAGCATTTTAGGTGTGGAATGAAGATGGAATATATGTAGATAATAGGAAAATGAACACATATCCCATATAACCAGGTGTATATTATGTTACCTGAGCATTTTAGGTGTGGAATGAAGATGAAATATCTGTAGATAATAGAAGACTGAACACATATCCCATATATCCAGGTGTATATTATGTTACCTGAGCATTATAGGTGTGGAATGAAGATGGAATATATGTAGATAATAGAAGAATGAACACATATCCCATATAACCAGGTTATATTATGTTACCTGAGCATTTTAGGTGTGGAATGAAGGTGAAATATTTGTAGATAATAGGAAAATGAACACATATCCCATATATCCAGGTGTATATTATGTTACCTGAGCATTTTAGGTGTGGAATGAAGATGGAATATATGTAGACTAGATGGCGGGCCGATTCAAAAGAATCGGGTAGTCTAGAATCCATATATAGTTTATTTAGTAATAGTTAGGGGAGGGCGGTGAAAGGAATTGTGTGTATACAGGTGGCTCAGTAGGTAGCAGAGTATACTGTGGCTGAGTGGTTAGCACTGCGCGGTGGCTCAGTGGTTACCACAGTGCTGTGGCTCAGTGGTTAGCAGTACACGGTGGCTCAGTGCTTAGCACTGCACGGTGGCTCAGTGCTTAGCACTGCGCGGTGGCTCAGTGGTTAGCAGTGAGTGCGGTGGCTCAGTGGTTAGCAGTGAGTGCGGTGGCTCAGTGGTTAGCAGTGAGTGCTTTGGCTCAGTGGTTAGCAGTGAGTGCGGTGGCTCAGTGGTTAGCAGTGAGTGCGGTGGCTCAGTGGTTAGCACAGCACAGTGGCTCAGTGGTTAGCAGTGAGTGCGGTGGCTCAGTGGTTAGCACTGAGTGTGGTGGCTCAGTGGTTAGCAGTGAGTGCGGTGGCTCAGTGGTTAGCAGTGAGTGCGGTGGCTCAGTGGTTAGCAGTGAGTGCGGTGGCTCAGTGGTTAGCAGTGAGTGCGGTGGCTAAGTGGTTAGCAGTGAGTGCGGTGAGAGTGGTCAGCGCAGCGGCGTGGGCAGAGTGGTCAGCGCAGCGCCGTGGGTACAGTAGTCAGCACACACATACACACACTCCGGTATACTTACCACCGGCCCTGCATGTTCCCCGCCGTATGGATCCTGAGTCGACATGTCGCCGGCCCCAGACGACTGGATCCAATATGGCGTCTGGGAAGTGTGCCGAGACTTCCCGGACGCCATCTTGGACAAAGTATGTCGGCGACCCCGGACAACTGTATCCAATATGGCGTCCGGGAAGTTTGGCGAGTCTTCCTGGATGCTATATTGGATCCAGTAGTTCGGGGGTGGCGACATGTCGACTGAGGATCCAGGCGGCGGACGCTGGGCCGGTGGTAAGTATAGCGAAGTGTGTGTGTGTGTGTGTGTGTGTGTGTGTGGACAAAGTGACGGAAGTGAGGACAAAGTGACGGAAGTGCCTTGGTCTTTAATATATTAGATACACACACATTATATGTAGACACATGCAAATCTCTAAACATGTAGAAATATATATATACATACACACATCATTTAGAAATTATATTGCATACACACATATATACACATACTGTACATTGCATATGGAGGGGTGAGGAGAACGGAGGCTGGAGGGGTGAGGAGGGGTGAGGAGAGCTGAGGCTGGAGGGGTGAGGAGAGCGGAGGCTGGAGGGGTGAGGAGGGATGCGGAGAGTGGAGGCGGAAGGGGTGATGAGGGGTGAGGAGAGGGGAGGCTGGAGGGCACGGAGGCCAGGGGAGGCTGGAGGGCACAGAGGCCACTGACCGTTCTGTGTGGGGTGAGCGGCGATGCCGGAGGCCGCACACTGGACCGGAGTGTGGGTGGGGCCGGCTCCCGGATGGAGGAGGAAGGTGACCGGCTGTGGGCGGTGAGCGGCAGGGCTTGTAAAAAGGGGGACGAGAGTAGGGTGCCGGGGAGCACCGCGGCTGAGCTCTGGGCAGCGGGTTGCCAGCCGGTCGTCTCCCGGCAAGCGATACGCTCGCCGGAGCTTCGCCACCTTAGGGGCCCATTCACTTTCAAATTTGCAGCCGTGCTCGAGCCGCCCCTCTGATTGGTCGCTCGCCGCTGGCGCCGACCAATCAGAAGAGCGCCGCGAGACTTTGCACCCATAATTCCAACATGAAACCTTCCCGCCGGATTTCAAATATGGCACCATGTTTCGCGGCGCGATTCTGATTGGTCGGCGCCAGGCGCGAGCGACCAATCAGAATAGCGGGGCGGAGCACGGTGCCATGTTTAAAATCCAAATTTCCCGCTGGATTTAAAATATGGCGCCGTGTTTTGCGTCGATCTTGTGATTGGTAATTTGGATTTTAAACATGGCTCCGTGCCCCGCCCCGCTATTCTGATTGGTCGCTCGCACCTGGCGCCGACCAATCAGAATCGCGCCGCGAAACATGGTGCCATATTTGAAATCCGGCGGGAAGGCTTCATGTTGGAATTATGGGTGAGTGTCTCGCGGCGCTCTTCTGATTGGTCGCTCGCCGCTGGCGCCAACCAATCAGAGGGGCGGCTCGCGCACAGCTGCAAATTTGAAAGTGAATGGGCTCCTACGGTGGCGGAGGAGCGCCGCGGCTGAGCTCCGGCCAGCGGGTCGCCAGCTGGGAGACGACCAGCTAACGGCGGTCGTCTCCCGGCTGGCTCGCCACGGTCGTCCCGCTTAGGGCGGCCATCTTGGTCCACCCTGAGCGGGTGTACCTTGGGACAAAGTTACGGAAGTGTGTGCAAAGTGAGGGAACTGACGTCACAAATCGCTTGAGGTTTTATATATTAGATATTTCATCTTCATTCCACACCTAAAATGCTCAGGTAACATAATATACACCTGGTTATATGGGATATGTGTTCATTTTCCTATTATCTACATATATTCCATCTTCATTCCACACCTAAAATGCTCAGGTAACATAATATACACCTGGTTATTGGGATATGTGTCCATTTTCTATTATCTACAATATTTCACGTTCATTCCACACCTAAAATGCTCAGTAACATAATTACAGCTGGTTATATGGGATATGTGTCATTTTCCTATTATCTACTGATATTTCACATTCATTCCACACCTAAAATGCTCAGGTAACATAATATACCCCTGGTTATATGGGATATGTGTTCATTTTCCTATTATCTACAAATATTCACGTTTTTCCACACCTAAAATGCTCAGGTAACATAATATACACCTGGTTATATGGGATATGTGTTCATTTTCCTATTATCTACATATATTCCATCTTCTTCCACACCTAAAATGCTCAAGTAACATAATATACACCTGGTTATATGGGATATGTGTTCATTTTCCTATTATCTACAATATTTCACGTTTCATTCCACACCTAAAATGCTCAGGTAGCATAATACACACCTGGTTATATGGGATATGTGTCCATTTTCCTATTATCTACAATATTTCATCTTCATTCCACACCTATAATGCTCAGGTACATAATATACACCTGGTTATATGGGATATGTTCATTTTCCTATTATCTACAAATATTCCATCTTCATTCCACACCTAAATGCTCAGGTACATAATATACACCTGGTTATATGGGATATGTGTTCATTTTCCTATTATCTACTGATATTTCATCTTCATTCCACACCTAAAATGCTCAGGTAACATAATATACACCTGGTTATATGGGATATGTGTTCATTTTCCTATTATCTACTGATATTTCATGTTCATTCCACACCTATAATGCTCAGGTAACATAATATACACCTGGTTATATGGGATATGTGTTCATTTTCCTATTATCTACTGATATTTCATGTTCATTCCACACCTAAAATGCTCAGGTAACATAATATACAGCTGGTTATATGGGATATGTGTTCATTTTCCTATTATCTACTGATATTTCACGTTCATTCCACACCTAAAATGCTCAGGTAACATAATATACACCTGGTTATATGGGATATGTGTTCATTTTCCTATTATCTACAAATACTTCACGTTTGTTCCACACCTAAAATGCTCAGGTAACATAATATACACCTGGTTATATGGGATATGTGTTCATTTTCCTATTATCTACGTATATTCCATCTTCATTCCACACCTAAAATGCTCAAGTAACATAATATACACCTGGTTATATGGGATATGTGTTCATTTTCCTATTATCTACAGATATTTCACGTTCATTCCACACCTAAAATGCTCAGGTAGCATAATACACACCTGGTTATATGGGATATGTGTCCATTTTCCTATTATCTACAAATATTTCATCTTCATTCCACACCTATAATGCTCAGGTAACATAATATACACCTGGTTATATGGGATATATGTTCATTTTCCTATTATCTACATATATTCCATCTTCATTCCACACCTAAAATGCTCAGGTAGCATAATATACACCTGGATATATGGGATATGTGTTCATTTTCCTATTATCTACTGATATTCCATCTTCATTCCACACCTAAAATGCTCAGGTAGCATTAGGGATGGGCGAATCTACTCGCTAGGACTCGTTACTCGGCGAGTAGTAAGGGACTCGCAGGACTCGGTACTCGGCGAGTTTCCCAGTGATGACTCGCACGAGTCCAATGCAAATCAATATCAATCCTAGTTTTGTCAGAAACGCTGACAAAACTAGGATTGCCATTGTTTGCATTGGACTCGTGCGAGTCATCACTGGCTACTGTGCCAGTGATAGCAGGGAGACTCGCAAAGTAACTTCTTTGCGAGCCGAGTCCAGCTGTCTTCTCTGTGCAGCTCCAGGGTCCTAGAACCTGCCTGCTCACAGAGATGATGTAGCAGTGCTGAGATTATTCTCAGTCTGCTCATTCCCTGTGCATGTAGCATAGAGGACATCGCGTTTTGGACTACGTCGGACGGAAGAGGATTTTTTAAATTAAAGATGGAGTCCCTAATGGCTTTTTTTTTTATTTCAAATAAAAATTTTTCTCTGTGTTTTTTTAACCCTTTATTGGAGATTCTTAGTGGCTGGGTCAAACGTGGCCTGACATTAAGAATCTCGGGCTTAATACCAGCTTGTATAACAAAGCTGGTATTAACCCCTTTATTACCCAGCGTGCTACCGCCACCAGGGCCGCTGGAAGAGCGGGTTCAGCGCCAGAGGATGGCGCTTCAATGAACGCGCCATCTTCTGGGGCGGCTGCGGGCTGCAATTTGCAGCGGGGGGTGCCCAGAAAGCTTGGGCATCCCTGCGCTGCGGATTCCAGCCCTCAGCTGCTTAGCTGTACCTGGCTAGACATAGAAATTGCGCGGAGCCCCACGCATTTTTTTTAAATTATTTAATGAATTTCAGAGTCAGAGTCTCAGAGTCAGAATCTCAGAATTTCATGAAATAATTTAAAAAAAATGCGTGGGGCTCCGCGCAATTTCTATGTCTAGCCAGGTACAGCTAAGCAGCTGGGGGCTGGAATCCGCAGCGCAGGGATTCCCAAGCTTTCTGGGCACCCCCCGCTGCAAATTGCAGCCCGCAGCCGCCCCAGAAGATGGCGCGTTCATTGAAGCGCCATCCTCTGACGCTGAACCCCGCTCTTCCAGCGGCCCTGGTAGCGGTGGCACGCTGGGTAATAAAGAGGTTAGGGCCAGCTTTGTATTATCAGCTGGCCTAAGCCCGAAATGTATGGTGGTCACGCCAATATTAGACATGACTGCCATGAATTTCTATTAAATTGTTTTAAAAAAAACACAACACAAAGAAAATTTTTTATTAGAAATAAAAAAAAAAGCCATTAGGGACTCAATCTTTAATTAAAAAAATCCTCTTCCCTCCGACGCAGTCCAAAACGCGATGTCCTCTCTGCTACATCCCCTGTGTATAGATATAGATCTCTATGCACAGGGAATGAGCAGACTGAGAACAATCTCAGCTCTGCTACATCATCTCTGTGCACAGACATTCATGTCTGTTACTGTACACAGGGAATGAGCAGACTGAGAACAATCTCAGCTCTGCTACATCATCTCTGTGCACAGACATTCATGTCTGTACACAGAGAATGAGCAGACTGAGAACAATCTCAGCTCTGCTACATCAGGCAGCAGGCAGGCTCTAGGACCCTGGAGCTGGCAGCCAGCACAGAGGAGACAGGACTCTTATCTGTGCGAGTCAGCGATTACTTACAAAGTAAACGAGCAATGCAAATAAATGACAAAACTAGGATTGCTTCAGGCTGAAGCTTCCGAGACACATCTGCGAGTTGTAAATCTCACACTACTCGCTATTACTCGCTTCCCCATTCATTAACATTGGACTCGCTAGACTCGCAACGAGTAGCGAGTCCTGGGCTCGGACTCGCTAGAGTCAAGCGATTCAGAGTAATTTAGGATTCGCCCATCACTAGTAGCATAATACACACCTGGTTATATGGGATATGTGTCTATTTTCCTATTATCTACAAATATTTCATCTTCATTCCACACCTAAAATGCTCAGGTAACATAATATACACCTGGTTATATGGGATATGTGTTCATTTTCCTATTATCTACATATATTTCATCTTCATTCCACACCTATAATGCTCAGGTAACATAATATACACCTGGTTATATGGGATATGTGTTCATTTTCCTATTATCTACTGATATTTCATCTTCATTCCACACCTAAAATGCTCAGGTAACATAATATACACCTGGTTATATGGGATATGTGTTCATTTTCCTATTATCTACTGATATTTCATGTTCATTCCACACCTATAATGCTCAGGTAACATAATATACACCTGGTTATATGGGATATGTGTTCATTTTCCTATTATCTACTGATATTTCATCTTCATTCCACACCTAAAATGCTCGGATAACATAATATACACCTGGTTATATGGGATATGTGTTCATTCCATGTCTAAGATACCCAATAAACCTTTTATACATCTACATAATGTTTCTGTAATAAGTTATTATCTTCATTCTTTTTATTTATTCCTTTTCTTCATTCTTTCTAGTATGTCCCATGTTGGAATACATCTGGCTCTACAATATACAGATTGTGACAAAAATGCACAATAATGTGGTTCTAGCACTGGTACAATGTTGGGAATGAATCAGTGCTATTTGTTTATTTATGTGTACATATATTTAGAGGTTGGTCAATTTGCGTGTACATACCACTAGGTGGAGCTTTTGTCTTCAGCTCTAATTAACTTTCTATTTCACCTGTGCATTTGGTTTAGTTTTTATTGTATTTAAGGAAGTGTGATGAGGTCTCTTTTTTATGCTGTTGAAAAAGGATGTAATCCGAAACGCGTCCAGCGTGGGGTCATGTCTCCCTTTCAATTGTATGTTCATTTTTAATCTGCACAAATAAATGAACTATCATGAAGACTACGCCAAGTGCTGGAGTTTTCTTGCATATCTCAAGATCCATCCCTGCTTGACTGGTTCAAGGAAATGCTTGATATATTTCGAATGGAGGAGCTGGCAGCCGACGCTTCAGGTTCTCGTGATAAATTTTCAGTGGTCTGGACTGAATGGATCCTCTTCCAGGATTCGGCTGAATTTAGGAGAACTTTCTCCGAGATTGACACAGTAGTGTGATCTTTGGCCGACATGGGGTCGAGGGAACCCTTTTTCCCTATTCCTCTCTGGTTCTATTCCTTTCTTTATCTGCCCCCAATTATCCTAAAAGAACAGCCCTACTTACTTTTCTATTCTTTATTCTTACCTTTTTTCTTTCACTTTCTTTCTTTTCTTTCTTTTCACCCATTCCATAATATTTAATATTTTTGGGAATCATTTCTTAACCCACCTACCCTCGAGATCTGAACATGGTGGGAAAGGAATATTATTTATAATGCCTCGAGAATCACCAATAAAGATGGACTTATTTCTGATTATCTGGATTTTCAGCAAGTCCTTCGAGGCTTTGACCTCACTGGTTCCACCAACAACAGTGATGGGATATTACGTGTTAGCCTAACAGATACTCCTGGCCCTTGGTCAAACTGATAAGGGGGTGCTAGGTGACATAATCATTTTGAAGAGGTTCCCAACCCCCTCGTTAGCTGAGACACCCTTTGCCAGGGCAGGATCTTTTTATTTAGAGGCTCTGGTTTATAAAAAAGGGATTGGATAACCCTATTATCAAAGAGGGTGCAATTATTTGTGGTTGATTATTGTATTATTCTCTTTTAACAGATATTCTTTTTTGTGTTTCCTTCATCTGTATTCTTTGGATATACATATTCGTATAACATGTGACATTTTTACAAAACCAATAAAAAGAGATTAACCATAAAACGTTTTTCTGCACTTTCACAGGATGCTTTTCTGAGACAGAAGGAGTGTGACATTAGTGATAGGATGGTGCAGGGACATGATTTTGAAGCTTAGGTGGCGTTTTAGAGGTGACAGGATCCCTTTACGAGAGATCTATGAATCCTAGAACTGTAGTGCCCAGCTCTGCTTCATGTAGGAGGGCAGGGACAGTAAAAACATGTTTTATCTCCCCAGAGTTCCCTTTTAAGGCAGAAAGACCCACAAATAAGCAACAACTGAAGTCGGGTGCAGTAAAGGCGGCAAAGCATCAGACAAGAGGAACCCACAGTTTGGTGATGTCTGGGGGGTCCAGACTTTAGGCTGTCATTACCTGCAAAGGATTTTTTACATTATATTTATGGTAAAGTAAATTTGTCCTATTACTTCTGCGCCCCTGAAATATCTGGAGGCTTTTTCCAAAAACTGGCTGCAATTCCTAAATGTTTCCCAGGATGGTTTTGTTCATCCCCTTTAATTAAACCTTAAAGTTTACACGTGAATTGGATCTCAGTTATTTTACTGTAATAAATAAAAGCGAAGGCCTGCAGAGCCCAAATCAGCAAGATTCGGTCACTGTCCTAATATTTCTCCACCTGACTGTATACACCGTATATTAGTATACAGCAGCCATACGTGTCTGTGTATTCAAGCAGGAGAGTGATCTAGTTGATTATTGCTTTCTACGGACAATGGCTGGCTTCACACTGCAGTTTTTTCCCTGATAAGGTTCCATCCAGTTTGTGTGCAAAAACCAGGAGAGGAACCAAAACTCCGAAAAGGTATCAATCTTTCAATTATAGTTTTTTTCTGCAAGTTCCTCTCCTGGCTCCTCTCCGGGTTTTGGCACACAAACTGGATAGAACCTGATCAGGTAAAAAATTGCAGTGTGAAACCAGCCAATCATCCATAATATTTACTTACGGTATAAGAAACATTTTTTAAGAAAATGTTGACAAATATATCTACACTGTGTGCAGAATTATTAGGCAAGTTGTATTTTAGAAGATTATTTCTATTATTTATCAACAACTATGTTGTCAATCAACCCAAAAGACTCATAAATAACAAAGCTTAATATTTTTGGAAGTTGGAGTGTTTTTTTTTTTAGATTTGGCTCTTAGGAGGATATCTGTTTTTGCAGGTAACTATTACTGTGCAGAATTATTAGGCAACTTAATAAAACCCTAATATATTCCCATCTCACTTGTTTATTTTCGCCAGTAAACTGATATAACTGCACAAAAATTAGAAAAAAAACATTTCTGACATGGAAAAGCAAAACCCCCAAAAATTAGTGACCAATATAGCCACCTTTCTTTATGATGACACTCAGCAGCCTCCATCCATAGATTCTGTCAGTTGCTTGATCTGTTTACGATCAACAGACACTGTTCCCAGAGGTGTACTGTTTTCCCTCCCTGTAGATCTCACATTTTATGAGGGACCACAGGTTCTCTATGGGGTTAAGATCAGGTGAACAAGGGGGCCATGTCATTATTTTTTCCTCTTTAAGGGTAAGTGCACACTGGCCGGGTTTTCGGCGGTTTACCTGTGTAAACCGCCGTTTTGTTTACATTAGTTTTGTGTTAATTTATGTTAATCCAAACCAGCGTTTGGATTAACATTAAAACTAATGTAAACAGCCCAAGGCTGTGCACACACCGGCGGTTACCCAGCGTCATCCGTTGCTAACCCGCAGGTTTCCCAGCGGGTTAGCAAAGAATGACCATGTTCTAAAAACCGGCGGTTCTGCAGCGGCTGCAAGCAGAATCATGTTCTGCTTCCAGCCGCTGCAGAATCGCCGCCGAGAACCCGCTGGGCAGCCGCCGGATACCGCCCGCACATACCCGCCAGGAAGCCGGTGGACGGCGCCGGAGCTTCCTGGCGGGTCCCGCCAGCTGCCGCCGACAAACACGCCGGGTAGTGTGAACTTACCCTTAGACCTTTACTGGCCAGCCACGCTGTGGAGTAGTTGGATGCATGTGATGGAGCACTGTCCTGCATGAAAATCATGTTTTTCTTGAACGATACTGACTTCTAACTGTACCACTGCTTGAAGAAGTCTTCCAGAAAATGGCAGAAGGTCTGAGAGTTGAGCTTCACTCCATCTTCAACCCGAAAAGGTCCCAGAAGTTCATCTTTGATGATACCAGCCCATACCAGTGCCCCACCTCCACCTTGCTGGCGTCTGAGTCGGAGTGGAGCTCTCTTCACAGTCCTCCTAAGAACTGATCTGCCTAACCCTGCCCCAAGGCCAGATTTTATAGGGGAGAGTCCCCTGAATCTGGGTGCAGAGCTCCCCTTCTGGTCTAGAGTCAGGAAAGGTGCTGTGCGTGTTGGCTCACCTGGTGTGGATACCCTTCCTTGCTTCCAAGCATGATATTACCCCCCAAGGGAGGCAAGGCCACTGTGGCAACCGGACTCTGGGGTGCCACATTCCCCCTAGTGAAATTCAGTACTACTGGCCTGAGGAAAACATCAACATTAAATCACAATATAAAAGTGTACATTAAAATTGAAAAATTTACAAAAACCAAGAAAATATAAAAGATGCAGTCACTACGGTGCTAGTCCTTCCACCGTTGGCTGAAAAAGGAATATTTACAAGTATGTGTTGGCCACAACCAGTCCTGTGGCCTAATGCTCGATTTTTAAGAATATACAAGAAGTTCATACAGTAAATCCTGTAGGCACAGTACGCTTGGCGGTTGCATAGTTATGTATTTCATTAAAACATAAACATATTTACAATTGAACCAGGTTTAACTTCTGACCATTTTAAGTTACTACGGGTTAATCTGCATAATACTGGTATTTCTGAAGAAAAAAGCCAAGAAGCCTATGTTTAGCACGCAATACAAAAAGTGCATGTGCACATAATTTCTAACTGTACTTTGAACTGAGACATTTGGCAAACAATTGATCAATTCTTTGAGCTACCCCGCCACGTCACGGCATTCTCAGATGGGGCAGTCCTACTCTACATTTTTTAATACGCTGTGCCATTACGGCCTCTTGAATGCATTAAAAGCAGAACCATATCAAACGCACACGTACCTGAAGCATTACTGAACTACTCCCATGGCACCAGGAAAGCAGCGCAGATAAAGGCAGACCAGGTCCGGACATGACATCCGGACATTATCAGATCTGACCCCCACACTGCCCAACCAGCAACCATGGATGAGGGTAGAACAGGCCCAAACACATGTGCAACAATCAAGCAGAGCCTATGGGCAGGGTATTGCGTGCTAACCATAGGCAGCGCTGGCTTCTTGGCTTTTTTATTTGTTATAGGTTTGTGGTTGACCACCACTTTTTGCCGTGTGCGCTTGGTTGTGCATGCCATTCTATCTGTCTTTAGTGTAATTGATCTAGGCAGCTGTACACACATACAGCGGCCATACCCTACCATACCATCACTACAAAGACTACAATTGATCTTTGTTGATGTTTTAGGGAATTTTGCAAGTACGGTATGGATCATTTCTTCTTTTTGTTCCACCAGTTCAGGCGGTTATGGGACTTCTTTTCTGCTTTTTAACTGTTCAGGGCATTTCTTCAAATGGTCTCCTGAGACTGCCGCTGAGGTCTCTCCTCCATCTTTCTTTACTAAGCAGTCTTTAGTATTGTCAAAGTTTGAAGGCAATATGGTATATGGCTCTGCCTCCCACTGGTCATCCAGTTTATTGGTTTGTCTCTGTCTTTTGAGAATTTGCTCTCCTGGTACTAAGGGAACTGCTGGTGCATGCTTATTATAGGCTTTCTCATGCCTTTCTGTAGCTTGCGCCAGGTTTTTCTCAACACATTCTTGAACTTGGTGGTAGTTTTATTGACGCTCTGTATCCCAAACTGCCTCTGATGGGTTGATTTCAGGTGTCTATACTCCCATGTCTAGGTCAATTGGTAACTTGCTCTCATTAAGTACGCTGGGGTACAGTTGGTGGAAATCACAGGAACATGATTATACAAATCCATTAAGTCTGGCAACTTTCCTGGCCACATGTTTCAAGTGGATGTTTGGTGACAATTGACTGTAGGGAAGCTCTTTGACTATCACGATCCTTACTTCTCAGGTTGCACGGGCCACAGTTTCTACACCATGTCTCGATGGCTCTTCTCATGCCAGCCCAGTAGAATCTTTCATGTAATAGCACCTCTAGCTTCTTCCATCCGAAGTGTCTTGCTTCATCGTGGTACGCCTCTAGGACATCTCTCTTCGGGACTATTGTTTGCCACACCAACTCGTGAGTTCATGCACTGATGTGTTGCCTGCACAGTTTACCTTGATAAGTGAACAACTTGCTCTTTTCTTTCCACAATTGTTGCGCCTCAGGAGGAGCATCTGGACCTGGCCGTGAGTCAGCCTGCTTCAACAACTCTTTGACGAGGGAGATGGCTGGGTCACTACCTTGTGTCTCTGCCCAACCATAGTGAGGTAATGGATTGAACATGGCCTCCTGCATGACAGGCCTCTTGTTTCTCACCTCATGAGAGCACTGGGATGCTTTGCTGCGATGAAAAGCTGGTAGTTCTATCTCTTCCAACTCCTCCAGGTCTCCTCCCGCATCTGCTAAGTGGGGCATCCTGGACAGCGCATCTGCGTTGCCATTCTTATGGCCTGCCTAGTACTTAATGGTGAAGTGGTAATTGGACAACCAGTACTCCAATGCACCCAACTTTGCTGTTTCTTGATGTGTCAGTGGATTATTGTCCGTGTAGATTGTAAACTTTGCTGATGCCAGGTAGTGCTTAATACGTTCTGTTACTGCCCAGACCACTGTGAGGAACTCTAGCTTGAATGAGCTATAATTGTCCGGGTTCCTCTCTGTAAGATGGAGCTTCCTGCTGGCATAGACAATCACTCTCTTTGCCTTTCTGTACCTGAGATAACACGGCTCCCAATCTCACGTTGCTTGCATCTGTGTACAGCACAACCGGTTGACTATAATCAGGGTAGGCCAGGATCTCGTCCCCTGTCAGGGCCCACTTCAATTGCTTGAAGGAGTCTTCCTCTTTGCTGCCCCATTCAAACGGTGGGCTGAGGTTCTTGACCTTCTTGGACTGGCCTACCAATGGCATCTTCATGAAGCCCTTAATGAACCTCCGGTAGTAGCCTACCAGCGTTAAGGTGCCGTTACAAGGCACAACTTTGTTGCGATGTCAGCAGCGATCTCGTGCACGCGCAGCATTTCTTCACAGCTGTTCAAGATCGCTGGTGAGATGTCACATGTCTAGATATCGTGGACAACTCACCAGCGATGTTGTGAGCAGGTATCGTTCGCAAACCCCGCGAACAATCCCTGCTCATTGCTGTGAATAGGTGAAGTCGTCCATGACATCGTTATCGCGGTGTCACACAGAACGATGCAGCAGGTTGGTTGAATTGAAGTTGACAGGTTTTCCAGCATGTTGGAAAACCTGTCAACTCTGACTTGACCAACTATCGTTGTTGAATCGTTCATTTACACGCAACGACGCAATAACACTGTAGTTTCAACATCGTTCCAGATGTCACTTTTGAACGATGTCGGTAACAATGTTGAGCCGTGTAACGGTACCTTTAGGAACTGCATAACTCCTTGATGGTAGTGGGCCTCGGTCAATCCCTAATTACAGTGACTTTGTCTTGGTCTGGTGCCACACTTTCTGCGCTGACCACGTGTCCTAGGTACTGTACCTTGGGCTTGAGTAAGTGGCGCTTACACGGTTCACTTTTATTCCAATCTTGGCTAATGCCTTAAATACCTCGGCCAGGTGCTTCAAGTGGTCTTCATATGTTTTCGAGTAGACTATGATATCATCTAGGTACAGTAGCACGGTCTCGAAGTTTCTGTGCCCCAGGCAACACTCCATCAACCTCTGGAACGTTCCTGGTGCATTGCAGAGTCCAAGCGACATGCGGTTAAACTCACACAGGCCAATTGTCATGAAAGCAATCTTCTGTGTCCTCTGCCATGAAAACATGCCAATACTCACTGGCAAGATCTAAGGTGGAAAATTAGTTAGCAGTTCTCAGTGCAGCTAATGACTCTTCAATTCTGGGTAACAGGTAAGCATACTTATGTGTAATGTGGTTTATCTGCCTGTAGTCAACACACATTCTCATTGTACCATCTTCCTTTTTCACCAGGACTAGTGGAGCTGCCCAAGGGCTACAACTATTTCTGATCACCCCAGCCTCCTTCATTTTTCATAACATCTCTTTGGCACATTGATAGTGAGCTGGTGGTACAGGTCTGTATCTCTCTTTAATGGGCTAATGGTCTCCTGTGGGTATGTGATGTTGTACCCCTTTTACCTGCCCAAAGTCTAAAGGATGCATACTAAAGACCCGTTCATACTCTTGAACTACCCGGTAAACTCCATGCTTTTAATGCGAAGGGGTGGAGTCAGCGCCTACGTGTAGCTTCTGACACCAGTCGTCCAGCTGCTCCTCGGAGCCGTTGTCCTCAGCCTGGTTGGAGGGATTCAAAGGTTCCACTGCCATGATGGCATTGTTACTGACAGTGTACAGCTTAGCAATGGTCGCATACCGAGGCAGTTTGACCTCTTCCTCCCCACAGTTCAAGATATGTACAGGTACCCTCCCCTTGCGGACATCAACTACCCCTCTGGCTGTTAGGACAGTGGGCCTACTGTCTGAGTACACGGGCTCTACCGGGGCCTGGTAATCTTGACCACGAAGGCTTATTGCTTCCCCACACCAGATCAACATTTCACTTTTCGGGGGTATTGCAATGGGGACAAAGTCACTTACTCTTACACTGCCAACTTTTCCACCAGGCAGCTCCACCTGCTGCCTCTGCATCAGGCTCTTTATCTCTTTCTGCAGGACACCTCGGCTGCCCAATGTTGGCTGTTTCAGCAGCCTGTTGTAATAAGACAATAACTTCTCCTAGACAATTCTCAGTAACGTTAGTGCCTAGAGTAATCATTGGGTCGCATTCTCGTCGGTCTACATCAACAATTACCATTCCCTGGGTGGTTAGTTCTGCACACCCCACCTTAATAATCACCTCTTTGAACCCCACTTGTGGTAGAGGTTGGTCATTGCTGTCGTATATGGTAAAGCCTTCATCTGGGCAACGGGTGATGTCAGAGTCGGCCCAGTACCGTTTATAAAGGATGTATGGCATCATTGTCATCTGCTAACTGGTGTCCAGTAAAGCATTCATGGGGATGCCATCCAGCACAACAAGCAGGACCGGCCGTCCTCCCACATACCTGTCGTGCCAGTTCTATGGGCAAGGCCATCTCACTCCTGGAGAGCGGCCCACTACCTCAGGGGTTGCTTGTTTAAAGTACAAAACCTGGCAATATGGCCTGCCTCCTTGCAGCGGCGGCTGATGGGTTGTCCTGTATCGCTGTAGCGATTGCTGTCTCATTCGTTGTTCGACGGGTACCTCCTCTGGTGCATCCACTGGACGTCATCAAGGCTGGAGGCCAACTGTATCTTCTCCAATGACTTGGGCCCTTGCATGGACTGTACAGCTTTGGCTAGCTCAGCCATACCTTTGGCTAGCTGCTGCACCTGCAACTGTAAAGCTTCAGGGGTAACGGTTTCTAGAGTCTGTGCGCTGGCCCCTGATGTAGCCAGAGAAGAGGGCGCCACCTCTGGGAGGTATGTTGGAGCCAGTCGCCAGTAAGGGTGCTGTGCTGCTCGCAGCACTCGTATGGCCCAGTTTTTAAATTGCACAAAGTCCAGGTCAGGGTTTTGCAGGGCCAATCATATGTAGCTGTGTCCGTTGGGCGTGAGACCAGAGCCCCTCAATAAACTGTTCAGTCAACAGCTTGTTTACTAAACACCCGTTCATACTCTTGAACTACCCGGTAAACTCCATGCTTGTGATGTGGGTGGAGTCAGTGCCCACGTGTAGCTTTTGACACTTGTCCTCCAGCTACCCTCTGAGCTGCTGTCCTCCACCTGATCAGACGGGTTTGACGGCTCCAACGTCATAGGTCGGGAAGAGGTTAGAGCATCACCCCAGTGATGAAAAAAAAACTGCCGAACTGGTGATTTAAAAGAAATCTGTCACCCCATAATTATAATGAAACCAAGTATCCACTCATATAGGAGACTTAGCCCCTTGTGAGGCACCGCCGGCATGATCCCCATGGCCGGGGCGCATCACATGCAGGATCAGGGTATGATCCTGTTCACACTGGCCGGATTGATAGTGGATGACGCTGTGTGAACCTGTTCTGAATACAATGAGTTTAAAGTGACTAGTGAGTGGCTCATGAAATCGAGGAGGCCATGAGGAATGTAATGTAATGAGTGATTGCTGACAGCCCCGGTGGGTGTGTCAGGTGGGTGTGTCCGGGACGATAAGAACCGGCCAGCTGAGTGATTGGTGTGCATTCTGGAAGCTGAGACTCATGCTGAGAGGTTGATTCATTCTTGTGTGAGACCAGCTCAGGCCAGAGGGAGAGACAGATCCAGGCTGTGTGAAGGACTGTCCATACCGCCATGTGGAGATGGTGAAGGGAGCATGCTAGCTCCATGCCGGTAGCCAGGACCGGGGTCGTTATAGCACCTGGTGTGGGGAAGCCGTGGCTGACCTGTTGGACGCTGGACTGGACGTGGGGTGAAACATGTCCAGGAAGGAGCCTGTGGGAGGCTTGGCCAACCCGTTACCCAGGTAGCGAGACCCGGATCCGTGCCCGGTAAGACAGCAGTTCCCGTGTGCTGGAGTGCTGTGTGTGATTAATGCCAGGCGGGCATAACTGCTATTGGGTCTGGCTAGGTAGTCGGTAAAGGACCCGTTGATGCATGTGAGGGCTTAGGCAATGGCCCTGAATGTGAGATGGTGACCTATGTAAGACCAATGTATAGTAATGTGGAGAGAGAGTGACCCAGCCAGTATGGATGATGCATTGGAGGCGATCTGTCCCTGTGGGACGAGAGGGAGGCTTGCCCGGCTGCTTGCAGAGGGTACCCGTCCCTCAACCACGGCCTCTAATGGTGTGGGTGTGCGTGTGGTGCCAGACACAGGGATAATAGGGCTCCTAGTAGGTAACGGATGAGGTTCCCGTGTACTATGGTTTGCCAATCCCTGTAATGGACCCAGAAGAGCCACAGTCCATGGATGTTTAGGATGGGCTGTGAGCGTGTGGAAGGATGCGTGTGATCCATGGACGTTTGAATGATGGATCACACATGGTATGTAAGGCCCGGGTCATGCAGGAATCCTGACTACGGGTTAAGGTTATGTCATCATGCTGGGTGACTAAAGCCGGGCGGCTGGTACCGCCATTGGGACCCACAGGGCCCGTTGAGGTGTATGTAACAAAGGTCAGAAGCAGGGGTTAAAAAGGGCTCCTAGAGTGGGGACACCATGGTTGAACCAGGTGGGCGCTGACCTGGACGTGGGGTGAAACACGTCCAGGAAGGAGCTCCTTGGGGATACATGACATGCCCGGTACTCAGGTTGCTCAATCCCTGTTATGAACCCAGAGGGGTCATCGTTGTAAAGTAACGTATGTATTGATGTATAGTGTAAGTAGGCCGGAGGCCGTAGCTACCACGGGAGCAGGTGTTAGAGCTCCAATGGGGAGAGAGGTGGTTACAGGTCGCGGGTTACTATAAAACGTTAGGTGCAATAAGTGTTATGTATTGTTAAATGTAACTGTATGGTGTATTTATGTCAAGTGTTTATAATCAATGTGCAATGTGTCAAACATGCTACCCGGGTTATGTTATTAATATGTGGAAAAATAAACGGGTGTCTAGACATTGGTTAAATTATAAACACGTGTTTTGTCGTTATGCAAGCGGGTTCCCCGGTTGCTACCTCATACCCTATAAAAGTGATACAGATTTTAATTGTTTTATGGGAAACAGGGATTTTTGTGTACTCACCGTAAAATCCTTTTCTCCTAGCTCATCATTGGGGGACACAGGACCGTGGGTGTATGCATTTCTGCCACTAGGAGGCGACACTAAGCAAAGCTTAAAATAGAGCCCTCCTTCCTGCAGTATACACCCGAGCGTGGGCGTAGTTATTCAGTTTAGTACTAAAGCAGTAGGAGAGCTGGTAATAAGGTACGAATGGTGTAAGGTACAATGCTGTGCTTGTTAGGTATGCTCTGCATATAGCGGTGTGCTTTTAAAGCGTTAAGGGTGGGTGCTGTGTCCCCCAATGATGAGCTAGGAGAAAAGGATTTTACGGTGAGTACACAAAAATCCCTGTTTCTCCTTCGCATCATTGGGGGACACAGGACCGTGGGACGTCCCAAAGCAGTCCCTGGGTGGGGATCTAGCAGTGGTGGTCGGGCATCGTGCGCTAGCTGTTTACAGATGCGCGACCGCTGCCTGTAAGATTTTCCTGCCTAGGCTTGCATCTGCAGAGGCCTGGGTGTGAATGTTGTAGTGCTTGGTGAATGTATGTAGGCTGGCCCAGGTTGCAGCTTTGCAGACCTGGGCTGCCGAGGCTTGGTGGCGAATGGCCCATGAGGCGCCCACTGACTGGGTAGAGTGTGCCTTAATACCTTCCGGGATTGGCATTCCTTTGATGCGGTAGGCTTCCTGAATAGTGGAACAGATCCATCGTGCCAATGTGGATTTGGACGCAGCCATTCCCTTTCTAGGACCCTTGGGAATGACGAACAGCGTTTCTGTTTTGCGGAAAGGGGCTGTTCGGGAGATGTAATGTCTGAGAGCCCTCACCAGGTCCAGGGTATGGAGCTGCTTTTCGATCCGGTGTATCGGAGTTGGGCAGAGGGACGGGAGTACGATGTCCTCATTGAGATGGAATTGAGATACCACTTTGGGTAAGAAAGAGGGAGATGGTCGTAGGACGACTTTATCCTTATGGAAGGACAAGTAGGGGGGCCGACAGGATAGAGCGGCCAGTTCGGACACGCGCCTAATGGATGTAATAGAGACGAGGAAGGCGACCTTGTGCGAGAGAAGGGTTAGAGAAACCTCTTTGAGGGGTTCGAACGGCGTGCTTTGAAGCACGTCGAGGACTAGGTTTAGGTCCCAGACCGCCACGGGCGTCCTGTAGGGGGGTCGTGTGTGGGAGACCCCTTGAATGAATGTTTTGACTTGTGCTTTTGACGCAATCCTGCGTTGGAAAAGAATACTTAAGGCCGAAATTTGGCCCTTGATGGAGTTTGGTGCTAAGCCCGCATCTAGGCCATTCTGGAGGAACTCCAGGATCGAGGGAAGGAGAAGAGGAGTGGGTTACGTTCGAGATCTTCGCACCACTTGAAATAGGCTTTCCAGGTGCGGTAGTAGATGCGAGAGGATGATGTTTTTCGGGTATTGATCATGGTGGTTATGACTTTAGGTGTGAACCCTGCCTGGGTCAGGACCCAGGACTCAATCGCCATGCCGTTAAAGACAGGGCTCCCGAGTTCTGGTGGTAGGAGGGGCCCTGGGACAGGAGGTCCGGCCTGTTTGGGAGTGGCCAGGGCGCGTCTGTGAGTAGCTGTACTAGTTCTGCGTACCATGGCCGCCATGGCCAGTCTGGGGCAATGAGGATTACTTGCGCTCTTTCTGCCTTGACCTTCCTGATTACTCGCGGGATTAGGGGGAGTGGCGGGAAGATGTACGGGAGGTGGAACTGGCGCCAGGGGAGGACAAGAGCGTCCACTCCCAGGGCCAGTGGGTCCCGGGATCTGGCCACAAACGCCGGGACTTTCGCATTCATTCTTGACGCCATGAGGCCCACGTCGGGCGTTCCCCAGCGTTGGCAGATTTGTTGGAAAACTTCCGTGTGAAGGGACCATTTTCCTGAGGCCAGCCCTTGGCGGCTTAGGAAGTCCGCTGCCCAGTTGTCCACTCCCGGGATGTGGACTGCTGATATGATTGACTGGGTTTTTTCGGTCCATCGTAGGATGTGTTCTACTTCGTGCATCGCTGCCTTGCTGTGCGTGCCGCCTTGGTGATTTATATACGCCACGGCCGTGGCGTTGTCCGATTGAATGCGGATGGGGCGACCAGCTAGAAGATGGTGAAAGTGTTGGAGTGCTAGACGAATTGCCCGCAGCTCTAAGATGTTGATTGGGAGGCATGACTCTTGGGGTGTCCAGCGTCCGTGAGCCGTGTGGTGAAGGTAGACGGCCCCCCAGCCGAGTAGGCTGGCATCGGTGGTTACGATCAGCCACTGGAGTGGGAGGAAGGATCTTCCTCGCAAGAGGGATGACGGCTGTGTCCACCATTTGAGCGATGTTCTGACCTTGGCGGATAGTCGGTGTTTTCCACTTGAGAAAGACGCATCTGTGCGTCGAAACGCGTTGTAGCATACTGGACCCCTGCTGTTCGTGCAATAAATTATCGGTAATTTAATCACCAACCCGTGGTTTCTTTAGCGCTCCAAACCTCTGACACCGCTAGTTTTTCTATTTGCTAATCTCCTTCTCCCTTGTTGGGAGTGCGGTGTGTGAGCTGCTCTAAGATCCACAGTACCTGGCAGTACATCATAAAGACCCACCCTTGAATGATCAACTGATACACAGTGTGGAGCTGGGACGGAAGCCAGTGCAGCGAGTCTGCCTCTTCGCGTGGAGGAGTGAAGGAGCCCACCTCCATTTCCAGAGGAACTAAGGAGCCGACCACCAGGCCCGGAGTATCTGAGGAGGAGGAAATATTGGCCCTTGTCACTACAGTGATCCACATTAAGCCATCAGTCTGGTTGTGCGGGGTGTTGCACAACCAGTAAAGGTTAGTGCAAACATAGTAAAACCGTGTATTAAGTTCCTCCAGTTGCAGTGTGGCGCAATATCTGTTTTTTCTTTTAATACTGAGGAAGTCGACTGTTTGGGCAGGCTTTGGAGATGATTTTTCCAGGTTTATGAGCCATCCTAGGAGGGAGAGAGTGTCCGTTGTGATTCTGACGCTGTCGAGGCATGATTGGAAGGATGGTCCCTTGATCAGCAGTTCGTCTAGGTACGGTAAGACGACGACTGCTCGTGCGTGGAGGATGGTCATGACGGCCGCCATGACCTTTGTGAAGGCTCTGGGAGCGGTTGCCAAGCTAAAGGGCAGGGCGACGAACTGGTAGTGGCATTTTTGTACTGCGAACCGCAGGTATTTCTGGTGGGGTGCAAAGACGGGTATGTGGAGATACGCGTCTTGTATGTCGATGGTTGATAGGAATTCCCCCCTCTCTAAGGACGTAATTACTGAGCATAGGGATTCCATTCTGAAATGTCGAACCTTTACAAACTTGTTGAGAAGTTTGAGGTCCAGGATGGGGCGCATTGTGCCGTCCTTTTTTGGGACGACGAACAGGTTTGAGTAGTAGCCTTTGAATTGTTCGTCTACTGGTACCGGTTTTATGATGCCGGACTTGAGCAGTGAGTTGATGGCGTCGAGGACCGGTAGGGTTTTTCCCTTTGGGAGGCGGGATAGGAGGAAGCGATTTGGGGGCCGGGATGTGAATTCTATCTTGTAGCCGGACGACACCAGTTCTCTGACCCAATTGTCGTGTACGACATTGAGCCATGAGTGGCGGAAAAGCTGAAAGCGTCCGCCTGTCATGTCGGTGTCGAGCGGCTGCGGGGGGGGGAGTCATGTGCTAAGTTTCTGTGGCCTTCTGCCTTTAAAATGAGTTTGTTTAGCATGGGTCTTCCATGTTCGGTTGGCTTTAAAGGAATGTGGGTAGCTGTTGGCCCCCGGGTCGGCCGTCTTGCGTTAGTGCTGGCGTTAGAGCTGGCCCACCTTGGTGATCCTTGAGAGGCTTGGGAGCGTGTGTTAGACTGTGGGCGGTGAAAGGGCTGCTTGAACCTCTGCTGGGGGAGGAACTTGCTCTTGCCCCCGGTAGTCTCAGAAATGAGTTGGTCAAGTTTTTCGCCGAATAGGCGATCTCCTTGGTACGGTAAGTTTATGAGCGACCTTTTTGATGCTGGATCAGCGTGCCAGCCTCTAAGCCAGAGGGTTCGGCGCGAGGAGATTGCGTTTGCTGCCGCCAGTGCGGCGCAGTTGGCTGCGTCTGTAGATGCTAGCAGGAAATAGCGGAGTGCTTTTGCCAGCAAATCGAGTTGGTCTGCCTGGTCTTGGTCGGGCTCTTTTAGAGATTGCTGAACGTTGTAGACCCAGGATTTCGCTGCTTTGGCCACCCATGCTATGGCGAACAGTGGCGACAGAGCTGCCCCTGAGGCCTCAAAGATTGAGCGTGCTAAACTGTCGAGCTGGCGGTCAGTGGGGTCTTTGATAAACGAGTTATCTGAGATGGTAAGTAGGGTTTTGTTAGCTAAACGCGACACTGGGGGGTCTACGGCCGGAGATTCTGCCCATTTTTTGTGTTGGTCTGGGGTAAACGGATATTTCGTTTTGATGGCCTTGCGGCCTGCGAAGCGTTTGTCGGGCCGGTCACAGTGTCGTTGTACAAAGCCGACGATATGCAGTGTCATGTTAACAGCTTCGATTAGGCTGTCAACCAGGGTTTGGATGTCTGTGGTCTCACTCTCGTATGGTGTGTCGGGGTCCGATAATTCGCCCTCGGAGTGTGACTCGGACTGGTGGCGGGGTGAGGGAGAGCGAGACCTGTCACTTGATGAAGTGTTTGGAGATTGTTCCCGAGACGGCCTGGTATCCGTCCGTTTTTTACTGATTAGCGCGTCCGCGGGCTGCTCCTTGCTGGAGTGGGAGCGGTGACGTTTATGGGTACTGGTTGCGTGAGACTCAGCCTGGGCTTGCAGCATTTGGACTATGGAGTCCATCCGCTGCGACAGTATTATACCCCATGGAGGAATATCGGGCGCACTGGGACCTGCATCAGAGGCAGCCTCTTTGGGACTTTCAGTTTCACAGTCCTTACAAAATTGTGACGTATGCTTGCGTGGAAGCGTGGCCTGGCAGCTAGTGCATGATCCTTGGACGGTTTTGTATCTGCCATTGCATACCAGATTACTGTCAGCAATGGCACTGCGGTGATCAGACTGGGTTGTAATGAGGGCAGGGGTGAATAACTGCAGGAAAGAAGGTCTCCTATGGAGCTTACCCGGATCCTGTGTCCCCTGCTATGACGTCCTGAGGTGCTGAGGTCCTTCCTTTGAAGAGGCACTGGAACAAAGGACTGTGACCTGAAAGTGTCCCTGGGTAGTATGTGGGCTTTGTGTGGCCCCCCCCCTGTGAGTGGGCTAAGCCCACCTTTCTACAGTCTGTCTCCATGGGGGATAGTTAGGTATCAGCCCCAGGTTTATTACCTGAGGGCTGTACCTATATGTAGCTGCAGTGTACAGCATCATTGTTTGTTTAATTTTCGCGCCGGTTTTGGGGCGTGTTTTTGTGGGCTGTGGCCTTGAATAGGCCTTAGCTACTGTATTGTGCCCCTGGTCTTTGAGTGACATGCCTCTGGGCAGTCACGCTGCAGCTGGGCGTGTGGTTGTTCCTCCCCCTTTGCTGTTATTGGCTAGAGTGGTGGCCTGCGGCGCTCAGCCAATAGCTGTGGCCTGGCCCTGAGTGGCGGGCTCAGAGGCGCCCGCCCCTATGACGCGGCGGTGACGCGCTTGTGCCTGCGGCCAATCAGCTGGGGCTGTGGGCGGCGCCGGGATATAGGCCCAGACCGGGGCCTCGATTAATTGCGGCCCCGGGTGCGAGGATGGGGGGCGCGAGGTGGCGGTGGCGCCCCCCCCCCGTGGATGGTGCGGCTCCTGGGCTGTGCGCGCACCCCTACTTACCGGCGGTGCGTGTCCCAGCCTGTGGCCGCAGCGTTGGGGTTTCTGGGGATCCGTGGGCTGCCTGCTAGGACGGTGAGGGTCCTGCTGCCCGTGCTGCACCAGGGCCCTTAGGGATGGCTTGGTGAGCGGGGTGTGCTGCTATTCCTCACCTGCCTCCTTTGCTGGAGGAGGTGGGAGCTTCCATGTGGTGTGCTGCAGGGGGGTACATCGTGCCCTGTGAGTGCTGCCGGTCTGTGCATCCCTCTGTCATGCAGGGGGATGCAGTTTTGACCTGTGACTGTTGCTGCCTCTGGGCTGGGAGAGCGGGGTCCTTTCTGAGGCTCCGTCGTCCCTGTGTGATGCGCTGCCCTCAGTCCTTTGTGCTCTCATGGAGAGCAGTAGTAAAAATAGAGAATGAAATAAAGTTATTAAAAAATAAAAAATGGTAGATGTGGTCTGAACTACAGACTACATGTGCCTCCAGCGACACTAAGCTAAAAACTGAATAACTACGCCCACGTTCGGGTGTATACTGCAGGAAGGAGGGCTCTATTTTAAGCTTTGCTTAGTGTCGCCTCCTAGTGGCAGAAAAGCATACACCCACTGTCCTGTGTCCCCCAATGATGCGAAGGAGAAAAAACGTTTTGTTAAAAATGTAACACCATTTTTATCCACTGCGGTGGGCAGGGTGTTCAGTAGTTCTAACCATGATATGGCGTAGTGCCTCCACCTGAATCTTGCTTGGAGCTCTAGAGGAATGCAGAAGGGGTATAAGAGCTACTTTACACACACCAACTTCTGTGTCCAACTTCTGAACAGATCTCTGGTTGCAGTGAAATCATGGACACATTGTTACATTTGTACACAGCCACAAAATGGAACAATGTGTCCATGATTTCACTGCAACCAGAGATCTGTTCAGAAGTTGGACACAGAAGTTGGTGTGTGTAAAGCGGCCCTTAGTCTTCTGCTAGGGGTCGACTCGGGAAACCCCTGTCCACACTCCCGTACACACTCACATAAGATGAGGTTAGAAATCTTAATATGTATATATTTACAGGAGGATGAGAAGTGGCAATTGCAGGGGGAATAGCAAGTAACAGTAAACAGGTAATGTTATGCAGTATTCTACAGAATTACAAGAGGCACTTTGCAACAAACCTGATTCTTAAAGGTACCATCACATGCGGCAATTTTGCTAGCAATTTCACTGGCAATTTGCTGGTTGCAGTGAAATCATGGACACATTGTTACATTTGTACACAGCAACAAGATAGAACAATGTGTCCATGATTTCACTGCAACCAGCAAATTGCAGTGAAATTGCTAGCAAAATTGCCGCGTGTGACGGTACCTTAAGGGTGATGGTTCACTTTTAAGTTATGACACACACACACACTCCTAACGAATTACAATTCAATGAATTACAACAAATTACCGTACCTACAAATGGATATTTCCTGGCAAATGACACAGTTCAGAATTTGGGCCCCAGTTTCAGCGGATGTTGGCACACTTGTTGTACGTTGGTACACTTATAGGGGTTATCTGGCTTAAATGTAATTTTCCACTATTGGTCTACACAATGTATGTAGGTAGATGGTAACCTGATGTGCTGTAAGCCCTTCTCTTCTGTCATCACCTGGCTCAGAATGGTCACATGATCACTCCAGCAGTGATTTTGCTTCTTCCTGTGACGTCCTGTCCCCTCTCCAGGTCAGGAGCTTATCCCCCGCCCTGAAGACATGCATCACAGCCGACGTTACTGTGAGTGACAGGCGTCTCACCTCTGCTAACTAAGCGTATGTGTGCTGAGTGAGTAGCGAGGAGCTGTTTGTCTGAGGCTGCATGCAGGTGCACCCAGCAGCTCCAGGACAAGCAAATATCCGGGGGAGGGGTCTCTGTGCAGCCACCTGCACTCATCTAATCTTCCGTTCCCTGTACCTCCACCAGGGCTGCCACTAGGAATTTCGGGGCCCCTCACTGGCAAAATTTTGGGCCCCCCTGAGACTCTGCCCAGCCTCCACCCCAGCTCCGCCTCTCCCCAGGCTCTGCCTTCATATATATAGCTGTATACATGATAGACACTACTGATAGCTGTATACACAATGGGCACTGCTAATAGCTGTATACACAATGGGCACTGCTGATAGCTGTATACACAATGGGGACTGCTGATAGCTGCATACACAATAGAGACTGCTGATAGCTGTATACACAATAGAGACTGCTGATAGCTGTATACACAATAGAGACTGCTGATAGCTGTATACACAATGGACACTGCCGATGGCTGTATACACAATGGACACTGCCAGTGGCTGTATACACAATTTTCAAAAAAACTTAGCACTTTAAACCACACTTGGGTTTTAGCACTCATGATACACCTACTTGATAACACTATACTCAGATATGAGGTATCACAGCCTGAAGTTGAAGTTCAATAGCAAGGTTGTTTCTTCATCATGCACTTTGATGAATAAAATTCAGTTTTAATTGTTTCACATGTACCCATCACTATATATTCGTTTTACACACAATATTTTAAGCATAATATCTAACACATACTGCACAAAGAAAAAAACACATATTCTAATCTTTTACATAGGAGAATAATGATCTGCGCCCCTACCGGCGGAAGAATAGAATAACAGAGTTGGGTACCAGGTATAAGCATCACCTTGGCAAATGCTTCCAGGTGAACGCCATCTAGTGGATACTTTACATTATGACTCCACCAAACATTAGTGGATTTTTTTCTATGTCAGTTTATGAAAAGAAATTTGAGTTAGTGGAATCTGTGAAATATTAATCATTGCCTGATGATATATATATCTCTCTTGTGTGTTAAAAATATTTTCTGTTTTTTCCGATGGTCAGTTCCTCAGGGAGACAGAACCTGGATGTCTCATATGTGAACACCAGTCTCCTCACTGGAGCTCCACACACACTTATTTAATAATAAGAGCAACCACAATGATTAGTTTAAAGAATATCTCTTTTTTATTTCATTTATTCTTATAGATCCAAAAATAATCAACATATTAATCCTGAAAGTTTCCTTGGATCACATAACTGTTGATGAAAAAAATCTTTTTTATTGAAAAATCTTTTTATTTAATAAAATTATTTATTATTTTTATTAATTATTGTTATTAATTTTTCAGAAAGAAAATATATATATATATTTTTTCTTCTTCTTCTTCTTTTTCCCTTTTCTCTCCTACATTTTTAACCTAGAAAATAAATAAAATAATGTTAGAACAATATACGGTATATGGTTATTATATAGCACGAGGCATATTTCTTACACTTAGCTTCTTTTAGAACCTAAACCTGTATGTAGGTCACAGACTGTCAATCACCGGCTACCTGTATATGTAGTATTTTTGTATTTTTTTGTGTTTTGTATGTATATGTTTTTTTAAAGGAACTTTTTCTACTAATAAAAAATCTAAATTTTATTGCATTTGTACAGATTTTTCTATATGATTTTCTTAATTTCTGTATGCAGTCAGCATTCCATGATTTAGTAGGATACATACAAACTGGTCTTTTGCTAGATACAAGATAGATGAAATAGAGATATACCTACCTAATGCTACAGGTTTATGACTGCCCGGCATAAGGGGCATGTGTGATTGGCTTGCAGCCACCTCTGTATGCATGTGTGATGGAAAACATGCCTGCAAGCCAAGTGCCTAATGTTTCCCCCATGCAGTGGTCCTAAACAGATTGGGCACTCATTTGGGCCGTTAGCTGAAAAACAAATAAAATCAACTTATAATACATTTCTATGGAAGTGTGACATTAGGTAAATGGTAAATGAGAGCATTATTAAACAAAGAAGAACAGAGGGTGGCTATATATATTACCTTGAGGCTGTCTTGGGATATATATGTTAGTTGGAGGCTATGCAGGGCTGTATACATTACCTGGAGGCTGTTTTGGGCTGTATATATTATTTGGATGCTGCAACTGGCCTCCAAATAATATATACAGCCCAGCAGTAGCCTCCAGATAATAAACACAGCCCTGCATAGCCTCAATATTATATATACAGTCCAGATAGCGTGGGAAAACCCACAGGAAGAATTGAAATGTGCAGATTTTCCCGCACTAAAATACGCAGCATTTATATTGCAATCTATATATTTACATAACTTTGTTGCACTATGAAGGCGGGGCCCCAAAACATTTCTTACACAGGGGCCCACTACAGTATGTGTCTGCCCCTGACTCCTGTATATCGAGGCCTGACACTCTAATATCAAACTTTGCTGCATAAGGATCTGCATGTAGTTGTGTGGCTGTATCACTTTGTCTACAACAACATGGCTCCTCACTGTGAGTGACCCTACATCTCATTGTCTCTTATCCATTTGTAAACACCCAGAAGGGGAGGGGGGGAGGAGACATCACACACGGAGCAAATCCAGCCCACATTTTCAGCAGTCGTGATGCATGCCAGCTGTACACTAGTTTTTCATGCCAAATTTCAGTGCCCCCTAGTGTTTCAAAGTGGAACATATCAAACTTTTTAAATGATTTTTCATATTTTACTCCAAGATCATAACCTTATAACTAAGTATCCTAGATGTGAAACGTCTGCATCCCAAAATAGAAATCTTTGTCAAATCCACCATACAGGAAACTGAACACAGTCACCTCTATACAGAAACATCTTCACTAAAGATATGATGCTATGTTCACCTCCACTGTGAAAAATACATGTCCAGAATATGATTTACATACAGTTGCATCTTTTTGAAGAGATATAAAACCAGTCTAATGCTGGTGTTCATATAATGTGCTATATAAGCTTAATAAGAAAAACAAATCTTTTATTATTCTACACATACAGGGTAAAAACAACACGTTTCAGCTTGGAACGAGCAAAAGCCTTCATCATGTAAATCTCCTTCAAGGGTCAGTACAATGTTTCTTCCAACCTAAGGTGGTTGAGTGTATCAGCTCTGATCTTTGTAGATCCTGCACGCCGCTGTCCCCTTTGTTTATCCCTATCCTCAGGGTATTGTGTGAAAGTTGCATCTTTTTAAAGATCTTAATCCAACCTAGAATTACAGGTGTATCTCAATAAATTAGAAAATCATCAAAAAGATCATTTATTTCAGTAATTCAATGCATAAAGTGAAACATATATTATATAGAGTCATTACACACAGAGGGATCTATTTCAAGTGTTTATTTCTGTTAATGTTGATGATTATGGCTTACAGCCAATGAAAACCCAAAGTCATTATCTCAGAAAATGACAATATTGCCCTGTTTCACCAAAAATAGGACACCGTCTTATATAAATTTTTTGTCCCAAAGATGTGTGCCATGTCTTATTTTCAGGGGTGTCTTATTTTCCTATGAAAAAGAATTCACAAATATTTTTGAACAAAAAAAAAAATGAATGTATTAAGGCGGGCGACACACGCTTCAATTTAATGCCCGATATCGTTTAAGCGATCTGCGTTTTGATCGCTTAAGCGATATCGTTTGGGCATCGCTGCGTGTAATCAAGCGATTTTACAATGTAAAATCGCTTGATCGTTACATCGCAGATTTGTGAGCCGGAGCTCAGATCTTGCGATAAACGCTTGAACAATCTGCCTCATCGTGATGTGTGACACCACGATGATCGATCTCCCAGCGGCAGAGCCTATGCTGGGAGATGGTATCTATGGTAAACGTCGGGTTACTAAGTGACGCGCGGCGCCTAGTAACCCGATGTGTACCATAGTTACGAGCGATATCGCTGCTCCACATCACTGGTGAGTCTGCCTTGTGACAGCTTACCAACGATGTGAACGATATTGTTAGCGATCGCGCGTGCACGTGATCGCTTACAATATCGCTAGCGATATTGAAGCGTGTGACGGCTGCCTAATATATATACTTAACTGTGCATCCCATCATCCCACTGCAGCCTCCCATCATCCCACTGCAGCCTCCCATCAGCTCCCATCATCCCACTGCAGCCTCCCATCAACTCCCATCATTCCACTGCAGCCTCCCATCAACTCCCATCATTCCACTGCAGCCTCCAATCGGCTCCCATCATCCCACTGCAGCCTCCCATCAGCCCCCCCCCATCATTCCACTACAGCCTCTCATCAGCCCCCCCCATCATTCCACTACAGCCTCCCATCAACTCTCATCATCCCACTGCAACCTTCCATCAGCTCCCATCATCCCATCAGCTCCCATCATCCCACTGCAGCCTCCCATCAACTCCCATCATCCCACTGCAACCTCCCAGTACTTTGCAGCCTTTTGTACCGTACCTGCAAAAAAAAAAAAAAAAACACAGAGAAACACACAAATCTATACTGTACACACACAAACCCATACCCACACACAAACAGCTTCTTACCGGTACCATACTGTATCGCTCCTCCCCAGTATTCCTGCTTGTGGATGTCAGCGAATCACAGCCCAGGAACTGTGCACCAATCAGAGGCCAGGATTGGCCTACCAATCAGTGCACAGCAGGCACACGCCAATCAGAGACCATGCACTGACGTCAGCTAGCTTCGGATTGGCTTGCGGTTCCTGGGCTGTGATTAGTGCAGGGCTCCGGGGCGGTGATCGGCGCACGGCTCCCGAGCTGTGATTGGTACTCGGCTCCTGCTCCGTGAGCGGCGCGGCTGCTGGTCCAATTTTGAAAAGATACCGTACGGTATGTAACATACGGCACGGTATACAGCGGTAGGCACCGGACAACAGACTGGGGGAGTCACAGCTGCATCTTCTGATCGGTGGCATGCTGAACTGGCAAAGACTAGTTATGCCTTATATTTACAGGCACATTGAATCCCCTACTATGCCTTACTTTTGGGGGGCGCCTTATTTTTGGGGAAACACGGTATATAAGACCAACTGAAGAAATGACTTTTAACTCGTAAATGTTGGCCTAGTGAAAAGTGTATGCAGCTTGTGGCTGCTGAGGTGTTATGTAAGCCCAGGGTGCTTTGATAGCAGCCTTCAGCTCGACTGCAATGTTGGTTCCGGTGTCTCTCATCTTCCTATTGACAATAGCCCATAGATTCTCTTTAAGGTTTAGATTAGGTGAGTTTGCTGGCCTTTTAAGCACAGTAATACTGTGGTTATTAAACCAGGTATTGGTACTTTTGAAGTGTGGACAGGTGCCAAGTGCTGCTCGAAAATTAAACCATCCCCAAAAATCTTGTCAACAGCGCTAATGCAATGGCCGCAAGGTCCTGGCGTACCCGGTAGCCAGGCCGGCGATCTTTCGGGGAGGTAACAGTAGCGGTGGTCAGCTCCGTGGCCCTGGCCTTGCAGGAATAGGGGTATTTACATGGGAAAAATGAGTCTTTACGTGACTTCACCTGTGGAACCTGGTCATGTGTGATCAGCGCTTCATGGATGAGCCCCTGGGGAAGATTTTGCGGCAGCTAAGAAGGAAAGCGTTAGTCTATAGGGATGAGAGTCGTTGTGAAGCAGGGTGCAGCCGGAAGGTGCAGAAAAAGTAGGCAGACACAGTTGATGCAGTTCCGTTACCTTTTACTGAAACTTGTGCACAAGCAACCCAGCCAGGTACTGTGTCCTTCAGGTCAGCAATCCAGTCAACTCCCAGGCTGTCTGGGAAGCACTCTGCCAAGACCCTCTTTTATGTGCCTTCCCAGGTTGCCCTTTCTGCGCTGGATTTCTTGCCATTCCTGCCATGTGCCTTCATGCTACAGTGTCCCGGTCTGATGGCTGCGAGCCCTGGTGAGTGACAGTCGACACATCCTCTGACCCTAGGTCTAGCCAATGTCCTGCGGATTGTCCATGGTAGTTGACCACTGCACATAAAGTCCAGTGGCCGCCGATTTCCTTTCTATCGCTGTTCTTCCATTTATAGACTCGGTTCATCTGAACATCTGTTTGATCCCATTGAAATTTTCTTAATTTATAAGCTATAATGTCCTTTTCCATTTTTAATCATTTGGACTCAACTTCCTCGTTGAATTTAGACAGGGCAGCAACAGATAACAGGTCTTTAATTCTCGCCACCAACTCCTCCATTTTGTTTTCCATCTCATTAAGTGAATCAGTAATCAGTTCACTGAGTAGATTGAGGAACCCACTTGAACACTCATTGGCGACCTCCTCCCACCTCTCCATGAAGGATTCTTTGGTAATCGGGAATGAAGGGAATCTTAATTACTATTTTACTGCTAAAAATTGTATAATGAGGTGCGCTATTTTCAACCGTTCTATATCCTCTAAGTATATTCTTCCAAACTAGAAACTGTTTTATAAATCACAATTTATTCATAAATCAATGAATCATACCTATAGTGTTCAAACCCGCAGGTCCTGGCCGTAGAGCTGCAGGAATGAATGAATTGTATGCTCAGTGTTCACCCCGGCTCATGGCTCCGGTTATTAGGCTCCTCTACAATGGACTCCGCTTCAGGATACCAGCGTGAGACACGTCTGTCTCCAAGACCAGCGGACAGGCATATGGGTCATTGGTCGGCATGCTCATGCGAACAGACGAGCGGACAGGCATATGGGTCATTGGTTGGCATGCTCATGTGAACAGACGAGCGGACAGGCATATGGGTCATTGGTTGGCATGCTCATGCGAACAGACGAGTGGACAGGCATATGGGTCATTGGTCGGCATGCTCATGTGAACAGACGAGCGGACAGGCATATGGGTCATTGGTCGGCATGCTCATGCGAACAGACGAGTGGACAGGCATATGGGTCATTGGTCGGCATGCTCATGTGAACAGACGAGCGGACAGGCATATGGGTCATTGGTCGGCATGCTCATGCGAACAGACGAGCGGACAGGCATATGGGTCATTGGTTGGCATGCTCATGCGAACAGACGAGTGGACAGGCATATGGGTCATTGGTCGGCATGCTCATGTGAACAGACGAGCGGACAGGCATATGGGTCATTGGTCGGCATGCTCATGCGAACAGACGAGTGGACAGGCATATGGGTCATTGGTCGGCATGCTCATGTGAACAGACGAGCGGACAGGCATATGGGTCATTGGTCGGCATGCTCATGCAAACAGACGAGCGAACAGGCATATGGGTCATTGGTCGGCATGCTCATGTGAACAGACGAGCGGACAGGCATATGGGTCATTGGTCGGCATGCTCATGCGAACAGACGAGCGGACAGGCATATGGGTCATTGGTCGGCATGCTCATGTGAACAGACGAGCGGACAGGCATATGGGTCATTGGTCGGCATGCTCATGTGAACAGACGAGCGGACAGGCATATGGGTCATTGGTCGGCATGCTCATGCGAACAGACGAGTGGACAGGCATATGGGTCATTGGTCGGCATGCTCATGTGAACAGACGAACGGAAAGGCATATGGGTCATTGGTCGGCATGCTCATGCAAACAGACGAGCGAACAGGCATATGGGTCATTGGTCGGCATGCTCATGTGAACAGACGAGCGGACAGGCATATGGGTCATTGGTCGGCATGCTCATGCGAACAGACGAGCGGACAGGCATATGGGTCATTGGTCGGCGAACAGACAGTGGAATATAAGGACGGATCTGACAGCATTTTCTAATATTGCTCCTTCTGAGTACAATCTCAAAGCCCCTGACTACATCTATATCTATAGGGATCCCATTGGAGGACAGTGCTGTGACATCTGATTATGAAGAGCAGCATTTTATGTGCTTTGGACAAACTGAGCCCACCTGTATTCCTTAGGGCCGTTTTACACACACCCAACTTCTGTGACCAACTTCTGAACAGATCTCTGGTTGCAGTGAAATCATGGACACATTGTTCCATTTTGTGGCTGTGTACAAATGTAACAATGTGTCCATGATTTCACTGCAACCAGAGATCTGTTCAAAAGTTGGTGTGTGTAAAGCGGCCCTTAGAAGCTTATGGGGAATATTTATAACAGTATTTTTTAAAGAGCCGCATATGACCAGACTGAACTAAGTCAATACTTAACTGAAAGCAAAGAGTGACTGCGTGAGAAGTAGGATCCTTTTTTTTTTCCCCTCCAATCTCCTTTTTCCCAGGGGAGCACTTTAACTATTAACTGTTGGTAAAAACCTTTTAGGGTACCGTTACACGTCGCAACATTGCATGCAATTTCACCGGCAATTTGCTGGTTACAGTGAAATCATGGAGACATTGTTCCATTTGTACACAGCAACAAAATAGAACAAAGCGTCCATGATTTCACTGCAACCAGCAAATTGCAAGTGAAATTGCATGCAATGTTGCGACGTATAACGGTACACTTCGTGTTTTTATGTTTTTTTTATGTGTGTTTTGTGTGTGGTTTTATGCGTAGTGTAAATTGGTTGACAATCCCGCAGCTCTACGGCCGGGAGCTGTGGGTTTGAACACTATAGGTATGATTCATTGATTTATGAATAAATTGTGATTTATAAAACAGTTTCTAGTTTGGAAGAACATACTGAAGGCCACTTTACACACACAGATCTCTGTGTCCAACTTCTGAACAGATCTCTGGTTGCAGTGAAATCATGGACACATTGCTCCATTTTTGTGGCTGTGAACAAATGGAACAATGTGTCCATGATTTCACTGCAACCAGAGATCTGTTCAGAAGTTGGTCACATATATCTGTGTGTGTAAAGCGGCCTTTAAAGAATATAGAGCGGTTGAAAGTAGCGCACCTCAATATACTATTTTTAGTATTAAAATATCAATTAAGAATCCTTTTTTTTCTGACGAGAGGGTGAAAGCCAGGGTGAGGTGCGGCAACCTGTAGGATTAAAGCGCTAATCAGGTAAAAAGTTAAATGGGAATGAAGTGAAGACCTGAATTCTTAATCCACGCGGGATCAGGTCTTTCTCTATATACTTATTCAGGAATGCCCTATTCCAGCAAACCTTAGCTCTTTTTTTGAGGAGCTCCTTATAGGTTCTAGTGAGCTCCTGAGCTGAATCTCCACCCCCCGAATCCACTGCCACACCGGTTGCTCCATCCACAGCCTGGTTGAGCTGTGACATCCAGGTATCGTCACGAGCCCTTTTTCATTTTTTGTTATATTTTAGATTACCCATTTTTTGATGCTCCTCCACTGCATTACCGGTTTCTCATCAGTGTATTTGGGACTTTGTGCTTCATCTTTTGTGACATCTCATCACGCCTGACTTGGCTATCGTGCACATGGATCAAGTGGAATCTGTAAAAGTCTATGGGCCATTGTTATTATGGACATTGTCTCAACTTGAATGTTCCTGTTTGGCTCTGAGAAATGTAAGGGCCGCGTTACACTCACCAACGTCTGTGTCCAACTTCTGAACAGATCTCTGGTTGCAGTGAAATCATGGACACATTGTTCCATTTTGTGGCTGTGTACAAATGGAACAATGTGTCCATGATTTCATTGCAACCAGAGATCTGTTCAGAAGTTGGACACAGACGTTGGTGTGTGTAAAGCGGCCCTAACTTATACGGTATATTTCTGTACTTAATAAGCTGTTAGAATTCTGCTTGCTACTTATTTCTGTGAAATGCTCATTTACTGCTTCTCTAGGCCACTTTATGGTAATTTTGGGGTTGTTTCCCTTGTATGTGGTCCTGTGTTACAGCGCTCATGTGCGCTCGCTTTGTGCTTCCCCCCTCCCTCTGGCGGTGGGCGCGGCGTTTATACCGCTGGTTCGCATGTCCAGGAGCCATGGTAACACGTCTGTGGTTCCCAGAGATGCTTGTCACGAATTGTGGTGACGTCAGCACACTTCCGGGCACTTTTGGCGGAGATGAACGCCATTAAGGCTTCCACTGCTGGGTAAATGTGCAATATGTTGGGCTGTGGTCATGGTCACCACCTGGCATCTGATCTGACTTTAACTGCATAGGCTGCAAGCTAGGTGTAATCCCTTGAGCAGGATTTGGTTGTTGCACTAGCACTTGTATTGTTATGGCGGCCGTCACACTCATCAATATCGTGAGCGATATTGTTAGCGATCACGTGCACGCGCGATCGCTAACAATATAGTTCACATCGCTGGTGAGCTGTTACAAGGCAGACTCACCAGCGATGTGGAGCAGCGAGATCGATGGTAACTATGGTACACATCGGGTTACTAGGCGCCGCGCGGCGCTTAGTAACCCGACGTTTACCATAGATACCATCTCCCAGCATAGGCTCTGCCGCTGGGAGATCGTTCATCGTGGTGTCACACATCACGATGAAGCAGATTGAACAAGCGATTATCGCTTGATATGAGCTCCGGCTCTCATATCTGCGATGTCACAATCAAGCGATATTACATTGTAAAATCGCTTGATCGCACGTAGCGATGCACAAACGATATCGCTTAAGCGATCAAAACGCAGATCGCTTAAGCGATATCGTGCATTAAATTGAAGCGTGTGACGGCCGCCTATGAGACAACATAGACTTTATATATGCTGGCTGCTAATTGATATATAACCACCTGTCTTGCAGCTTCGTATTTGTACTACTTAACATTTGATGCTAACGATTGGTGTTATTCAGGCCTATGTAAACGAACTATAGATGTGGTTACATTTACCCTGCATCTGTTGCTCCGTCCTCTGTGTAGGACTCAAGTACAGCCTATTTGTTAATTCCTATTAAAGGGAACCTGTCACCTAGGTAAAGCCCCCCCCGGCTATCACTACCTGTCCTTGCACCTTCCTATTACTACTCTAACTCGACAAGTTCACTTTAAGATTAAATAACCTTCGTGCACACCTTCTCTCTTTTGTCCTCCTTGTACTATTTATGTCCAACATCCCCAGATTTATAATGTAATAATTTACAATGATATACTATGGTTAAAATCACCTGCATTTTTAGCCCTACGTCTCCTCTGGCAAAACCTTCGGTATTTCTTCCAGTATCGCCTACGTGACATTGTAAAACTCCTTGAGATAATGCAAGTGAAGCGGCCTTCACTGGTGCTCACAGTTGGCTAGTGCTGTCCGTTATAACGGAAAAATCAACTGTTTCTGTTGTAAGTGACAGCAAAAGTGGCATTTTTAGGAATTTTTGAGCGCACACATTTTTGTTACCTCTTAAACATTATACGCTACATGAGACAGACAGATAGGCGATAGAAAGATTAGATAGACAAAAAGATATATAGGATAGATAGAAATATAGATGTGAGAATAGCAGGATCAGTCTCCCTGCTCTGTCAAAGGACAGAGAAGACAATGGTGTGCACCACTAATAATCCTCATACATGTGCCATATACCTTGGGAAATTGAACAGAAAAAATGAAAATAGTATATTGGGCACCATGCTGAACAAATATTCCCTATGAGCGCAGGCAAGGGCGCAATAGGGGCTTATCTCCTTAAAAATGCTACTAATGTTCAGTGCAATGTTGTGGCTCACCGGTCCGGTTATGTGACCCACAACGGGTATTATGGCCTTATACAGCTGCTGCATCCATGATGAACAAATAGGTTTCCTATAATGAACAGAGGCATAGAGGGAGGTTTTCGTGGAAAAAATGTATACAAAATTTATGAGAAAACAAACAAAAATACAAACAGAAAATCAATGATTAGTTAAAAACCTTTAAAAGACACAAAAATGAACATTAGGGGCCGTTCTACTATAGATAGAGCTGACCATACAACCATGAATAGGCCACAGGGAGGTCACTGTGTATAGAGGTGCAATATAGCTCTATGAGCATAAGCCCAGGACAGGAGCAAAGTAGAAAAGGGTCCCTAGGATGATTTATATAATATAACAACAATGAAACAGATCAAATGGCTGAATACAGACCTACAAACACCATGTTACAAGGCTGAAAGCCCTTTTGTCATGAAAAAGAAATCATCTTTGTAATAGAGAGACAAAGATATAACAGACCTGAGGGAACCCATTAAACAGCAAAACTATGCATGAAAGACATACTGTATAGCAGGGGTCTCAGACTCGGCTGGGTTAATGGGCCGCACATAGAAAAACATTGATATCGAAGAGCCGCAATCCTTGTAGGACTAAATGCAGGAACGGTAAAAATGGACAGTGTACAACTGAGTGACATTATTAGTAATTCCAGTATTGTCCAAATCCTGATGCCCTTCTTGGAGGAATAAAGTATAGGAGTAGCCCCGGCACACTAATATCATGAAAATTAGAGTCTTTGCAACGACTGTCTTTTTTGTTGTGATTTTATTTTTGTGAACAAGGTGGTGTTACAATCCAACGTTTCAGCTCTACATCTCGAGCTTTCATCAGGGATAGGACTTGGTCCTTGGTTTCGGGGTGTATGTATAGGTGGTATAGGTTTACTTTTGTGGTCCAGCTAGGGTGAGGTCATCTCTGTCAAGGATAGTCCTGCTGGTCCGGACTCCATTGAAGTCACAGACGTCACAGGAGAGAATGAGGGGTTATTGTATTAGCACAGGTGGAGTACCTTAGGCTAGAAGGATAAATGAGAAGGAGACCTCAGGTGTGTATCGCTGGAGCGCTACCTATAGTGACCACGATGTATAGGGTCAGCACGTGACTCCCGTCCTATTGTCTCCTCTACACCTGACCAGACTTAGGATATATCATGTCATATCCCTGATGAAAGCTCGAGATGTAGAGCTGAAACGTTGGATTGTAACACTACCTTGTTCACAAATCACAGCACAGGCATGTTCATTTCATGCTGCGGAGTCGGAAGCAGCTGCCATTGGGTGCACGGAGGAAGAAGCCGCCCTCTACCCACCGCACATGGTGGGTACAGGGCAGCTGCAATCTCCCTGCAGCCACCCGCGGGTTCCCTCAGGTCCGGTGGAGCTGCGGACCGTGAGCAAATAGCCTTATGGTACCTTTACACGCGGCTACATTTCTAGAGTGGCTACAGGTAACTTACTGGTTGCAGTGAAATCATGGAGACAAGGTTCTATTTTGTTGGTGTGTACAAATGGAATAATCTCTCCATGATTTCACTGCAACCAGTAAGTTACCTGTAGCCACCCTAGAAATGTAGCCGCGTGTAAAGGTACCATTAGTCTGTGCTGGGTCTGTGCTGCAATCACCTGCCTTCACTTCACTTACAGTGCCTACAAGTAGTATTCAACCCCCTGCAGATTTAGGTGGTTTGATAAGATGCAAATAAGTTAGAGCCTTCAAACTGCAAACGAGACTAGGATTTATTAACAGAAGCATAAATCTTACAAACCAAAAAGTTATGTTGCTCAGTTGATTTTTTATAAATTTTAAACATAAAAGTGTGGGTCAATTATTATTCAACCCCTATGTTTAATATTTTGTGGAATAACCCTTGTTTGCAATTACAGCTAATAATCGTCTTTTATAAGACCTGATTAGGCCGCCACATGTCTCTGGAGTTATCTTGGCCCACTCCTCCATGCAGATCTTCTCCAAGTTATCTAGGTTCTTTGGGTGTCTCATGTGGACTTTAATCTTGAGCTCCTTCCACAAGTTTTCAATTGGGTTAAGGTCAGGAGACTGACTAGGCCACTCCAACACCTTGACTTTTTCCCTCTTGAACCAGGCCTTGGTTTTCTTGGCTGTGTGCTTTGGGTCATTGTCTTGTTGGAAGATGAAATTACAACCCATCTTAAGATCCTTGATGGAGGAGCGGAGGTTCTTGGCCAAAATCTCCAGGTAGGCCGTGCTATCCATCTTCCCATGGATGCGGACCAGATGGCCAGGCCCCTTGGCTGAGAAACAGCCCCACAGCATGATGCTGCCACCACCATGCTTGACTGTAGGGATGGTATTCTTGGGTCGTATGCAGTGCCATCCAGTCTCCAAACGTCACGTGTGATTGGCACCAAAGATCTCGATCTTGGTCTCATCAGACCATAGAACCTTGAACCAGTCTGTCTCAGAGTCCTCCAAGTGATCATGAGCAAACTGTAGACGAGCCTTGACATGACGCTTTGAAAGTAAAGGTACCTTACGGGCTCGTCTGGAACGGAGACCATTGCGGTGGAGTACGTTACTTATGTTATTGACTGAAACCAATGTCCCCACTGCCATGAGATCTTCCCGGAGCTCCTTCCTTGTTGTCCTTGGGTTAGCCTTGACTCTTCGGACAAGCCTGGCCTCGGCACGGGAGGAAACTTTCAAAGGCTGTCCAGGCCGTGGAAGGCTAACAGTAGTTCCATAAGCCGTCCACTTCCGGATGATGCTCCCAACAGTGGAGACAGGTAGGCCCAACTCCTTGGAAAGGGTTTTGTACCCCTTGCCAGCCATGTGACCCTCCACGATCTTGTCTCTGATGGCCTTGGAATGCTCCTTTGTCTTTCCCATGTTGACCATGTATGAGTGCTGTTCACAAGTTTGGGGAGGGTCTTAAATAGTCAGAAAAGGCTGGCAAAAGAGATAATTAATCCACACATGTGAAGCTCATTGTTCTTTGTGCCTGAACTACTTCTTAATACTTTAGGGGACCAAACAGAATTCTGGTGGTTTGAGGGGTTGAATAATAAATGACCCTCTGAATTAACTTTTAACGCTTTAAAAAAAAAAAAAAAAAAATTAAAATTTTTTTTGTGGCACTGCATTTCCCACTTCCAGGCTGATCTACAGTCCAAATGTCACAATGCCAAGTTAATTCCGCATGTGTCAACCAGCTAAATCTTCAGGGGGTTGAATACTACTTGTAGGTACTGTAATTAGGCCTCTACTTAGGACTCTATTCAGTATCAATTATACACTTGCTTTTGCCTGTGTAGGACTGATCGCTCTGCTCTGAGCCAGACCCAGTCTGACTTTGTTACCTTATCTGGACTTTCAGAGAAAAGTTGGGATTGAAGAGGTGTATCGCGGTCCGTGCTGCTATGTCCAAAGAAAACACTCACATGGAAGTCAGGATTTCAAAAGCAATTGTCCCCCACCCCTCTTGTATTTGCACAGTTATCTGGACTTTGACCTTCTGCCTGTGACCCGACTTCTCGCTTTGCCTGCTTTTCTGTATTCTGTTTTGTCCCTTTGGTTTTCCTGACTTCGGCTAGAATTGAACTTGGTCTCTGACTACCTCTTGCTGTTACATACTCCATTTCCTGGACCCGACCTCGGATCGTTTGACCTCCCTTCACTTCCAGTAAGTAGTATTATTATTATTTACTTTCCGTTATTGCAGTCTGTTTCATCACCTCTGGGACTACACTGTGTGCAGAATTATTTGGAAAATGAGTATTTTGATCACATGATACTTTATATACATGTTGTCCTACTCCAAGCTGTAGAGGTTTGAGAGCCAACTACTAGAGATGAGCCACCACCCTGGTGTTCGAATTTGATTTGATGAATCGGGTGTGCGTTCGTCGAATGTTCGTCAAACATAGTCGAACACATATAAAACATCTTCTTCTAACTTAGGACCGGCGGGGGAGCAGCTCCAGGGAGCTGGGAGCCCAGCACCAGGGAGTGGGGAGCGAAAGACCCAGGCGGGGAACCCGGCGGTGAGAAGACTTCACCGCCGGCTTTCCTGCTTTGTACTGCACTTCCTGCTCCCTGATGCCCCATCCCTGGTACCTGGAGCTGCTCCACCCGCCCAGTCCTAACAGGATCAGGCGGGGGAGCAATGAGGGGGCATCAGGGAGCGGGGAACGCAGCACAGAGCAGGAAAGCCGGCAGTGAAGTCTTCTCACCGCTGGCTTTCCCGCCTGTTATTTCAAATGATCAGCTGATGCAGATCAGCTGTTCATTTGAAGTAGCCGCGGTGCTGTCATGGTTCATGTGAGTTCATGCAGCATGAACTCACATGAACTTTTCCATGGCCACCCATCGCACAGCTCAGCTACATCTCTGGTAGAGGTTCTCTACCAGAGATGTAGCTGAGTTAAGGAAGAAAAAACTGGATTGGACTACGTCGGATGGAAGATACTTTTTTAATAAAGATGGAGTCTAAGTGTTGTTTTATTTTTTCTAATAAAGAATTTTTTTCTCTGTGTTGTGTTTTTTTAAAAAAAAACTTTACTGGAAATTCATGGTGGTCATGTCCAATATTGGCGTGACCCCATGAATTTTGGGCTTAGGGTCAGCTGATAACACAAAGCTGACCCTAACCCCTTTATTACCCATTGAGCCACTCCATCAGGGTCCTGGATGAGCTGGATACAATGCCAGAAGATGGCACTTGTATGAACGTGCCATTTTCTGTTGTGGCTGCAGGCTGTAATTCGCAGCGGGGGGCCCCAGAAAGCTCGGGCCTGTCTGCGCTGTGAATTCCAGCCCCCAGCTGCCTAGTTGTACCTGGCTGGACAAAGAAATAGCGCGAAGCCCCACTTACCGTATATACTCGTGTATAAGCCGACCCGTGTATAAGCCGACCCCCCTACTTTTGCCCCCAAAACCTGGGAAAATCTATTGACTCGTGTATAAGCTGAGGGTGGACCCCAGCACAGGTATACAGCCCCCAGCAGTGTGGTATACAGCAGCCCCAGAGGTATATACAGCAGCCCCAGTGGTAGTATACAGCAGCAGCCCCAGTGGTATATAAAGCAGCAGCCCCAGTGGTATATACAGCCCCAGTGGTAGTATACAGGCAGCCCCAGTAGTATATACAGCCCCAGTGGTAGTATACAGGCAGCCCCAGTAGTATATACAGCCCCAGTGGTAGTATACACGCAGCCCCAGTAGTATATACAGCCCCAGTGGTATATACAGCCCCAGTGGTAGTATACAGCAGCCCCAGTGGTATATACAGCCCCAGTGGTAGTATCCAGCAGCCCCAGTAGTATATACAGCCCCAGTGGTAGTATACAGGCAGCCCCAGTAGTATATACAGCCCCAGTGGTGGTATACAGGCAGCCCCAGTAGTATATACAGCCCCAGTGGTAGTATACAGGCATCCCCAGTAGTATATACAGCCCCAGTGGTAGTATACAGGCAGTCCCAGTAGTATATACAGCCCCAGTGGTAGTATATAGCAGCCCCAGTGGTAGTGTATAGCAGCCCCAGTGGTAGTATACAGCATCCCCAGTAATCCAGGGCCCCCCCAGCCTTGCTCCGGTCACCTGTAAAGCAAAATATACTTATCACTGTCCCGCTGTCCACGCCCGCCGCTGCCGACATCCGCGATCCTCCATCTTCATGCGTCTTCTTCCGACTTCCTGTGTTCGGCGCCGACAATGACGTCATTGCCTGTGACGAACACAGGAAACAGGAAGAAGACGCATGAAGATGAGGATCGCGGATGTCGGCAGCGGCGGGCGCGGACAGCGGGTCACTAAGTATATTTTGCTTTACAGGTGACCGGAGCAAGGCTGGGGGGGCCCTAGATTACTGGGGATGCTGGGGCTGCTGTGGGGCTGTATGGCTGCCGTCACTGACTCGCGTATAAGCCGAGGGGGGTACTTTTCAGCCCAATTTTTGGGCTGAAAAATTCGGCTTATACGCGAGTATATACGGTACTTTTTTTTATTTATTATTTCATGAAATTCATGAAATATAAAAAAAAGGACTTCCCAATATCTCTGTTTCCAGGCAGGTACAAATAGGCGGCTGGGGGCAGCCCGTTCCTGCCTGCTGTACCTGGCTGGCGTACAAAAATACGGCGAAGCCCACGTCGAAATTTTTCCGAAAAATCCATAAAACAATCCAATAAAAAGGGACTGCATCTTTATTAACCCCTCGACCATCTACTCTGTTACAGAGATGATGGTCGAGGTGTTAATAAAGATGCAGTGCCTTTTTTTTTTATTGTTTTATGAATTTTTTTCAGAAAAAATTTCGACGTGGGCATCGCTGTCTTGTTGTATGCCAGCCAGGTACAGCAGGCAGGAATGGGCTGCCACCAACCCCCAGGTGCCTATTTGTACCTGCCTGTAAACAGAAATATAGGGAAGCCCTTTTTTTTATATTATTTCATGAATTTCATGAACATACAGGCAAAGGATTATAAAAAAGAACATGATTGTCATCTTCCAACTTTTGTTACCCAGTTCAGCCGTGATTTTGATAACATTAAAGGATTATTGAATAAGAACATCCCTATTTTATATCAGGACGATGCATTACGTAGGATATTAACTGGGGGTTGGAGGGTTGTAGCAAGTAAAGCAAGAAGCATAGGAAGCACTGTTTAACGTAGCACATTTTTGAGTGACAAATCCAGGAAGCCTACATGGCTATCATGCAAAGGATCATATAAGTGCGGAGGAACACAGATGCAACATATGTCAATACATCAAGATAAGTAGATTTTGTAATAATACTACAAAAAAGGTATTTCAGGTGAACTCCTACATTAACTGTATACAACTCATGTGGTGCATTTAGCCACCTGTGAAAAGTGCAGTCTAAGTTATGTGGGTTGCACTACTAGAACATTGAAGAAGCGTATCGCAGAACACATAACAGCAAATCCTGATTCAAAATCATTAAGAACCGTAATATCTGGTTTGTCTAAACACTTTTGCGATTTTCACTCTGGGAATTTGTCTTCTCTCTCTATCATGGACATAGAACGTGTGCAGCGCCCTTATAGGGGAAGCGACTGGGAACGAGTACTCCATAATCGCGAACTTTTTTGGATGCTACAGTTGGATGCTCGTTTCCTAAATGGTTTGAATTCTAAAAACGATTTACATTACTTTTATTGAATTTGGAACATGTTCATTGAAAAAGAAATTGCTTTAAGGTGTTGTAGTGTTTTGTCGGAATGAATTAAGTCACATGAGTCAACTTGTAACTCACACAAACAAAATCAACTGATGACTATTGGCTGTTCGTGCATTTGTTTTTTGACACTCATTATATTGGATCAAATAATGGGGGTTATAGCATAATAATACAATTATGATATCAATATATATATGGCTTATTTCATAGAGTTTAATTGGTGATTAGATATAATCTAATATCTAATATATAAAGTTGAATGTGTGTGTGTATGTATGTGTGTATATCCGGGATTGGCATCTACACCGTCGCAACTACAGCCACAAAATTTTGCACAGTCACACGTCTGGACCCCGAGAGCGACATAGGCTATGTTGTGAGGCGAAATTTTAACCCTGCGCGTTCCAGTTCACCAAACAATTTTGCCCCTATCTACATAATGGGGAAAAAGTGAATGGAAAAGTATTGGAGGAAAATCGACAGCTGTCAGCTACAGCCACAAAATTTTGCACAGTCACACATCTGGACCCCGGGAGCATCATAAGCTATGTTGTGAGGTGAAATTTTAACCCCGTGCATTCCAATTCACCAAACAATTTTGCCCCTATCTACATAATGGGGAAAAAGTGACAGTTACCAGTTGACAGTTGTGAATGAGAGGGGCTTAATGATAGCGCCAAAGACTAGCAGCACATACCAGCATATAGTCACTAAGGTGGGACCCCAACATGAGATATTCACCATGCACGGGGACATGTATACACACCACACGCACACAAAGAGTCACAGCAAGTGTATAGTCGCTAAGGTGCAGCCCCAACATTGGATACTCACCACGCACCCGAACAAACACACACACCACAAAGACACACACAAAACAGACACACACACCCCCACGGGGACATACACACACCCTATAGCGACACATGCACTCACCCCACAGGGACACACACACACCACAAAGAGACACACACAACACACACCACACAGACCCCCCCCACAGGGACACACACATAGCCACCCTATAGGGACACATGCACTCACCCCACAGGGACACACACACACCACAAACAGACACACACACACCACACAGACCGCCCCACAGAGACACACACACATACACACCCTATAGGGACACATGCACTCACCCCACAGGGACACACACACCACAAAGAGACACACACAACACAGATACACTCACACCACACAGACCCCCCCACAGGGACACACACTCAAACACACCATATAGGGACACATGCACTCACCCCACAGGGACACACACCACAAAGAGACACACACAACAGAGACACAAACCACACAGATCCCCCCCCCCACAGAAACACACACACACACATACACACCCTATAGGGACACATGTACTCACCCCACAGGGACACACACACCACAGACACACACACACCACACAGACCCCCCCCCCCACAGGGACACACACACATACACACCCTATAGGGACACATGCACTCACCCCACAGGGACACACACACACACACACACCCCAGGGACACACACACCACACAGACAGACACAGATCTGCACAAATCACCTCACACAACTCGCCTCATACGTGTGCTATCTTTAATTTCCAAACATAAACATCTGATTAAAAACAGCCAATGTGCAACACATGTGCCATATAGGCAATTAAGGCAGATGTCAGTTACATGAGCTGTCTATTATGTGTATGTGTGAGGTAACATATACTGCCCAGCCGGGGGGAGGGTTTACTATTGGCGATTTATTAGGCTGCCTATAGCAATCAATCACAGCTCATCTTCAATTTTCTTTCAGGTCATTAATATGACATATTCAAATTCTATTTTGTTATAGCTAACATCAGTTATTTATATTAACCCGGGCGTAGCCGGGTACTACAGCTAGTTGTGTATATATATATATATATATATATATATATATTTATTTATATAATTTATTTTGAGAAATTGATTAAACGATGCATCATTTATTATGGTTGCCTATATTGTATTATGATTAAACATAGAGGAGCATAGCTATATGCAAATTTAAATGTATGAGAACAAAAAGTTAATATCATCCCATTACACCTAGATTAATGCTGCATCGTGCAAACGGAAAGGTGCAAATAAGTACAGTATATATAAGAGCACAAGCACACATATATAAGTTCTTGGTATTATATATTTGGAAAATAATGCTTAACAATATTCATACAGATCTGGTCACATACATTCGGAAGAAAAAGGATATGTACAGGAAGGAAGAATCTAGATCTATCGGATTGTATGTATATAGCATTCAGCATGTGAGTATGCTATATGATATAACACCAGATAAGATGAGAGGGGAGAAAATCTTTACATCTCATAATGTTGCTTGTGGCTCTTTCAATTTGCATTTGTATCCATATACATATAAATAATTAATTTGTGGTTTGAATCTTGGATTGATGCTTTTATGGCCCCTAAAAGAATTAAAAATAAACTATAAAAAATACCCCCAAAAAACTCAAAAGAAAGCAAAACTCTTCCTCCCCATTATATCTCGTTTTTTGAGTTGGGATCTATGCACGGACTATGAATATCTTGGTATATGTGAATTGCATATTGGGACTGAATACAAGTGTTTGTTACAATATTTGGCTAGTAGATACTTGTGGACAGTGCCCTATTATATGTTACTTCACATAGCTTGGAGTTTCTTCTACGAGCTACTGATTTAATGTTTGTACGAATCTGGGTCATCATTGTTTTGTGTGTTGAATGCAAGTTGATTCTTATAACGGTTACACATATATTGTTGAAAAAAGAGGAGGGTGGGGGTAGCACTAGAAGGATCAACCAATCCCACACTGGAAAGTACGTAATAATAAGAGAGGAAAGAAGCGTGTATAAATGGATTGGGATCAAGCCAATATTAAACGTGAAAAAGTTTTTTATTTAACAAGGTGTATTCAAGTTACAAAACAACAATAAAACCATTTAACCCCATTACGACCAATGACGAGTTTAGCCGTCATGAAAAGATGTCAGTTCCCGCATCATGACGGCTAAACTCGTCATGGCTTTGAACAGTCACTGCTTGTAAACAAACAGTGACAGCTCAAATCTAACAGCTGTCAGTGACAGCTGAGGGTCAGGGGCAGAGGTGTGGGGACCCTTTTTACTGGTCCCCACACTCAGAGCGATGTGGTCGGTCAGTCAATCTGACCGACCGATCACATCAAGGTCATGCAGGGAAATGCATGATCTCTGCAGGAGCCGGGCTGTCAGCTGTGCCCGGCTCCTGCAATCATCCCCTCCTTGTGCCCACTGCTGTGCCCGCTCTCCTGCATCACCCCCCACCCCCCGCTCATCCCCCTGTCCCCCGCTGTGTCTGCCCCCCTGCTCATCCCCCTGTCCCCCGCTTTGTCTGCCCCCCCGCTCATCCCCCTGTCCCCCGCTGTGTCTGCCCCCCTCGCTCATCCCCCTGTCCCCCGCTGTATCTGCCCTCCCACTCATCCCCCTGTCCCCTGCTGTGTCCGGGGCCCCCCGCTATCCCCCCGTCCCCTGCTTTGTCTGGGCCCCCCCCGCTGCCCCCGGCCCCCCGACACCGCCGGTGACCGGCGGAAGGAGGTGATCACCGACCCGGTGATCACCTCTTCCCGCCGCTTCCTTCAACTCACCTCCTCCTGCCGTCGCCGGTGCCGCTGCCGCCTCCCGCTTGCCTCCTCCTGCTGTCGCCTCCTCTCACCGCCGCTCTCACCGCCGCCGCCCGACGTCCGGTAAGACCTCCTGCATGATTCCTGGGGGATCCCCATCCCCCTGCAGGGGGATCCCTGATCCCCCATCCCCCTGCAGGGGGATCCCTGATCCCCCATCCCCCTGCATGGGGATCCCTGATCCCCCATCCCCCTGCAGGGGATCCCTGATCCCCCATCCCCCTGCATGGGGATCCCTGATCCCTCATCCCCCTGCAGGGGGATCCCTGATCCCCCATCCCCCTGCAGGGGATCCCTGATCCCCCATCCCCCTGCATGGGGATCCCTGATTCCTCATCCCCCTGCAGGGGGATCCCTGATGCCCCATCCCCCTGCAGGGGGATCTCTGATCCCCCATCCCCCTGCAGGGGATCCCTGATCCCCCATCCCCCTGCAGGGGGATCCCTGATCCCCCATCCCCCTGCATGGGGATCCCTGATCCCCCATCCCCCTGCAGGGGATCCCTGATCCCCCATCCCCCTGCATGGGGATCCCTGATCCCTCATCCCCCTGCAGGGGGATCCCTGATCCCCCATCCCCCTGCAGGGGATCCCTGATCCCCCATCCCCCTGCATGGGGATCCCTGATCCCCCATCCCCCTGCATGGGGATTGAACTGCAGAAAGAGATCTGACAGCTCAGGTGCAGTGATCCAGTAGATCACTGTGCCCAAGTTGTCAGATCACTTTCTACATCTTGATCCCCATGCAGGGGGATTCCCCTGCATGGGGATTGAGCTGCAGAAAGTGATCTGACAGCTCGGGCGCAGTGATCCACTGCACAGTGACCTGGGCTTTCAGACCACTGCGCCCAAGCTGTCAGATTGCTTTCTACATCTTGATCTTCATCTGCATGTGGATTGAGCTGCAGAAAGCGATCTGACAGCTCGGGTGCAGTGATCCACTGCACAGTGACCTGGGCTTTCAGACCACTGCGCCCGAGCTGTCAGATTGCTTTCTACATCTTGATCTTCATCTGCATGTGGATTGAGCTGCAGAAAGCGATCTGACAGCTCGGGTGCAGTGATCCACTGCACAGTGACCTGGGCTTTCAGACCACTGCGCCCGAGCTGTCAGATTGCTTTCTGCAGCTCAATCCCCATGCAGGGGGATCTGACAGTCGTGGCATAGTGATCCATTATGGGGCTGTCAGATCATTTCACTGCAACGTCGGGTCACCTGATCATGTGATCATGTGATCTCTGAGACTTGGGTTTGCACAGTGATGCTGCACTGTATGGCAATGATCTGCCAAATAGTGCATTATCACTACGACACCAGAGACTGCAACAAGAGGACACTTGATTCCTTTGCTGCAGTCTCTGGATGTAGCAGAGGCGATTGATCGTTGTGGGACCTTCGTTGCGGACTACGTCGGAAATGATCGAGCGTCGTGGGACCTTCGTTATGGACTACGTCGGATCTTTTTATAATAAAGATGGAGTCCGAAATTTGTTTGTTTTTTTTTCTAATAAAAATATTTTTCTCTGTGTGTATTTATTGACTTACCAGAGATTCCTAATGACGGGTCTAACATTGGCCCAATATTATGAATCTCGGGCTTAGTGCCAGCTGCCAATAAAAAGCTGGCATTAACCCCTTTATTAACCAGTTTGCCACCGGCACCAGGGCAACTGGAAGAGCATGGGTACAGCGCCAGAAAATGGCGCTTCAATGATGCGCCATTTTCTTGGCCGGCTGCGGGCTGCAATTCGCAGCATGGGAGGAGTAGAACACTTGGGCCTTTCCATGCTGAGGATTCCAGCCCCCAGCTGCCTAGTTCTACCTGGCTGGGCCAAAAATATGGCGGAGCCCTACGTCATTTTTTTTTTCTAGAATTAGTTCTAGAAATAAAAAAAATTGGGTTTCGCTGTATTTTTGGTTGCAGCCAGGTACAACAAGGCAGCTGGGGGTTGCTGGCAGTCTGTAGCTGCCAAGTTGTACCTAGCTGGACCAAAAATATGGCGGAGCCCCACGTCATTTTTTTTTCTTCTAGAATTAGTTCCAGAAATAAAAAAAAAAATGGGCTTCGCTGTATTTTTGGTTGCAGCCAGGTACAACAAGGCAGCTGGGGGTTGCTGGCAGTCTGTAGCTGCCAAGTTGTACCTGGCTGGATCAAAAATATTGCGGAGCCCCACGTCATTTTTTTTTCTAGAATTAGTTCTAGAAATAAAAAAAAAGGCCTTTGCTGTATTTTTTTGTAGCCAGCCATGTACAACTTGGTAGCTGGCTGACTGGAATCCTCAGCGTGGAGAGACCCAAATGTTGTGGGTCCCCCACGCTGCAAATTGCAACCGACAGCCACCCAAGAAAATAGTGCATTCATTAGAGGCGGCATTTTCTGGTGCTGTACCCCAACTCTTCCAGTTGCCCTTGTGCAGGTGGCACATGGGTTCTCCATATGCGACATGGTGTCCGCTAACAATTTCAATGGAAGATTAGCTCCAATTGTTAGCCGAAACCATGTCGGGTATGGAGAGCCCCTCCCTGTGTGCCTGAACATTGGAGCTCCCCCACAAGTGACCCCATTTTGGAAACTAGACCCCCGAAGGGATGTGTCTAGATGCATAGTGATCACTTTGAACCCCCAGATGCTTCACAAATTCATCCATAAAAATGAAAAAGCACTTTTTTTTTCAACAAAAAGTTTCTTTTTTCATTTTTACGGATCAATTTGTGAAGCACTTGGGGGTTCAAAGTGCTCACTATGCATCTAGATACGTTCCTTGGGGGGTCTAGTTTCCAAAATGGGGTCACTTGTGGGGGAGCTCCAATGTTTAGGCACATAGGGGCTCTTCATATCCTACATGGTGTCCGCTAACAATTCCAATTGTTAGTGGACACCATGTTGCGTATGGAGAGCCCCTGTGTGTCTCCACATTGGAGCTCCCCCACAAGTGACCCCATTTTGGAAACTAGACCCCCTAAGGAACGTATCTAGATGCATAGTGAGCACTTTTAACCCCCAGATGCTTCACAAATTCATCCATAAAAATGAAAAAGCACTTTTTTTTCCACAAAAAGTTTCTTTTTTTATTTTTACGGATCAATTTGTGAAGCACCTGGGGGGTTCAAAGTGCTCACTATGCATCTAGATATGTTCCTTGGGGGGTCTAGTTTCCAATATGGGGTCACTTATGGGGGAGCTCCAATGTGGAGACACACGGGGACCCTCCCAACGCGACATGGTGTCCGCTAACAATTTGAGCTCATTTTCCATTCAAATTGTTAGCGGACACCATGTCACGTTTGGAGGGTCCCCGTGTGTCTCCACATTGGAGCTCCCCCACAAATGACCCCATTTTGGAAACTAGACCCCCGAAGGAACGTATCTAGATGCATAGTGAGCACTTTGAACCCCCAGGTGCTTCACAAATTCATCCATAAAAATGAAAAAACACTTTTTTTTCACAAAAAATTTCTTTTTGCCTACATTTTTTCAGTTTCACATGGGCAAAAGGATAAAATACATCCCAAAATTTGTTGGGCAATTTCTCGTGAGTACACCGATACTTTTATATGTGGTCTTAAGCCACTGTTTGGGCGCACGGCAGGGCTCAGAAGTGAAGGAGCGCCATTTCACTTTTTGAACGGAAAATTGGCTCCAAAATTCAAATTGCGCTCCTTCCCTTCTGAGCCCTGCCGTGCGCCCAAACAGTGGTTTATGACCATATATAAGGTATCTGTGTACTCAGGAGAAATTGCCCAACAAATTTTAGGATCCATTTTATCCTGTTGCTCATGTGAATATGAAAAAATTGAGGCTAAAAGAACATTTTTGTTACAAAAATTAAAATGTCCATTTTTTCCTTCAACTTTATTTTAGTTCCTGTGAAGCACTTGAAGGGTTAATGATCTTCTTGAATGTAGTTTTGAGTAGCTTGAGGGGTGCAGTTTTTGGAATGGTGTCACTTTTGGGTGTTTTCTGCCATGTACACCCCTCAAAGAGACTTCAAATGTGATGTGGTCACTAAAAAAAATGGTTTTGTAAATTTTGCTGGAAAAATGAATAATTGCTGATGAACTTTGAACCCTTATAACGTCCTGCCAAAATTTTTTTTTCTTCCAAAATTGTGCTGATGTGAAGTAGACATGTGGGAAATGTTATTTATTTACTATTTTGTGGCACATAACTCTCTGGTTTAACAGAATAAAAATAAAAAATGTGAAAATTGCAAAATTTTCACAATTTTTGCCAAATTTTTTATTTTTTCACAAATAAACGCAAAAATTATCGACCTATATTTAATACTAACATGAAGCCCAATATGTCACGAAAAAAGAATCTCAGAATCACTAGGATCCGTTGAAGCGTTCCAGAGTTATTACCTCATAAAGGGAGAGTGGTCAGAATTACAAAAAATGGTCTTGTCATTAAGCTGCAAAGTGACTCGGTCCTTAAGGGGTTAAAAATGCAGAAACCTGCATAGCAAAAAATCCAATAACCCTATAGCTGCCAGAATATATATGAACACTGTGTACGGGATCATAGAATACAGAGTCAGGTGCACGCTTGTAAATCACAGGTCTCAATCTATACAGACATTTCCACTATGAGGCAAGAGACATATATAAGCATCAATATAGTGATACATATAAAAAAAAACTCACAATAGAACAATGTCCTGAAAGAAACAACATAAAGCCAAAGGAGCCATATAAAGACTTCAGATAGAAATTATCTAAGCAACACTCAGAGAAAGGCATGAAAAACAGTGTCCATATTACCAGAGTATTATAAGTAAAGGCGGCAAATAGGGAATGGATTCCTCACCCTACGCGTGTCGCCCCTCACAGGGGGCTTCCTCAGGGGTCAGAGGGGTGCAAATAGAGGCTGCAATGCCGCTTAAATATACCTGTGTGGAAGATTATTAGCAGCCACAGCTGGTGCTGTGCGCTCGTGCGCCGCCGACATCAGGAAGTACAATTAGGGAGTAGCGATGACATCATTGTAAAGCATGGCGCAAGCGCAGACCGGCCGGTCGGGTGGAACGCATAGAACGCAACCGCACAAGCGAGGCCGGAAAAATGCGTTCCAAGGCTTTAAAGCATAGGGAAGTGAAAGCAGGACAAGCAGGAGAGCGGAATGAAACAACAGAGCTAGATAAAACAGTCTAGAGGTCAATTCCAATAGAATAGTAGCTCAGAGAGAGAGGGGGAAAATATAAATATATAGGTGCAAAACAATAGCAGATTACAATAAAGTGAAGAATAATAAGAAATACTAAAGAAATATATATATTTACATTTATGAATGTATAACAACATGTAATATCATATTATATTCCATATACCAATGTGCAAAATCCATATTGGGTAGTGCACACAAATGAGGCAATAGATAATAGTGAAGATTCTTCACAATAGTATGGGCTTGCTAAGGCTAATCCAAAATGCTCTTCATCCTTGTCTTTCCATCAATGAGCTTCAAGGTATTGCACCAAGTAGTCCTGAGCAGTCTGTGAAGGTTTCCTGATAGATTTTCTGCAGTGTCGGTATGTCCAGTCAAAAAAAGGGGAGACTCAAGAGAGATTTTTTTGAAATCCTAGTGATACTATAAACAGAAAAGAGACAAAGACAGTGAACAAGATATAATCAACTATGTTATATCAAGACTTATAAAAGCCATTATAGACAATCTCTTCATTTATCCCGACAGGGGCTAGGCTGTGCAAGTTATAGATCCACCTGGCTTCTTTGCGGAGCAGATTTTCAACAATTCGTTCATTCCTGTTAGTTTGTAAAACTCCTTCAACAGTGATGACCCTCAAACTACTTGAGTTGCCATTATGTTTATCAAGATAGTGTCTGGCCACAGATGTAATAGCCTTACCCTTTTCCAGGTGGGTGCAGGCTCAAGCGATATTTGAAAGATGACCTTGGATCCGTTTCCTTACTTCCTGTGTGGTTTCACCCACATATAGTTTTGGGCAACTGCAAAGTAGTACATATACAACATTGCGCGAACGACAATTTGCATAAAAGCTGGTCTTAATGTTGTACGGAGAAATAGATAGATTAATTTCATCCCTAGCTACCATATGTGGGCATACTGTGCAGTCACCACAAGGATACGTACCAATGGTTCTTGTGTCGCGTCCCAGCCGTTTTGTAGGCCTCCGAAAGTGGCTCTCAGATAGAGTATCCCTTAAATTCCGAGCTCTTCTCGCAATTATTGAGGGATGCTCACTCAGGAACGGATGTAATCTCGAGTCGCTGCGTAGAATGCTCCAGTTGTTCCTGACAATTCTGTGAATGTCATTCCAGCGATCATGATAGGAAGTAATAAGATTGATGTTAGTCATTTGTGGCTTCACTCTTGATCTTAATAGGTCTTGTCTTTTCTGTAGTCTAGAGGCCTGAAAGGCCTTAGACACAATTTTCTTTGGGTAACCTCTCTATCTAAATCTAGCTGTCATATCCTTTGCCTCCCTCAAGAATGTTGTTTCTTCACTGCAATTACACCTCAATCTATAGAATTGACCTTTTGGTATGGCATTACGCATATGGGTTGGATGAAAGCTACCATAGTGTAAAACACTATTTTTGTAGCTGTAGGTTTTCTATGTAATGTGGTCAGGATCTTACCTTCTCTCTTGAATATCTTCAAGTCCAGGAAATCGACAGACTCAGATGAAATGTTAGATGACTGCTTGATGTTCCAGTCATTATGATTAAGGATCCATATGAAGTCTAAACACTCTTCCTCGGTCCCTGTCCACAGAAACAAGACATCGTCGATAAAACGATACCAATGTAGAACTTTACTCCTAAATGCTGGTAGGGTGTGGACATAAGTTGTTTCCCACCACCCTAAAAATAAATTAGCATAAGAAGGGGCACATTTTGCCCCCATGGCAGTACCGGTTACCTGTTTGTAGTACATTCTGTCAAAGAGGAAATAGTTGTTTTCCAGTATTGTTCGTAAGAGATCCAAAAAAAATGAGTCATGTTGTCGACTGCCTGAACTCTGCCCATCAAAGAAGAAGGAGATCGTTTGTAAGCCAAGATGATGATATATGCTGGTATATAGGCTCTCCACATCCATTGTTACCAAAAACGTATGCTTCGGCAGGTCAACACCTTCAAGAAGTCCAATCAGATGTGATGAATCACGAATGTACGAATCCAAGGAGAACACCAATGGCTGCAAGTAAAAGTCAAAATAAGAGCAGGCATGTTCGAAAAGCCCCCCAATACCAGACACTATGGGTCTCCCTGGCGGTCTAGTCAGTGATTTGTGGACCTTTGGTAATAAATAGAATGTTGGTGTTTTCGGGTATGTCACCAACATATAGTCCTTTTTCTTTTTTATTTACAATTTCCATCTCATAGGCTCTCCATAGTAGTGATTCTAATTTTTTCTTGAAAGCTCCAGTAGGGTCTGAAGGTAGCGGTTGATAACAGGAAAGGTTATGGAGCTGTTTATGTGCCTCCTCCAAATACATTTCCACAGGCCACAAGACAACGTTCCCCCCTTTATCAGCCTCCTTAATAATAAATGAGGGATTTCTCTTTAGACCATCAAGTGCTTTTATCTCCCCCGCGGACAAATTATAACGAGGACAAGTTGTCATATTGAGATCTCCTATCTCTCTACTGGTCACATCAAAGAATATCTGTACTGCACGGCAGACAGCAAAGGGGGGAGTTGCCTGTGAAGGTATACGATGTGGAAATTTACCTGTGCCTGTATCTTCAGACCCATCTTGTGCCAAATCTAGGAGATCTTGTAGGACCACTTGATCTTGAGTAAGGAAATTGTCTAGTAGTGACGGGCGGTGGTAAAGAAACTTATAAGCCACCTGCCTACAAAAGAGATATAAATAATTTGTAAGTTCAAACTTGTCAAACGAATTTGTTGGTGAAAAAGAGAGACCGCGTGAGAGTAAATCAACTTCACACTTGGAGAGACAATAGGATGACAGATTAATGACTTGGATATTACCTCCGACACTGCTATTATCCTGTTCCATCACAGACGTTTTCTCCCTTGACCTGGATTCTGTGGTTGTAACGGTGACCATCGTCCCGTGTGTGGATTGCGATTTCTGAGACTGGGCGGACTCAGGTTTAGATTTCTTCCTCCCCCTCGCTATATTCCACCAAATCCTAGTCACAGATTTATGTAACCGTATCAACTCGGAACAAATAAACTCTGAGTTGATTGATAAATTTGAAAGAGAGATAAAAAATGGTAAACGCCAAAAATTATTAAGAGATAAGAAAGATCTAGAGGAAAGTAAACTATACAAATGGTCCCATAGAAACCAACAATAGACCTAGAAAACCTCCTAAGAAGCCACGGAATCCAAAAAATCCTTCCAAACCGGGACAACCGGAGAAACCTAGACAGGATAAGGATAAGAACACAGCACCCAGAGTACCCACATCACCGGTCTCAGGGGATGATTTTTTATCGGAGGAAGAAAGCAATCTAGAAAACCCACTAGAAGGGGGAGGAAGAAATCTAAATCTAAACCTGAGTCCGCCCAGTCTCAGAAATCGCAATCCACACACGGGACGATGGTCACCGTTACAACCACAGAATCCAGGTCAAGGCAGGAAACGTCTGTGATGGAACAGGATAATAGCAGTGTCGGAGGTAATATCCAAGTCATTAATCTGTCATCCTATTGTCTCTCCAAGTGTGAAGTTGATTTACTCTCACGCGGTCTCTCTTTTTCACCAAAAAATTTGTTTGACAAGTTTGAACTTACAAATGATTTATATCTCTTTTGTAGGCAGGTGGCTTATAAGTTTCTTTACCACCGCCCGTCACTACTTGACAATTTCCTTACTCAAGATCGAGTCGTCCTTCAAGATCTCCTAGATTTGGTACAAGATGGGTCTGAAGATACAGGCACAGGTAAGAAAGCTAAATTTCCACATCGTATACCTTCACAGGCAACTCCCCCCTTTGCTGTCTGCCATGCAGTACAGATATTCTTTGATGTGACCAGTAGAGAGAAGAGATCTCAATATGACAACTTGTCCTCGTTATAATTTGTCCGCGGGTTAGAGAAAAGCACTTGATGGCCTAAAGAGAAATCCCTCATATATTATTAAGGAGGCTGATAAAGGGGGGAACGTTGTCTTGTGGCCTGTGGAAATGTATTTGGAGGAGGCACATAAACAGCTCCATAACCTTTCCTGTTATCAACCGCTACCTTCAGACCCTACTGGAGCTTTCAAGAAAAAACTAGAATCACTAGTATGGGGAGCCTATGAGATGGAAATTGTAAATAAAAAAGAAAAGGACTATTTGTTGGTGAAATACCCGAAAACAACAACATTCGATTTATTACCAAAGGTCCACAAATCACTGACTAGACCGCCAGGGAGACCCATAGTGTCTGGTATAGGGGGGCTTTTTGAACATGCCTGCTCTTATATTGATTTTTACTTGCAGCCATTGGTGTTCTCCCTGGATTTGTACATTCGTGATTCATCACATCTGATTGGACTTCTTGAAGGTGTTGACCTGCCGGAGCATACATTTTTGGTAACAATGGATGTGGAGAGCCTATATACCAGCATATATCATCATCTTGGCTTACAAACGATCTCCTTCTTCTTTGATGGGCAGAGTTCAGGCAGTCGACAACATGACTCAATTCTTTTGGATCTCTTATGAACAATACTGGAAAACAACTATTTCCTCTTTGACGGAGTGTACTACAAACAGGTAACCGGTACTGCCATGGGGGTAAAATGTGCCCCTTCTTATGCCAATTTATTTTTAGGGTGGGGGAAACAACTTATGTCCACACCCTACCAGCATTTAGGAGTAAAGTTCTACGTTGGTATCGTTTTATCAACGATGTCTTGTTTCTGTAGACAGGGACCGAGGAAGAGTGTTTAGACTTCATAAGGATCCTTAATCATAATGACTGGAACATCAAGCAGTCATCTAACATTTCATCTGAGTCTGTCGATTTCCTGGACTTGAAGATATTCAAGAGAGAAGGTAAGATCCTGACCACATTACATAGAAAACCTACAGCTACAAATAGTGTTTTACACTATGGTGGCTTTCATCCAACCCATATGCGTAATGCCATACCAAAAGGTCAATTCTATAGATTGAGATGTAATTGCAGTGAAGAAACAACATTCTTGAGGGAGGCAAAGGATATGACAGCTAGATTTAGAGAGAGAGGTTACCCAAAAAAAATTGTGTCTAAGGCCTTTCAGGCCTCTAGACTACAGAAAAGACAAGACCTATTAAGATCAAGAGTGAAGCCACAAATGACTAACATCAATCTTATTACTTCCTATCATGATCGCTGGAATGACATTCACAGAATTGTCAGGAACAACTGGAGCATTCTACGCAGCGACTCGAGATTACATCCGTTCCTGAGTGAGCATCCCTCAATAATTGCGAGAAGAGCTCGGAATTTAAGGGATACTCTATCTGAGAGCCACTTTCGGAGGCCTACAAAATGGCTGGGACGTGGCACAAGAACCATTGGTACGTATCCTTGTGGTGACAGCACAGTATGCCCACATATGGTCGTTGGGATGAAATTAATCTATCTATTTCTCCGTACAACATTAAGGCCAGCTTTTATGCAAATTGTCGTTCGCGCAATGTTGTATATGTACTACTTTGCAGTTGCCCAAAACTATATGTGGGTGAAACCACACAGGAAGTAAGGAAACGGATCCAAGGTCATCTTTCAAATATCGCTTGTGCCTGCACCCACCTGGAAAAGGGTAAGGCTATTACATCTGTGGCCAGACACTATCTTGATAAACATAATGGCAACTCAAGTAGTTTGAGAGTCATCACTGTTGAAGGAGTTTTACAAACTAACAGGAACGAACGAATTGTTGAAAATCTGCTCCGCAAAGAAGCCAGGTGGATCTATAACTTGCACAGCCTAGCCCCTGTTGGGATAAATGAAGAGATCGTCTATAATGGCTTTTATAAGTCTTGATATAACATAGTTTGATTATATCTTGTTCACTGTCTTTGTCTCTTTTCTGTTTATAGTACCACTTGGATTTCAAAACAATCTCTCTTGAGTCTCCCCTTTTTTTGACTGGACATACCGACACTGCAGAAAATCTATCAGGAAACCTTCACAGACTGCTCAGGACTACTTGGTGCAATACCTTGAAGCTCATTGATGGAAAGACAAGGATGAAGAGCATTTTGGATTAGCCTTAGCAAGCCCATACTATTGTGAAGAATCTTCACTATTATCTATTGCCTCATTTGTGTGCACTACCCAATTTGGATTTTGCACATTGGTATATGGAATATAATATGATATTACATGTTGTTATACATTCATAAATGTAAATATATATATTTCCTTAGTATTTCTTATTGCTATTCACTTTATTGTAATTATTATTATTACCGTATATACTCGTGTATAAGCCGACCCGTGTATAAGCCGACCCCCCCCTACTTTTGCCCCCAAAACCTGGGAAAACCTATTGACTCGTGTATAAGCTGAGGGTGGACCCCAGCACAGGTATACAGCCCCCAGCAGTGTGGTATACAGCAGCCTCCCCAGTGGTATATACAGGCCCCAGCAGTGTTACAGCAGCCTCCCCAGTGGTCTATACAGCAGCAGCCCCAGTGGTAGTATACAGCAGCAGCCCCAGTGGTATATACAGCAGCCACAGTGGTAGTATACAGCAGTCCCAGAGGTATATACAGCAGCCCCAGTGGTAGTATACAGCAGCCCCAGAGGTATATACAGCAGCCCCAGAGGTATATACAGCAGCCCCAGTGGTAGTATACAGCGCCCTTCATCAGTATACAGGGCCCCCCCCGCCGCAATCCTGTAAAGGAATACATTAGTATACTTATCCCTGCCGCTGTCCCGCCGCCATCGCGCTCCTCCGGCTTCATCCGGATTCTTCCGACTTCTTCCTCTGGCGCACAGACAATGACGTCATTGCCTGCGCCGACCGGAGGAGGAAGCCGGAAGATGCCGGAGGAGCGCAATGGCGGCAGCGGGACAGCGGCAGGGATAAGTATACTAATGTATTCCTTTACAGGATTGCGGCAGGGGGCGGGGCCCTGTATACTGATGGGGGCGGGCGGCCTGTATACTATATACAGTGTATACAGTATACAGTGACTCGCGTATAAGCCGAGGGGGGTACTTTTCAGCCCAATTTTTGGGCTGAAAAACTCGGCTTATACGCGAGTATATGCGGTAAGTATTTATATAGCGCCATTGGGTTACATGGCGCTTTACAAGTGTGAGGGTAAACAAAGACACGTAGTAAAACAACGACAAATCAGTCATACGGGTACAGTAGGGCAGAGGATCCTGTCTGCGAGGGCTCACAGTCTAGAGGGATGGGGAAGGAGACAGTATGAAGGGGAGAGGAGAGGGTGAGGTGGTGCAGAGGATGGGTCTCAGTGTGGGCCGTAGGCTTGTAAGAAGAGGTGGGTCTTCAGGTTTTTCTTGAAGGTTCCCAGGGTAGGGGAGTGTCTGATGTGGGGGAGGGAGTTCCAGAGTATGGCAGAAGCACGAGAGAAGTCTTGAATGCAGTTGTGGGAGGTGGAAATGCGGGGGGGGGTTGAGAGAAGGAGTTCTTGAGGGGAGCGCAGGTTGCGCGAGGGGAGGTAACGGGAGACAAGGTCGGAGATGTAGGGAGGGACAGGTTGTGTATGGCCTTGTAAGTCAGGGTGAGGGTTTTGAAGTGGGATCTCTGGGGAGTGGGGAGGCGGGGGAGTAACGGGGAGATAGGTGGATGAGATGGGCAGTAGAGTTGAGGATGGTGTGGAGAGGTGCGAGGGAGGAGGCAGGGAGGCCGGTGAACAGGATGTTACAGTAGTCCAGGTGGGAGATGATGAGGGCATGGACAAGTGTTTTGGCCGTGCTGTGGTCAAGGAAGGAGCGGATACGGGCAATGTTTTTTAGTTGGAGCCGACATGCGGTGGCGAGGGCTTGGATGTGGGGCTTGAAGGAGAGGGAGGAGTCAAGGATTCAACCGAGGCACTTGGCGTGGGGGACGGGTGAGAGTGTGCAGTCATTGACGGTGATGGATAGTTCAGGAAGAGGGGGAGGGTTGTTAGGGGGAAAGACGATGAATTTGGTCTTGTCCATGTTGAGTTTGAGGAAGCGGGTAGAAAAGAAGGATGCAATGGTGGATAGACAGTGAGGAATTTTGGATAAAAAGGAGAAGATATCAGGGCCAGAAAGATAGAGTTGGGTGTCGTCGGCGTAGAGGTGGTATTGTAGGCCATGTGACTCGATGAGTTTGCCTAGGCCGAGGGTGTAAATGGAGAAGAGTAGTGTTCCCAGGACTGAGCCTTGGGGAGCTCCTACAGATAGGGGGTGGGGCGAGGAGGAGGTGTGGGAGTGGGTGACGCTGAAGGTCCTGTCCGTTAGGTAGGAGGAAATCCAGGAGAGGGCGAGGTCAGTAATGCCTAGAGATTCAAGGATTTGAAGTAAGAGGGAATGGTCAACAGTGTCGAATGCGACAGAAAAGTGGAGGAGGATGAGGACAGAGTAGTGTCGTTTGCTCTTGGCAATCAGAAGGTCGTTAGTGACTTTGGTTAGGGCCTTTTCGGTGGAGTGGTGAGGTCGGAAGTCGGATTGTAGGCGATCAAAGAGAGCACGGGAAGAGAGGTGGGAGGATATTTCGGAATAAACATATTTTTTTTAACATAGTAACATAGTTTTTAAGGTTGAAGGAAGACTTTAAGTCCATCTAGTTCAACCCATAGCCTAACATGTTGATCCAGAGGAAGGCAAAAAAAAACCATGTGGCAACACTAAGCTCCACATTGGGGGAAAAAATTCCTTCCTGACTCCAGATATGGCAATCAGACTAATTCCCTGGATCAACGCCCTATCAAAGAATCTAGTATGTATAACTGGTAATATTATAGTTTTCAAGAAAGGCATCCAGGCCCTTCTTAAATGTTAGTAGTGACTCACTCATTACAACAGCATGTGGCAGAGAGTTCCATAGTCTCACTGCTCTTACAGTAAAGAATCCACGTCTGTGATTAAACCTTTTTTCCTCCAGACGTAGAGGATGCCCCCTTGTCCCATTCTCAGGCCTAAGAGTAAAGAGATCATTAGAAAGTTCTCTGTACTGTCCCCTCATATATTTATACATTATTATAAGATCACCCCTAAGCCTTCGTTTTTCCAAGCTAAATAACCCCAAGTTTATTAACCTGTCTTGGTATTGCAGACCCCTCAGTCCTCTAATAACCTTGGTCGCTCTTCTCTGGACCCGCTCTAGTTCAGCTATGTCTTTCTTATACACCGGAGACCAGAATTGTACACAGTATTCTAAGTGTGGTCGCACTAGTGACTTGTATAGAGGTAAAATTATGTTCTCCTCATGAGCATCTATGCCTCTTTTAATGCACCCCATTATTTTATTTGCCTTTGCAGAAGCTGCCTGACACTGGCCACTAAATGTGAGTTTACCATCTACCCATACACCCAGGTCTTTTTCAGTGACAGTTTTGCCCAGTGTTTTACAATTAAGCACATAATTATACCTTTTGTTTCCTCTGCCCAAGTGCATGACCTTACATTTATCCCCATTAAAGCTCATTTGCCATTTATCAGCCCGAGCCTCTAGTTTACATAAATCCTCCTGTAATATAAAATTGTCCTCCTCTGTATTGATTACCCTGCAGAGTTTAGTGTCATCTGCAAATATTGAGATTCTACTCTGCATGCCCCCTACAAGGTCATTAATATATATATTAAAAAGAAGCGGGCCCAACACTGACCCCCTGTGGTACCCCACTGTTAACTGTGACCCATTCTGAGTGTGTTCCATTAATGACCACCCTTTGTTTCCTATCACTAAGCCAGTTCTTAACCCACTTACACATATTTTTCCCCTATCCCCATTGCTCTCATTTTATGTATCAACCTTTTGTGTGGCACTGTATCAAAAGCTTTTCAAAAGTCCATATACACCACATCCACTGCATTTCTTTGGTCCAGTCCAGAACTTACTTCTTCATAGAAGCTTATCAGATTAGTTTGACAGGAACGGTCCCTCGAAAAACCATGTTGATATTGGGTCATGAGCAGGGGCGGACCGTCACCCCCCGGGGGCCCTGGTGCAGGAGAGGACAGGGGGGGGGCTACTGGCCGTCGGTGCGGCCCGGTGGGGAGGGGTTCCGCCGGCCGTCGGCGCGGCCCGGAAAGGGGGGGGGAGAGTGCCGCTGGGAGCTGCACGGAGCCGCAGGCACGATGGTCTCCTACCTGGGAGCTGCGCGGAAGTATTCTAGGAGCCAGAGGAGAGGAGGGGCGGGATCAGGCAGGGGAAGCAGGAAGCTCTCTGCTTCCCTTGCCTGACCCTCCTCTCCTCTGGCAGCGGCGTGTGGGGGTCGGCTGGGGGCCCCCCTCCAGGCTTGAAGGGGCCCCCAGCCGGTCGGGGCCCTGGTGCAGCTGCACCAGCTGCACCAGTGTAGTTCCGCCCCTGGTCATGAGGTTATTTTTCTTCAGATACTCCAGTATAGCATCTCTTAGAAAACCCTCTAGGATTTTACCCACAGTAGAGGTTAAGCTTACTGGCCTATAATTTCCAAGTTCAGTTTTTGTTCCCTTTTTGAATATTGGCACCACATTTGCTATACGCCAGTCCTGTGGTACAGACCCTGTTATTATGGAATCTTTAAAGATTAAAAATAATGGTCTATCTATGACAGTACTTAATTCCTGCAGCACTCTGGGGTGTATCCCATCCGGGCCCGGGGATTTGTCAATTTTAGTGATTTTTAGACGATGCCGTACTTCCTGCTGGGTTAAGCAGGTGACATTTAATTGAGAATTTTTGTTATCACTGATCATATTGTCTGTCATGGGATTTTCTTGTGTAAATACTGTTGAAAAAAAGTCATTTAGCATATTGGCTTTTTCCTCATCCTCATCCACCATTTTACCCAGATTATTTTTAAAGGGGCCAACACCATCATTTTTTAGTTTCTTACTATTTATGTAGTTAAAAAATATTTTGGGATTATTTTTACTTTGTCTGGCAATGAGTCTCTCTGTCTCAATCTTTGCTGCCTTGATTTACTTTTTACAGATGTTGTTTAATTTTCTGTATTTATTTAATGCCTCATCACTACCTACTTGCTTTAATTCCCTAAATGCTTTCTTTTTGTCTTTTATTGCGCCCTTAAAGCCTTATTTAGCCATAGTGGTTTCCTCCTATTTCTAGCATGCTTATTCCCATAGGGTATATATTGTGCACAGGCCCTATTCAGGATGCTAATAAACGTTTCCCACTTGCTTTGTGTACTTTATGTCTCAGGATATCGTCCCAGTTTATTGCACTAAGATCATCTCTCAACCGTTGGAAATTTGCCTTCCTGAAGTTTAGTGTACTTGTAGCCCCTCTACTACACATCTTAGTAAAGGATATTTGAAAACTTATTATTTTATGATCACTATTACCCAAGTGATCTCCAACCCGTATATTTGATATGCGGTCTGGCCTGTTGGTTAATATTAGGTCCAGCAGTGCCCCCCTTCTTGTTGGGTCCTGAACCAGTTGTGAAAGGTAATTGTCTCTCATAGTTGTCAAAAACCTATTACCTTTGCAGAACTGCAGGTTTCTGTTCCCCAATGTATGTCAGGGTAGTTGAAGTCCCCCATAATAATGACTTCTCCCTGGGTCGCTGCTTCATCTATTTGCTTTATGAGGATATTCTCCTCCACTTCCATTATTGTTGGGGACTTATAACAAACCCCTATCAGTAATTTATTATTTTTTCCCCCTCCCCTTATCTCCACCCACAGAGACTCTACATTTCCATTAGATTCACCTATATTATCACGCAGGATGGGTTTTAAGGATGATTTTACGTATAAACATACACCTCCCCTCGCTTATTTGTACGGTCATTTCTGAACAGACTATAGCCCTGTAAATTAACAGCCCAGTCATGGCTCTCATCCAGCCATGTCTCCGATATCCCCATCATGTCATAATTATTTTCCAACAAAATCAATTCTAATTCCTCCATTTTGTTGGTGAGGATTCTGGCATTAGTGTACATGCACTTTATGCATCTCTCTTTACCTCTATTCCTTCCTACAATATTGACTGTTCTAACCCCACCCCCCATGCCACCCCCAATTTTATTACTTGTGCCCAGGTTACTATTTACACTATCTTCCCCTCCTGTACAATTAATACCCTCCCCCCCAATCCCTAGTTTAAACACTCCTCCATCCTTCTAGACATTTTCTCCCCCAGCACAGCTGCACCCTCCCCATTGAGGTGCAGCCCGTCCCTAGCATAGAACCTGTAGCCAACAGAGAAGTCGGCCCAGTTCTCCAAGAACCCAAACCCCTCCTTCTTACACGAATTCCTGAGCCACTTATTTATCTCCCTAATCTCCCGTTGCCTCTCTGGTGTGGCACGTGGTACAGGCAGTATTTCAGAGAATACTACCTTGGAGGTCCTTGCCTTAAGCTTGCAGCCTAATTCCCTGAAATCATCTTTAAGGACCTTCCACCTACCTCTAACTTTGTCATTTGTGCCAATGTGCACCATGACCACTGGGTCCTCACCAGCCCCTCCCAGTAATCTGTCAACCCGATCAACGATGTGCCGGACACGAGCGCCAGGTAGGCAGCACACTTTTCGACGATCCCTGTCTTTGTGACAGATTGCCCTATCTGTTCCCCTAATAATTGAGTCCCCCACTACCAGCACCTGTCTGTCCTGTTCTGCTCTCCTGTTTTCCCCCTTACTGGAGCAGACACTCCTCTGGCGTTCAGAGGTCATGCCCTGCTGCAGCAGTGCTATCCCTGAACTCGCACCCCCCTCATCTGCCAACTTAGCAAATTCATTTAGGTGTGCCAGATCAGGACTAGCCTCCCTGGCACTCTTCCCTCTACCCCGCCTTCTAACTGTCACCCAGCTGGCTACCTCACTGTCCTGCAGCTCCATGCTACCATCCTCCCCCACATCTGTCCCATTGAGCAGCTGTTCAGTGAGCAGCAGACTCCTTTCCATATTGTCTATGGATCTCAGCGTTGTCAGTTGTTCATTTAGATCCAGTATCTGGGCTTCCAAATGTACAACATACTCACATCTCACACAGCAGTATGAACCCTCGACCGGCTGTTCAAGGAATGCATACATGTGGCAAGATGTACACTGGATGGCATTGCCAATCATGGAGCTCATTTCCTAATGGGGATTGCACCAGACAGAAATGATAAGTAAAAAGAAATGTAAAGTATTAATAAAATACAACCAGCAATTCAGTAAGTCCTCCTTTCCAAACTCCCTGAATCCAAAGTCACTGAATCACAAGTCACACACTTACTTCCGTCTGCACTTAAGCTCCCAGTCACACGAAGCTCGCGGCCACACTCGCTAACAACTAAGATTTAAATTTTTTTTTTTTCCCTTAGCAGAAAGTCAGCTCAGTGTACTTCCAAAGGACTGAAGCCCCAGCAAGCTGCTACTTATAAACCCTTAATTATGCACCCACACCCTTAATTAACCCCTTGTAAGTATAGCTACACCAGAGGTTTTAAGTGCAAAGTAGTTAACCCTTAACTTACAGGTAGTAAAATAAGAGACTATAGACTTGTAGAGAGAAAAGAAAGTTAAGAAAGCCCAATAAAATTAAAAAGATTAAAAAAAAGCAGTCAGCAATTCACACTGGTATTTGTTGCAGGATTCCCAAATACCTCCTCACTAAATCACAAGTCACACACTTACTTCCGTCTGCACTTACGCTCCCAGTCACACGAAGCTCGCGGTCACACTCGCTAACAACTAAGATATAAATTTTTTTTTTTTCCCTTAGCAGAAAGTCAGCCTACAGCTCAGTGTACTTTCAAAGGGTGTTGTTCAAGAAGTTTCGAGCTGAACGGGAGGAGAGATATGGGGCAATAGTTGGAGACTGTTGTAGGGTCGAGGGATGTTTTTTTTAGGATGGGCGTGATTAGGGCGTGTTTGATGGGTGAGGGGAATGTGCCGGATTTGAGTGATATGTTGAAAAGCTGTGTTAGGGCAGGGATGAGGATTGTGGTGAGGTTAGGGATGAGGTGGGAGGGGAGTTGATCAAGGACGCAGGTGATGAGGTGTGATCGTGCAAGAAGGGAGGAGAGGTGGTCCTCTATCATGGGGGTGAAACTACGTTTGGGCGAGGAGGGATGGGTTGGAGGTGGGATGGGGCGAGGGGAGTGAGGGTCGAAGCTTTGTCTGAGTTTGTCAATTTTGTCTTTGAAGAAGGTGGCAAAGTCGTCGGCGGAGATGAGGGGTGAGGGAGGGGGTGCAGGGGGACGAAGTAGAGAGTTGAAAGTTTTGAAGAGTTGTTTGGGGTTGTGAGACAGGGCGGTTATTAGGGAGGAGAAGTAGACTGTTTTGCGGAGTCAAGGGCAGTCTTGAAGGAATGCTTGTATAGGGTGAAGTGCTCCGCGGAGTGGGATTTCTTCAATCAGAGCAGCCTGGTTGAGGGCCGTAGTGAGAGTGGTGTTGTAGAGGGAGGTGGCTGAGGCAGCGTCTTGAGAAGAGGCCAAGTCTGAGAGGGGGAGGGGGGATTCTGAAAGTGAGTGGAAGTCTATGAGCTTAAGGTTTCTGCGGGGATGGGGGAGTGTCCGGGGCGTGGTAGGGGGGAGAGAGATGAGAATGTCAGTAGGTTGTGGTCGGAGTGGGTGAGGGTTACGTTTGCGAGGTCGGTGGGGGAGCAGAGGCGGGTGAAGACGAGGTCTAGTGTGTGGCCACCACTGTGCGTGGCGGAGGAGATCCATTGGGAGAGGCCGAAAGAGGATGTGAGGGATAGGAGTCCGGTAATAGTAATCTACTATTGTTTTGTACCTATATATTTACCGTATTTTTCGCTTTTTAAGACGCACTTTTGTTCCCCAAAAACTGGGGGGAAAACAGGGGTGCGTCTTAAAAAGAGAATGTAAAAAAAAAAATGTAAAAAAAAAAAAATATTACCTAGGGGGATGTGGGGTGGGGGGTGGATCGGAGGTGCCTGATGTGGTCCAAGGAGGTTGGGGGCCAAGGCACAAGCTGTGGGGGTGTTGCGCCGGTCTCCGGTGGGCGCCGCCATTATTATTTACCAGCATGCATTACCGGTCTGCATTGCATTACATGCTCTTGTAAATGGCCGCGGATGGGGGTCTGCGCATGCGCCGCGGCTATTTCTATGTACTCCAGTACTATGTTCTCCAGTCTTCAATAAAATGGCTGCGGCGCATGCGCAGACCGCGATTCACGGACTATTCTGGACACGAGCATGCATTGCCAGACCGGCAATGCATGCTGGGAAATAATAATGGCAGCGCCCACCGGAGATCGGCGCAACACCCCACAGCTACTGCCTTGGCTCCCAACCTCCGTGGCACCCCCGCAGCTCCTGCTTAGGACCCAACCTCCATGGTTCCGGAGCACCACCACAAACCTCCCTCGGTAAGAGTTGGGGGTCTATGTAGCAGGATGCATGTCCCCATTTTAGGACATATATGAGGAGGGGGAACATAAACCATAATTGGGGCATGCATACCAGGAGGGGACCATATATTAGGAAGGGGGCCATATATCAGGAGGTGGACCACATACCTGGATGGGGGCATGGATACCAGGTGGGGGACCATATATTAGAAGGAGGACCATATATCAGGAGGTGGAAACATACCAGGATGGGGGCATGGATACCAGGTGGGGGACCATTTAATTAGGAGGGGGCACATATATGGAGAACATATACAGAATGGAGACAAATATACCAGAATAGGGGACATATAAACTGATTGTAAGACGGACACTGGCATTATAAGATGAACCCCATTTAACATTAAAAATATTTTTTTTTCTTTTTTCCTTCACCAAATTTGGGGGTGCGTCTTATAATCAGGTGCGTCTTATAAAGCGAAAAATACGGTATATTTGCTTATCTAGTTCTGCTGTTTCATTCCGCTCTCCTGCTTGTTCTGCTTTCACTTCCTTATGCTTTAAAGCCTTGGAACGCATTTTTCCGGCCACGCATGCGTGGTTGCGTTCTATGCGTTCCACCCGACCGGCCGGTCTGCGCATGCGCCGCGCTTTACGGCCTTTGTGGTGACACTGTATGGTTCCTGTGTGTGTCGTCCTCCATATACATGTACAGTTGTGGCCAAAAGTATTGACACCCCTGCAATTCTGTCAGATAATACTCAGTTTCTTCCTGAAAATGATTGCAATCACAAATTCTTTGGTATTATTATCTTCATTTACCGTATATACTCGTGTATAAGCCGACCCCCCTACTTTTGCCCCCAAAACCTGGGAAAACCAATTGACTCGTGTATAAGCCGAGGGTGGACCCCAGCACAGGTATACAGCCCCCAGCAGTGTGGTATACAGCAGCCTCCCCAGTGGTATATACAGGCCCCAGCAGTGTTACAGCAGCCTCCCTTGTGGTATATACAGCAGCAGCCCCAGTGTTAGTATACAGCAGCAGCCACAGTGGTACCGTGTTTCCCCGAAAGTAAGACCCTGTCTTACATTTTTTTGGGGGCCAAAAGTGGCCCCCGGTCTTACTTTCGGGGGGGGCCTTACATTGGGTGCCCCAGCAGTGTGGCCTACAGGCCCCCTCCTGCTGGGACACTGCAGGAGCGGGTTGCACGTCACTTGCGCCCGCTCATTACATATGCACTGCATCCCCCTGTCAATCAGCGACAGAGGGAGCAGTGCATTATACGGTATATATGGGCCCCCTATTGCTGGCACACTACCCCCCTGTTCTGAGGCCCCCACCGCTGCTGCTGCAGACATCTTACCCTCCAGGGTCTTCTTGCAGCAGCCAGCGCGTCGGTCCTCTGTACTCGGCGGTTTCCCGGATCATGTGACCCGTCGCAGCGCATGACGTCATCGCGACTGCGACCGGCCGGTCACATGATCCGGGAGACAGCCGAGGACAGAGGACGGACGCCCTGGCTGCTGCAAGAAGACCCTGGAGGCTAAGATGTCTGCAGCAGCAGCAGGGGGGGGGCCTCAGAACAGGGGGGTAGTGTGCCAGCAATAGGGGGCCCATATATACCGTATAATGCACTGCTCCCCCTGTCGCTGATTGACAGGGGGATGCAGTGCATATGTAATGAGCGGGCGCACGTGACGTGCGACCCGCTCCCGCTCCCCCCCCCCCTCCACTAGGGGCCTTACATTAGGCCCCCCCGGCTGTAAGGCCTTATAATCGGGGGAGGCCTTACATTAGCAGGCCCCCCCTTTACCCCCAGGCGGCCTTACAATCGGGGGGGCCTTACTTCCGGGGAAACACGGTAGTATACAGCAGCCCCAGAGGTAAATACAGCAGCCCCAGTGGTAGTATACAGCAGCCCCAGAGGTATATACAGCAGTCCCAGAGGTATATACAGCAGCCCCAGTGGTAGTATACAGGCCCCCCCCATCAGTATACAGGCCCCCCCCCCCGCCGCAATCCTGTAAAGGAATACATTAGTATACTTATCCCTGCCGCTGTCCCGCTGCCGCCATCGCGCCATCGCGCTCCTCCGGCTTCATCCGGATTCTTCCGACTTCCTCCTCTGGTGCACAGACAATGACGTCATTGCCTGCGCCGACCGGAGGAGGAAGCCGGAAGATGCCGGAGGAGCGCAATGGCGGCAGCGGGACAGCGGCAGGGATAAGTATACTAATGTATTCCTTCACAGGATTGCGGCAGGGGGGGGGGGGGCCTGTATACTGATGGGGGCGGGCGGCCTGTATACTGTATACAGTATATACAGTATACAGTGACTCGCGTATAAGCCGAGGGTACTTTTCAGCCCAATTTTTGGGCTGAAAAACTCGGCTTATACGCGAGTATATACGGTAATTTGTCTTCATTGAAAAAACACAATCAATTGATTTCCTCATGCCAACCCAATAGAATCTCTCTCTCAGTTTTCTGATCAAGCACAATATGAACTTTGCGACTGAGTATGTGATTTATCTTATAGAATGCCCATGCAGTATACAATACGTAGGAAGAGCCACCCAAACACTCCATGCTGGACTAAATAAGCATAGGGCCAACATAATGAAAGGCTTCAAACAACATGGGGTTTCATTGCATTACAATAAACATCATGATAGGGAGTTTAATCTAATGAAAGTGACACCCATTGACCATGTACCACAATGTACAACTAATAGATGTGAGCTACTGAAGAGAGAAATATTGGATGTATAAATTGGATTCTCTCAATCCAAAATGGTTAAACTTAGTCTCAGAGTTAATTTGATTCCCACAAGTATTTTTTTATTAATTTAACACTATAACGGCTTCTACTTTTATCACTTTATCCCCATTAGTGAATATCACACACATCACATAGATCACATGTAAGTACAGTGCCTACAAGTAGTATTCAACCCCCTGTAGATTTAGCTGGTTGACACATGCGGAATTAACTTGGCATTGTGACATTTGGACTGTAGATCAGCCTGGAAGTGGGAAATGCAGTGCCACAAAAATTTTTTTTTTTTTTTTTTTTTAAAGCGTTAAAAGTTAATTCAGAGGGTCATTATTCAACCCCTCAAACCACCAGAATTCTGTTTGGTCCCCCTAAAGTATTAAGAAGTAGTTCAGGCACAAAGAACAATGAGCTTCACATGTGTGGATTAATTATCTCTTTTGCCAGCCTTTTCTGACTATTTAACCCTAGAACGCATACCCATAGAAATCTACACATTCACGCACCTGGGGCCTTTTAGGCCTGTTTACAATTATCATGGAATAACTAAAAAAAAAATACTTTTCAAAGTTTATTGCAAAGTAAGGATGCATTCCCACTAGCGCTGGGGTCCCCTAGGATGGGATCCGTAATGGATCTGACCTCCTGGTGACCCCAGCTAAGGCTGGCAGAATCCTGCCATTCCGGCAGCCTTAGCTGGAGTTACCAGGAGGTCAGATCCATTATGTATCCCCTTCTGGTGAACCCCAGCGCTACTGGGAACACAGCCTTAGGCTGCGTTCACACATTCGCGTATTTAATCGCGCTTTTAAACGCGCGCCTTTTCAAGGGAAAAACGCGCGTTTAAAAGCGCGATTAGAATACGCGATTGAACAACTCGCGTCTACTCAATCGCGCATTTAGACGCGCGTTTTTATAATGGGGCCTATGGAAACGCGCGCGTAAAAAAACGCAAAGAATTGCCATGTTCATTCTTTTTACGCGCGCGTTTTTTGCTCCAAAAACGCTGCGTTTTAATACGCGATGTCTGCAAGGCACAAAGTGAATGTCCATTCACTTTGCTGTAAAACGCAGACGCACATGCGTTTTTGGAGCAAATACGCGCGTAAAAAAACGCGCAAAATACGCGATGTGTGAACGTAGCCTAAGATGTGTATATTTCAAAACAGAATTATGTGCATAAATCAACAAAAAAGTAAGTAAACAAGCACGCCAAATATAGGCATTCTATATACAATTTTTTTATGAAAACATTTTTTGGTTGTAGCAAACTTGGTGCAGGAATATTTATTTGTAACTTTACATATTCCCCCGACAATTCTCGCATATAATTTTTTCGGCTGAATGTTCCTTGCATACATTTTGTCCGCAAGTAGAACAGAAACGCTCCGATTTTCTTTCCTTCTTTGCTGGACAAATATAGCAGCGCTTTCTTTTTTTTTTCTCTTTGCTCTGGATGTTCCAGAAAGCGTATTCCAGATCGGATCATTGCCTCTGTAGTTTGCCTTGATAAGCATATCATGCTGCTTCTCTCCATCATAGTGTAAACCTAGTACAGGCCTAAAAGGCCCCAGGTGCGTGAATATGGGGTAGTCCCAAAAAAAGGTTGTTATACCGAAATGTCTGTAACATAAAAATATATGAATAACTGGAAATTACTAACAACTATATACCTGAGGATTACCTAGATTTTCAAAATTCAAACTAAAGTACTTTTACAGAAAATAGAAAACAAGTAACCTGGCAGGCCTGCGAGGCCACAGGTATGCGTTCTAGGGTTAAGACCCTCCCCAAACTTGTGAACAGCACTCATACATGGTCAACATGGGAAAGACAAAGGAGCATTCCAAGGCCATCAGAGACAAGATCGTGGAGGGTCACAAGGCTGGCAAGGGGTACAAAACCCTTTCCAAGGAGTTGGGCCTACCTGTCTCCACTGTTGGGAGCATCATCCGGAAGTGGAAGGCTAATGGAACTACTGTTAGCCTTCCACGGCCTGGACAGCCTTTGAAAGCTTCCTCCCGTGCCGAGGCCAGGCTTGTCCGAAGAGTCAAGGCTAACCCAAAGACAACAAGGAAGGAGCTCCGGAAAGATCTCATGGCAGTGGGGACATTGGTTTCAGTCAATACCATAAGTAACGTACTCCACCGCAATGGTCTCTGTTCCAGACGAGCCCGTAAGGTACCTTTACTTTCAAAGCGTCATGTCAAGGCTCGTCTAAAGTTTGCTCATGATCACTTGGAGGACTCTGAGACAGACTGGTTCAAGGTTCTATGGTCTGATGAGACCAAGATCGAGATCTTTGGTGCCAACCACACACGTGACGTTTGGAGACTGGATGGCACTGCATACGACCCCAAGAATACCATCCCTAAAGTCAAACATGGTGGTGGCAGCATCATACTGTGGGGCTGTTTCTCAGCCAAGGGGCCTGGCCATCTGGTCCGCATCCATGGGAAGATGGATAGCACGGCCTACCAGGAGATTTTGGCCAAGAACCTCCGCTCCTCCATCAAGGATCTTAAGATGGGTCGTAATTTCATCTTCCAACAAGACAACGACCCAAAGCACACAGCCAAGAAAACCAAGGCCTGGTTCAAGAGGGAAAAAATCAAGGTGTTGGAGTGGCCTAGTCAGTCTCCTGACCTTAACCCAATTGAAAACTTGTGGAAGGAGCTCAAGATTAAAGTCCACATGAGACACCCAAAGAACCTAGATAACTTGGAGAAGATCTGCATGGAGGAGTGGGCCAAGATAACTCCAGAGACCTGTGCCGGCCTGATCAGGTCTTATAAAAGACGATTATTAGCTGTAATTGCAAACAAGGGTTATTCCACAAAATATTAAACATAGGGGTTGAATAATAATTAACCCACACTTTTATGTTTAAAATTTATAAAAAATCAACTGAGCAACATAACTTTTTGGTTTGTAAGATTTATGCTTCTGTTAATAAATCCTACTCTCGTTTGCAGTTTGAAGGCTCTAACTTATTTGCATCTTATCAAACCACCTAAATCTGCAGGGGGTTGAATACTACTTGTAGGCACTGTATATTTAGAGCACTAGTTGGGAACAAAACCACCATTCAGGTGGAGCTATTATTATTAGGTGAAAATCACAATGATCTCCTTATTTATGTTAAGTACACTTAGATTGGTCTGTTGTCTATATTGCTTATATATTTCGCTGTGCACAAAGAATTCTTTATCATATACCCCCATACTTTTATGATATAAATCTTTCTTCAATAGAATGCAATCAGTAAGAGCTCTCTGCCACCATCTTGTGGCGAACATTTGCACTGCTGGGTACCAGGGAGCTTGCTGAATGATCACCATGGGAATTACATCCAGTGAAAGTCTCTTTATCGCCATCTTGTGGCCAAAATTGATAACATTTATATGAAAAATGTTAAATAGCATTCTCATATAACAGGATCTAGTACTTCTATTATTATTCTTTATAGGTTTAAATTTGGACATTTCTGGGTGTGTACACCCACTCTAGGAGGTTGCCCCTATAAGATATTTTCATGGTATGAACATCAGAACAGTTTTCTTTCTTCTTTGTATCTAAAGGTTTATGTTGGACACACAAACTCAATAATGATGAATGTATACTCCCAGAATGTTTCAGAGCATAATATTACATAGATGATTATGGCGTTGGTTTAAACTGGCTGCCAGGGAGGGGATTTTTCCCATGGTTCCCTTGGTTATGTGAATGCACCTCTACACTACAGGAACAGTTTAGATTTACAGCTTTTTTTAACTAGATTTTATTAATTTATTTTTCTGTTTTTATACCTTTTTTTTATGAATTTATATTAAAACTGACTAAAAAGGTATTTTTAATGAATGGGGTTACCATCTCCCACTCCCCTCCACATTAAGAGACTAGATGATTTTTTTAAATAAAAAAATAAAGTTTATTCCCAAAAATCATTTTAATGTTTTAGTGCAGTTTTTGGATTTTTCTTGTGCTGTTTTGAGGCTCCGCGTTGTCCTGGGTCAAAGGATCATACATGGACCTATAAGAGATCAAAAATATAAACATTTAGAGAATTGTAACAAAGGATTAAGAGAGAACACCATTTCCAATAGTCTTAATATTCTTATTTTTCATATACACTTTTAGACTTCTCATATCATTTTTATATGATCTGAAAAAATGTTAATACATTAGAAAAACAAAGGGTTCTCTTTTCTGTTGCCAGCACAAGCCGTCCTGAATGTCACAGCAGGATGAGGATGGCGCTTCATCATGAGTATACCAGTAACATGGAAGGTTTTGGAAATTCCGGTTCTAACCCCGTTTGTGCTCTTTTTTGTTATAACAATTTGAATTTATTACTCATTGTTTATTATGAAACTATTAGGACATGATGTTCCCTTTTATAAATATCGCTTATAAAGCTAGAGCATTCTGTATGAACACTATATACGTCAGAGGTTTCCTTCCTCTTTGATGTCACTGATGACGATGTCAAGAAATGTTTTTTTGCTCGGAGAACAACATCCGCCTTATAAGCTACATAAAGGAGATAATGTATGAGAACATGTAATGTACCCTGAGGAAGGTGCGAGGAGTGCAACGAAACGCCTTGGTTTGTGTGGAGGAATAAAGGAGGAGATGAAGTGAGCAATGTCTTCCAAGTGCATTTCTTGAAGGACTGCGGACACCATTCCTGTTTGACCTATCAGTTTCTGCATAGTTAGTCCAGGTGATTTTCATTCTGTGCACAAAGTTCTGTACAGTAGTATGATTTAGGAAAAAACTAACTGCCACCTGCGTTATAGGGGCACAACTAATCAATAAGCAGTGTGTTTATCCATTAGCTTTTTGACTGTGCCCAATGACCACAAACAGAATTATACATTCAGATCTGGAGTTCAGTAACTGAGCCAATAAGGAATTTCAACTTGTCATCGGATTGGATGTGGTCACAAGAATGATTCCATAAACCCCATAATGGCGCCAGTCTTGTAGGATGAGTGGAGGGTATAAATGAATTGGCCAAACTCCAGAGCTGCATTCATAATTCTTCAATTTTCTGAGCTGAAATCTTTCAGCTTATCTCTGCTTGTTCAGTTTCTATAAAGAGTTTATCTATTTTGCAAATTGTAGATGCCGTAAAACCACCGCTCATATATTGGAGCTAGGGCCGGCATTTGGGCAATAGCAGGATTGTGACTGCAGCTCTGAATGTGAGTGGAGTAAAATCAGAATTGTGATTGCAGCTCTGGGTGTGACTGGACTTAAATTCTTACCATCCATGCCATAAACATAAACCAAGTGCACTTACAGGACGCAGTCAGAGCCCAAATGTGAAGCAAGCCCAGCTGCAGGCTGGTAAAATCACCTCTACCAGCAAAATGTGGGAGGCGACCTGCCATGCATATACTAGGCCTGCATAGGACACCATTCACACTGATACATATGATGCAGAGTGTCTGAAAGCTACCCAACCGCTCCGCTGCCTGAGCATTGGGCCGCACAGTACAATGCTTCTGCACCACTGGATGAACGGCGCCCCTATGGGTCCAACTGCACCCTGGATGGATAAAAAAGTGCAAAAGTTTTTTATATGATAAATAAAAAACCTTTATAGATGGGATTTTGGTTCATGTATTGGCCCAAGACATTTAAGCTGATGACCCACGACAAGGGATCCCATGCTCACCAGTCCTAACAAAATTGTACAAAAACTACTAGAAAAAAGCAGCATCAAAAATTCTTACCATCCATGCCATCCATTTCTAGTAGTTTTTGTACAATTTTGTTAGGACTGGTGAGCATGGGATCCCTTGTCGTGGGTCATCAGCTTAAATGTCTTGGGCCAATACATGAACCAAAATCCCATCTATAAAGGTTTTTTATTTATCATATAAAAAACTTTTGCACTTTTTTATCCATCCAGGGTGCAGTTGGACCCATAGGGGCGCCATTCATCTAGTGGTGCAGAAGCATCGTACTGTGCGGCCCAATGCTCAGGCAGCGGAGCGGTTGGGTAGCTTTCAGACACTCTGCATCATATGTATCAGTGTGAATGGTGTCCTATGCAGGCCTAGTATATGCATGGCAGGTCGCCTCCCACATTTTGCTGGTAGAGGTGATTTTATCAGCCTGCAGCTGGGCTTGCTTCACATTTGGGCTCTGACTGCGTCCTGTAAGTGCACTTGGTTTATGTTTATGGCATGGATGGTAAGAATTTTTGATGCTGCTTTTTTCTAGTAGTTTTTGTGACTGGACTTAAAGCAGAATTGTGCTTCCAGCTCTGGATATGACTGGAGAAAAAGGGCATAGAATTGTGATTGCAGCTCTGGATGTGACTGCAGTAGAAGAGAGAATTGTGATTGCAGCTCTGGGTGGGACTGGACTAAAAGCAGAATTGTGATTGCAGCTCTTGATGTGTCTGGAGAAAAAGGGCATAGAATTGTGATTGCAGCTCTGGATGTGACTGTAGTAGAAGAGAGAATTGTGATTGCAGCTCTGGATGTGACTGGAATGAAAGCAAAATTATGATTGCAACTCTGAAAGGAACTGGAGTAAAAGGCAGGATAATTGTGATTGCAGCTCTGGATAAGACAGGAGAGAAAGATTGTAGGGCTCTGGATTAAAAGAAGAATTATGTTCGCAGCTCTGGATTTGACTGAAGAAAAAAAGCATATAATTGTGATTGCAGCTCTGGATGTGAATGTTGAAAAGAGTAGAATTGTGATTGCAGCTCTGGATGGGACTAGAATAAAAGCAAAAGTGTGATTGCAGCTCTGGATGTGACTAGAATGAAAGCAGAATTGTCATTGCAGCTCTGGATGGGACTGGAATAAAAGCAGAATTGTGATTGCAGCTCTGGATGGGACTGGAATAAAAGCAGAATTGTGATTGCAGCTCTGAATGGGTCTAGAATAAAAGCAGAATTGGTATTTCAGATCTGGATATGGCTGGAGAAAAAGATTGTATAATTGTGATTGCAGCTCTGGATGTGACTGGAATGAAAGCAGAATTGGGATTTCAGCTCTGGGTGTGACTGGAATAAAAGCAGAATTGTGATTTCCGCTCTGGATATGACTGGAGAAGAAGAGTGTAGAATTGTGATTACAACTCTGGATGTGACTAGAATAAAAGCAGAATTGTGACTGCAGCTCTGGATGTGACTGGAATAAAAGCAGAAGTGTGATTACAGCTCTGGATGTGACTGGAATAAAAGCAGAAGTGTGATTACAGCTCTGGATGTGACTGGAATAAAAGCAGAAGTGTGATTACAGCTCTGGATGGGTCTAGAATAAAAGCAGAATTGGGATTTCAGCTCTGGATATGACTGGAGAAAAAGATTGTATAATTGTGATTGCAGCTCTGGATGTGACTGGCATAACAGATTAGAATTGTGATTCTCTGCATGTGACTGAAATTTAAGCAGAATTGTGATTGCAGCTCTGGATGGGACTAGTAAAAAAACAGTAGAATTGTGATTGCAGCTGCGGAAGGAACTAGAATAGGCAGCAGAATTGTGATGGCAGCTCTGAATGGGACTAGAGTCAAAGACAGCAGAATGGTGATTCCAGCTCTGGAAAGACTGAAGTATAAAATGGTGTATTTGTAATTTGTATTTGGCTGAAGAGTATTCATAATCATCCAGAGCCGCAATCCCAAATTGTGATGCAACTGCATAATTGTGACTGCAGCTCTTGATGTGACTAGAATGATATACTTTACTCAGAGAAGTGATTTTTTTTCCCAGGGAGGTGGAGAAGAAGAAGCAGTGTGTGAGGCTGCAGGAACAGCTGGTGAAACTGGAGCTTCAGGAGACCAACAAGTAGGAGAACAAACATCACTAGGCAACTTGAGTCTTTCCGTGTGTCTCTTACAGTTAGTTATCTGCCGCGACACTACTTTTTCATGATTAATGAGAATGAGAATGAATGAGTGACACTAGAAACAAGAGGATCAATGGATATGATGTATAAGTGAATTGCAGAAACTGCCTTATGCTAAATATGAACAAAATGGAGATCTTAGTTTCAATAGTGATCACTAGAGAGTAAGCTTGGCATCCACTTACAAGGAAAAAGTAGTGTCGCGGCAGATAACTAACTGTAAGTATAATATTATTTCCGTGTGTCTCTGACCCCGCCGTGTTGCTTCGCTGAGGTACAGTGTAGATCTATAACCTCCACTATTCCGGTGTTTACTGTGCTGCATGTTTCAGTCACAGTTTCGGATCCGGTATCCGGTCTGTGCGCTCCTCCGGGGCAAATTATGAGGTAACTCAATCTCCCAGATGTGTTCCTCTGTTTCTTGTACTCCTCTCCTCAGATCCTGGCTAGGCCTGGAATTGTGTAGAAGACTGTGGAGAAGCCTGAGGCAGCCTCTTTACACCACAGTCTCTCTCCTCAGTTCTCCCAGGAACTGAACTAACTACTTCCTCTGAACACCAAAATATATAGGGGAGCTGCTTTAGCTCCCCTTCTGGCCTGGAGGTGCTAGTGCAGTGTCAGGTGTTGTGTGGGGAGTGAACCTAGGTTGATGTTACTGTGGCACATTAAACCCTGGGGTGCCACACACGTACCCACCACGACTCGCTTGCAGCAACTGGCACTGCGAGTTATAGACCCCGGTGAAGGGACGCCGCATACCTTATTGTAAAACGGGTATATCGCCTAAGCATTATGGTAGCGCTAATGGGTATGCTACCAAATGTGTCGGGAAGTGATATGTGTCTCCTTCCTGTTGTACTAATACCATTTAAATGATTAAGTTCTGTGGTGTTTATTAATTTGTTATGTTGTATATATTTCATGTTATACATTTTTTATTTTTTTTAAATAAACTAAAACCTTGTGCAGCTGACCAGGAAATCTGGGGAGCAGTGGGCTTTTAGAACGATATAGGACCCTGTGCGGTGAGTAGCCTAGAGCGAGCTGGTCAGGGTTGTGTGAACACAGTGTGCAGGCATAGGCATGATTGAGAGGTTAAACTATCGATGCATGCCCAATGTGGTCCCCTCCGCTGAGCCTCAAATCAGTTTTCTACATAAACAAACATAAAAGGAAAGGAGAACTGTGAGGGGTGAGAATCTCTTGGAGGAGCCTATTCGCTGTCCCCTGATATTAATACAGAACGGAGCTGAGTACCTATTTTATGTATCGGGACAAGGCGGAACTCGCCATCATACATACCATGAAAGGGGGAGGTTTACCATCAACCAGCTTGGCGGACTGTGTACATGTAACTGTGCTGACCTGTAACTGTGGCATTCCGATGAAATAGAACACACTAATGGTTATAATGATGTTGAGAATGAAGTCTACGTGCCATGGATCCGATGTTAATTCGTATTCTTCCTGTGTGTGTTGTGCTTAGACGCACCTTGCTGTCATTGCAATATGTTCAATGCACATGTGTAGAATAGCCGAAGCAGCGTGTGTGTATATATGTGTATAGCTGAATTGTGTATCTATTTCTGTGATCTCATCATTACCTTGTGTGGTATAAGGCCCCGTTACACGGTACAATATCGTTAACAATATCGCTGAAACGTCACGGGTATGGAGTCGTTCAAGCAACATTGTTACTACTTCATTGAATGTGACACCGAGATTCAATTACAATAAATCGTTGGATCATTGATCGCAGATTTTAGAACATGTTCTCAAATCAGACGATCCTCGATCAGCCAACCTGCTGCATCATTCTGTGTGACACCGCGATAGCGATATTGTTCATGACTCCGCCCATTCACATCAGTGAACAAGGGTCGTTCGCTGGGTTGTGTGAATGTGACACCCCAGGGGTTAATGTGCCACAGAAACAACAACAAAGAGTTAACTCCCCACACAACACTGGACACTGCACACTGCACTAGCACCTCTGGGCCAGAAGGGGGAGCTAAAGCAGCTCCCTTATATATTCTGGGTCAAGAGGAAGTAGTTAGTTCAGTTCCTAGGAGAACTGAGAGAGAGACTGTAGTGTAAAGAGGCTGCCTCAGGCTTCTCTTCAGTCTGCTTCTCGATTCCAGGCCAAGCCAGGGTCTGAGGGAAGGAGTGCAAGAAACAGAGGAACACATCTGGGAGACTGAGTGACTTCACAACTCGCCCCGGAGGAGCGCACAGACTGGATACCGGATCCGAAACTGTGACTGACATACGCAGCACAGTAAACACCGGGATAGTGGAGGTTATAGATCTACACTGTACCTCAGTTAAAGCAACACGGCGGGGTCAGAAGCACACGGAAAGACTCAAGTTGCCTAGCAAAGGGGGTACCTGTGAGGAGAAACAGTGCCAGCACCTCAGCTAAAGCAGCAGCAGGGCCACACACACAGCGCAGCAGTGGGAAGCTGAGAACCCGGTCAGGGTGGGAGCAACCCGGCCCGGTACAGACTCCGTAGACAATAATCTGCTACCAACATCTGCAGTAAAGTCTTGGAAAACGTCAAAACCGTGAGTGTGTGTGATCCTTGTATTCAATCCCTACTTTCCCTCACAAGCAGCCACCGCTTCAACTATCATCCCTATCCTGCAACACCTATAGCATCCATCATAGACTTTAACTATCACTGCCCCAGGGAACCAGGCTCTACCTGCGAGGAGCCGTTCCATCTCCAGCTGCCAAACATCATCCCCGGAGGTTCTGCAGCAGCGGTGGTCACCCTGATCACAACCCGTGGGTGGCGTCATGACAAACTCCCCTGTAAATATTCCCGCCATTACTTGCGGAACCCGGGACATGGTCCGGACCAGGACCTCCGTAACATCCCCAGCAGTATCCCGGTCCGGTACCGAGTACCCTGTCCCAGCGGGCTCCACAACTTGGCGTCACAAACAGGATCTACCGTGCCCGGTAAAACGGGCATTGTGTGCCGTGGTTTATGTGAAAAACTGTTTTTAAGCTGCGCCATAAGAACTGTAATTTTGAAAATCCGCCATTGCAAAGCGCTCGACGTGCGGGAAGAAAGGGGGCGGTATCCTGCATAAGCGCGAATCCAGCCTCCTCCCTGGTGCTGACGACATCCGGCGGGGAAGAGAATCCCTGGTGCACCACGGAACCTTCAAGAGACATCGGGACGGATGCGGAAGACAGGAGGGTCGACCTTAACTAAGGGGACGCAGGATGTCGCAACCGGAAAAACCAGCGGCGCCGAGCAGCGGCGGAGCAGCCGGCGGAGCTGCAGCGCCGGATAACAGAAGCATGTGCAGCGGCGCAAGGGGAAACACCCATCATGCCGCTCCTGATGCCGTATACTCTGGGGCAATGTGGCTGCCCCAATACTCCGGTGAGCCTAGCACTCTTAATGACTTTATTACCAAGATAAAAGCTTACTATGTGATGTACCCCCTAACTGAAGCCCAGCGTGTAGGAATGATTATTGGACAGTTAACTGGCAATGCGCAACGGGAGGTAGTGTCCTGGCCGGACACAGACAAGGACACTGTAGAGCATCTTGTAGCTGGACTAAAAGCAGCATTTGAATCTAGTGCTGACACCCGGGCTAAACTGAGGTTCTTCGGATGTCAACAAATGCCTAAGGAGAGTGCCAGAGACTATGCCTTAAACTTACCGGAAACACTCAAAGCACTTAAACTAGCAGAACCTGCCTTAGCCCCGGGAGCTGATAAAATGCTAATTAACCAGCCTCCTATCCCCTTCTCACAGAGGACAGCTGAGTATGATGATTATTCAGAATCCTGAAATGACTTTTGCTGATTTAAAAGATAGAGCCATCCGTCTGCAGCAGGTAGAGGAGCCCCAGGATCTAAACTCTATGCAAGGCCCTGCAGCAGCACCTCAGCAACCGACAGCATCAGCGACATCTGCCATGTCAGCAACTGCTGCTGAGAACCGGGAACCTATCTCTAATGTGGCCCTCAATCAAAAGCTAGATGCCCTGACAGACACCATTATCTCCATGGCTAAAGTCATCAGGGAGCTGCAAGGATCCAAGCCTGCACCCAAGATCGAGTTGGCGACCAGCAAGGAGGATGCCCCGTGGATGAGGCCCAGGAGGTATCAAGCGATGAGAGGACGACCCAGTGACCGCTATCATCCGGATGGACAGCCCATTTGCCGCCGTTGTCAGAAACCAGGTCACTTTGCCCGGGAGTGTGCTTTAAACGAGGATTCCCTGGGCAGGCGGGCCTCTGCTCAGGAGTAAACTCTCAAGGTCCTTCAGCCTGGTATGACAGATTCGTGGGAGGACGTCCGGTTATCCCTATCGTGTTGGATGGCATTCCCTTTAGTGCCTTGTTGGATACCGGGTCCAGATAACATCAATTCGACATGTTCTATACAAAAGGTACTGGGCTGATTCAGACATTAATAGTGGTCCATCTGACATTATAATGAACGTATGGGCTAGTAATGGTCAACTAATACCGCAAGTTGAGTTCAGAGAAATGACCATTCAGGTTGGGAAAGTACAATTGCAGAACAAGGGCATTATTATTATAGATATTTACCGGCGAGATCGTGAACCAGTAATGTTACTAGGAATGAATGTAATTGAAAAGTGTTTTTCCGAAGTAATTACTGTCGGACAGCAGAGGCTTCTGCACGAAGAAATCAAAGCCCTGATGATGAAACAACAGGTAGAAATACCAATTGAAACTGAAATGTTGGTCTGGTGTAGAGACGCAATAGGCATTAAAGGGCAAGACTACCAAGCCCTGGTAGAACCCGTGTACTCAGACAGTAGACCCACTATACTAACAGCCAGAGGGGTAGTCGAGGTACACAGGGGAAGAGTGCCATTACGCCTTCTAAATTGCGGAGAAGATGAGGGCACATTACCAAAGTATGCTACCATGGCTAAATTGTTCACGGTTGATAACAATGCCATCACAGCCGTCGAGCCCTTGAACCCGTCAAGTCAGGCGGATGACAATGGCTCAGGGGAAAAGCTGGAGGATTGGTGCCAAAAGTTACATGTGGGTACCAGTTCTACACCTTCCCATCAAAAGCATGGAGTAAACCGGGTAGTGCAAGAATATGAGCAGATATTCAGCAAACACCCGTTAGACTTTGGGAAAATTAAAGGGGTTGAGCACACTATACCATCAACCTATAAAAGAGAGGCATAGACCATTACCACCCGCTCACTATCAAATCACCAAAGACATGCTCAAAGAAATGAAAACTGCAGGGGTTATAAGAGACAGTTGTAGCCTCTGGGCAGCACCTCTAGTGTTGGTTAGAAAGAAGGACGGGACCATGAGAATGTGCGTAGATTACTGGCAGATCAACCGCATCACACATAAGGACACATACCCGTTACCTAGGATTGAGGAGTCATTAGCTGCATTAAAATCTGCTAACTACTTTTCTACCCTTGATCTGACTAGTGGGTACTGGCAAGTTCCTGTGGCCGAGGCTGACGAGGAGAAGACAGCGTATACTACACTGATGGGCCTCTGTGAGTTCAATCGTATGCCGTTTGGACTCTGCAATGCACCCGGAACCTTCCAGCGCCTGATGGAGAGCTGCCTAGGACATAAGAACTTTGAAACTGTCCTCCTGTACCTAGATGATGTCATAGTCTACCTCCAAGACGTATGAGCAACATCTACAAGACCTGGCAGAGGTGTTTGAAGCCTTATCTGGATACGGCATGAAAATCAAGCCATCCAAGTGTCAACTTCTCAAGCCAAAGGTACGGTAGCTGGGACACATCGTGAGTTCAGAGGGAGTAGCACCGGATCCTGATCAAGTCACCGTGATAAGTGATTGGCCAAGACCTACTATTGTGAAAGAAGTGAGGCAATTCCTGGGCCTGGTCGGCTATTATAGAAGATTTCTCAGAGGATTCACAAAGCTGGCAGCTCCCCTGCAAGACATCCTGGTAGGACAGTCAAAAAGGTCTTCAACCCGTAATCCTCCTTTCCAGTGGAGTGAAGAGAGGGAAGACTCTTTCAACAAGCTGAAGTGTGCGCTGACTGGAGAAGAGATCCTGGCATACCCGGATTACCATCAACCTTTCATTCTATACACGGATGCCAGCAACGTGAGACTGAGAGCAGTACTGTCACAGAAGCAAGGAGGCAAAGAGAGAGTTATTGCCTTTGCAAGCAGGAAACTATGGCCTACCGAAAGAAACCCAGAGAACTACAGCTTCTTCAAGCTGTAGTTACAAACTACTGGCAGTAGTTTGGGCTGTAACTGAACGTTTCAAGCACTACCTGGCAGCTGCAGAATTTACCATCTATATAGATAACAACCCGTTGACGCACCTGGACTCAGCAAAATTAGGTGCGTTGGAGCAGCGATGGATAGCCCAGCTGTCTAACTACAATTTTGTCATCAAATATAGGGCAGGCCGCAAAAACGGGAACGCAGATGCCTTATCCCGGATGCCACACCTGAAAGACGTGCAAGAGGAATCGGAAAAGTTGGAAGAAATTGAACTACCGGCCTTTCATCGTTCAAAGGTAGACAAGTATCAACTCGGCATCTACCAAAGAGAACAACAGGCAAGTCTCAACCCGTTAGCACACCATGGATGGGCTGACACCCATGATAGCGACCCGGCTGTGAAGTTAGTGAAAGAACTGCTTACACAACAAGGTGCGCACCCTAACCAGAACACCCCGGCTGAGACCCAACAACTCTGGAAAGAGAAAGACAAGTTGTTCCTGTATCAAGGGAAGCTCTGAAGAAGGCATACCAACCCTAAAACACATGAATTAGTCTGGCAGATAATCGTACCCAAGCGAGACATCAAAATGGTTTTAGAAGCCTACCACGATGGTGCAGGTCATTTTCGATGGAAGAAGTTGGAAGTGCTCTTGAGAGAGAGATTCTACTGGGTTGGCATGAGAAAGTCAATTGAAGATTGGTGTAGAAAATGTGGCCCGTGCAACCTAAGGAGGAAAGATCAAAAGAGAGCCCCACTCCAGTGCATAGTAACCAAGCAACCACTTGAGTTAGTTGCATTAGACCACGTCAAGTTGTCACCCAGCCGGTCAGGCTACGTCTATGCCTTAACCATCGTGAACCATTACTCACGCTTCTTAGTGGTGGTACCCGTCAAGGACCTGACTGCGAAGACAGCTGCAAGAATATTTCAGACACATTTCTGTAGACCTCATGGCTACCCGGAACAAGTCCTTGCAGACCAAGGTCCAGCTTTTGAATCAGAGATTTTCCAGGAGTTTTGCAACATGTACGGTTGTAAGAAGATATGCACGACAGCGTACCATCCCCAAACAAATGGCTTATGCGAGAAGATGAACCATATTGTAATTGACCTGTTGAAAACATTATCAGAGTCTGAGAGAAATCAATGGCCAGATAAATTACCCGATTTGGTAGACTTATACAACCATGTTCCAGTGAGTTCTACAAACTGCACCCCAGCCTACCTTATGCGTGCAAGACCCGGTAAGCTGCCAATTGATTTAGATATGGGAATTCTAAAATCTGACGCAGAAGTTGAAGAATCCAATTGGGATACCCTACGTCAACAGCAGTATCGCCAAGTACAGGAGTGCGTAGAAAAAAAATCTTCATCAAGCTAGAGCAAGACAAGAGAGAACCTTTAACCAACGTGCTCAAGCAACTCCATTACAACCTGGTGAGCAAGTTCTCAAGAGAAAGAGACGCATCAACAAATTGGAATCAGTGGGAAACCACCCCATATACAGTCTTACCATCCAACTTAGACAATGCTAAAATGTGTCTAATAAGCAAAGACGAAGGAAGAATTTCAGCAGTTGTGTCCAGAGACCATCTCAAACCGTGTCCTGAAACCCTGAAGACACCTGAAGTAACCTTACCCGTGCAGGTACAACCTGTCAGGGAGAAAGAAGATGAAGTTTTTCACACTGTTCTAGGAGATTTCCCCAAAACATGGCCAAATTATTACAGAGCAGTTGTAGTCCCAATGATTGCTTTCCCTCCAATGGTTGATCCAACACCAGAACCCGTACAACCAAAAGTCCCAAGACCTGACGAACTGGACGTCAAGCCTGAAGAGGAAGAACCAATTCCTTGTCCCAGTGAGCTTGCCAGTCCTACAGTCAGATCTCCATTTGCCATAGTACCAGACACTCCAAGTAGGTACATGTCCACCCACAGCATCAGGCTAAGTACACCCAGTACACCAGCAGTACGCAGATCAGAGCATAGTACCCAAGGTAAGTTACCGGCTAGGTACAAAGACTGAAATGTCAAATTAACTGTAAAATGTAAATATGTTTGTGTAAATGTAAATTGAACCCGGTAAATAGTGTACAGAGGGGTGGAGGAACTAGATTGACCCCATGCACATCAAGTTAGGCAAGTGCCTGGGGGTGGTATAAGTGAAGCCAGGCCTCCTAAGCAGAGACACCCGTAGGGACCTTATTTATATGTGTAAGTAACGTTAACGAAGCCCAGTACCTACAGAGACTATCCTGTATGAACTCATGACAAATTATTGAACTTTCAACTTTTCTTGTTTATTTATGGACCATACATACCACGGACTGGTTGTGGTAAAAACGTTATTGTAAATATCCATCAGACCGGAGGCAATAGACTAAACCTCCGGAAAGACTTCTTATTTTGAATTTTTGGACTCTTTTCGAATTTCAGTGATTTTTGTACTTTTTATTTTTAAGTCTCTGTAAATATTAATTGTATTAACTGTTTGTTTGTTTGTTTTTCCACAGTCCCGGAGTACTGTCTTTAACTAAGGGGGAATGTGGCACATATTGGGCTTCATGTTAGTAGTAAATTTAGGTCAATCATGTTTGCGTTTATTAGTGAAAAAATAAAGAATTTGGCGAAAATGTTGAAATTTTCAAAATGTGAATTTTTATTCTGTTAAACCAGAGAGCTATGTGACACAAAATACTTAATAAATAACATTTCCCACATGTCTACTTCACATCAGCACAATTTTTGAAAAAACATTTTTGGGGTTAGGAAGTTATAAGGGTTCAAACTTCATCAGCAATTTCTCACTTTTCCAGCAAAATTTACAAAACCATTTTTTTAGTGACGATATCACATTTGAGGTCCCTTTGAGGGGTGTACATGGCAGAAAACACCCAAAAGTGACACCATTCCGAAACCTGCACCCCTCAAGCTACTCAAAACTACAATCAACAAGATTATTAACCCTTCAGGTGCATCACAGAAACTAAAGCAAAGTGGAAGGAAAAAATGGACATTTTAATTTTTCCAACAAAAATGTTCTTTTAGTCTCATTTTTTTCATTTTCACATGGGCAACAGGATAAAATGGATCCTAAAATTTTTGGGGCAATTTCTACTAAGTACACTGATACCTCATATGTGGTCATAAACCACTGTTTGGGCGCATGGCAGGGCTCTGAAGGGAAGGAGCGCCATTTGACTTATGGAGCTAATTTTACATTCAAAAAGTCTTTCCCTTCTGAGCTCTGCCGTGCGCCCAAACAGTGGTTTATGACCACATATGAGGTATCAGTGTACTCAGGAGAAATTGCCCAACACATTTTAGGATGCATTTTATCCTGTTGCTCATGTGAAAATGAAAAACTTGAGGCCAAAAGAAAGATTTTGTGAAAAAAAAAATACTTTTTTATTTTTACAGATCAATTTGTGAAGCACCTGGGGGTTCAAAGTGCTCACTATGCATCTAAATAAGTTCCTTGTGGGGGGGGGGTCTAGTTTCCAAAATGGGGTCACTTGTGGGAGAGCTCCAATGTTTAGGCACACATGGTGTCCGCTAACAATTTGAATGGAAAATTAGCTCGAAATTGTTAGCGGACACCATGTCGCGTTTGGAGAGCCCCTGTGTGCCTAAACATTGGAGATCCCCTAGAATTGACCCCATTTTGGAAACTAGACCCCCCAAGGAACTTATCTAGATGCATAGTGAGCACTTTGAACCCCCAGATGCTTCACAAATGTATATGTACAAATATACATTGTGTGTATATATATATATATATATATATATATATATATATATATATATATATATATATATATATATATATAGCACCATTATTTCATGGTGCTGTACATGAGAAGGGGTTACATACAAAATTATAGATATAATTTACAGTAAACAAATTAACAATGACAGACTGGTACAGAGGGGGAGAGAGAGGACCCTGCCCCTGCGGGCTTACAATCTACAGGATAATGGGGAGGAGATAGTGGCGTAACTAGAGTCTGGTGGGCCCCGGTGCGAAATTTAGACCAGGCTTCCCCCACCCTCATGTTGGTCAGATGTAATGTTCTAAATACTTTAAAGACTCACAGATTGACCCCTCTCCCCCTTCATTAATGTCCCTCTTCCTGCTCTATATGGTCCTCTTCCTGGAATATGACCCTTATTGTGGTATATATGTCCCTCATCATGGTTTATATGGTATTCCTCCTCCCGCCACCATAGTCCTTCAATTGTTATAATGCATCCCCACATTCCTCCATACATTACAATGTACCCCCATAGTTATCTATGTATTATAATGTATTATATTGTAATGCGCCGCCCTTTTTTCCTTTGTAATATATGTTGAATGTTTACAGTTAGGATTTATGTTATTCAGTGTGTATTTTTTTCCTAGTACCCCACCCAGGGACTGCTTTTGGACGTCCCATGGTCTGTGTCCCCCTATGAGAAATTTTTGTGTACTCATCGAAAAATCTTTTTCTCTGAGACTTCATTGGGGGACACAGCACCCAACCCTACTACAACCTCTGGACGATACATTGAGTTCATGTCCTTAGTTTTCCTTATCATTGAGTGGTGCATCTATATGATGCTGTAATGTGTTGTGTGTTTCCTCCTACTGCTTGGTCACCAAACTGGCTTCAGCTTGAGTGAGGGTGTACGCTGCAGAGGGGGGCTAACTTTTTTGACTATTTAGGGTCAGCCTCCTAAAGACAGCAGCGTAACACCCATGGTCTCTGTGTCCCAATGAAGTCTCAGAGAAAAAGCTTTTTCGGTGAGTACACAAAAATCTCTTTTTTTTTTTTTTTGCCATGGCAACCTTACACCTAGAGGCAATCAAAACATCATATCTACCCCAAAATTGTATCAGTAAAAACATTTGCCCAGGGCGCAAAAAAGAAGCCCTCACAGCTCCATATTCAGGAAAATTAAAAAACATTCACAGTCATGGAAAAACATTTTTCTGTAAAACATCTGAGTTATTTTTGCAAAACTGAAATAAAAACTATAAATTCTACATGTGTTGATCTGTGTACTCGTACTGTCCTGGGTAAATTCGCTGCTCTCGATTAAGGTGGCTTACCTTGTGGTAGTCACATCCATCAGGTGATTCTTTGAGCTGGTGGCTCTCTCGTGTGGCTTGTGTTTTCTTTTTGTCCACAGGGACTAGGTGGTTTTGAAGCCTGTACTCTCCTTTCTATACAAGATGGAGTCCTCCTTCCACTTTAATAAGGGCAGTAACACCCCTTTTGATTCCTCCATCTCATTTTAGAGAAAGATTCCTCCATGAGCTGGCAGTGGTCAGAGACATTCATCTCCACTTGTCTATCACGGCTACCTTCCTTTGTTATAAGTGAGGGTTATTGCATAGGCTTGCCTGACATAAGCCCCCGTCACACATAGCGAGATCGCTGTTGCGTCACAAGTTTCGTGACGCAATAGCGACCTCGCCAGTGATCTCGCTATGTTTGACACATAGCAGCGACCGGGCCCCGCTGTGACATCGCTGATCGTGTAGGAATGGCCTGGACCATTTTTTGATCGTCGGGTTACCGCTGGCCAGCATGCATCGTTGTGTTTGTTGTTGGCAACTCAGAATTCAGCCACGTAGGTCTGAGTCATCAGACTAGCTGCTGTGTGACAGGGTCCCAACGACCGCCGAGGTCGTTATATGGGTCACTGTATCGTTGCTGTGTCGTCGAGTAGATCTGACTGTTTGACATCTCACCAGCGATCCTTACCAGGTCATATCGTTGTCGGGATCACTGGAACGTTGCCAAGTGTGACGGGACCCTAAGGTAACTATTTCTGGGGTTTAGAGAATCCATTTGGGCAAAAACTAGAGCTTCCCCTTTCAGAGTCACAGCCCACTCTTCCTGGGCAGTATGGCATAAGGTGCCTACACTACAAGTATGCAAGGCCATTAAAATGATCTTCAGTTTGCTCATTCTTCAAGTTTTACAGACTGTACACCTTTGTGTCTACAGATGTATGTCTTGGCAGGAAGGGGCTGCAGGTAGTTGTTCAGGCTGAGGCCTGACAGATTACCATGTGTTATCTTCCCAGTTCTTGCTTTACCACCCAAGGGGACTCTCTAGCACAGGGGTCCTCAACTCCAGTCCTCGAGGGCCACCAACAGTGCAGGTTTTCAGGATCTCTTTAGTATTGCACAGGTGGTAATTCAATCACCTGCACAGATGATTCCAACCCCTGTGCAATGCTAAGAAATCCTGAAAACCTGCCCTGTTGGTGGCCCTTGAGGCCTGGAGTTGTGGACTCCTGCTCTAGAACATCCCATAGTTTTTGCTCTCTCCCTTATTTCCTTCTTGTAGCCTTCTTTTTTTTTTTTAATCTAAGGCCTTAGATACGTGTTTGCATGAATCGGATGAGTGCAATGCATGGAAATCTCTCATGGCACCTGGACCAATGTTATTTAATGAGTCAGAGCAGATGAGCATTTGTGTTCAGCTTTGTTCTCATCCAGGTTCTGTATAAGAAAAAACTTGCAGCATGCTGTGAGTGGATCTGATATTTGTGCGCGACTCGCCCATGCAAGTCAATGGGTGCTAGAAAAAAGGACAGCACAAGAGAACCAACCTAGTGACATCCAGGGGCGTAACTACAATAGGTGCAGGGGTTGCGATTGCACCCGGGCCCTGCAGCCTAAGGGGACCCCAAAAGTACCTTTGGCCCATAGAAAAAGACTAATATTATTAAAGATTTGCAATAATTGGGGGCCCGTTGGAGCTTTTGCATCGGGGACCATGGGCCTGAAGTTACGCCACTGGTGACATCAGTTTTTTACCGGTAGTGTTTTGTGCTGCAGAATGATACTTTAAGGCTATGTCCAGACACGTTGGTTTTTGCTTATGTTAAACCGCAGCAAAATCTTAGTGGTTTCTAGAATCACACCAAAAAAAAAACAGCCAAGGTTTGATATCCATTGCACTTAGCAGGACACAGCAGGCCCAATGATAAAGGCAATGCAAGTGCATAATACCGATGCAGCAATCATTCTCACCCTGCCATAACATGGGGGAGGTGATTGATTGATATTTTATATGCACACAGATGAGGTTTCCAAAGGGTGTCGGTCACACAAGCATGTATAATGCAGAGTGTAGGTATACAACCTATTGATCACGCTCATACTATTAGACCAGGCGGGCTGCCCAGTACTATTCACATGCACCACACAGGACAGATGCCCCAGAGGACCTGGCTGCATCCTGCATAAAGATAAAAAAGTGCAAAAATATGAATGATAATGTAAGGTGTTGATGGATATATTGGCCAAAATACGTAAGCTCGCAACCAAGGCTGTGGAGACGGAGTTGGAGTCGGTGCTCATTTTGGTGGAGTCGGGGTCGGTATAAAATGGACCAACTCCGACTCCTAAAATATATAATAAATTGAGTACAGTAGTACAATGCAGAATGTGCTGAATATGTTATCATGGGAATTTGGGAAAGGTATGAAATGTCCTATAAATGGCTGTTCTATTTCTGATCTAAGGCTATATTCACACACAGCGTTTTTGCTGCGTTTTTTGAGGATACGTTTTTCAGCTGCAAAAGCAGATCAGTTTTTTAAAAACCCGCATCACCTGAAAGGTTTGTGAGCTCATAGATAATGCTTTCAATAGCAAAAGCAGATTAGAAAAATGCCGCACAAACTGACAGCTCATTCTTTGTGAGGATCCGTTTTTGAGCCCAAAAACGGATTGTCACAAAACGATGTGTCTGAATGCCATATCTTGAAACCTATTGACTTTGCTGGGATTCCCAGAGTCACTGTATATCACAGCAAAAAACAGATTCGCAAAAACGCTGTGTGTGAATCATGGCCGTACCCAGCGAGAGGCAGGGGGCAGCTCCCCCAGAAGCAGGGGTACGCACCTATCAAAACTCACTTGTATGCTGCAGTGCTCCCGTCCTGCACTGGCTCCAGACTGCAGGGGACAATCTCCCCTTCTCTGTCCAGTCTTCTGCTGTCTTCACCAGAGAGAGGAGTGGGGGGGTGCCTGCCCTGCACAGGATCCGATTCCGGGGCCCAGAGCTGGAGAAAGTGAGAAAGTGAAAGTACTACTGCTCATCTCTGTCACAGGAAGGTAAATAATGCTAATATTGTAGGTGATTATTATGTGCTCTCTGTACAATGTGTGATATCTGCAATGTACTATTTGCTGTCTGTAGCTGTCATCTGTCTATCCCACTCTATCCCTCCATCTGTCTATTCCTCTATCTATCTATCTATCTATCTATCTATCTATCTATCCATTTATGCATATCTGTCTATCCAGGGGCTGGCTGGCACATTTCAGCCTGGGGGGCAATTACAGGGCAGTGGCCCTCGTGTTGCGGTGGCCCACCTTTGGCCTGTTTATCTCTGGCCACAGCATTAAAGCAGCTGAGGCAACAAACTTTAAATGCAGGTCAGTACATATAGTAGATATGGAAACAGAACCAAGCTTACTATAGAAATAAGGGAGCAGAACTGAGCTTACTACAGAGATATGAAAGCAGAACCGAGCTTACTACAGAGATAAGAGAGCAGAACCGAGCTTACTACAGAGATAAGGGAGCAGAACCAAGCTTACTACAGAGATAAGGGAGCAGAACCGAGCTTACTACAGAGATAAGGGAGCAGAACTGAGCTTACTACAGAGATAAGAGAGCAGAACCGAGATTACTACAGAGATAAGGGAGCAGAACTGAGCTTACTACAGGGATAAGGGAGCAGAACCGAGCTTACTACAGAGATATGGGAGCAGAACTGAGCTTACTACAGAGATAAGAGAGCAGAACCGAGATTACCACAGAGATAAGGGAACAGAACCGAGCTTACTACAGGGATAAGGGAGCAGAACCGAGCTTACTACAGAGATAAGAGAGCAGAACCGAGCTTACTACAGAGATAAGAGAGCAGAACCGAGCTTACTACAGAGATAAGGGAGCAGAACCGAGCTTACTACAAGGATAAGGGAGCAGAACTGAGCTTACTACAGAGATAAGGGAGCAGAACCGAGCTTACTACAGAGATAAGAGAACAGAACCAAGCTTACCACAGAAATAAGAGAGCAGAACTGAGCTTACTACAGAGATAAGGGAGCAGAACCGAGCTTACTACAGAGATAAGGGAGCAGAACCGAGCTTACTACAGAGATATGAAAGCAGAACCGAGCTTACTACAGAGATAAGAGAGCAGAACCGAGCTTACTACAGAGATAAGGGAGCAGAACCAAGCTTACTACAGAGATAAGGGAGCAGAACCGAGCTTACCACAGAGATAAGGGAACAGAACCGAGCTTACTACAGGGATAAGGGAGCAGAACCGAGCTTACTACAGAGATAAGAGAGCAGAATCGAGCTTACTACAGAGATAAGAGAGCAGAACCGAGCTTACTACAGAGATAAGGGAGCAGAACCGAGCTTACTACAAGGATAAGGGAGCAGAACCGAGCTTACTACAGAGATAAGAGAGCAGAACCGAGCTTACTACAGAGATAAGGGAGCAGAACCGAGCTTACTACAGAGATAAGGGAGCAGAACCGAGCTTACTACAGAGATAAGGGAGCAGAACCGAGCTTACTACAGAGATAAGGGAGCAGAACCGAGCTTACTACAGAGAAAAGGGAGCTGAACCGAGCTTACTACAGATATATGGGAGCAGAACCGAGCTTACTACAGAGATAAGAGAACAGAACCGAGCTTACTACAGAGATAAGGGAGCAGAACCGAGCTTACTACAGAGATAAGGGAGCAGAACCGAGCTTACTACAGAGATAAGAGAACAGAACCGAACTTACTACAGAGATAAGGGAGCAGAACCGAGCTTACTACAGAGATAAGAGAGCAGAACCGAGCTTACTACAGAGATATGAGAGCAGAACCGAGCTTACTACAGAGATAAGGGAGCAGAACCAAGCTTACTACAGAGATAAGAGAGCAGAACCAAACTTACTACAGAGATAAGAGAGCAGAACCGAACTTACTACAGAGATAAGGGAGCAGAACCGAGCTTACTACAGAGATAAGGGAGCAGAACCGAGCTTACTACAGAGATAAGGGAGCAGAACCGAGCTTACTACAGAGATAAGAGAGCAGAACCGAGCTTACTACAGAGATAAGAGAACAGAACTGAGCTTACTACAGAGATAATGGAGCAGAACTGAGCTTACTACAGAGATAAGGGAGCAGAACCGAGCTTACTACAGAGATAAGAGAGCAGAACTGAGCTTACTACAGAGATAAGAGAGCAGAACCGAGCTTACTACAGAGATATGAAAGCAGAACTGAGCTTACTACAGAGATATGAAAGCAGAACTGAGCTTACTACAGAGATAAGAGAGCAGAACCGAGCTTACTACAGAGATATGGCAGCAGAACAGAGTATATTAATACTAGAGAGATAAGGGAACAGAATCAAGCTTACTACAGAGATAGGGAGTAGAACACAGCTTACAAATGTTCTAGACTCCTCTTTAAAGTTAACTTGTCACCTTCAGAAATGCTATTTATCTGCAATGTGGGGTCAATCAGCAGGTAAATAGTGTTTGAAGCCTGGTTAATTGGCTCATTACAAAAGTGTTGGTTACAGAGAAAACATTCCATTTTATTCTCCCTGCTGCCACTCACTTGTCATAGTGGCCGTTGAGGAGCTGTTCCAGTAAGTGCTCACTACGTCTTCATGGGAGCTCCAGCCTTCTGCTGCGCTTCATAGGACAACAAACATAGCAGCAACAGATGGCAACCCATCAGCAACCCGAACCTGCGCCACAGGGGGTTGATGGGAGCTAGTAAGTGCATGCACCGAACATCACACTAATTGTTGTTGTCAGTGACTGACAAAGGATTTTCAAAACTTAATATTAGGTTCTCAGCGGGAGAACACAGGGAAAATATTCTGTGCCCGGAGTCCTGATCGTGGGAACGGACAGTGCAATTTCCCGTTTAGAAGGCAAGGAAACCTGATCATGGGCACAAAGCATTATAGATTTAGTGCTGTGCCCTAATTATACAATTGTTTTACACATGATCACACTACACTATTAGGCCACGTTCACACGTAGCATATTTCTGCAGTGCTTATTAGCGCCTGCATAAATGCAGTGATATACAGAGGTACTATGCATTCCTTCCAAAACAATGGCTTTTACTGAAATCCGTTCACATGTTCTGTAATCTGGTGGACGCGCTTTCACTGCAAAGTGCATCCACAAAAAGAATCACCATGTCAATTCTATGCGCCTTCCCCATAGCCCACATTGTAAGATGAGCTCGTGAAAAGTGCGGCCGAAAAAGTGCAGTGTGTAAAGCGCAACTACATAAAAGAGCAGTGTAAAAATAAAAATACAGTGTGTAAACATAGCCGAACATACACACATCTGACAAACATACAACTCCAGACACATGGACATGTAAACATACAGGATGGAGATGTGTACACATATATATACCCAGACACACACACACATATAGTCACATAGAAGTATATACAAATGAAGACATATTCAGAAACAGAAATACACACACACAATCATATATACACACAATCATATATACACACAATCATATATACACACACACAATCATATATACACACAATCATATATACACACACACAATCATATATACACACACCTAATACTATACACAATCAATCTTATACACAATCAATCCTATACACACATACACAATCCTATACACACTCAGACATACACATATTAAAGTGCAGTGCAGATCATGTGATGACAGTAAAGCCAGTGATCAGCTGATCCAATCTGCACACATTGCTCTGCTGCTGACATAGATCTGCACAGAGGAATCAGCCTGTCCAATATGATAAAGCTGCCCCCCCCCCCCCCAATATAGACAGATCCAGCTACACCCAGATGAAGAGGAGAGTAAGGGTACCTTTACACGCCGCTACGGCAGGATGGATACATCCCGCTACAGGCTACAAATGTAGCTTGTAGCGCCAATATAGCCCGTAGTAGCGGCGTCTGAAGACGTGACGAGACAGCCGTCAACAGATACATCTGTTTACGAGCTCTGCTCAATAACCGATGGCTACAAAGCCGATGGTAGCGACCTGTATCGGCGTGTAAAGAAGCAACGGAAGGGAACTCTGGACACTCGTCGATGTAACTGCAATGTAGCCAAGGCGTGACCCAGGCTCCGGGATACCGCGCCCCTACAGCGAGCATTGGATGAAGCTCCTGCATGACGATTGGTAGTCGCTGCCTAGGGCGGCATATTTAAGGAGCTGACCAGTCACACTACACAATCGCTCGAGCGTCATGTATTACTCAGCCTCCTGCGATGCCTGGCCAATCAGGATGATATTGCGCTGTCCTATCATCGTACGGACGGCTCGTAATCCAAGATTGTGGCACGCCTATGTGCTGTCTCTGCTGTACCAGGTCCGCCCATATTAGCTTGTTGTAGCGCTGTGTAAATGTGGTACGCTAAGCTACAGATGGCTACTTGAGACACCCGGCGATGTAGCTAGCTATAGATGTAACGTAGCGTAGCGCACCTTGTAGCGGCGTGTGAAGGTTATGCGTTGACCGTTTGTAACCGTTTGAGCGTGCTCGTGCATGTGAAGTAGCGGGATGTATCCATCCTGCCGTAGCGGCGTGTAAAGGTACCCTTACACCACAATTATATCCTGGAATAAATCCCTTCCATGTATGGGGGGTTTGGTGCCGCACATCTCCAGCCTTTCTTGTCGCCCAATGTGAACAGTAGCTTGCGGTTTCCTCCTTGGTGTGGGCGGAGCCTCGTCACTATTGGCTATGGCCGGCAGCCACACACACAGCCCTCACTGCTGAGATGCCGGCACTGCACAGGGAGCCGCCGGCCGCATCCCAGTACAGAGAGGCAGAGGGGCCGCCAGCAGTTTGCTGTGTGCGGCCATAGTGGATCCTGTAGTGATGTGTCTTTATCGAACGAGCCAGAGAGCTGTGTGTTTTTTTTTTTTCTCTGCTGGCAGCTCCTGAGTGTGACTCTGGTCTGGGGGGAGCAGCCAGGAGATAAGTGATGTGTAAACAGAGCTGTGAAGTTCCTTCTCCTAATTAAAGATACACACACACACACACACATTGTTTCTTCCTTAGGACAGTGGGCACAAGACCAGCAGTGAATGACGTCCTAGGGTTAACTTTCCTGACCTCATCTGGCATATATGGTCTCTGTAGGTCTGAGGAGAGGCAGCTTGTTATTATTATTATTATCAATGATCATCTTCTCAGAGTATTAAGGTGCTGTCACACCAGGCGACGTCGCTAGCGACATTGCCGAAAAAGTGACGTCACAGCGATGTCGCTAGCGACGTCGCGCTGTGTGACAGCGCGACGCGACCGCGTTTTATCGCTAGTCGCAGGTTGTCAGGTTTACGGGAAGAACTGTAAACCTGATAACCTGCGACCAGTGATTAGGCTGGATCGCGCCGTGTGACATCGCCAGAGCGATGTCAGCGGCGATCCAGCCTATACCGCAGCGTTGCTGCGGATCGCTCGCTGGGCTGGGCCCAGCCCAGCGAGCGATGTCACCGCCTGCATCGCTGCGGCATCGCCGGCCTTAGCGATGCTGTGTGACAGCTGGCCAGCGATGTCGTCAGCGAGCGGGCACCCGCTCATCGCTTCCGACGTCGCTGGTCACATCGCGCTGTGTGACGGTACCTTTAGGATTCAGGAACACTACATCGGGAGAATAGAGCTGTTGTTGGGTAAGGAATATGATTTTAGGCAAAATGTGGAGCGATGTAGCTGCAGTATATATAGGAAGTCAGCACTAAGGCTGGATCACACTTGTGGACCCCTCTGCAGCGTCCTGCGGAGGGAATCTGCAAGTTGAGAGCAGGCACCGCAAGCCCCTATGCTTAACATGGGGATGCAGGTGCCTGCGCTCGGGTGTAGACTGTGTGCACACCCAGTACGCACCCATTCACTGCCATGTATGATTTGTACGCAGGCTGATATGTCACGTTCCTGGTGCAGATGAGAACGTATGATTTGTGCGCAAGCATCCGCATGCGTACAAATCATACATCGCGGGCAATGGGTGCGCACGCCAATCTGCACCCGAGCGCAGGCACCTGCGTCCCCATGTTAAACATAGAGACTTGCGGTGCCTGCGCTCAGCTTGCGGATCCCCTCCTCAGGACGCCGCGGAGGGGGCCGTAAGTGTGAAGCCAACCTTAGTGTCCTTAGTATCCAGTGTGTTCACAGGACAGATGGCCTACCTGACATGACTGTTTAACCCCTTAGGACCCCTTTACACGCCACCACTGAAAGGTAGCAACTGCCTGGCATTGGGGATATTTATGCCTGTTGCCATGAAATTGCTACGAAAAGGCAGCGTGTAAATAGGGAAATTCCTTCCTGGGTCAGGACACAGGAAGGAATTTCCCTATTTACACACCGCCATTTTGTAGCAATTTCCTGGCAACAGGCATAAATATCCCCAATGCCAGGCAGTTGCTACCTTTCAGTGGTGGTGTGTAAAGGAGCCCTTAAATGCATTCCACCGTGGAATGCAGGCAGGAACCGCCGTCGTAAGAGGAAGTGAGGGGCGGTGCGGAGGAGGGGGCGGCAGCAGTAGGAGGCTCCTTGACGCACTGAGCTGACAATCTCAGGAAACAATAATGTTAAAAACAGTCTTTACTGCTTCACTAGATACATACAAAGGTGTAGAATGAGGAGACACTGTACTGGGGAGGTTCTGTATTCATGACAGGTTGTAGCAGAGGATAATTTTAAAAAAGAGCCGTTTTTTGAGCCGAATGAGCCAGCTCATCAAAAAGAGCCGGACTGCCCATCACTAGGATCCTGACAGCAATCATGCTGCCCCGGCCCATATAGCTGCAGGGGGGCGGCTCCGCCCCTGGGGACGAGGACTCCTCCCCCATCCTTCTTCCCCTGCAGACACACACATCCAATGATGATCCTTATGGAGGAGGAGACTCGAGCAGGGTGACCCGCGGCTGTACCCAGTGTGGCTCAGCCACTCCAGGGTGATCCTTCGCTCCCGCCTTTGGTGCCCGCTGTCAATGTGCCTGAGCAGCCCGACATTGAAGTGAAGCAGCCATACATGCGTCTCAGCCTGAAACGCTCTGCTACTTTCGGGTTGCGCATCAGTAAACACTTCCGTCTGGAAACGACACTCAGAGGATATTGGTTCCCCAAATCCTGCAGTCCAGTCCCGTCATCCACTGAACACTTCACACTGACTGATCTCTTCTTAGGACATAAACCGTTGTGCAGTGTAGAACCAGCCAATCAGAGCGCTGTATGCAAATGAGCTGTCCACTACCCAGCACCTAACCTAGGAGGTAACAGCATGTCTCCTCCCCCTTTCTCCTGCATATTGCGGTGATTTTGACAGCAGAGGGGGGGGTCAGTGTGTCCGGCAGGTCCCACAGGCCCAGTGTTTGGCATTGTGGTTTGGTCTCCATAAGGTAACAGTAGAGCCGTTCTGTGACCATATATATAGCGCGTGTTTACTATGTGTTCTGTGTGTGTGACCTGGTCAGTGAGTGGTGGATGCCAAAGCTCCCTCTGTCTCTGGTGCTCAGCATGATCCACAGATGTCTCCGGGCAGACAATACACACTGACATAGTTAACACAAACAGCGAGCCACAATACACAAAGTGGACATTCTGGGAGGGGGGCGCCAGAGTCATGGAGGAGCCAGCTCTCACCACCAGGCTGCACACCGCTATTTTTCTCACTCCCGGACACTGTTCTCATCATTCCCCGCGGCACAGCCCGCCCCAGCAGAGCTTACACTGCACACACTACACTACCCAGCATGCCGAGCAAAGCACTGACCGCAGCGATTGGAGGAATCTTCCTCCCGACATGCTTTGCTTGGAGGCTTGCGAGGGACCAGTACCGTAATTGCAGCTACCGTATACCTGAGAATAATGTGGTATCCTGAGATTTTACTTTATAGGTTTCCGGAGCGCGAGGGGGGGGTACCCTGGATTACTGAGGCTGCTGGGGCTCCTGCTGTATACGCAAGCCGTCACTGACTCGCGTATAAGCCGAGGGGGGTACTTTTCAGCCCAATTTTTGGGCTGAAAAACTCGGCTTATACGCGAGTATATACGGTATCTATTGAACCCAAATAATTTTTGCATGGATTCTTCCTTTAGTTGATGCCCTGAGTGGGAATAACAGCAATAGTTTGATTCACTTCCCGAGCTCTTGCGCACCTGGTGGAGGAACTCTCCCAGGAGGTGTGTACCCTGCGAAACCAGGTGGTGCATCATCTTCGAGAAGTGCTTGGGTATCTGGCTGCGGTTCACACGCTGGCTGTACCAGAACCCAACATCTCCCTCTCTGACCGATTCTCAGGAGGGAGAGATACATTTTTTGCGTTTAGAGTAGCCTGCAAATTATATTTCAGGCTGCGTCCTCATTCTTCGGGGAGCGAGGAACAGCGCGTGGGGATTAAACTCTTCCTTCTTAAGTGGGATCCCCAGGTCTGGGCCTTCTCTCTGTTGACCAATTCTGCTTCCATGCCGTCGGTGGGTGAGTTTTTTGCAGCGCTTGCCCTGGTGTATGGCGACCCTGATGCCGTCTCCCTTGCTGAGTCTAATCTACGGAAGCTCAGGCAAGGAGCACAACCGGTTGAGGAGTATTGCTCTGAGTTCAGGAGGTTGGCCACTGACACTCAAAGGAACGACCCTGCTTTGAGGAGTCAGTTCTTTTTGGGGTTGTCAGATCGGTTACAAGACACCATGACTCAGTACGCTGCTCTGGAGACGCTGGAGGCTGCAATGGTGCTTGCTATAAGGTTGGACAGATGCAGTGGCTGGTTGGTGCATCTAGTTTTCATCAAGATGGCCGCCGGGGGTGATGGACGCATGTAAGGAGGCTCCAGGCACTTGGACACAATCCACCGCATCCAAGCTCCCCTGTCCTCCCTACACACCACCAGCTCCACTGCCGTCACCCCTGTGCACCCCACCGACCATCTGGGCCACGCACCCCATCCTGTGGCCGGCCGTGCCCTGCGGCCCCCACTCAGGCCTGCGACCCCTCACAAGACCTGCGGACCTCACTCAGGCCGCGACCCTGCACTCTGGCCTGCGGCCCCAGCTGCACCGGCACCCGGGTGCTTACACCAGCACCGCTCCCGGAGTCCCCGCTCTCCTTGCCCGGCGGGTCCCGCCCCACCAGGAGGCACCATCACTGTGGGTGCTGGCCTCCTCCAGCGGCGCCCGGCGCCACTCTGAACTGAAGGCCCCACGGCCAACTAGCCGGCGGCTCGTCCCTCCTGCCCACCACAGTGGCGGGACACCCCCACCGCTCCGGGACCTCGCACACGCTCAGCGGTGACTGCACGCCCTGCCGGCGGGCCCCACACTCCCGGCCGGATGCCCGGCCCGCAGCAGCAGCAGCACCGCGCCTGACCCCCTGGGCGGCCGCCCGCCCTGCCAGCACCGACCAGCCACAGCCAGGACAGGAGCACCAGCGCTCCTATGGCACCACAGCCAGACAGGTGAGGAAACAGAGGGGCCCCCCACCATCCACCGGCTGCACCAGCCCCCAGACACAACCAGGACCCCAGGCTACCCCTGGCCCCCGCTCCTGGCCCCTGTCCACTGCACCTGGGCCCTTGACTGCTGTCCTGGCCCCTACTGCTTTTAGCCTGTTTCCATCTGGGCCCCGACTCCATCTGGCTCCAGCCCGCACCCAGCCCTGCGGCTACAACCTACCCTCCTGGCCGTGTCTGACCCCCTCCTGGCCGTGTCTGACCCCCTCCTGGCTGCGCTTGACCCCCCTGGCTGCGCTTGACCCCCCTGGCTGCGCTTGACCCCCCTGGCTGCGCTTGACCCCCCCTGGCTGCGCTTGACCCCCCTGGCTGTGCTTGACCCCCCTGGCTACGCTTGACCCTCCTGGCTACGCTTGACCCCCCTGGCTACACCTGGCTCCTGGCTACCATCGACCACCTGCCTGCTGTCAATCTCTCCTGCTACTCTGGACCTCCTGGCTCCACCACCCCGTCCACGGCTGCACCATCAGATCCCCGGCTGCACCATTCCATCATCCGACGGCACCATCCCATCATCCGACAGCGCCACCTCGTCTCCGGCTCCATCATCTTGTCTCCGGCTCCATCATCTCGTCTCCGGCTCCATCATCTCGTCTCCGGCTGCACCATTCCATCATCCAACAGCACCACCTTGTCTCCGGCTCCATCATCTCGTCTCCGGCTCCATCATCTCGTCTCCAGCTGCACCACTCCATCCACGGACTGCACCCCACTTGTGACCACAACGGCACCCCCTCGCTGTACCCCTTCCCTGGCTTTTACGCATCCTGGGCTATTCCTGCATCCCCAGCTGTACCACTTCCTTAGCTGTCTTGCACCCCAGGCTGCACCCCACCACCTGACCGCACCCTACCCCTGGCCACACCACACCGCGCGCCACCCCCGACTCCACCCCATCCTCCGCCACCCCCCAGCTCTACCCACACCCCTTCTCCATCCACGCACCTCACCTGCCACATCCCACCCCTGTCACTTCTCACCGCCAAAACCTGCTGCCCACAATGTTCCCCCTCCTCTTCACCCTCACCCCCATCCTACTCCACTTCCTCCTAACCCCGAACATCCCTCCACCCACCAAGGCCATAGCGATCTCTCCATCCTTCCTACCCACCCATCTCACCCCCTCCTCCGAACTGTTCCTCCACACCCAATCACTCTTCTCCACACACGCACGGCCTCCACGCAAACTCTCCTGCTCCCGCCTCCTTACCCTCTCGCTACTTCTCCTACTTGCAGGCGACATATCCCCCAACCCTGGACCCCCCCACCACATCCCTCCACTCACCTCCAATTTTCACCCATCCCCCATCACAAACTCTCGCAACCCCCGCAACCTTATACCCATTCACCCAACCCCAGTCCCCCTGTCTGGAGCGCTCTGGAATGCCCGCTCAGTGTGCAACAAACTCTCCTACATCCATGACCTCTTCATCACCAATAAATTCAAATTCCTCGGCATCACCGAAACCTGGCTCACCCCCGCCGACACAGCCTTCCCTGCCGCCCTCTCCTACGGCGGACTCACGCTTTCCCACACACCACGCCCTAATAGCATCCGTGGGGGTGGTGTGGGCATACTCTTGTCCGACAGCTGCTCCTTCATCCCTACTACACCGCCTCCCTCCGCCTCCTTTCCCTCCTTCGAACTGCACTCTATTCGCATTTTCTCCCCCTGCAACCTCCAACTCGCGGTCATCTACCGACCCCCGGGATCCACCACCTCCTTCCTTGACCACTTCAACACTTGGCTTCTCCACTTCCTCTCCTCCGACATCCCTACCATCATCATGGGCGACTTCAACATCCCCATCGACACCCCCGACCCGCCTACCTCCCGACTCCTATCTCTGACCACCTACTTCGGCTTCTCCCAATGGTCCTCCTCAGCCACTCACAAAGACGGCCACACGCTTGACCTCATCTTCTCCCGCCTCTGTTCCCTCACCGACCTCTCAAACTCACCCCTCTTCCAATCTGACCACAACCTGTTGACCTTCTCCTCCCTCTTTCCCCCCACCTCACCCCCCCTCTCCGAAAACTCAGTCACCCACGCAGAGACCTAAAAGTCATCGATTTCAACTCACTCTCCCACTCCCTCCTCCCTCTCATGGACCTTGCCTCCTCAGCCGACGTTAACACTGCCACCACCCTCTACAACTCCACACTAACTGCGGCTCTCGACCAGGCTGCCCCCCTCACACACACCAAAACCCGCACAAACAGACAACCCTGGCTCACCCCTCTCACAAAAGAGCTTCGCCGAACGTCCAGGGTCGCTGAACGGAGATGGAAGAAATCCCACTCCACGGCCCACCTCACAATCTACAAGCAATCCCTCTCCAACTTCAAGGACGCACTCACTGCAGCAAAACAAACCTATTTCTCTTCTTTAATCAACACACTGTCCCGAAACCCCAAACAACTATTCAGAACCTTCAACTCCCTTCTCCGTCCCCCATCACCTCCTCCTTCCCCCCTCATCTCCGCTGATGACTTTGCCACCTTCTTCAAACACAAGATTGATAAAATTAGAGAAAGCTTTGGCCCAATGTCCCCCCAACCCACCACCATTACCGCCCAACCCTCCTCGACCAAAGGAAGCTTCTCCAACGTGACTGAAGCCCAGCTCTCCACCCTCCTGTCACAATCTCACCTTACCACCGGTGCCCTCGACCCTCTCCCTACCCATCTCATCCCAAACCTCACCACCGCCCTCATCCCTGCCCTAACCCAACTCTTCAACCTGTCACTCACTACTGGCGTCTTTCCCTCTTCCTTCAAACACGCCTTGATCTCACCCATCCTCAAAAAACCCTCCCTCGACCCATCATCCGTCGCCAACTACCGCCCAATATCCCTTCTCCCTTTTGCTTCCAAACTACTCGAACAACACGTCCACTCTGAACTGTCGTCCTACCTATCCTCCCGCTCCCTCTTCGACTGCCTGCAATCTGGTTTCCGACCTCATCACTCCACCGAAACTGCCCTTACTAAAGTCACCAACGACCTCCTGACCGCAAAGAGGAAAAAACATACTCCGTCCTCCTCCTCCTCGACCTATCCACCGCCTTCGACACAGTCAACCACTCCCTCCTACTCCAAATCCTAGAATCCCTTGTCATCACCGACCTCGCCCTCTCCTGGATCTCCTCATACCTTACGGACCGCACTTTCAGCGTCACCCACGCCGACACCTCTTCCTCGTCCTACCCCCTTACTGTCAGCGTCCCCCAGGGATCGGTACTTGGACCGCTACTTTTCTCCATCTACACCCTCGGCCTAGGTCAACTCATCGAGTCCCATGGCCTCCAGTACCATCTCTACGCCGACGACACCCAGATCTACCTCTCCGGGCCCGACATCACCTCCCTTCTGTCTAAAATCCCCCAATGCCTGTCCGCCATCTCATCCTTCTTTTCTGCTCGCTTCCTCAAGTTGAACATGGACAAAACAGAGTTCATCGTCTTCCCCCCCCAGCCGCCCTCCCCCTCTGCCAGACCTGTCAATCAGAGTCAACGACTGCTCTCTCTCCCCAGTCCCCCACGCAAAGTGCCTCGGGGTCACCCTCGACTCCTCCCTCTCCTTCAAGCCCCACATCCAAGCCCTTGCCACCTCCTGCTGACTCCAACTCAAGAACATCTCACGCATCCGCCCGTTTCTTGACCATGACACCGCCAAAACTCTCGTCCATGCCCTCATCATCTCCCGCCTGGACTACTGCAACCTACTGCTCACCGGTCTCCCTGCCTACTCCCTTGCACCTCTCCACTCTATCCTGAACTCAGCTGCCCGTCTAATCCACCTGTCTCCTCGCTACTCCCCTAGCTCCCCTCTCCGCATGGCACTTCACTGGCTTCCCACCCCCCAAAGATCTAAATTTAAAATCCTAACCCTGACTTACAAAGCCATCCACAACCTGTCCCCCCCTTACATCTCCGACATGGTCTCCCGATACCAACCTGCACGCAACCTACACTCCTCACAAGAACTCCTCTCCTCCCCCCTCATCTCATCCTCTCACAACCGCATACAAGACTTCTCCCGCGCCTCCCCTAGACTCTGGAACTCCCTCCCCCAGCACGTCAGGCACTCGCCTACCCTCAAGAGCTTCAAAAAGAACCTGAAAACTCATCTATTCCAACAAGCCTACAACCCATGATAAGACCCGGCGCCGCTCCACCAACCGCTTGGCGCTTCCCCCCCCCTAATCGTGTCCTCCCCCACCCGTAGACTGTGAGCCCTCATGGACAGGATCCTCTCCCGTCGTGTATCAGCAAGCATTGACTGCTCATATGTACTGTACCTGTCCTTGTTACCCCCACTCCTTATGTAAAGCGCCATGGAACCAATGGCGCTATATAAATAAATAATAATAATCTAGCACCGGGTGGCAGTGTTGGTATGCCAGCCCTGACTTGAGGACCGGGGGGAAGGGGGGGTGCTATCAGAAATGTTTGATGACCGGGTAGTGAGGGGGGTGCTGTCAGTTATTCTTGATGACCCGGGGGGGTGTGGCTGTCAGAGTGTTCGGACCGCAGCTCACTTACCATGTCCGCCACCGTCTGCTGCTGCATCGCCTCAAAGCGCCGCCGGCCGGCCCATTCCTGTGGGGGGCGCCTAGATGTGGGCTGTACCACCAGCCCTGGGGCACTTGCTCCCCTGCCACCTGGAACAGTCCGCCCCTGTGTCTGTCCATATCTTATCTGTCCCAGAAAGAATGAAAGCTGGGCAGCACACAGACTAGCACTCCTTTTTTTAGCACCAGTCAGGTACACCTCATAGCTGCCCAAAAGGACACCCAGGACAGGCATTGCTTGTCTTCAGTAACACATCGACATCAATTGATAGTTGGAATAAATAGACTGCATTCACCACATCTTCTTAAGGTGCAGGCTTTATTTACAAGTGAAGGGTTGTGCAGCATGAGGTTGTGCAGCAGCTGAGGTGTGCAGTATGAAGTTCTGCAGAACAGTATGAGGTTCTGCCATCCCCCTAGTTTTGATCCTGGCTATGCCCATGGTATGAATGTAGTCTAAGGCTGCGTTCACACATTCGCGTATTTTATCGCGGTTTTTTACGCGCGTCTTTTCAAGGGAAAAACGCGCGTTTAAAAACGCGATAAGAATACGCGAGAGAACAACTCGCTTCTACTTCAATCGCGCATTTAGACGCGCGTTTTTATAATGGGGCCTATGGAAACGCGCGCGTAAAAAAAACGCAAAGAATTGACATGTTCATTCTTTTTATGCGCGCGTTTTTTGCTCCAAAAACGCTGCGTTTAATTACGCGATGTCTGCAAGGCACAAAGTGAATGTCCATTCACTTTGCTGTAAAACGGAGACGCACATGCGTTTTTGGAGCAAATACGCGCGTAAAAAACCGCGCAAAATACGCGATGTGTGAACGTAGCCTTAGGCTTTGTCTAGACTCTTAGGCTGGCTTGACATCAAGATTTTTCGGCATCTGTTTGTATCCGTTTCAAAACGGATAACACACGGATCCGATTTTGCCTCCCATGTATTCCTATGGGCCCGGGTGTGTCCCTATTGGCATCCGATTTTAGCACCATCCGTTGCGAGCTTACGTCTTTTGGCCAAAGTATCCACCAACACCTCACATTATCATGCATCATTTGTTTGCACTTTTTTATCTTTATGCAGGATGCAGCCGGGCCTTTTTAGGGCGTCTGTATTGTGTGGTGCATATACCGTATTTTTCGGATCATAACACACACTTTTGTTTCCCACAAATTGGGGGGAGAAGGCGTGAGTCTTAAGATCCAAATCTTCAAAGACTAAAAATAAAATCTTACTGAGGGGGTGGGGGGTCGTGGGGGTGCATGATACGGTTTTCACGTGACCATGGAGGTTTGGGGCAAAGCCAGGAGCTGGGGTGGGGGGTTGCGGGAGTGTTCACCATTATTTCCCAGCTTGCATTGCCGTTGCCGAGCTGCAATACATGCTGTGTCCAGACTTACAGAAAATGGTCACAGAGGCGGTGTATGTGCAGATTGCGATCCACAAACATTTTCTGTAAGTCTGGACACAGCATGTATTGCAGCTCGGCAACGGCAATGCAAGCTGGGAAATAATGATGAACACTACTATGATTCCCCCCCCACAACTCCTGGCTTTACCCCAAACCTCCATGGACCCGTGAAAACCACATCATGCATGCCTGCAACCCCCCCTCGGTAAGCCATGGGGGCTAAGTACAAGAATGGGAGATATATGTCCCAGGATGGTGGACATATATCAAGAGTTCTCTATTCGGGACCAAGTGCCTCTATGTCCGCGCCGCTGCTCCAAATGAATATCAGAAACACAGGAACGTTTTAAGCAAGTAATCTTCAGCTTTATTTTCCGCCGCGTTTCGGAGCTAAACACCCAGCTTCTTCCTCAGGGAATGACCTAAGGAGCTGGGTGTTTAGCTCCAAAACGCGTCGGAAAATAAAGCTGAAGATTACTTGCTTGAAACGCTCCTGTGTTTCTGATATTCATTTGGAGCAGCGGCGCGGACATAGAGGCACTTGGTCCCGGATAGAGTTTCACCCCCATGCTGTGGAAGTGCGGTTCCTGCTGCGCCTGCTGTGTTTGGGCGATTGAGCTGGTTGTGGGCTGCACAACCGAACCAGGTGAGCAGTTTTTATACTGGATGGGATTCACCTCCTATATTAGGATAAGACCCTATGTGCATTCTCATTTTTTAGATATATATCAAGAGTTGGCACATATACCAGGATGGGAGATATATATATACTAGGACTAGGATGGGGCATGGATACCAGGATGGGAGCCAAATATACTGATTGAAAGATGGACACTGGCATTATAAGATGGACCCCATTTAACATTAAAAATTATTATTTTTTCTCTTTTCCTTCACCAAATTTGGGGGTGCGTCTTATAATCTGGTGCATCTTATAAAGCGAAAAATACGGTACATACTGCTGGGCCGCCCACTTGGTCTAATAGTATGGGCATTATCAATAGACTGTATACAGACACTCTGCATCACATGTACCTGTGTGACTGACGCCCTATAAAAACCCCATCTGTAATCAAATAAAATACCACTAATCTCCTCCCCCATGTTGCTTCAGGTTGAAGGTTGAGAGTGATTGCTGCATTGGTATTATGCACTTGTGTGGCCTTTATCATTGGGGCCTGCTGTGTACTGCTAAGTGCAATGGATATTAGACCATGGCTGGGGTTTTTTTTGTAAGTTTTTTTTAATTTTTGTCCTTCTAGTGTGTTTTTTTCTGAATATATGGTTCTCCTGATCTCTTGGCAGGAGATTTGCTGAGGATTTCCAGCGTTTTTGGTACGTTTTTGCTGCAGATTTGCCATAGAGACTATAGTAAAAACACAGAAAAGAATTGACGTGTTCATTCCTTCAAAAATGCAGCAAAACCTGTGGTGTTGACACTTTCTGCAATGAAATAAAACCAATGTGTGTGGACAGCTAATCACAGAATTACACAGGTTTTGCTGTGAAACAAAAACGCAGGTTAAGATTAGCATAAATTCACCTCAATCCTGAGCCCACAAACACCCTGTGAGACCATAGCCTACATATTCCTGTACATGACTGTACAGTAATAGTTGCTGAGAAAAAAACACATTGCATACAGCTGTCATACACATGCTAGGCGAGAACAAATGCTGTGAGAAAGAGTTTTTATGGTGAGTACCAAAAATCCTCTTTTTTTAAAATGCACCATTCAAAGTATAGAAAACCATATTCAAGTAGTTTGCTAAGCCTTCAGGGGCTTCACAGGTGTTTATTCAAGGTGGAATGGAAGCGTCGGTGATTATGCCAAACATTTTCGACCTCTGAGTGTTTTTATGGGTGCCTGACATATGCCGCTGTTTCCATGATGCTGGAATAAAGATATGGAGTTTTAAGGAAATCCTTTTCCTCATCTGGTTTCTCTGAACGTCGCTGCATCATTTTTCTTTTATTTCTTTAACAAGCTGCCTCCTTTTTGTAAAAAGGACAAATCTGGAAATCTGTGATCTCTCCACCCCCCCTCCCTTCTGTCAGTGTTAGGCTGGATTCACACCTCTATATTTCACTGTCTGATGGATGGACAACCAGCCTATATTACTGGGAGAGGCAATCCCACAATATGACAAAATTAGAAATGCCATCAAATTATATATTAGTGGGTCTATAAATGAAGAAACAACATTGTAATAAGCTTATGTAGGCAATTTTTATTAATGCGCCACTCTACTGTAGTGTTTTGTTTTCCCAGTGCTGAAAAGGAGCTTTAAATATAAGCCTCCTGACAAACGCTACTTTTCATCCTATTTTGGTGCTGCTCTGTCCTATGGTGCCATCTTGTACCTGTAAATTCTGACTGGCCGCAAGTCACAAGTTACATCACAGCGTCCCAGTGCGAGTCCATGAGAGCCAGAACAAGGCTGACATAGACTTGTATTGATTTGTGACCTACGGCACACTCCATAGAAGACTAGAGATGCCGGCAGGTCACAAATCCCTACAGACTGACTAGAGCGCCATTGGAAAAAGGTGAAGCCAACGGCAGGTGACTTTGATTTAAAGCACCACTCCAGCAGTGCAATAAAAAAATGCTTGAGTGGCGCTTTAACTAAAAGTAACCAATAACAAGATACTCAAAAGGTGTTGATAGCATAGAAATAAAGCCCAGCTTGCTCATCCAGGCATGTCTGTATGGGGGAGATGGAGAGAACGCGTGTTTGTGTGACTGACATGTAAAGTGCTGTAAGACGTTTTTCTGTTTCAATGGAATGGCTCATTAACAAGATAGTGAGTACTTGTATACAGGGTACAGTAATAGGGTGAGTCCTTGTATACAGGGTACAGTAGTAGTGTGAGTCCTTGTATACAGGGTACAGTAGTAGTGTGAGTCCTTGTATACAGGGTACAGTAGTAGTGTGAGTCCTTGTATACAGGGTACAGTAGTAGTGTGAGTCCTTGTATACAGGGTATAGTAGTAGTGTGAGTCCTTGTATACAGGCTATAGTAGTAGTGTGAGTCCTTGTATACAGGGTATAGTAGTAGAGTAGTGTGAGTCCTTGTATACAGGGTATAGTAGTAGTGTGAGTCCTTGTATACAGGGTACAGTAGTAGTGTGAGTCCTTATATACAGGGTACAGTAGTAGTGTGAGTCCTTGTATACAGGGTATAGTAGTACTGTGAGTCCTTGTATACAGGGTATAGTAGTAGTGTGAATCCTTGTATACAGGGTATGGTAGTAGTGTGAGTCCTTGTATACAGGGTATAGTAGTAGTTTGAGTCCTTGTATACAGGGTACAGTAGTAGTGTGAGTCTTTGTATACAGGGCATAGTAGTAGTGTGAGTCCTTGTATACAGGCTATAGTAGTAGTGTGAGTCCTTGTATACAGGGTATAGTAGTAGAGTAGTGTGAGTCCTTGTATACAGGGTATAGTAGTAGTGAGTCCTTGTATACAGGGTACAGTAGTAGTGTGAGTCCTTGTATACAGGGTATAGTAGTAGTGTGAGTCCTTGTATACAGGGTATAGTAGTAGTGTGAGTCCTTGTATACAGGGTATAGTAGTAGTGTGAGTCCTTGTATACAGGGTATAGTAGTACTGTGAGTCCTTGTATACAGGGTATAGTAGTAGTGTGAGTCCTTGTATACAGGGTATAGTAGTAGTGTGAGTCCTTGTATACAGGGTACAGTAGTAGTGTGAGTCCTTGTATATAGGGTACAGTAGTAGTGTGAGTCCTTGTATAAAGGGTACAGTAGTAGTTTGAGTCCTTGTATACAGGGTACAGTAGTAGTTTGAGTCCTTGTATACAGGGTACAGTAGTAGTTTGAGTCCTTGTATACAGGGTACAGTAGTAGTGTGAGTCCTTGTATACAGGGTACAGTAGTAGTGTGAGTCCTTGTATACAGGGTATAGTAGTAGTGTGAGTCCTTGTATACAGGGTATAGTAGTAGTGTGAGTCCTTGTATACAGGGTATAGTAGTAGTGTGAGTCCTTGTATACAGGTTATAGTAGTAGTGTGAGTCCTTGTATATAGGTTATAGTAGTAGTGTGAATCCTTGTTTACAGGGTATAGAAGTAGTAGGGTCCTGATGAACTATGAATACACCCAGTGTCACACAATATTACAAATAGTTTACCATTTAATATTTATATTGCAGAAAACAATGCGACTCTTGAAATAACAGAACTAGTCTTGGTCCTCCACACTCTTTTGGTTTTTACAGAATTTTACACATCGGTCCCCAGATAACTCACAAATCCTCTATATACTCTGTTGTCAAACATGCGAATATAAATAAATACATTTCTGTACTTTATACATTTTGTTCATGTCCACACGTCGCTCGCTTGACATAGTTTGCTTCCATCCTATGGAGATCTATAGTAATATCCTCTGTACAGTCCAGATCCATCCAATCTGCTATCTTTGTCCTACTCGATTCTCCAGTTCTTCCATCCGTCGTGTCATCTGCTGCAGTGGGTTCATGTTAAGAAATTTACTTTTAAAGAGTTTGTCATCTCCAGTTTCTCAAACTAGAAGAACCTAGTAGAAAGAAGCTCCTCACTTGGAGGGATACAAGAAGTGAAGCCACCAATGTCCAGTAGTAACATATGGAAAGGAGCTTAAACCACCACCAAAGGAGTGCACCGAGGCCCAACCCACAACAAGGTCATCTGTATCAAGATCCACCTATCCAAGGAGTTCATTGATTTTGAGTAGCACAGAAAAGTACTGTTTCCCCGAATATAAGACAGTGTCTTATATTAATTTTTGCTCCCAAAGATGCGCTAGGTCTTATTTTCATGAGATGTCTTATTTTTCCATGAAGAAAAATTCATATTTATCCTCTTGCTTCATCCTTTTTTAGCTCCCAATATCTTCTTGCAGCCCACAATATCCTCTTGCAGCCTCCATCATCCCCATCATGCTTTTGCAGCCCCCAATATCCTTTTGCAGCCCCCACCATCCTTTTGCAGCCCCCAATATCCTCTTGCATTCCCCATAATCCCCATCATCCTTTTGCAGTCCCCAATATCCTCTTGCAGCCTCCATCATCCCCATCATGCTTTTGCAGCCCCCAATATCCTTTTGCAGCCCCCACCATCCTTTTGCAGCCCCAATATCCTCTTGCAGTCCCCATCATCCAAGAAACACCATACATACACACACAAACATACACCCCTTTTCTCACCAGTCCTCCACGGTCTGCACTGTATGTACCATATTCCGGGCTCTGTTCTGAGCTCCCAAGCTCAGCTACCGTAGACGTAAGCCGCTGGCCAACCAGAGGCCAACAGCCGCAGGCCAATCAGAGGCCAGCATGAACCATCATATAGTAGAAACTTGATTCCAGCTCACCCAGTTGCTCTATGCTCATCCACCTGGGGCTCGAACACCGGCCTCACCTTGGCCTCACTTCAAGGATAATAGAAAAATTTGGAGTCTGGCTCAACAGGACTGGATTTTTCTTTTCTTCTTATTTTTCAAAAGAAAGTAAAGTGCATACAAAAGAAAAATTTACATGGTTGACATGACCCAGTCGAAGTGTTTCGACTGCACAAAGCTGTCTTACTCATGACTAGTGGTCAAATAACATGCAGTTATTTATATATTCTCTTACAAGGTATAACACAGATGTTCTTAATTCACTTAACAATTAGGTGTTACAAGATAGTGGGGCCATTCTTCATCAATGGAAGCCTCAATGCCACTGGATATCTGAAATTGCTACATGATTCAGGTATCCATTGGCATTGAGGCTTCTATTGATGAAGAATGGCCCCACTATCTTTGTACCCCATATATCACACCATACCATCAATTTTTGTGTTCCAGCAGTCTTGGAGGGATCTCTCCACTGGGGGTTAGTGTCAGACCAATAGCGCTGGTTTTTTGTTTGGTAACTTCACCATTCACAAAAAAGTTTGCCTCATCACTCATCTGAAGGCAATTGTTTATGCTGTGAAGATACAAGATGTGCAGCATCTGAAACAACGGATACTGATAGCCTGTGCAGCATTTCTTCTGCGGTGTTGCGATCAGTGTGTCAATAGTGGGAGAAGAGGGTTGTATTGACAATCCAACACAATGGGCAGCTTCTGTTAATGGCGGTGAGCCAGCGAGCTTGCTGAGCAGTTCCCAGAATACATAAAGCGGTGGTCACCTGGACAACGGCGGCGGGCTACGGTAATGTGAATCACAGCTGGTGTTCTGTTCGGGGCCATGCTTCCCCAAAAATACTTTGTTAGGTCTTACTTTCGGGGGAGGCCTTATATTTCACTATTCTGCAAAACCTCTAGTAGGTCTAATTTTCAGGGGATGTCCTATTTTTGGGGAAACAAAGTATTATGCCTATCTGGGAGTGTGTAAAGCAGGAATGATCAAATATTGACTGGATGAACATTTCTTCTGGAGCTGATCTTAAATGGGTTGTCCTACAAACATCAAATAATACATGTATAATTAATGTGGATTTGACTCCTGGTACCCCCCACTAACAGGTATATAACTATACTGTAGTGGGTGAAGGGACTGAGGTCACAACTAGGGGAAACCAAAAGGTCTCTATTGGCTCATATGAATAGCCTAATATTATTGATATTTTGAGGGTGCTTTGGGAAATTTTTAATTAAGGATGAGGAGCTTTAAGTTAGGTTTTAATGTTTTCTTTATGTTTTAAGACATTTTGTAATTTTTAAATTTTTCCTATGATGCTCGGTTTTACAATAAAAAAGAGAAATATTGCAATTCTCACACTGGCCACTGGGGATTTTCCAGACTCATACTTCCTGTTCTTTCAGGAAATTCAAATGGACCTTAGCATCTAATGAGCGGGGGTAAATATCATTGTGAAGGGAGGGGGAGCGGAGTCAGATGTGATATCGCCTATTGTGATTGGTAGATCCTGTGTTATATGTCGTGTATAGAGTTGTTAGCCCAGTTGTGAGGATAATGAAACCTCAGAAAAATCTTCTGAAAAGAAATGGCAGTATGAGTCTAATATACAGGGTGGGCAATTTATATGGATACACCTAAATAAAATGGGAATGGTTGGTGATATCAACTTCCTATTTGTGGCACATTAGTATATGGGACGGGGAAAACTTTTCCAGATGGGCGGTGACCATGGTGCCATTTTGAAGTTGGCCATTTTTTTCAGTGGAAAGAGGGTCATGTTACACATCAAACGTATTGACAGATACTACTCCTGGACTCTTCAAGGCTATAGGGTCCTGGTTGGGAGGGAGATAAAAAGGAGAGAGGCGCAGATCTAGTCAATCTAGACCGTTTGTTTTTTTCCTCTGATCAAACCTATTGAGAATTTCTTAAGAAAACAATGGTGTGCTTGGTTTTAACGTATCTTTATTCTTTCATGAGTTATTTACAAGTTTCTGACCACTTATAAAATGTGTTCAAAGTGCTGCCCATTGTGTTGGATTGTCAATGTAACCCTCTTCTCCCACTCTTGACGCACTGATAGCCGCACCACAGAAGAAATGCTGCACAGGCTTCCAGTATCCGTTGTTTCAGATGCTGCACATCTCGTGTCTTCACAGCGTAGACAATTGCCTTCAGATGAGGGAAACTTTTTTGTTAATGGTGAAGATAACAAACAAAACCAGCGCTATTGGTCTGACACTAACCCACAGTGGATAGATCCCTCCAAGACTGCTGGAGCATAAAAATTGATGGTATGGGGTGTGGTATATGGGGTACAAAGATAGTGGGGCCATTCTTCATCAATGGAAACCTCAATGTCACTGGATATATGAAATTGCTACATGATTCAGATATCCAGTGGCATTGAGGCTTCCATTGATGAAGAATGGCCCCACTATCTTTGTACCCCATATACCACACCATACCATCACTTTTTGTGATCCAATAGTCTTGGAGAGATCTATCCATTGTGGGTTAGTGATGGGCTCCGCCCACACACATCTGGCCATAAAATGAGTCTTTCTGGGACAGGGCGAGAGGGTGGGCTTTTTTCAGTTTTCACTGCATAAAACACCATGCTGTGCCCCCCAGAGAGACCCTAACATCCAATCTACCCTCAGTGGGGGTGCCGACTCCCTTTTTGTATTGAAGGGAGCTGTCACTATGTGTCAGATTGATAACGATTGACACATCACTCACGAGCACCAGTGATACTCAGCAAGTAATGAGAATACTGTACTATCCATGCAAATAATGAATAGTAACGATTACACTCGCTCATCACTATTTGCTACAAATTTTCTTTTCAGCGCGGCGATTAGGGATGGGCAAACTGCTCTGTTCTCTCCAGCTTAGTGACCAGGAATGCTGTGTCAAAGCAAGCAAACAGTTAATAACCATACTGATAATACTTAACGTGGACCTGATATCACTTCCAGCTGGCTTCCGGGGGGGAATAGTCATGTGACTGGCTCCAACAGCCATTCCCATACACCCACAAGATAAGGGGCGGCCCGGAAGTGACGCAGCTCTGCGTCACAGCAGGAAGAGAGAACGCCTACCTGGTAAGTATGTTAGATGTATTAACTATTTGCTTGCTTTAACAGAGCAACTCCGGTCATGAACCCGGGTAAAAGCGAACAGTTCGCCCATCCCTACCTGCATGTAGTCAAGAAGTTCTGTTTGGACAAATGGTCGGGCTCGGAGGGGAAGGAGCAATATTTGGATATTATTTGAGGGGTGAGAGCTGCCTCTTTTCCAGAGCCTTTCTTTACTCAGTAACGTGGGAACGTCCTATATTTCCAGGGACAGATGAAGGACCTGAGAGGGGCCTTGTTTTGTGTGAGATGAGTTAGGGGTTTTAATGATAACATTTTGGGAGTACAAAATACTTTTTATCACTTCCAGTACAAGGCTGGTTCCACTTTCTTGTGTTCTACACAGAGCACTTACATTGGGGTTTCTGTGTAAATCGCACAAATATGCAATTCAGGCAAAACCCCCTGATAGAACCACTCACAATAATGAGGCAGATGGGGACACTTTGAACTCTGTTTGGCTTCTGTTTGGGGGGTCTCCATCTTTTCTTAACTTCATTTTAACTTATAGGGGTTTTCTGGTCTAACATATTAATTCTTCAGTCACTCTATGTGACTGCTTTAAAATGGGGAGCCCAAAAAGTGGATCCCATATTCTAGGTGTGGCCTTACAAGTGATTTATAGACTAGTAACAATCTGTTGGGATCCCAGGATTTTATCTTTCTTTTTATACACCCTAAAATCTTGTTTGCTTTTGCAGCTGCTGGGTTAAATTGCTTGATCAGGATGCAAACAGGCTCACCAAGATATCCCATATATGTGACCATAGGATACCTGACAGGTCCATTAATGCAGGGATATCAAACTCTAGTCCTCGAGAGCCGCAAACAGGTCATGTTTTCAGGATTTCTTTAGCATTGCACAGGTGATATTTGAATCACCTGCACATGTGATGATTCCAACCCCAGTTCAATGCTAAGGAAATCCTGAAAATCTGCACTGTTGGCGGCCCTTGAGGCCTGGAGTTTGAGATCCCTGCATTCAAGGCTTGAATTTATCAAAAAGGAATGTATTGCTCACTTTTTACAGATGTAATGAACGGGCATTACTGAAATGGCTGAGTATGACTTCACTTAATAAAATAAGCTATGGAAGTATTTTCTGTAAAGGATATACTGCTGAGTTAGTCTTCGGACTTCTTCATTTGAGTTGTATTGAAACTCCATAATGTTCTTACACTCACATTGCTCCTCGTTGGCTTTTTCTAATATGAAAAATACATTGAAGATGAAAAATTAGATCAGATGCAGACTTTTATTAATAGTAACATTTCTTAAAGGGAACCTGTCACCTAGATTTAAGCCCCTACACTATCACTACCTGTCCCTACACCTTCCTAGCTGCTCCCTATGTATCCCTATCTGAGCTAAATCCGCCCTATAATTGATGACATGATCGGCCCAGCTCCGCGCATGCGCAATGCGCTTAATGAAGCCGGCCCCATAATCACTGCGCCGGATGTGAAGTAGCGGGTGGTGCATATTAGGTGTACAGAGGGCAGGAGATTCCAAATGGAGGAGGCAGCGATGAATAAAGAATAACGCTACCCAGCGGGGCCTGCGCTGCAGCATCGACGAGGGTAGAATGGAGCCTGGGCCCACCTTTCCTTGTCCCCATCCTCAAGGACTGCTGTAAGTTATAAGTTACTTTTCTGCTGTTTTATAGGGCCCCTTTAGCTCAGAGAGGAATACACAGGGAGCAGCTAGGAAGGTGTAGGGACAGGTAGTGATAGTGTAGGGGCTTAAATCTAGGTGACAGGTTCAGTTTAAGATTGCTATACAAGAAAAATCAGGACAATTAGTAAGGGAACGGCAAGACGGTGCGGCCAGACACTCACCGTGAGGGACAATCATTGCAAGATTTTTTTTCATAATGATGTGATCATTGACCTGTTGCACATGGCCAGAGCTATGCTGATACTGCACTGTGGTCACAATATATTACTACACGATTCCTAATTAGTGGAGGTAATGCCTATAATATGGACTTGTAATGCAGAGCTCAAAGCATATATACACCCATGGATGAAAGTGTCGGCACCTTTGAAAAAGGTTCCAGAAAATGAAGTATGTCTCCAAGAATATTATTGCAATTACATACTATACCTTTTGTCATACACATATTTTTCTTTGTGTGTACTGGAACAGCATGAAAAAAATAAGGAAAAAAGCCAAATTGGACATAATTTCACACAAAACCCCAAAAATGGGATGTACAAAAATTTGACACCTTTCCAAAATTCTGGGTGAACAACTTTGTTTCAATTATGTGATGCTCATACCTGTGGCAAGTAACAGGTGTGGGCAATATGAAAACACACCTGAAATCAGGTAAAAAGGGGAGAAGTTGACTCAATCTTTGCATTGTGTGTCTGTGTGTGCCACACAATAAGCATAGAGAACAGAAAAAGGAGAAAGAACTGTTGGAGGACTTGAGAAGCCAAATTGTAGAAAAATATCAACAATTTCAAGATTACAAGTCCATCTCCAGAGAATTTGATGTCCCTTTGTCCATTGTGTGCAACATAATCAAGTTTACAACCCATGGCACTGTAGCTTTTCTTCCTGGATGTGGACGGCAGAGAAAAACTGATGAAAGGTTGCAACGCTGGCTAGTCCGAATGCTGGATAAGAAGCTTTAATTAAATTTTAAAGAAACCTAAGCTGTCCTGCAGGCTCAGGGTGCATCAGTGTCAGAGCGACCTAGCCATCCACAATTGAATTAAATGAAATGGTATGGTGGGAGAACCACATAGATGTAAAAAAAATAGACTGCAGTTTGCCAAAATGTATGTGAGTAATCCTTTTGGTAAAACGTCTGTGGACATATGAGACCAATATAGTTTTTTGGTAATGCACATCATTCTACTCCTTCCCGAAAACGTAATGAAGCCTACAAAGTAAAGAACACAGTACCTACAGTCAAGTATGGTGGAGGCTCAAATACAGTATGTTTTGGGGTTGTTCTGTTCCCTCTGGCACTGGTTGTCTTGACTGAGTGCAAGACATCATGAAATCTGAAGATTACGAAAGTATTTGTGTTGCAATGCAATGCTCAGTGTCAGAAAGCTGGGTTTGTGTCCTAAGTCATAGGTCTTCTAGTAGCACAATCACCCCAAACATACTTCAAGAAGCCCCAGAAGTGGATGGAAACAAAGCCCCGGAGAGTTCTGAAGTGGCAGCAATAAGTCCGGATCTAAATCCCATTGATCACCTGTAGAGATCTGAAAATTGTTGTTGGGCGAAGCCTTCACATATGAGAGACCTGGAGCAGATTGTAAATAAGAGGCCAAAATCCCAGTTGGGAGAAGGAGAAGCTTGTGGATGTTATAGAAAGCGATTGATTGCAGTTATTTATTCCAAAGGGCGAGTAACCAAATATTAAGTTGAGGATGACAACAATTTTGTCCGGCTCATTTTTAGAGTCTGGTGTGAAATTATGTCAAATTTGCCTTTTTTTCTGTTTTTTTTTTTGTATTATTCCATTAAAGAGAAAGAAAATAAACATGTGTATAACAGAATATGTAATTGCAATATTTGTTTCTGAAAGAATACTTACATTTCTAGAACAATGGCAAGGGAGCCAACACTTTTGGCCATGACTGCATACATATATGGATAAGATAGATAAATATGGCACTCTTTTTCTTTACAGAGTCTGTTCCAGTGACTATATAGAGAACCTAAAAGTAAATTCACACACAACAAATTTGTTGAAATATCATTCTACATTTGTATGGAAAAGCCCATGGCACTGGCAATGCTGTGTACAGACATCCTGTATGGCAGAACATGTAGGGCTACACCATGTAGCCTCCGGATGAGGCCTCTAACTGACCAGCAAAGCTCCTGTGGGATATAGACCTGTAATCTACAGAATGAGACCCGTACAGTAGTATGCCATGGATGATGTATTTGGGATTAACATAATACAACTGTGTATATGAGATGTGAAAAAATATGACCAATTTTAGTGCCCATGGCATTTGTGATTTTTCAAAGAGACTTATAAATAAAAATAGCATTAGCCATGTAATTCCTAGCAAATAATTTAGGTGCAAGTGATATGACCGCTGCACTACTACAAGAATGCAAAGGGGTCTCTAAAATGTTTTTCATGGCCTTTAAAGAGGACCTGTCACCCCCCCTCCCCCGATGCTTTCAAAAGTGGCCGCACCACTGAATGCAGTGTGTATGCTGCATTCAGGGAAGCTGTGGACTAAGGCTCTAGCCCCCCTGCACCCCCCAAAAAACACTTTGCAAACTTTACAGTTAAGAGGTCCTGTGGGTGTGATCTGATTAAGAGGTCCTGGCTGCTGGCACAGCCCTCCCTGCCTCCTCCTTGTGTGTTCCGCCCCCTCTATGTTTCTGCCGCCGCCTCCTCTTGTTCTGGGTCTGACATCCTCTTCTACTCCTGCTCCTTGTGACGTCAATAGCAGAAGATCTAGAACGTCAATAGATCCAGAAGAAGAGGAGGCAGTGGCAGACACATAGAGGGGGCGGAACACACAAGGAGGCAGAAAGGACTGTGCCAACAGTGAGGATCTCTTAATTCCATCAGCAACACTTACCACCATCACCTTACTCCTCATTATAGGATACACGGCCCACCACTCATATAATACACAGATAAGACCTGGTTATATGTACACAATTGCTTGTTTACTTATTGTTGTTTTTTTGTACTTACTCACGTAAACGCATTCTTGAAGAAGACCCATGTTGGGTCGAAACATCAATGAATGATTGCTTTCACTAATTGCAAATAAACAAAACTCAAAAAAAATAACCTCTCAAGTATTTCTTATAAGTGTGCCAGGTTTTTTTTTTTCTTTACATTATTCCACTCTTAATCAGACCCGACCCAGGAGACCTCTTAACTGTAAAGTTTGCAAAGTGTTTTTTTTGGGGGTACAGTGGGGCTAGAGCCTTAGTTCACAGCTTCCCTGAATGCAGAATACATGCTGCATTCAGTGATGCTGTCACTTTTGAAAACACCAGGAGGTGATAAGTCCTCTTTAAAAGAAAACTGTCAGGTCAAAATCCACATGTAACTGCTATCATTTTCTAATTCCTCACTCCAAACTCTCTCTATTCATGTATTTCTTTTATTTATATTTCCCTCCTATCTTCTGTAAACTACAAATAAAGAGATTCATTCCATCTTTCACTCACAGTGAATGATCCTCTTAGTTCTCTGCTGTCCACTCCCCATAGCATGAATATGCATGTCACATACTCACACCACATCACAGCACAGGGCATCACTGTGGGGGGGGGGCTGTATTCTCCTCTCTGTGTCTGCAGCCAAGAAGGAGGTGAAATATAACACAGAAACTGTCACAGCGGATGCCTGCTCACAGAAACAGATGTAGTCTAGATGAGTCAGATCGGCAATAGCTCTCTCCCTTCTTGTCTTCATCAGAACAGAAGCTACTGAAACCTAACACTGCACTGTTAGCAAAGGGTGGAGGGAGTAGAGAGCTGCTGAGAGTAAGTGCATAATTACATGGCAGTTTATACAGCAGCCAGACTATTCCTGTTTGTTTATAATGGAGAGGATTTATCCAGGAGCTCCCTGCAGGGTCTGACATTGCTGATAACATGGAAACTACAAACAGTACAATAATGATTTTACATGTTTTAAAAGATCTGCCCAGACACTATTCAAGGGTAATATTAGTATCATACTGAAAAATGACCTGACAGTGTCCCTTTAAAAAAGTATTTATCTATTTCAAACTTTTTCATATTGATAAAGATTTTAATCAGATTGGATCTACAGTAATGGTCAAAAACTTGAAAACACATCTTTTTGCAATGATTTTCTTTCTTCATAAAGGGAACCAACCACCTCAGATCACCCTAATACACAGTGCATGTCCCTGCACCCTAAAGATACGTTTCCAGCACTGTTTTTGTGTAAAATCTTGCATTAGTATAACCGATATAAAGACTTTATAAAGTGACTAGCCTGAAGACTTCTGGGCGTATCCCTCCTTCTGTTATACTTCAGGTCTGTGCATTGTATGGCTGCGCTCCCCCCTCCCTCTGTGCAGAGGAGATATCGATCACGCCCATCAGGGCAGGGCAGCAGGCACGGAGGGAGGGGGAGCACAGACATGCAATGCACAGCCCTGAAGTATAACAGAAGGAGGGATATGCCCAGAAGTCTTCAGGCTAGTAACTTTATAAAGTCTTTATATCGGTTATACTAATGCAAGATTTTACACAAAAACAGTGCTGGAAAAGTATCCTTAGGGTGCAGGGACATGTACTAACTGTGTATTAGGGTGATCTGAGGGGGTTGGTTCCCTTTAATGGAGTGTGCACATTGTAGATTCAAACTGAAGACAGCAGAACCACACAATAACACACGGAAACAAGGAGTAAATTAACACATGTGAAACAAACCAGAATATATGTTTAAGGGTGAAGGCACACTGGTGTGAGGCTCACGTAAGTGCAATGCGGGAAAAACTCACATTGCACTTAGACCAATGTTAAACATCCTGTCAGGTCAGATTGTTGCATTTCTCCTGCGCTGAACTTGCATTGCGAGTCAAATGCGAGTGCAATCGCAGCATGTTGCGATTGTCGGCGAGTGTCACGCGTGTGAGGCCAATGAAAGTCTATGGGTGCGAGAAAAACTCACACCCAGGCAGCACAATGTGCGAGTTTGTAGCATGGGCTTTCCCATGCTGGTAAACATTAGAATAGATAGAATACCTACATCAGGCTTAATAGTCTCCTGCTGCTACTTCCGGGGCCGCCTATTAAGCTAATTGCATATTATTATTATTATTATTTATACAGCACCAATGATTCCATGGTGCTGTACATGAGTAGGGGTTACAGACAAACAAGTTAAAAACACAACGAGCAAACTAACAGTGACGGACTGATACAGAGGGGGGAGAGAGGACCCTGCCCTTGCCGGCTTAAGGTACCGTTACACGGTACAACTTTACAATGATGTTCTTTGCATTCTCGGTAGCGCGCTGATTTTTTCCACAGCTGTTCAACATCGCTGGTGAGCTGTCACACGTCCGGATATCGTGGACAACTCACCAACGATGTTGTGAGCAGGGATCGTTCGCAAACACCGCGAACGATCCCTGCTCACTGCTGTGAATGGGCAAAGTCGGCTGTAACATCGCTATTGCGGTGTCACACCGAACGATGCCGCAGGTTGTTTAAGTTGAAGTTGACGGGTTTTCCTGCATACAGGAAGACCTGTCAACTCCGACTTGAACAACTATCGTTGTTGAATCGTGCGTTTACACGCAACAACGTCGTTTCAACATCGTTCCTGACGTCACTTTTGGACGATGTCGGGAACGATGTTGAAAGGTGTAACGGGGCCTTTCCATTCACTGCACTGTCAAAACAAACAGGCAATCACAGAAGCTCACACTCTGTGAGAGCCTCTGTGATTGGCTGTTGTAGTCAGACTGGATTTCCACAATCTGGACAGTGATTCTGCTTGGTTACCATACACATAGGTGTAAGGCAACCAACCTGGCGTTATAGGGTGCTAAAAATGCTTCAAAGCACCATGCGTTTTTTTAAAGTAATTATTTAAGTTTAGCCCGATGAAAGCAGACAGCTGTGAGCTGCCACCCTAAGCTGCCTAATTAACCCATTGCTGGCAAAAAAAAAATGTGTTGCCTCCGCCTACTTTTAATTGCCAGCCAAGGTAAAACTAGGCAGCCGAGGGCTGGTATTCTCAGCAGGGTGAGGGCCCATTGTTTTAGGGCCCCCCCCCTCCACACTAAAGAATAGCAGCCCACAGCCCCCCTGAAAATGGCGCATTTATAACATCCCCATTTCCAGGCACCTTACCAGGCTCTTTCAGCGGCCCTGATGGCAGGTGGCACTCTAGGTAATAAGGAGCTAATACCAGCTTTGTTTTACCAGATGGTATTAAGCCCTGAGAGTCTTAATTTCGGGCCAAGTTAGACCCAGCCATTAAGAATCTCCAATAAAAAGTAAAAAAAAAGACCACACAGATTAAAAAATATTTATTAGACATAAAGAGTCAGACACACTTAGGGACTCCATCTGTATTACCCCCACGCAGCCCTCCAACGATCCTGGTGTTCTGTCCTCGGTCTTCTCGTTCAAATGATGCAGTCAGCTCTGCTACAGCACACAGCAGGGGGCAGAAGTCCACTCCCCGTGCTGTGTGATCTGTGAATGAGAGACTATGGGTGTTAAGCAGTGACGTCACCACTGACCCCATTGTAACTCCGTTACTATAATAACCAAATAAGAAGTTACTATAGCAACGCTGAGCAGCGGCGAAATCACGGCGGCTTATAAATGAGCAGACTCATTCACAAGCCACAGGAGTTTCCTCCCTGCTTACTGATAACAGCAGTGCCGGTAAGCAGGGAGTAAACACTGCTGTGACCGCGGCTGCAGTATCAGCAGCACATAGAGCAGCCGCGGTCACAACACAGTTAACTCCCTGCTTACTGGCGCTGCTGTTATTGGTAAACAGGAAGGTAACTCCTTTGGCTTGTGAATGAGTCGGCTCATTCATAAGCCGCCGTGATTTCGCCGCTGCTCAATGTTGCTATAGTAATCACTTATTTGGTTACTATTGCAACGCTGTCGCAATGATGTCACTGCTTAACACCCATAGTCTCTCATTCAGAGATCACACAGCACTGGAAGCGGACTTCCACCCCCTGCTGTGTGATGTAGCAGAGCTGACTCCATCATTTGAAGGAGAAGACAGAACACCAGGATTGTTGTAGGGCTGCGTGAGGGTAATACAGATGGAGTCCCTAAGCGTGTCTGACTCTTTATTTCTAATAAATATTTTGTAATCTGTGTGGTGTGTTTTATTGGAGATTCTTAATGGCTGGGTCTAACTTGGCCTGACATTAAGAATCTCAGGGCTTAATACCAGCTGGTAATACAAAGCTGGTATTAACTCTTTATTACTCAGTGTGCCACCCGCCACCAGAACCACTGGAAGACCCTGGTAAGGCGCCTGGAAATTGCAGTTCTTATAAATGCCTCATTTTCAGGGGCGGCTGTGGGCTTCTATTCTGTAGCATGGGGGCCCTAAAACAATGGGCCCTCACCCCTCTGAGAATACCAGCCCTCAGCTGCCTAGTTTTACCTTGGCTGGCAATTAAAAATAGGGTGGAGCCCACACATTTTTTTTGCCAGCCAAGAGTAAATTAGGCAGCTGAGGGTGGCAGCTTGCAGTTTGTCTGCTTTCATCGGGCTGGACTTAAAAATGCTGCAAAACCCCACGTGGTTTTTAAAATTATTTATTTATTTAACACCCTGTGATTGCAAGTTGGTTGCCCTACACTAATGTGTAGGGCAACCAAGCAGATTCACTGTCCAGATTCAGGAAATCCAGTCTGACTACAACAGTCAATCACATAGGCTCTCACAGACTGTGAGCTTCTGTGATTGGCTGTTTGTTTGACACTTCAGTGAATATGCAATTAGCCTAATAGGTGGTCCCAGAAGTAACACGTGGAGACTGTTAAGCCCAATCTAGCTATTCTATCGGCTCTTTTCTCAGTTTATACACCATGAGAAAGACCATGTTAAAAACGCATTGCACACTGACCACGCTCCCACCACAGTCACACCACACTCATTGCTCTCGCACCACACTCGCACGACCATACAGAAAGCACTCACATGAGTGTCATGCATCAAAAATGCTCCGATTTTCATGCAATGCTAGTGTGCCTCCACCCTGAGCCAAGAGTTCACTTGTTGAATCACGGCCTTCAGAAAGTGTTTGCAACCATCAGATGTGTTTTGAAGACGCAGTGTTGGTACACAGCTATATATATTGCTGAGTCCTATTCCACAAATGTCCTAAGCCAGAAAAAGGCAAAAACTACAGTATTCAAATAAGTTAAGAGAAGTGATAGTTCATTGTTACTTTAAAACATGAAGGTCAGTCAATCTGGAAAATTGCTAGATCCTTCAACGTATTCTTAAGTGTAGTCATGAACATCAGCAATTATTATCATGAAAGTGGCTATCAATAAGACCAGGAATTTCCTCTGCTGTAGAGGATAAGTTCATCATGGTTACCAGCCTCAAATCCATAAAATAACAGCCCTCATAAATGATGCACAGACATTAAGTAGCAGACACATCATTTAGACCGGCGTGAAAAATGCTGGTCTTTATGAATTGACCCCTTAATGGTTAAAGGGAATTCATCAGCAGGTTTTTGACATTTAATCTGAGAGCAGTATGATGTAGGGGCAGAAAGCCTGATTTCAGGGAAGTGATACTTAGTAGTCTGTGTCCTGTAGTTTCAATACTTATCAGTGTTTTATCAACAAGAGATTATCACTGCAGACCTGGTGTCACGTGTAAGCCAGTCCATTTAATCTGCAAATTGTGCCCCCCACTGATTGGCAGTTTACTGACAATGCACAGTGTACACAGGAAGCTGCCAATCAGGGCTTTGAGCAGGGTTATACAGAGCTTCTACAGCAGTGGAAACACAGATCCTATCCAAACTGCTGCCAGCAGCCCCATAAGCGATACATTGCTGGAATCAGACTCCCTGCCCCTACATCATGGTGCCCTCAGATTCCATAGCAAAAACTTGCTGACAGAATCCCTTTAACACATATTCTGGTTTGTTTCAGACATGTTTCTTTACTCCTTAATTCCATAGGTATTTCTTAATGCTTTTGATGCCTTCAGCCTAAATCTAAAATGTGCACATTTCTATAAGAAGACAAACCATTGCATGAACTGGTGTGTTCACAGTTTTGACTGGTAATGTATTGAGACTCTGTTTGAAGAAGACATCAAGGTAAATTCAAATTAAAGGGGTTGTCCGCGATAACATAGTTGCAAGCTAACAATCCTCGCCTTCTCCTGTAGTAGCAGTGCTGCCTCTCTGGCTCTGCTCAGGTGTTTGTTGACAGGCTGCAGCGGTCATTTCATTCCTACAATGCACATCACCGGTGCAGTCAATCACTGGGTTTAGCAGTTCTGCTGATGTAGACTACACAGGCCGTTAAGCCTAGTGCCGGAGCCGCATTGGAAAAGGCAGCACTGGAGCGCGGTTACGTAAGTGTTAAATTTGTAACTATCAACAGCTGTAACTCAATAGGTTAAAAAAAAATACCCCCAGACAACCCATTTAGACAAAAATAACTGGGCAAGTATTCACACCTGTATTATAATGGGGGTTTCATGTTATATGGACTACCCCTGTCCACATGCCCAATATCCCCTCCGTGAGTTGGACTGTAGAGCCCACTCCAGCAAGCGAGTACATCCATGTATACATGGGGGGGGCGGCATTTATCCTAATTGTTAGCATGTACAGCTACCTTTATGGTGATCATAGACAATCAATGACTATGGGGCAGCTCCTGATTGGGTTGTCTCTGTGGTGCAGAGCCCTTAGGAATATCATTAGAATCTCACCTTCTGCTTGAGCCATGAATTTGATGGCAGACATGGAGCAGGAGACGGTGATTTCACTGTTCTCTCCTTTGAGTTCCGAGGAAAATTCTGAAAAATGTGATAAGATTTAATATGAAAAATGCAACGAAAATCAGTTATAATTTGCCCCCCAAGATGTCTGAGATGAATTATGCCTCATATATTAGGTGTTTTAGAAACTTTTTGAAGTTCCAACAAAGAGTGCTAGCTCTGCAGATAACTGGGCATCACCTAATATTCAATACCATGTACCAATACCATTGGATGAAGCAAAGTTATAGCACAACGCATAGCAACTAATACAGGAGAATCTCAATGAACTGGAATATCATCAAAAAGTTCATTTATTTCAGTAATTCAATACATAAAATGAAACACATATATTTTATATAGAGTCATTACACACAGAGTGATCTATTTCAAGTGTTTATTTATGTTAATGTTGATGATTATGACTTACAGCCAATGAAAACCCAAAGTCATGATCTCAGAAAATTAAAGTAGGGAGGACAAAGGGTTAAAAACCGCGCTGCTGTATTCCACGAGACATCAAAGGGTGAATATAATATTGATTTATTAGTCAATGTGATTCAGGGCTCCCAGAAACATGGTAATATGATAATGATTTGTCCTGAAGAAGGGGCCAGGGAGCCCTGAAACGCATTGACTGATAAATCAATATTATATTCACCCTTTGATGTATCGTGGAATACGGCAACACGGTTTTTAACCCTTCATGCTCCCTACTCTATACGCACCACGCTGGGGACTGCAGCAGCCATGATATCCTTTGATAGTGGTTGTAACTCTCACAACCACACAAGGTGAAGCCTCTGGTACCTATTTAGGTCATATTTCATCTCTCAGACCCTTCATCCTCCCTACTTTAATTTTCTGCAATATGGACCTTTGGGATTTCATTGGCTGTAGGCCATAATCATCAACATTAACATAAATAAACACATGAAATAGATCACTCTATGTGTAATGACTCTATATAATATATGCGTTTCACTTTATGTATTGAATTACTGAAATCAATTATCTTTTTGATGATATTCTAATTCATTCAGATGCGCCTGTAGAGCTGCCCCTGGCTCCAGTATTTGCAGTAATGATTAGTAAGGCATTATTAGTAGGTGTGGTTCTCCGACTAAGGCTGGCTTCACACTGCAGTTTTTCACTGATCAGTGACCATCAGTGTTTGTGTGCCAAAACCAGGAATGTCTCCAAAACAATTATAGTTTTACTCTGCAAGTTCCTCTCCTGGTTCCTCTTCTGGTTTTGGCACCAAAACACTGATGGACACTGATCAGTGAAAAACTGCAGTGTGAAGCCAGCCTAAGCAGAACAGAACCTGGACTTGTCCCATAATTCTAACTTCTCCCCACAGGACAGGTGAGAAGCTGCTGATTGTGGTGGAGAAGAGGCCTGTGCACTACCACTTCACTCCGAGCCTGAAAGAGATACGTACTGCCCTCCACTAACTTTATCAGTCCTATATTAATCAACTTGAGTAATACTGCGCATGTGTGACTACTACGTCATTTAACTAGGGACTTGAGACCTTTGTTTTTTTGTGATTAGTGGGAATGTATCACTTTTCCTTGGAATAGGTGATAAGTTGTGTTTGTGGGACATCCCCTTTAACGGTTGTCCATATCTGGGGTATAAATATTTTTTGCTACCTGATTCCTTTATAAAAGTTGCACCGTTTGGCTTTTATATGTTCTTTTGATCATAGAATCCTAGAATGGTGGCGTTGGAAGGGACCTCCTGGGTCATCTGGTCCTACCTCCTGCTTAAAGCAGGATTCACTACATCATCCCAGAGACATGTCTGTCCAGCCTCTGTGTGAAGGCTTAAATTGAAGGAGAACTTGCCTCCTCTCGTCGTAGCTTGTTCTACTCGTTGATCACTCTCACTGTCAAAAAGTTTTTTTCTTCTAATATCTAATCTATGTCTCCTCCCATTCAGTTTCATCTCATTGCTTCTTGTCTTTCTTTGTGCAAATGAGAATAAAGCAGATCCCTCTACAGTGTGACAGCTCTTGAGATATTGGTAGACAGCTATTAAGTCTCCTCTCAGTCATCTTTTTGAAAAGCTAAACATTCCCAAATCCTATAACCGTTCCTCATAGGACTTGGTTTGCAGACCGGTCACCATTCTGGTCGCTCTTCTCTGAACCTGCTCCAGTTTGTTGATGTCTCGTTTAAAATGTGGTGCCCAGAACTGGACACAGCATCCGTGTTATGGCAGGAGGCAGGGCGGCCGGCCTCCTGCAGTGACGTCACCACCTTTCCCAGCCCTGCTTTGTGATAACATAGAGCAGGGCAGGTAAAGGAGCTCACGTCACTGCAGGAGGCGGGGCAGACGGACAGCATTGTCACAAAACGCTCCCTCGCACTGCGCCTGCGTCTTGCATGGCATGCAGCAGGTGAGGGAGACCATGACTGAAAGGGAGGATTCGTTATACGAAGAGAGGATTCGTTATACAGGGGGCATGAGATTACCCTGTGAGGAGACGTGGCTCCAGCCACTAGACCCCTCCTATCCAGCTCCAGTTTGTAAGTTTTCTAAATCAATTATCTCGGGGTACAGGGGGGATGAACGGATGGGGGACCCCTTGCCTGAATGCAGCAGACATGCTGCATTCAGTGCTGCAATCAGATCATCATCTATGGGAGGTGACAGGTCCTCTTTAATAATTTGTTCAAAGCTCTTTCCTGGTATAGAAGTCAGGCTCACAGGTCTACAGTTCCCTAGGTCCACCTTATTCCCTTTTTGAAAGAGATGGACAATATTTGCTCTTCTCCAGTCTTCCGGGACTTCTGTTGCATTTCTAGTTACCAACATTCTATGATAGCATGATAAATCTCATGTACAGCACCATGGAGTTGATGGTGCTATATAAATAAATAATACCTGCCTCCTAGGGTCCGTGCTACCCTTACCTCCTCAACCATTTCTTCCCTATTTGAAATAATGAGATCCAAGGTAGCAGATCCCCATGTTATTTTCTCTACCTTCTGGAAGATAAAGTTGTTAGCAAGAGGATAAGTATTTACTGGACTTGTTAATATCATATTTTGTGAGAACTTGGCCATCTGATGCATAGAGTTCACCCATATCTTCAGCTTTCCCAGGTGGCCTGTAGTAAACACCTACAATGGTGTCCTTTCCATTGTTCTCTCCTTGTATTCTTACTCAGTTTCCACAGAATTCCCAGCCTCTGAAGCTTCAATCTGTGAGGAGATATATGCTTTTCTAACACAAAATGCAACACTTCCTCCCTGTGTATTAGGTCTGTTTCGTGTAAATAAGTTGTATCCTTCTGGCCTTGTATTCCAATCATGTGTATCGTCCCACCAAGTTTCAGCGATTCCAATGACATCATACTTCTTTTCCTGCGTTAGTAGCTCCAATTCTCCTTGTTTGTTGCCCATGCTTTGTGCATTTGTATAGAAAATGTTAATTTTGTGATTGGTCTCTCTTGCTCTAATATTTTTATTATTCAGATTTTTTTTCTTTGTTCTTCCTTTGCACTTCTAACAGCAGAATTCTCAGTAGTATTTGATAGCTGTATGGATTTCCATGGTCTTTTGCTTCACTTCCCACATTGTTCTAGTTTAAATGTCTCCTGATGAGTGTAGCAAGGTGACTTCCAAATATGTTTCCCAGTCTTGGTAAGGTGCAGCCCATTTCTAGCAAGTAGTCCATCGTGTAGGTAATTTTCTGTGATCCAGAAGGGCTGGGTGTACTCGGTAACTGGGCCGGTAGGTTTGGTGGGAGGTCACGGTGGTGGTGACCCGGCTCCGTGGCCCTGGGCGTGCAGTAAAAGGGGATTATTTATAGGGGAAGGTTTGTGACGCCACCAGTGGTTTTCAGCCAGGGATGGCCGATGCTGCAGGGTGTGACTGCTGGGACAGATGGTAGTACAGCTGGGATGGTAAAGCTTCCTACAGGTGGAGCTGTGCCCCAAGGATGGTGTGAACAGTATATTAGGGTGCTGATGGTGAGGAAGGCCGCAGGGTGAGGAAGGAGGCAAACACAGTTCATTACCTTTACTTGATGATCAGTCAAGTTCAACCAGCCGGGTGCTGTGCTCCTCTAAAGTGCAGCCAGGTTAGTTCCCAGATGATTAGGGTCACTCTGCCAAGACACCATTCATAGCCTTCCCTGGTTGCTCTTCCCTGTGCTGGCTACTCTCCCCCCTTCCTAGCGCCTTTGAGGACAGGGCCCCAGGCTGATGGCTGCAGGCCTTGTCAGGTGACTGTGTTAGCACGTTCCCAGACCCTAGTTCTAGCCACCGTCCCGGCGATTGTCCATGGTAGGTTGCCACCGCTCTTGCAGAAACGATGGCCTCCAGTTTTCCTGGCTGAGGCTTGCAGCACTCCCACCAGATAAGGGAAGGTCCCCTCAGGCAAACCGTCCCTCTGCCCAACTTAGGTCAGGCCATATTCGAGGCACACGGGTGGATCCCCCACTCCCGTGTTCCCTAGGACGCTCTCTGTCCTGTGTCCGCTCTCGACGCTTTCCTCCTCTCGAGTCTCCCTCACTAACTCTAACTAACCCCTCCTTCAGTCAGGATTCAGCCCTAAAAAGAGTCCGCCCGAACCCCCCAGCCTGGATTCAGGATGGTTTTGTGTGCAATTCTGTGTCTTGGATTTGTGACCCCTCTCACCTTTGAACAGTGACACCACACCTGTGGTGTAGGTGCAGCATCACTGTGGTGACCAGTTCACAGGGGTGCCACATTTCCCCTTGGCAAAGCACAGCACGTCCGTGGGCTGCAAAACAGGTACAAGATGTAAGGCTGGCTTCACACCACGATTTATGACTGTCAGGTTCTGTCCGGTGTTTTGCAGGATGCACCGGACAGAACCTGACATCCACGGACAAGCAGAACCAGAGGGCATATCCTGTTTTTTGCCGACTTTGTTGCTGGTGCTGTACAGTGCTGACATTTCAGCACCGCGGTCAGCTCCCCTGCAGCCGCGGTGCTGAAATTTCAGCTGTGGAGTTCTCTAGGTGGTGAAATTCTTCAGTGGCGGCTGCTGTTAACAGCCGCTGCTCTTCCAGCACCAGGCGTCCGGGACCCGGCATTATTTTTTCCAATTATTTCATCAGACACAAAAAATGCTGCATCCTCTTGGAAAAGCCTCAAACCGGATGACAAATAACAGCCATCCGGCCCCATAGTGATATATGGGGACCAAGTTTGGATCTGAGGCTGTCCGGTTCACACCGGACCCGAAAAATTGTGGTGTGAAGCCGGCCTTAAGAACGTACAAAATTTTTCATGTACACATCAAACAGTTACATCAACATTCTTCCCTTTTACGGGAGGCGCATCATTGCATAAAAAATACAAAAATACAAAAGTATAAAAATACCAAAAATGTAACAATGTTAAAACTGTCAACATATTCTGCAAGGGCCTCTAGCCGGGGTGTTTCCTCACAGGATTCAAAATCACCAGGTGGGAACCACCTCAACCCACTGCAAACTTTGTCCCTTGGCATGGCTACAGGGCACAGAGACCATTCATTGGCCCATGCTCTTTGGTCACGCCAGACAGTTGTTTAGTGGTCAAGTTACTTTTCAAAGTGCAAAGTGCTTTTGTCGATAGCACCCTGCTATGCTGGTTTAATAACCAATAAGGAGTACTTTAAGAAGTGTGAACTATTTACAGATGAAGTCTTGATCACATTATTGTCCCGTAATCAAATTGTGCATTTTCAAAAACTTTCAGGGGCCCGTCACACAAGGTGATGTCGGCGGCGACGGGCGGGAGCGAGCACGTTTTTGGCGCCCCGAAAGCGTCGCTGTCGCATGTTTACAGGCGGCGTCGCCGCTGGGGTGTCTAAAAAGCCCAGCGACGATGCTGTAACATGGGAGCTACGGCTCCCATCGCCTGTCAGATCGCCGGAGTACCCTCAAACAACTGCCTAGCCGGCTAACTTAAAGCTTTCTATACACAGGTTATTACCTGGCCAGGTTATTCTATATATTAACTATCTACATTACTCTTAACTATGTATACTGTAAAGAGGACGGTTAGTTCAGCTTTTTCCAGGGTAATACATTTGCTATTTGACAATCTCCTCTACCTGGCAGTATCTGCATTCTCGCTCCATAGTCACAACTCCACAGAATTCCTCGTCCACAGCTTGGTCGGTGAGGCGACTGCCGATCAGATCCTCTTCCAGGTAGTGTAACTTGTCCCCCTGACTGCTCAAACGGAGTCAAAGTCTCTGTGTCCGGCTCAGATCTTGGGGTTTCGGTGCGATCACATCTCGCAGACGGGGTTGGTGTACTTGGTGGTGTCACTCAGCTGGGACTGCAGTAGGTGCAGGCACCGCAGGGCTTGGGGTCTGAGATTCCACCATCATTTTCTTTACCCTCACAGCGTACCACCCTTTTGAGCTGAAGTGCCGTTCATACTCAACCCACTCTCCCAGGTATAAGACGTGGCCTGGGGACCCCTGCGCAAGTGACTCTCAACGTCTCTCCGATTGACAAATTTTGGCTCACCAAGTGGGGCTTCTTGATGAAACCATAGCCCTTATGGATGTTGAAGTCTATTACTGAACCTTTCTTGCCCTCCGTTTGTTCCACGCCTGGGGCTTTACGGACCTTGCTTTTCTTTTCCAACTCGGTGTGACGCTCTTTTTCCCACCTGGCCTGGTCCACCCTCTCTTCCTCCTCCCTTTGTTGTTGCTGTTGATGGAGATACTCCTTCTTGGGAACCACCTCTAACAATTCCCCTATCGCTCCGGCACTTCCCTCCGGGAACCCCATCATGGCATCCCCTCATCCACTTTCTGGGTCCTGTGTTCAAATTACGGGGTGCCCAATAGGTCCATTTAAAGTATAAATGGATATCTTGTGACTCCCCTAACTAAATCACACTACAAACGCTTTTAATAAGCCAAGCCCCGCCCCCAGGGAATATGATTACCACTTACTAATGACTATCATAACCCAGGGGGAACGAGGGGCAGTCCTTACCTTTGCCACTAGAGGGCAGCACACATATGATTAAACACATTAATTATACAGAAAGACATAAAATACATGTTCCCTACCTTCCTAAAGGGAGGAAGAATGTTAACTCTTAAATCTCTTACACACAGATGAAAGTACAGAAGTAGAGGAGCGAGTCAGGGTATCAGTCTCACACAATTTGCAGAGGGTTTGCTCTGTTTTATATACCAAACAATGCAATACCACATTACAACCCCCACTTATAGTAGTCCAGGGGGCATCAACTGGGGATTGGTGAGTCTTTAAATCCTGTATAACTCCACAATTGTAATAATAAAAAGTACAATAATCCATTGTCCGATTCTCACCTTGGTTTGAGAGGTCAGTAGTGGTTTTCCAATTGATCCAACCTAAAAAAAATAAAGATGTTATTATTTTTTTGTATCTCATTATATTACAAGCTGTTACATTATTAATTAAGGCATCCTAAAGAAAACAGAATTAAAACCTTATGATAGTTTTTGTGGAGACTTTGGATTCCATTGAAATGAATGGAACTCAAAGAAAAAGGTTTTGTTGTTGTTGGTACAAGTATATGTTCTGTAATGTGGAATTACCACCTCAGTATGCAAGTCATTAAAATTTGTAACCGTTCTTGAAATATTAAAATTTTCCTGTTGTACACAGCTCGTTTCCCACATGACCGACTACCACTGCTGTCTAGCTTGTAACCATTGTGCTTAAGATAACCGGGATTAAAAGCCATCTGCGCCCTCCAGCGGTTAGGGGCAGTGCTTACAAGATCTATAGAATAGACCTTGTAAGCACTGCACAAGTTCTGCTCTTTAGAAGAAGTGGTTGGTCTCCATGGCAATGAGCAGTAAATATGTCAATGTGGTTCCTTTAAAGGGAACCTGACCCCTAAAAATCACCCCCCCAGCCTATAAATACTTGTCCCTGCACCTTCCTATAAGGTTTCTAGCTATCCCTCTTTGTCCTATTTGAGTTTTTGCAAAGTTGAATAGCTAGAAACCTTATAGGAGGGTGCAGGGATAAGTATTTATAGGCTGGGGGTGATTTTTAGGGGTCAGGTTCCCTTTAACTCCTTTATACAGGGAAATATCTAGGGGGGCTGGCGCGTCATGTGTCCCAGGCGCAGCAGGCGGGGGGGGGCGCTGTCAGGCCTACTGCTGCAGCGCCCGAGTAGTTCCCTTCCCCCCCCGGCCGCATGTTGCGCCCTCCTCCGCTGTGGGAGCCAGCTATTTTCTGCTCCTGTGGTCAGCGGACAGCGGGAGCAGAGGTCTTGTAGCCACCGGCTCCTATGGAAGCAGCGTCTCCAGCCACCATGTTCCTCGTACTTCCAGGTTAGGGGACCTCAGCAGTGTGATCACCTGACCACACTGTTGACGTCCCTTAGCAAAGCCAGCACAGCGCGGCAGAAGGCTGGAGAAGACCACTCCACATAGGAGCTGAACTGAAGATAAATGCAATTAGGGGAAAGGAGACAGCATGGAGGGAGAGAGTGGGTGGAGTTTAATCAGAAAAATGCGGGAGTGGGAGAGTGAGCAGGAAACTGGGGGGGGGGGTGAGCATTAAACTGGGAGAGGGGGGAGTGTGAGCATGAAACTGGGGAAACTGGAAGGGGGGGGTGTGAGCATGAAACTAGGAGGGGGGTGTGAGCAGGAAACTGGGGAGGGAAGTGTGAGCAAGAAACTGGGGGGGGGGGGAGTGTGAGCATGAAAATGGGGGGGGGGAGTGTGAGCACGAAACTGGGGGCGAGTGTGAGCAGGAAACTGGGGAGGGGAAAGTGTGAGCAGGAAACTGGGGAGGGGAAAGTGTGAGCAAGAAACTGGGGGGGGGGGGGGGGAGTAGGAGCATGAAAATGGGGTGGAAAACATGGCCTCGATCAATGAAAATGAATTGAGTGAGCCTGGACACATGTAGTCAGAATGTGGCCAGAAGTATATACATCACATACTTGTGCTCACACAACCATCCAATCTTATCATCAGCAAGAGAAAATCCTGACAGTGTGCAGTGCGCGCGCTGTGAGAACTCATAGGCCTGCAGTAACCTAGAGGGACTACAGACTTTCATCTCAAACATGGATGAGCCCTGTAATTCAAACATTAAGCATTGTAGAACCAATCCTAACAGCATATAATATAATTTGTTTTTCACTGAACATTGAGAGAATTAGGTAGAGCAGCTCGTTGGCTCGTGACTAAGTCTGCAAATAGCAAAAGAAAGATCGGCAGGGGCGTAACTACAACAGGTGCAGGGATGCGATCGCACCCGGGCCCTGGCCCTAGGGGGCCCCAAAAGTCCCTTATGCCTATAGAAAAAGACTATTGCTGTTAAAGATTTGTAATAATTGGGGGCCCCATTGAAGCTTTCGCATCGGGGCTCATAAGCTTCAAGTTATGCCAATGGAGATCGGTCACATGAAGGTTACTCAGACTGCATGGGGGAGGGGGCACCAAACTGAAGTCTTGCCCGGGTGCCAGAAACCCTAGATACACCTCTGCTTTATATCCTGAAATGTGTCCCGCATACTTCAGGGAAAGAGTTTTTTCTTGTCCCTCACTGTGGGTAAATTGTGTGTTCCAGCCCAATTGCCGCTCCCTTCAAACACCGCCTCTTCTAATTACAAGTAAGTGTATGACGTCTTTACATCATCCACACAATGCCCAAAGTCTTGCGCTAGTACATTGGAATCACCAGCTGATCAATAGGGCACAGTGAGGAGCGCCTGCGCTGGTCTCCGGATTCACGGCACAGGCCCGATACTTTGGGCACTGGATGACGTCAATCACTTACATGCAGTTAAAAGAGGCAGCAATTGATGGAAGTGGGGCGGCGCTGATTTGCAAGTATGAAAAATCACATCAGAGGGGTTGCAAGAACCCTATTCACATGATGTTAAAGGTGATGGGCAGGGTGTGGAACCCAAAAACTAGTGACAGGTGCACTTTAAAATGTCAAGAATATCTGAAAATCAGTATATTGAAAAATTACTTTTATTATGAAGCACTACCCAACAATATTCAACTCTAAAGATGAGAATAACTCTATCATTTTCTTGCTGTCACCACTAGGGGGAGCTCATTGAATAGAGATTTTTACAGTTCCAGAGCTGCTGTCTGCGTTGAGCTCCCCCTAGTGGCAGCTGTAGACGTCCGGAATAATTGAGCTCTAAGATAATGAAGACAAGTCACAAAATCACCGTAGCCGAGTTATTCTAAGTTTTGCATTGATTACTGTTTATACCAGTTCACTTATCCTGTATCATTTTTTTCAATAAGCTAATGGAGCTGGAATAAAATGACATAAAATAGGGCTGTAGTCATGAAAAGCACATAACAGACCTCTATAGTGGCTCAGTAATAATTTGACACCATGTTAGACATCGTACCATCGCAGATGCTGGATTTTAATTTTTCTGTGATGTAGCCCATAGAGCTGAAGTCATCAGCATGAATAACGTGTTTCTCTTGCGGCGATGAAGCAATTTCTCGTAACTCTTCGTCAATGGCCTTGCCCACTCCAACAGCATAGATGGTGATGCCTGAAGAGACAGAGGGAGACTGCATAATTATGTCATACCAATTAAATCTGCTACAACCTCCAAGTGACCTGCGCCGACCACAGCTGTCAGCGGCTGAAGAAACCCGCAGGGCCGAGAAACTGCTGTGACTACACCGTGTCTGTATGGTGACAGCTGCACCACAGTAAGAGGAACTAGAGGAGGCAGAATACCAGGACCCACCAATGTGAGCATCCAGGGAATGCACGGATTTCACACACAGTTAAAGGGTTGGGCCACAAACAATTGTACATTTTAATAGATCGTAAGATAAAAATAAGTTCCACAATTGGATGTGTTAAAAAATAATGTTCCTGCCCTGAGATATTCTTATAAATGTCCCTGTGTAATGTATGTGTCTGACCATGCAGAAATTGGTACGGTCAGACACATCCATTACACAGTACGTAGCAGGGACACATATGTAAGATTATCTCAGCACTGGAAATGTGGTATGATCAGACCATGTCCTGTATGGTCAGACACATCAATTACACAGTACATAGCAGGGACACATATATAAGATTATCTCCGCACAGGAGATGTGGTATGATCAGACCATGTCCCTGTGTGGTCAGACACATCCAGTACACAGTACATAGCAGGGACACATATATAAGATTATCTCCGCACAGGAGATGTGGTATGATCAGACCATGTCCCTGTACAGTCAAACACATCCATTACACAGTACATAGCAGGGACACATATATAAGATTATCTCAGCACAAGAGATGTGGTATGATCAGACCATGACCCTGTACAGTCAGACACATCCATTACACAGTACATAGCAGGAACACATATATAAGATTATCTCAGAACAGGAGATGTGGTATGATCAGACCATGTCCCTGTGTATGGTCAGACACATCCATTACACAGTACATAGCAGAGACACATATATAAGATTATCTCAGCACAGGAGATGTGGTATGATCAGACCATGTCCCTGTATGGTCAGACACATTCATTAGACAGTACATAGCAGGAACACATATATAAGATTATCTCAGCACAAGAGATGTGGTATGATCAGACCATGTCCCTGTACAGTCAGACACATCCATTACACAGTACATAGCAGAGACACATATATAAGATTATCTCAGCACAGGAGATGTGGTATGATCAGACCATGTCCCTGTACAGTCAGACACATCCATTACACAGTACATAGCAGGAACACATATATAAGATTATCTCTGCCCAGGAACATTTTTTTAAATACATCCAATTGTGGAAATTATTGATTAAAATACAAAATAAATTCAACTTTGTTCATATGAAAACCCCTTTGAATGTGTGTATTTGGGGCCAAAAACCATTGATTTTTTTTTCCAGTTAAAATGTTGCACCCATTGTTGTTTCCTGCACATTCAACTTTGATGTGGTCACCTGAAAACTTGGTTTATTATTCACAGACTGAGTACCACATTGATTACTACTGTTAATGTGCTTCAACACTTCAGCAATAGTGCTCACACTATGACCTCTAGCCATACATTGTACAAGCAAAATATGCCGCTGCTCGTCCGGCCCTCATCTCTTATACTGGTTGTTACTGTCCCCCATGATTGTATAATCCATTTAATGTGATAGGTGCTGGGTATTGTGGTGAAGCCCACCTTGCCGCCCATGACATCATTAACCCCCTCTGAGACTCTTTAGCAATGCGTGAAATGCCGCTGGGCATTTTTGTTATCTTTTGCCGATCCTCATGAATTAAAATATAAACTTTTCAAAGTTTTGAGATCTGTCAAATATTAGGAAATTCGACTTAAAGTCGATTCTCCATGGGTTGATCTGCTCATCTCTAGTTACAAATCCTCCCCTCAGAAGGAGCTCACTGCTGGATCCTCAGTTGACTCATTCTGCAGCCAGCAATAGACAGGGCAACACAAAGGTTTTAAAAGGTAAGAGGTGCAATATTTTTAATGGAACCCAATTGCAAAAATGATTTCCAAATGCATTTAGGCAAAAAAAATTTAAAAATCCCAAAGGTGGTAAACCTTATGTCAGCACTAAATTAACAATTTATTATAAAGTTTTAAGAGGCATAAGTGAAGAACATCACAAATTCATAGAAAAGAAACCTGACTCAAGTCAAGAAAATATGCAGAGATGTAAAATAAGAGATATAAAGTACCACTTTGTTTTGCGCGGCTCGCCCAATCGGAGACCTCGTCTTGTGCTCGTCCATCTGTAAAGACGATTGCCACTCTCGGAACCCCCAGGGAACGTCTTCTTACACCCTGAGCCTCTGAAAAGCTTTTCTCATACATGAGCTTCAGGGCCAGCCCAGTCATGGAGCCTCTGCCCATATATTTCACCTGGGACACGGCTTTCTTCATGTCTTTGGCAGAGCTGTACTGAGCCATCGTGAACTCTGTGCGGACGTGAGTGGAGTATTGGACCAGTCCCACACGGGCCGCTTTCTGTGACACCTCTAAAGAGTCTACAATCCCAGTAACAAACTGCTTCACAAGCTCAAAGTTGTTTTCTCCAAGGCTTTTGGATCCATCAATGATAAACACCAAGTCTACTGGTCCTTCTCCGCACTCTGAAAACAAAATATATTGTTAGTTATCATTTGTGGGATTGGTTCATGTAAGGCTGTTCTCTTATTGGTCAACAGTTCAATCCAACTGCATAATTTTCCTCTGAATGATGTAGACCGAGGAGGCAAAGGCAAATTACATTTAGTTACCAATCCACAAACTAAAGACAATGGGGCTCCGATTAGTCCGTCAAGAAACAATTACTTCTTATTAGTTAACAAACAAAAGAACAATACGTCTGGCCTAATTAAGGATTAAGAATATTTAACCCACGACAGAGATGGTAATATGCTGTGTCAGCACAAGAATTTGTGGAGATGTTTGGCCGATGCAATCATCAATGAGCTGTGCCCAATCACAGGCTCGGACTGGCCCACAGGATAATAGGGGAAGGATTCCTCTGGTGGGCCCCCTTGTACTAGTAAGTCATAATCAGTAGTTGGAACAATACACTTTTTTCACAATGTAGTGTCAAAGCAAGCATGTCATCATTCATCCTATAAACTATCCTGTATATTATATAAAAGCATAGGGTAGGGTAGATGTAATATTTGCATGCAGTTGATGAGTGGCCCCCAGAGAACATGTTATTGGTGGGGCCCTGCAGCACTCCTGTCTCTTTAACACTCATATCTGTTTAAGTAAATTTGTGTATCACTCATGACATAAAAAAAATCTGAGTTTTCTTTTCACATGGCTCAGCTATGTGCTGTTCCTCTGTTATTCCTCCTTGAAAAATATGAATAGGTTACTAACTGGGCATCACTATTCCACTTGTGAAAAGGCGAATGTACGGGAACCGGGACAGAAAGTTGATTTAAATCTGCGCCGCTGTGAAAAGATGAAGGTCCAGATGCACAGAAGTAAAGTAAGGTAAATTATAGACTGCTCATGTCTTTGTCAGTGAGCAAACTTACAAAATCAGCAAGGGATCAAATACTTATTTCCCCCACTCTAGATATGTCATCTGGTCACCTGATGACATATGTATATAGACAATATTTTTTCTCCATGTACCTTGGTTATTTCCAAGAAGGTCTCTACATTTATTCTCATTTCATTGAAATGTTATATAAACCTCTTCGTACAGCCAATGCTTAGACTTTATACTGTAATACCAGCTATTTACACCAGATGGTGATGTTAAGACATTACAATGCCAAACACTGTCTTGAAATCCCCACAATTCTTGCTCTGGGAAATCCAGAAATCAGCAAGAATCCATATAAATAGAACAGGTCTTGCATTGTCGTAGTATCCAAGGAGTTGCTATTTTATGGTATTTGTGTAAACTGGTGCAGGGCGGTAGCTGAGGGTGAGGTAGTCTACTCTTACACCCCGACATGTTACATGAAGGTGGGGGTCCTGGCTGGATGTGTAGACTCAAGCTATGGGGGACCTGTGCCCTTGCAGGCCCATGATGCCCGTGACTTTGGGTGGACAGGACCAGAGGTTGGACAGTTCAATGAGAGAGACCACCACTCAAAAATATACTCTTTACTGAACGAGTACTTGGTCAGGAGTATGTACAGTAGATAGCGGGAGCACAGCTGCACAAACGTTTCCTTCATACAAGGATCATTTCCATACGCAGTCTCTTTACTTTCTTGGTTTCCCTTGTCAGTGCCTCAACATCTCTCAGTTCCTTCACCTCATTCCAGCTCTACTACAGTCCAGTTGGTGAGAGTCCTATTCTCAACAAGCCATTCTGCATCTTTGTCCTTTCAAAGAAGTATGCCAATATGGTTGACCTTAGCTTCTCTACTTTTGGTGCTTTGGGAACTCCCACCTTGGGCACTCTCATCATCTCACATTAAGTCCTGGCCTGTTACATCTCTTAGTTACAAACTGGAGGGCCATACTTCGAGGCATTCTGTCCCAGGACCCATCTCAAGTTAGTCACTCTGTCCTCCGATTAATTCTCTTTCTCTCTGGATCACACTATCCACTGTCCCTGTCTCCTCTCACATCAGGGAGACCCAAGTCATGCAGCTCTGCTGACTAGTCAGACCTTAGGTCTGCTCTTCCGGCACGCTGGGCCCTATGTAATCTCCTGACAGGAAACTGTCTCTGTCCCTTCACTTTAGCCCTTCCCACTCAGGGCTAGTCCCAAATATTAACTCTATCTCTCCCTAATGTCAGCAACATTTTTTTGCTCTTATCTTTCTTTTTGCGCTATTGAATTTTGTGTCAAATTGAGCAAAATGTTAGTGCTGGAGGGAGATGTGTCAAGTTCATTAAGAGATGAAATTGACACCTCTAACAGCCACCAAGGCCACAGCCAGAAAAGCTCTGCCCCCTTTCCAAAAAGTCAATGGAGATGATGGAAACTGGTGAACAATATAAAGATCTGCAACATTTTTGCAGAACTGTGAGTTATAATAAGTTTTAGTATAGAAAATCAATGATTGACATCGATCTCATCCATTTACACATATACAAAGAAAGCTGTCAATCATTGAACTCTCAGAAAGAGCAGAAGATTCAATCATTAAAACTCGGGGTATACTAAATCTTTTCTCATAAAACTATACATCAATCAGCTACCCCTGCGCTATAACATGATGCCTGCAGATTTTCACGGTGACCGAGCCCTTTAAAAAAAGTGTTGTTCAGTAACTGGACAATCCCTTTAAAACCACGAGTGAAAAATGCAGGTTACAAATGTAACAAAATGAAAATGCAAAAGAAAAGCACTCAAAAATTATTTGAAAAATGCTTGAAAATGATGAAAAATATGAACTTTTATCAACCAAAGCAACACAGTTATTCATATTTGCCAAGTATCCTGGAACTGCAGAAAAAAAAAGCGGGAGACTTCTAAGCTTTTTGGGTGACGGTCCCAGAAAGCATCAAATATTTCTTGTCCTGAGCGATTGTATCAAAAATAGCATTCAGGTGAGCAGAAAATAGGATGAAAAAGGGGTGAGGTTATGGAAAATGAACAGCTAAACATGCTCCCCTCTGTGATCCTCCCGGACAGGTAGCCCCCGAAAATGGTCAAGTATGATGTAATTCAGTTGGCTTGAAAAGATTTACATAAAGTAAAGAGAGTCTGGTATTTGCTTCCAGATCTGACTTTTACTAGTACTTTATACAAGGAAAGCAGCAAAATAATTTCACATTCAGGGGGCAAAAAACAGGACATGAAAGGGGTGAGGTGGCATGGAATCATGTAGCAATTTCAGATATCCAGTGGCATTGAGGTTTCCATTGATGAAGAATGGCCCCACTATCTTTGTACCCCATATACCACACCATACCATTAATTTTTGTGTTCCAGCAGTCTTGGAGGGATCTATCCACTGTGGGTTAGTGTCAGACCAATAGCGCTGGTTTTGTTTGTTATCTTCACCATTCACACAAAGCTTTCCTCATCCCTCATCTGAAGGTAATTATCTATGCTGTGAAGATACGAGATGTGCAGCATCTGAAACAATGAATACTGGAAGCCTGTGCTGCATTTCTTCTGCGGTGTTGCTATCAGTGTGTAAAGAGTGGGAGAAGAGGGTTACATTGACAATCCAACACAATGAGCAGCACTTCAAACACATTTTATAAGTGGTCAGAAACTTGTAAATAACTCATGAAAGAATAAAGTTACATTAAAACCAAGCACACCATTGCTTTTCTTATAAAACTCTCAATAAGTTTGATGTGTCACATGACCCTCTTCCCATTGAAAAAAATAAAGTTGGATCCGAAATGGCCGACTTCAAAGTGGTCATCATGGTCACCGCCCATCTGGAAAAGTTTCCCCCCTCCCATATACTAATGTGCAGCAAACAGTAAGTTGACCGCACCATCCATTCCCACTTTATTTAGGTGCACCCATATAAATGGCCCACCCTGTACAATGATTCACATTAAGGGGGGCAGAAAATAGAACATGAATGGGGTGAGGTTATGGAAAACAAACAGCTATGTGCTTTAGAGCCTCCGTGTACTATGACGTCACTATGTAAATCTTTTGATTATCGAGGCCAACTGAACGAGGGTCTGATATTTGTGTCTGTGTGCTTGGTTTCCTGCACTGACTTAGGCTGGGGTCACACTTGCGTTTTTTTCATGCTTTTTTGGAGACCTGCGTTTTAAAAAAAACATGTAAAAATGCACCCATAGGCCCCCATGTTAAAAAACGCATGCCCTAATAGCAAAAACGCATGTCTAAATAGCAAAAGCGCATGTGTGACAGTACCATGCGTTTTTGTGTGCGTCTTTGCTATTATGTGATTAGCTGACATCAAAAACGCATGCAAAAACGCATGGTACATTAGTACCATTTAGTGCCATTCAAAAACGCATGCGTTTTCCATAGGAGCCCATGTTAAGAAAACGCATGCGTTTTTAGAAAACGCAAGCGTTTTTTTTAACATGGGCTCCTATGGAAAACGCATGCGTTTTTGAATGGCACTAAATGGTACTAATGTACCATGCGTTTTTGCATGAGTTTTCCATATGGGCCCATGTTAAAAAAAAACGCACCAAAAAATAGTGCATGCACTATTTTAAGTCACTAAAAAAACTCATGCAAAGTGTGACCCCAGCCTTATACTAGTACTTCATAGGAAGTGAGTAGAAAAAATATCTGCTATCATTCTTGAAAAAAAAGATCATAAACCACATTTCAACTCGATGAACAAACCAGAATCTACGAGCACATGATGTGCCGAGCGGCAGCGCTTCCCATTCCTGAGGGTTTATTCCGCAGTCTCTATGGACCGATTCCTTTACAAGTAATTCTCATTGGGAATGTCCAGGTTTGTAATGCAGACGGCGTCTTATTTAACCCCTTTACGACTAATGACGAGTATACTCGTCATGAAAAGCTGTCAGTTCCCGCATCATGACGAGTATACTCGTCATGGCTTTGAACTGTCACTGCTTCTAAACGAACAGTGACAGCTCAAATCTAACAACTGTCAGTGACAGCTGAGGGTTAGGGGAAGAGGTGTGGGGACCCTTTTTAGGGGTCCCCACACTCAGAGCGATGTGATCGGTCAGTCAAACTGACCGACCGATCACATCAAAATCGCGCAGGAAAGTGCTGAATGTCAGCACTTCCCTGAGCGATCGCTGCAGGAGCCGGGCTGTCAGCTGTGCCCGGCTCCTGCACACATCCCCTGGCTGGCCCACTGCTCCTGTGCCCACTGTGTCCACATCCCCCCCTGCTAATTCCCCTTGACCCCCTCTCTGGCACCCCCGCTCTTCCCCCCTGTCCCCTGCTGTCTCCTGCTTCAGACGCCCGTCCCGCACTCATCCCTCTTGTCTCCCGCCCTGTCCCGGGTCCCCCGCTGTCCCCCCTGTCCCCTGCTGTTTCTGGGCCCCCCCGCCGGTAACCGGCGGGAAGAGGTGATCACCAACCCTGTGATCACCTCTTCCCGCCGCTTCCTTCCGCTCACCTCCTCCTGCCGGTGGGTGCATCTGTCTCTGCCGCCGCCGCCGCCTCCTGCTGTCAGCCTCCTCCCACCGCCGCTCATCCTTCCGGACCCGACGTCCGGTAAGACCCCCTGCAGATCCCCTTCAGGGGGATCCCTGCCCTGATCCCCATCCTCCTGCAAGGGGATCCCTGATCCCACTGCAGGGGGATCCCTGATCCCCCATCCCCCTGCAAGGGGATCCCTGATCCCCCATCCCCCTGCAGGGGGATCCCTGATCCCCCATCCCCCTGCAAGGGGATCCCTGATCCCCCATCCCTCTGCAAGGGGATCCCTGATCCCCCATCCCCCTGCAGGGGGATCCCTGATCCCCCATCCCCCTGCAAGGGGATCCCTGATCCCCCATTCCCCTGCAGGGGGATCCCTGAACCCCCATCCCTCTGCAAGGGGATCCCTGATCCCCCATCCCCCTGCAAGGGGATCCCTGATCCCCCATCCCCCTGCATGGGGATTGAACTGCAGAAAGAGATCTGACAGTTCAGGCGCAGTGATCCAGTGGATCACTGAAACCAAACTGTCAGATTGTTTTCTGCAGCTTGCTCTTCATGCAGGGGATTCCCCTTGCATGGGCATTGAGCTGCAGAAAGCAATCTGACAGCTCGGGCGCAGTGATCCAGTGGATCACTGAAACCAAGCTGTCAGATTGTTTTCTGCAGCTTGCTCTTCATGCAGGGGAATCCCCTTGCATGGGGATTGAGCTGCAGAAAGCAATCTGACAGTTTGGGCGCAGTGATCTACTGCACAGTGATCCGGGCTTTCAGACCACTGCGCCCAAGCTGTCAGATTGCTTTCTGCAGCTTGCTCTCCATGCAGGGGATTTCCCTTGCATGGAGATCGAGCTTCAGAAAGCAATCTTGCAGCCCTGGCACGGCACCCGGGCTGCCAGATCGCTGCTCTGCAGTCCGATCCTCCTGCATGAGGATCGAGCTGCAGAAAGCGATCTCGCAGCCTCGGCGCTGCACCCGGGCTGCCAGATCACTGCTCTGCAGTCCGATCCTCCTGCATGAGGATCGAGCTGCAGAAAGCGATCTCGCAGCCCCGGTGCTGCACCCGGGCTGCCAGATCGCTGCTCTGCAGTCCGATCCGTCATGCGGATTGAGCTGCAGAAAGCGATCTCACAGCCCCAGTGCAGCGATCCACATAGTGGATCACTACACCCGGGCTGTCAGATTGCTACTTTGCAGTCCGATCCTCCTGCATGGCAATGGTGGGACCTTCGTTGTGGACTACGTCGGAGGCGATCGAGCGTCGTGGGACCTTCGTTGTGGACTACGTCGGATCTTTATAATAAAGATGGAGTCCGAATTTTGTTTGTTTTTTTTTTTAAATAAAAAGATTTTTCTATGTGTGTATTTTCTGACTATTTACCAGAGATTCCTAATGGCGGGTCTAACATTGGCCCTATATTATGAATCTCGGGCTTAGTGCCAGCTGCCAATAAAAAGCTGGCATTAACCCCTTTATTACCCAGTTTGCCACCGGCACCAGGGCAACTGGAAGAGCATGGGTACAGCGCCAGAAAATGGCGCTTCAATGAATGCGCCATTTTCTGGGGCGGCTGCGGGCTGACAATTCGCAGCATGGGGGGCCCAGAACGCTTGGGCCTTTCCATGCTGAGGATTCCAGCCCCCAGCTGCCTAGTTGTACCTGGCTGGGCCAAAAATATGGCGGAGCCCTACGTCATTTTTTTTCTAGAATTAGTTCTAGAAATAAAAAAAAAATGGGCTTCGCTGTATTTTTGGTTGCAGCCAGGTAGAACGAGGCAGCTGGGGGTTGCTGGCAGTCTGTAGCTGCCAAGTTGTACCTGGCTGGACCAAAAATATGGCGGAGCCCTACGCCATTTTTTTTTTTCTAGAATTAGTTCTAGAAATAAAAAAAAATGTGCTTTGCTGTATTTTTGGTTGCAGCCAGGTACAACGAGGCAACTGGGGGTTGCTGGCAGTCTGTAGCTGCCAAGTTGTACCTGGCTGGACCAAAAATATGGCGGAGCCCTACGTCATTTTTTTTTTCTAGACTTAGTTCTAGAAAAAAAAAATGGGCTTCGCTGTATTTTTTGTAGCCAGCCATGTACAACTTGGTAGCTGGCTGACTGGAATCCTCAGCGTGGAAAGACCCAAATGTTGTGGGTCCCCCGCGCTGCAAATTTCAACCCACAGCCACCCAAGAAAATAGCGCATTCATTAGAGGCGGCATTTTCTGGTGCTGTACCCCAACTCTACCAGTTGCCCTTGTGCTGGTGGCACACGGGTTCTCCATATGCGACATGGTGTCCGCTAACAATTTCAATAGAAAATTAGCTCCAATTGTTAGCGGAAACCATGTCGGGTATGGAGAGACCCTCCCTGTGTGCCTGAACATTGGAGCTCCCCACAAGTGACCCCATTTTGGAAACTGACCCCCGAAGGAACGTATCTAGATGCATAGTGAGCACTTTGAACCCCCAGATGCTTCACAAATTCATCCATAAAAATGTAAAAAGCACTTTTTTTTCCACAAAAAAGTTTCTTTTTTCATTATTACGGATCAATTTGTGAAGCACCTGGGGGTTCAAAGTGCTCACTATGCATCTAGATACGTTCCTTGGGGGGTCTAGTTTCCAAAATGGGGTCACTTGTGGGGAGCTCCAATGTTCAGGCACATGGGCTCTCATACCGTACAAGGTGTCCGCTAACAATTCCAATTGTTAGTGGACACCATGTTGCGTATGGAGAGCCCCTGTGTGTCTCCACATTAGAGATCCCCCCCAAGTGACCCCATTTTGGAAACTAGACCCCCCAAGGAATGTATCTAGATGCATAGTGAGCACTTTGAACCCCCAGATGCTTCACAAATTCATCCATAAAAATGAAAAAGCACTTTTTTTTCCACAAAAAGTTTCTTTTTTCATTTTTACGGATTCAATTTGTGAAGCATCTGGGGGTTCAAAGTGCTCACTATGCATCTAGATACGTTCCATTGGGGGTCTAGTTTCCAAAATGGGGTGACTTGTGGGGGAGCTCCAATGTGGACACACACGGGACCCTCCAAACGCGACATGGTGTCCGCTAACAATTTGAATGGAAAATGAGCTCAATTTGTTAGCGGACACCATGTCACGATGGGAGGGTCCCCGTGTGTCTCCACATTGGAGCTCCCCCACAAGTGACCCCATTTTGGAAACTAGACCCCAAAATGAACGTATCTAGATGCATAGTGAGCACTTTGAACCCCCAGGTGCTTCACAAATTGATCCGTAAAAATGAAAAAAGAAACTTTTTGTGGAAAAAAAAGTGCTTTTTCATTTTTATGGATGAATTTGTGAAGCATCTGGGGGTTCAAAGTGCTCACTATGCATCTAGATACGTTCCTTAGGGGGTCTAGTTTCCAAAATGGGGGTCATTTGTGGGGGAGCTCCAATGTGGACACACACCGGGACCCTCCAAACGCGACATGGTGTCCGCTAACAATTTGAATGGAAAATTAGCTCAATTTGTTATGCGACACCATGTCGCGTTTGGAGGGTCCCTGTGTGTGTCCACATTGGAGCTCCCCCACAAGTGACCCTATTTTGGAAACTAGACCCCCAAAGGAACGTATCTAGATGCATAGTGAGCACTTTGAACCCCCAGATGCTTCAGAAATTCATCTGTAAAAATGAAAAAGCGCTTTTTTTTCCCACAAATAATTTCTTTTTTCATTATTACGGATAAATTTGTGAAGCATCTGGGGGATCAAAGTGCTCACTATGCATCTAGATATAATCCTTTGGGGTCTAGTTTCCAAAATGGGGTCACTTGTGGGGGAGCTCCAATGTGGAGACACACAGTGACCCTCCCAACGCGACATGGTATCCGCTAACAATTGGGGCTCATTTTCCATTCAAATTGTTAGCGGACACCATGTCGCGTATGGAGGGTCCCGTGTGTCTCCACATTGGAGCTCCCCTTATAAGTGACCACATTTTGGAAACTTGACCCCCAAGGAACGTATCTAGATGCATAATGAGCACTTTGAACCCCAAGTGCTTCACAAATTGATCCGTAATAATGAAAAAATAAACTTTTTGTGGAAAAAAAAAGTGCTTTTTCATTTTTATGGATGAATTTGTGAAGCATCTGGGGGTTCAAAGTGCTCACTTTGCATCTAGATACGTTCCTTGGGGGGTGTAGTTTCCAAAATGGGTCACTTGTGGGGGAGCTCCAATGTGGAGATACACAGGGACCCTCCAAACGCGACATGGTGTCCGCTAACAAATTGAGCTAATTTTCCATTCAAATTGTTAGCGGACACCATGTCGCGTATGGAGGGTCCCCGTGTGTCTCCACATTGTAGCTCCCCACAAATGACCCCATTTTGGAAACTAGACCCTCTAAGGAAAGTATCTAGATGCATAGTGAGCAGTTTGAACCCTCAGACACTTCACAAATTTATCCATAAAAATGAAAAAGCACTTTTTTTTCACCAAAAATTTATTTTTGCCTACATTTTTTCAGTTTCACATGGGCAAAGTGATAAAATACATCCCAAAATTTGTTGGGCAATTGTTCCTGAGCACACCGATACCTTATATGTGTTCATAAACCACTGTTTGGGCGCACGGCAGGGCTCAGAGGTGAAGGAGCGCCATTTCACTTTTTGAACGGAAAATTGGCTCTAAAATTCAAATTGCGCTCCCTCCCTTCTGACCCCTGCCGTACGCCCAAACAGTGGTTTATGACCACATATGAGGTATCGGTGTACTCAGGAGAAATTGCCCAACAAATTTTAGGATGCATTTTATCCTGTTGCCCATGTGAAAATGAAAAAATTGAGGCTAAAAGAACATTTTTGTTACAAAAATGAAAATGTCCATGTTTTCCTTCAACTTTATTTTAGTTTCTGTGAAGCACCTGAAGGGTTAATAATCTTCTTGAATGTAGTTTTGAGTAGCTTGAGGGTTGCAGTTTTTGGAATGGTGTCACTTTTGGGTGTTTTCTGTCATGTACACCCTCAAAGGGACTTCAAATGTGATGTGGTCACTAAAAAAATGGTTTTGTAAATTTTGCTGGAAAAATGAGAAATTGCTGATGACCTTTGAACCCTTATAACGTCCTACCAATTTTTCATTTTTCTTCCAAAATTGTGCTGATGTGAAGTAGACATGTGGGAAATGTGATTTATTAACTATTTTGTGGCACATAACTCTCTGGTTTAGCAGAATAAAAATTAAAAATATGAAAATTGCTAAATTTTCAAAATTTTTGCCAAATTTTTGATTTTTTCACAAATAAACGCTAAAATTATCGACCTAAATTTAATACTAACATGAAGCCCAATATGTCACGAAAAAACAATCTCAGAATCGCTAGGATCGGTTGAAGCGTTCCCGAGTTATAACCTCATAAAGGGAGAGTGGTCAGAATTAACAAAAAATGGTCCGGTCATTAGGGTGCAAAGTGACTCGGTCCTTAAGGGGTTAATCATACAGATTCCTTGGAGCTGCCGCGTATTAGGCCGGACACAAAAACAGATTATGCATCTAAAATTTCTCACCAACTGTTCCCGTCTGATTTGTGTCCTTTGTGGCAGATCTGCTTGTACAGACAAATCCTATTGTGCAATTTGTGGTTAATCAGTTTTCCTGAGTTAACTCCTTCTGTTTTATAAGGAGACGCTGATGACACACGACGATGGCGCAGGGACCTTAAAAGCAGGAGACTAATCAATATTATCCCCTGGGATCTGTTACCCAACCTAACCCCAGATTATCTGCACCATACAATCACATCCCTTCTCTTACACTCATCGCTGTGGATTAGACAGGGTTCACCTCCCATCGTAGGGGTCAAATATTACAGAACACATAGGTGCGACATTCATGTGCTTTACTTTATGTCACATTGACATTTCGATGTCAATAAATACTTCTATTATTTCAGAAATCTCCACTCTGTATTGTGCCGTCCCTCTGTTATTCCTGCTGGAAATGTATGAATAAACTAATAACTCAGGCCTATTTAATGTTAATGGAAACCTTTAACATGAAAAAATATATATTTTTACCCGTTAGTGCCATTGTATTATCTAAAGCAGGGGTGGGCAATTAATTTTGCCATGGAGCCGCATGAGAAATTAGGATGGTTTTCGAGGGCCGGACTAAATATAATTAACTCAGTTGTACCCAATACTCACTGTATATATAGTATACATACGCTATCTTTTCATAAACAAACCGTATGTTAAACAATGCAAAGATTTACAATACAATGAAAATATGGAGGAGCTACTTACATCATTCTTTAATGGGAGTCACGATTCTCTGCCCGAGTGTCAGAAGAACAGAGCACTAGTAGCTGCTGCAGGGGACAGGGGAGGAAGCACGCGGTATCTGTGTACCACTCCTGTACTGCTCACAGTTAGGGGATTCTTTGCTGCAGATGTTCCTTCCTTATTATCTTTCGGGGTCTCAATTCTACCTTCCTCTCTGTCTTTCACCACCTTTGCAGAGCTCTCTCGCCAGTCCCCTGGTCTTGTACGGTTAGGTACTGGTTATCCTTGACCGGTACGGACGGGAGCAGCAGGAACGCACTCTCTCTCCCGCCACCGGAATCCGGACCGTTACCTTCGTAGTCTTGGACCGATTATGGGCCTGAGGAGTGAGGTACTGTCTTGTGGTGCCTACGACTACCCGGTTTTTAAGGGCCCACGGCTCGTCGGTTTGCGATCAGGGATGAACCGCTGACCGCCGTATCGCTGGTTTTACCCCAGACGTTACCAGCCGGCTCCAACCGGTGCTCGTCCGTGCCCTTCTGTCACGGGTCACTCTCCTGAAGATGGGTGATCCCTCCTTTCAGAGGGCTGTCAGGCCCGTCCTGACTGACTGCCTTCCCAGCACTGTCTCTGACTGACTGAAAATCCTCTCACTTCCTGGTTTTCCTACTCCAACCTAGGCTCCACCCCCTGGGACCTACTGTATGACAGTCGCCCTATTCTAAGGTGACCTAGTGTTGGGTGCTGACTTAGACTCCATAGGTTAAACCCAAACCCACAGCTACAGAGGCACTACATGTACTTGCAAGGTGTAATACCACCCTGTGGCGCCTAGCCATAGGGGCGCCACACTTACCTGTCCCAGCTGCAGTCCCATACTGCGGCAACACGTCCGCAGAGGTTCCACATTTGCAACCCGTGCATCACTGTAAAGCTCGGACTTGTGAATGGGGGGTCGGGCAGAACGTGATTACTCTACTGCAGAGTTACCAGGTAATTTTCATCAACTTACTTTTGTGTAATCCTATTATCTACCTCGTACTGACGTGTGGTGAAGTGATGGCATCTCTGTTATTCACTAAGTGTCTGGTGGAGTTTCATCTAATGACGGACAATGAGTGATTATCTGACCTCTCGCCCACCAGGGACATCTTGGTTATGATCTGATTTAAACAATGGAAGCTATAGATGTCACATAGTTATCATATATCACATCTTTGGGCATATTTATAACTCATATTGGAGACTTCCATAGAATTGAAGCTATTAGGGCCCCTTTACACGCGGCTACATTTCTTGGGTGGCTACAGGTAACTTACTGGTTGCAGTGAAATCATGGAGAGATGATTCCATTTGTACACAGCAACAAGATAGAACCTTGTCTCCATGATTTCACTGCAACCAGTAAGTTACCTGTAGCCACCCTAGAAATGTAGCCGCGTGTAAAGGTACCCTTAGGGTACCTTTACACGCCGCGACGGCAGGCTGGATACAGCCCGCTACTTCACGTGCACGAGCACGCCCGAACGGCTACAAACGGTAAACGCACCGCCTTTACACGCCGCCATAAGGTGCGCTACGCTACGCTACATCTATAGCTAGCTACATCGCCGGGTGTCTCAAGTAGCCAGCTGTAGCTCATGTACACACCGCTACAACAAGCTACTTTGGGCGGACCTGGTGCAGCAGGGACAGCACATAGGCGTGCCACAATCTTGGATTACGAGCCGTCCGTACGATGATAGGACAGCGCAATATCATCATGATTGGCCAGGCATCGCAGGAGGCTGAGTAATACAGCACGCTCGAGCGATTGTGTAGTGTGACTGGTCAGCTCCTTAAATATGCCGCCCTAGGCAGCGACTACCAATCGTAACGCAGGAGCTTCCACCAATGATCGCAGATGGGGCGCGGTAACACGGAGCCTAGGTGACGCCTTAGCTACATTGCAGCTACATTGCAGGCTCGCCCGAGTTCCCTTCCGTTGCTTCTTTACACGCCGATACAGCTCGCTACCATCGGCGATGTAGCCCTCAGTTTTCGAGCAGAGCCCATAAACAGATGTATCTGTCGCCGGCTGTAGCGTCGCGTCTTCAGACGCCGCTACTACAGGCGATATTGGCGCTACAAGCTACAACTGTAGCGTGTCGCGGGCTGTATCCAGCCTGCCGTCGCGGCGTGTAAAGGTACCCTCAGTGATATCAATTAATCATGTAGAAATCTGTTGTTTCAGCATCTCAACCTGCTCGCCCACCCCTTCTCTTCACAATCAGTGTCAGTGTGGTGAGGTTGGCAAATGTGCCCTTGACTAGAGCCTGATGACAACCCCCAACTGCTGCCATCTCAACTGGGTCGGGACAAATGTCAATCAATCACAGATCGCAGTCTGAGACTCTGCACGGACACAACTCTGTCAAATGGATTGGTGACATCAAGTTGTTAATTTGTTGATAGATATTCAGGAGGAACAACAGAAAGATGTTATGAGTGAAGATGCCCCAGAATTTTTATGTCACAAAGGAGACAATGAAGTGGAGAGAAAATGAAGTGTTATTTACTCTGCAGCTGCTGGCTTCCAGTCATTGTGGTGGTGTAGAGAGCAGTTACAGTCACTGCTTACTACTGGTAATGAGTGAGCACTACCATGATCGGGTGCTGGGTACTCAAAATGACCTGTTGGACGCTTAGATCAGCATAACTCGAATACCCAAGTATAATAGAAGTCAATGGGGAACTTGAGCATTTCTGTGAAAATGATGGAAGATCATCCAGAAAAATGCTTGAGTTCCTCATTGACCTACAAAAATACTCTGTACTTAAGTCGCGCCCATCTAAGCGTCCGACTGCTCATTTTGAGTACCGAGCATGGTAGAGTTCGCTCATTACTACGTACACCAATGGCCAATCTAATCCTGCATTGCACAAGTAGTTGTGTATGGCGCCCCTGTGGTCCGGTCGCCACTAGAAGTTACAGCAACCAGGATCAGTAAGTCCAGTCACCCAAACACACCGAACACACTCCGGTCCCAGGGCAAGGGACTTCAATCCAAGCAATGGGATGATGGGAGGAGACAGGTGGAGGGTGGGAAAGTTAGCACACGAAATGATCAGGGGAGAAAGCAAAAAGTGAATTAGTTAGCCCGAGAGCTAGTCTGTGAGCAGTCAGAGAAACCTCAGGAGCAAGGAGACGGAGGAGAACCAGAGACTGTGAGGACACGGATCCGGCAGCCTGTACCATCACTAGGCTTGTTCCGGGTCCCAGGCTACAGACCGTAGAGAGACAGAAGGAGTCCTAGGGATGTGGGTAGTGAGCAATCCACCCGTGCGCCCGAGTTAGCTGGAAAGCTGAAGGATGGGGCAGAAACCAGGGTACCGGCCCTGAAGTGGCAGGATGCTCCACGCTCCAACCACAAAACCGGTCGGATGCAGGGTCTTTATGTCCTGTGACCCAAATGCCAGCGCAGCGAAGAGAAGGCCGCCGTACTAGGTCCAGGGGACCAGGCAGGTTGCCCAACGAAGGCCCACAGTCGCTGGATCGAAGCTTTGCATGCGGACGTGTAAGGAAGAGAGGCTCATGGAAAGGAACACAAAAGGGGGTGACCTGGACGAGCCATCCCAGCTGCTAAAAGACTACTGGAGCCGCCACTGCACTGGCTTGTAACTTGAACACCTGCCGAGAAAGCCAAGTAAACCGGGTTGAAGCTCAGCACTGTGTGAGACTGTTATTTCTGTGCCTGATAAAAGGTAGACTGAAACGCCCAGCAGGCAGCAGGAGCCTGCCTGAGAGTGCCCCTGATCCCTGCCAGCAGCCAGCTCAGCCCCACTGGCCTTCCATTCCCCAAATCACCTACACAGACTTTACGGTTGCCCTGGAGACCCGCTCTTCCCGCGGAGAGCCAAACCATCACAGCTGCAACTCCCCTCATCACCAGAGGTCTTGACTGCAGCAGTGGCTCAACTGGCCGCCTTCTACGGGTGGCGTTACGACACAAACTCTTTATTTTATTTTTATATTTTACTTTTATCCCTTTTTCAATTTCCCCTTTTTAACTGATCGCCCGACGGGGTGATCACAGACTGGGTCACGCCACCGTGACATCCCGCAGCCCCGACGACGTTGAGAGGCCCGATTCAGAGTACCCCCACTGTCCCCGCCCGGGGTGAGTCATGTGCATTGTAGGATTAGATTGGCCATTGGTTTCTCTTTTCTAGAAGTTTTTTTTGGAGAAAAAAAAAGATAAGGTAACTTTTTTCTTGCTTCAGCTATTGCAAGTGTAGACAGGGACCTGCAAAAATTGAGGACCATTGACGCTTGACGCACATGTTGCCGACACACTACAGAGGGGGGCTGTGAAAGTTTTGAGAAGTGAGCACGATGCACTCACTGTGTAACATACAGTGAATGTAACAGCTCCCTGAATAATGAAGCTGAGTGGCTGCAGGGAAAATAAAGCTACATTTTTTCCCTGTAGCCGCTGCTTCAGTAAACCGAGTACACAGGATATAAATGCTATTTTCCTGCAGATTACCCCATATGTGGAGGTAAATAGTTTCTGTAGGTGACATGTCCCCATTAAAAACTACTTCAGATCACTTACTTTTGCATTTCTTTCCATCATCCGCCAATAAGTATCCTTCAAAGCATTTGCAGAAATAGGAATCCTCATTATTTACACAAAGATGTTCACATCCGTGTTCAGTGGATTTGCAGACATCTTTACCTGTGAACAAAACAATTTATAGTTACTAAAACTGGCAGCCCTTAATAGGAAAATCATGTTTCATCTTATGGGAATACCCAAGTATCACTTCAATGGACATTGTGTAATTATTCACATTACCTGCGGTGGCGCTGCAGAAGAACAGAACACTTCTTTCCATGTTACAGCAACACAAAATGGTTCTGAAAAATGTGATATTTTTTTTCTAAAAATTAAATCTGTGGACAAGTTTTCCGAAAACACTTGTTGTCCATGTATTCAGGTTTTTGAGCATCTTTTAAATGCTTCAGGCTCTCAAAAATGCCAAGGGATAAAAGTGACCTGTCCTTAGTCAAGGTGCTCCATATCTTACAATAAAGGTCTACAAGACTAAAGTATAACACCACTGGAAGACACATAGGAGCCATTTTTTATTTAAAAAAAGTACTTTATTTATTGCTAAATGCATGTAAAAATGTTTGAAAATATCTGAAAAGCTAAAGAAAATGCTTAAAAAGAAAAAGTGTAACAACATTAACAGACAATGGAAAGGAAAAACATAAGAAAACACAGCAAGATACAAAAAATGCATAAGAAACGCTAAGGACAAGGATTGTCCTGATGCGTCATCTACCGCCCTAAAAATGTTTGATGTCAGCCATTTGGATTTTAGCAGAAAAATCTAATTTAATTAATAAGTATTCACTAAATATAGACATTGAAATTCCCTTTGTGGGTCAGAAACCAAAGTGATTTCTACCTTTGTAACGTAATAATATTAATAGTTATCATAATAATCAGTAGTATATTAAGTAGTGGGAGGTGGGGTGGCTTTTCTTAAATAATAATATTTATTACTATTAGTTCTATACATCAGTAATACTGTCTCCATTGGGGCTCACATCCTATCAGTATGTCTATGTAGTGTGGGAAGAAACGGGAGAACCCGGAGGAAACCCATGCAAACACAAGGAGATCATACAAATTTCTTGCAGATTTCGTCCTTGGTGGGATTAGACCCCAGGACCCCATCGTTCAAAGGCTGCAGTGCTAACCACTGAGTCACCATGTCACCAATATACTGTATAGAACAACCACACATATGATGCCAGGTTTTGGCACACAGAGAGGTCTTGTTTCTCCCTCCATGCCTTTCTTATTTGCTTTCCCAACTCTCTTATTCCTATCAATGTAGTCCCTTTGGAGAGTAGAGACAACCCTAAAGGCTACATTACACGTGGCGACATCGCCGCCGATTACATAGGTGACGCAGGGGCGTGGCCTATCGGCGGTGACATCGCCCCTACGTCGCCTCATGTAAAGGGGCGATGTCGGCGCCGCCGGAAGGTCGCCTGGTTTCAGAGCAGTGCTCTGAAACCAGGAGACTGATCTGGAGCAATGTGCACACAACGCCCCATGTAACCGGCCGCCGGCGAGCTGACAGGCGATGGGAGCCATAGGCTCCTATTGGCCTGCATCGCCGCTGGGGTTTTGAGAAACCACAGCGGCGATGCCGCCTGTCAGATCGCCGGCGCGGCGCTGTAGGTGTGGCCCAATGTAAATGGGGGACGGCGACGCTGGCGGGGCACCAAAAACGTGCCCGCCCCCGCCAGTCACCGCCGACATCTACAGCGCCGTCGCCTCGTGTGACGGTACCTACGACATCTACAGCGCCGTCGCCTCGTGTGACGGCAAGTATTTATCAAAAGTGACATGTCAGGAAAGATAACAGCATTTTTGCAACCTTTTAAACGAAACCCTTCACATCCAGAAACGCTATTTACCTGCTGATATTGGGGGTAATCTGCAGGTAAATATTGGTTAAATTGGTTTATTGGATCAGCAGCTGCAGGGAGAAAATGAAGTGTTATTATCCTGAAGCCGCTTGCATTCAGTCATTGGTACAATACAGGAAGAGGTTACATTCACTGATTACTATATAATGAGAGTGCTGTGATCACACTCCGGCACATTGATTGACCGCCTGCTCTGCGCATACACGCTGCACACACACTGCAGAGCAGGCTGTAAATCCGAGTGCTGGGGAGTGATCACAATGAACTCACTGTGTAGCATGCAGTGAATGTAACCGTTTTCAGCACCACTTTAAAGACTGGAAGTGGGTGGCTGCAGGGAGAATAAAGCTTCATTTTCTCCATGTAGTCACAGCTCCAGTAAGATGAGTACACAGGATTTATTTACCTGCAGAATACCCTATATAGTCTCAGGAGGCGACAGGTTCCCATTAAAAACTACTCGGCATCACTTCTTTTTTTTTTTTTTTGCACCGGCAAGTTTCACAACAGCCGTATCATCCGTCTCTTTGGTACTTGTGCCCTTAGTAACTATTATAATCATAAACATAAGCTCCAAGAACAAAGATAAAACACAGTATTCCAGAGAGCATGTAAAATATTACTGCGTGTGAGAAGAATTTTCATTATTTTGGCTAAAAACCCATGTTACTCCATCTCGGATAATTTCACTCCACCGATGCCGGTTGCCAAGATGCTATGAAGGATGACGTCAATATCTGATCATGTACAAACTCAACACATAGCTAACACTCGGCCATTATATGCTGGGATCAGTACTACGGATTGTCAAGAACAGATTAACAGCCTCTTACTTTGACAGGACTTTTTATCATCTCGAAGAAAATATCCCTCGAAGCACTGACACACGTATGAGCCATCGGCGTTGACACACAAGTGCTCGCAGCCGTGTTCATTCAAAGCGCAGTGGTCCTTGGCTGAAATAAGAAATACAAGTGTTATATGTCAGATAATACGTGATGAATCAAGTCACAAACACACTTCATCATATAACACAAGGCTGGAAGATCCACCATATGCCTGGAGTCTGTACAGAGGGGCACAAAGTCAATGTGGATTCATTTTGTAAAGGTGTTGTGGAGGATTATGAAGGTGATGACTTTAACAATATCAAAATATCAAATTATTGGAGGACCTGCACCTCGGTGTCCTCCACCGATCAGTTACTGTCAGTTCTACTGGCAGCCGGATGTAAAAAGTGAACGGAGTCGGAACAGCACAGCTCCATACACTGTGTTGTGGTCATTCGGAGGTACTACAGCTCAGTTTCTATAAGGCCATGTGCACACGTTCAGTATTTGTTGAGTTTTTTACCTCAGGATTTGTAGCCAAAATCAGGAGTGGTGATAAATACAGAAGTGGTGACGTGTTTCTATTAGACTTTTCCTCTGATTGCTCCACTCCTGGTTTTGTCTACAAATCCTGAGGTAAAAAACTCCTCAAATACTCAACGTGTGCACGCGGCCTAGAACACAGGTCCCCAATGGTTTTGAGAGTCACATTCAGCTCTGAAAGAGGGTCACTAATATAGCATCAAACAAAAGGAAAGGAACTCTGGCACTACTCACGGCCCAGGGCACAGAGTCATCTCAGATCCTCTTCATGCACCAAGGACCTCACGGGTGCCCGTCGGCAAACAGCAGATGATGATTTGAAGTAGAGAGAAGAAAATCTGCAGCACTCCAGGTCCATAAAATCCACATTTATTTAGAAATCATTAAAACATGTTTGGGGAGGGTAACGCTCTGCTGCGATGGACGACAGCCTGTTTCGCATTCAAAACCACGTCTACTGGTCCTGCCTGAAGCAAGCCACATTCAGCAACAAGTGAGGGTCAGGAGCCACATCTAGCTCCATCTGCCTCACAATAGTGACACCAAGCGCCTCATTTCCCAGTATAATGACAGCCAAAGCGTTTACACAGAATTCCCACAGAGGTAGTATACCAAGATCCAAGGGTTCCTACCTTACCCCATTCAGATCTGCTCTTCTTTGTGGAGCTACTCAAAAAAGTCTCCATCTTGTGACTTGTTCTCATAGCACACATCATAGACCCGCAAGACAGGTGTCTCCTGAGCCACAGGTTGGCGACTGCTGCTATAGAAGTAAGTCGGAGTTGAGCTGCAGTTCTCAGGATGGCCTCAGTGCTGTTCCAGCACCATACACTGGGAGCATCCTGCTGCCGGTAGAGCTGAATACACCTGATTTGTGGAAGTGCCGGATGTCGGACCTGCAGTAATCGGTATTGATGACCTACCCTGAGGGTAGCTCACCAATACTAATGCCTTCACATTATGAGATAGCCGATAAGATTAGAGATGTTAGAATGGGCACTGTATAATGCTCTTCATATTCATACAAGCTGTGCCAAATAGACTGTAGACTGAAATTGATGGTCTGACTTAACGGCACAAGTCCCTTTATGGCAACATTAGAGAAGGTCAAATCTAGGATTCTTGCATCTTACTCCAGTCACTAGATTAGGCTGATGTCTCTCTCCAATATTAAAGGGAATCTGTCAGCAGAATTTAACCCCCTCACAACAAAACCCCAAAACTATTTATATGTGAAAGATCCCTTTCAAAGACAAGTCCAGGAATATGTTTTCATGGCCAATCCTATCCACTGTTACTGAGAAATCAGCTATTGAACTGATATACAAATGAAGATGAAGAGTCATTTGTAAGTATGAAGCCTCTGTCCCCACATGTCTATTTCCTGACCAACTCGGTCTTCTCTTGCTGGACTGCTGACACTTTTGCCTGGGTCACATAGCAGAAAAACTGTGAAATAAGCCTAAGGAGGCGGTGCTGGGCAGGGAATAGAGCTGGAGCGACAGAGGCTTCAGATTCAGAAATAACTCGTCAGCCTCATTTGCATATCAATGCTAAGGGGGCCGTCACACGGAACGATATCTTGCCCGATATCATTTGAGCGATCTCCTTTTTGATCGCTTAAGCGATATTGGGCAAGATATCGTTGCATGTAATCAAGCGATTTACGATGGTAAATCGCTTGATCGTGACATCGCTGATCTGAGGTTGGCGGCCGTCACACGGTGAGATATCTTTAGCGATATTGTAAGCGATCACGTGCACGCGCAATCGCTTACAATATCGCTCACATCGCTGGTGAGATGTCACACAGAGAGACTCACCAGCGATGTGGAGCAGCGATCTCGCTCGTTACTATGGTACACATCGGGTAACTAGGCGCCGCGCGTCGCTTAGTTACCCGACGTGTACCATAGTTACCATCTCCCAGCATAGGCGCGGTCGCTGGGAGATGGATCATCGTGGTGTCATACACCACGATGATGCAGATCGTTGCATCGTTCATTGCTAGATCTGAGAACCGAACCTCAGATCAGCGATGTCACGATCAAGCGATTTACCATCGTAAATCGCTTGATTACATGCAACGATATCTTGCCCGATATCGCTTAAGCGATCAAAAAGGAGATCGCTTAAACGATATCGGGCAAGATATCGTTCCATGTGACGGCCCCCGTTCGGTTCTCAGATCTAGCGATGAACGATGCAACGATCTGCATCATCGTGGTGTATGACACCACGATGATCCATCTCCCAGCGACCGCGCCTATGCTGGGAGATGGTAACTATGGTACACGTCGGGTAACTAAGCGACGCGCGGCGCCTAGTTACCCGATGTGTACCATAGTAACGAGCGAGATCGCGGCTCCGCATCGCTGGTGAGTCTGTCTGTGTGACATCTCACCAGCGATGTGAGCGATATTGTAAGCGATTGCGCGTGCACGTGATCGCTTACAATATCGCTAAGGATATCTCAGCGTGTGACGGCCCCCTAACACTGATTCTCAATATCAGAGGAATGAACTGACCATGTATAGGGATTGCTGGACTTGTCTTAAGTGAGCTACATGTGAATATGAATAGTTTAGGAGTGTGAAAGCCTGCTGACAGATTCCCTTTAATGAATAGGGGGTGAATGGAGGAAGGCACAATTAGTAGGATAATTTACCATTTTCTGCCTACTCATTCTCTTGAGGCAAGTGGGTAATAGAATACCTACAGGGGTAATTACAGAGTTATGCTACTTTTTAACCCTCCCTAAATTGGCCAAAATGGCTACACAGCCAGAAAACTGGACAGATGCTTCAAAACCTGAATGTGTGATTGGACTTTACTAATGTAGATATGATAGTGGATAATTTACTGGTCTCTTGGGAGTTAACTCTTGGGATTACCATCAATCTCAAGAATGTGGCTGTGAATGGAGCAGAATTCATGTGTACACGTCCGTTCTAGTCATTCTCTATGTGACTGCCGGATATAGCAAAGTATCACGTCTGACTAAGGCTGGTTTCACACTGCGGTCAGATCAGGTCAGGTCAGGTCAGGTTTTGTGTTTCAAAACCAGGAGTGACTCCAAAACCTAGAACAGGTGTCAAACTTTCAATTATACTTTTTGTCTGCAAGTTCCTCTCCTGGTTTTGAAACACAAAACCTGACCTGACCTGACCTGATCTGACCGCAGCGTGAAACCAGCCTAAGGCTGGCTTCACACTGCAGTTTTTTCCTGATCATGATTCATTAGATTTTGTGTGCCAAAACCCGAAGTGTCTCCAAAACCCAGAACAGGTGTCAATCTTTCAATTATAGTTTTCCTCTGCAAGTTTCAGGGCCACTTTACACACACCAACTTATCTGTCCAATTTCTGACCAACTTACTGGTTGCAGTGAAATCATGGACACATTGTTCTATCTTTTTGTTGTGTACAAATGGAACAATGTGTCCATGATTTCACTGCAACCAGTAAGTTGTTCAGAAGTTGGACAGATAAGTTGGTGTGTGTAAAGTGGCCATCACTCTTGTTTTTGGCAGACAAACCGGATGGAACCTGATCAGGTAAAAAAACTGCAGTGTGAAAGCAGCCTAACAGATGTTCCATAGAGAATGAATGGAAGGTGTGCATGATCGACCTCCACTCCATTCCTTTCCCATTCTCGAAATTGGGAGAGATCAAAGACTGTCTTCACAATGCAGTCAGGTCCGATACGGGGCTGTCAGGGGTGAACGTGACAGCCCCAGACCGGATCTGGATACAGAACCGGAGGGCAAATATGCCCTCTGGTCTGGTGTGCAGCCGGATGCTGCAAGGCTCAGCTGTCCCCTGAGAAGTGGTTCTGAACCGCTTCACAGGGGACAGCTCCCTGGTGCTGAAGTTCAGCATAGCTCACACTGAACTTCAGCTGCAGGTGACCAGTTCCCGGATCCTTCCGTATCGGGGCCCCATAAACTCCCATGTTAGGGAGCACTGGATTGCCCCGGATCCGGGGGAATCCGGGAGGATCCGATTTGGGGAGATTTTTCTCCCCGGACACAAAAATGCAGCATGCTCTGATTTTGTGTCCGAGAGAAAAATCCGATTCATCCTGGATTCTCCCGGACACATGGAAACCGGATGGCAGAGAGTTGCCATCCAGCTCCATCCGGCCCCATAGGGCTGCATTGGATGAAAAATCAGGTTTACACCGGACAGACCCGGATCGGACCTGACCGCAGTGTGAAGCCAGCCTAAGCAGTTGGACTCCCAGAAATTGATAAGAGATCCCTTAAGGCCCTGTCTCACATAACGACGCATCAGCAATCCCTATAATGATAATGATGTGCAGAGATCGCTGGTCCGTCGTTTACACTTCGCTGGTAGGATGTGAAACAGGTATCTCACCAGCGATGTGAAAAACGACTTTGGCAACGATCCAGAGTAATACCGAGGTTGTTGTGAATTTTCTCTCCATAGCGTAGCATTGCGATCGTTTGTCATTGTCCCTGTCAAACACAACCATGTAACGCTCCCAGCAGGAGCACAACGACGCAGGAATGACCCAGAGCAGTGTGTAATGATCAACGATCTCACAGCAGGGGCCAGATCGTTGGTGCGTGTCACACATAACGACATCGTTAGCGGGATCATTGTTGCATTACAAAATCTGTGACGTTACAACGATCTCGTTAGCGATCTCGTTGTGTGAGACAGGGCCTTTAGTGATCATATTGATTAAATGTGTTGTACCAAGTAAATAACTTATCATTTTAAGTGCCCTACACTTTAGAAAGATGTTGGAGATATGTTTGCTTGGATGGGGCATTAATATTCAATATGCTCCATCCTTCCTTGCTGAAGTCGGCGTCTTTGGACAACTTTTTCTTTAATGGGGATGGACTGGCTCAATGATAACGCCCTCCTTTCTTTTTCCTCAGCATCACAGTGACTGCACAGCATGCTTTGTGTAGATGGTGCATAAAGGAGACTATCAAAGCTAAACTCAGCAGCCCAGTAAGTGACATATCGCTGGAATCAGGATCTCGGGCTCTACATGATGCTGCACCCAGATTAGGTGGCAAAAACTTGGTGACACTTTCCCTTTACTGAAAATGGTTGTCAGTGCTAATATCACAAAAGCAGCAGTAAAATATTCTTATCACATTACAGGAGATCTGCTTACGTCTGCAGCTCTTCTTATCGTCATTCAAAACAAAGCCTTCATAGCAGCGGCACGTATAGGAGTCATCTGTGTTCGTGCAGACATGCTGGCATCCATGGTTCGTTTCGGAGCAGTGATCCACTTCTAATAAAAGGGAAACACAGCACATATAATGCATTATAAAAAAAAAAGAATTTCTCATTTCTTGGACCAAAGTTTTCCATAAAATAAATTCTACTATAGCCATTCAGATTGTAGGAGGCACAATCAGGTAATATCATATCATATTAGAGTTCTTTATACGTTATAATTACATTTTTTATTATTAAAATTCATTTTATTAATAATCAGTTTTTAAATGATGCCGTGATCCAGGGAACAAAGTGTACATCTTAGGCTGGCTTCACGCTGCGGTCAGGTCAGGTCAGATCAGGTCAGGTTTTGTGTTCCAAAACCAGGAGAGGAACTTGCAGAGAAAAAGTATAATTGAAAGTTTGACACCTGTTCTAGGTTTTGGAGTCACTCCTGGTTTTGGAACACAAAACCTGACCTGAAGTGACCTGATCTGACCGCAGTGTGAAGCCAGCCTTACAGGGCAGTGGGGGGAGGCTTCTGCTGCAGCTGATCACCATCTGAGACACACAGAAATTAGTGTGTGCACTTTAACCCTTTTAGGGCTGTCAGTTTATTCAATCAAATGGATTTCAGTTTGCAAATATATCACTTGGAACTCAAGAGGTTAAAGTTAAGAATAGAAGTGGGGGGAGGGTCCTGCTTCAGCAAACTGCCTAATAGCCAGATACATAGGTAGACTTAATAGCCAGGGACATAGTCTTTGTTTAGTAGAGAATAGAAAGGGTTGGAACAAAAGTAGAAAGTTACAGAGCTCTGTAAAATCAAATCTGTATTTTCTGTTATTTTTCAAGTTTGTGTAGCCAGAGAAAAAAATTCCTTGTGTTAAAAATTACTTTTTATGCAATTATTCACATACTGTCATTATGAGATGTTCACCCCGGTGTCTACCCCTGTTCCAGGTTACGGCAGATCAATGTCTGTCTTGAGTTTGACACAGATGATCCCTTCCCGTTTTGGCATGTGACGTGTGCTGTGTATGAAGGGGGCTGGATGGCTCATTGCAATAGGTAAACCAACCCTAATCCTTGTCATAGCCAAGGTAAAGATTAGAGAAGGGGGCTGGCTCACTTATTGAAATGAGCAGTCAGCCAGCCCCCTTCACCGCTGTGAGGCCTGCCCTCTCTTATGTATATGCCATATGTGGCGCTTTCTGGTGCTAACGGAGCATCGGTGGTGAGTATTTGATAATCTCATTATGTGGTTATATTTCCATGTTAAACACACTTCTTGGTGGACAACCTCCTTAAAGGTACCGTTACACACAGATATATTGCTCGCAACTCACTGGTTGCAGTGAAATCATGGACACATTGTTACATTTGTACACGGCAACAAAATAGAACAATGTGTCCATGATTTCACTGCAACCAGCAAATTGCCAGTGAAATTGCAAGCAATATTGCCGCGTGTGACGGTACCCTTAGGCTGGCTTCACACTTGCAGATGCATCTGCAGCGTTTTGCAGATGCATCTGCAAGTATCAGCATGCAGACCGCGGCCGCGGTCTGAAAGCTCTCATTCATTCCTGTATGTGAAGCGTCCGCAGGCGGATGCCTGCTTACAGATCACACTCTCCCGCCCGCACCATGGACGCGAGATGTCGCGTCCATGGTGCGGGCGGGAGAGTGTGATCTGTAAGCAGGCATCCGCCTGCGGACGCTTCACATACAGGAATGAATGAGAGCTTTCAGACCACGGTGCGCCCTATTATAAACATAGGGGCCGCGGTCTGCATGCTGATACTTGCAGATGCATCTGCAAAACGCTGCAGATGCATCTGCAAGTGTGAAGGCAGCCTTAGTGTTTCTCTTAAAACTTACAATTTATATAAATGCCCCTATAGATGAGATATTCATTACTATCAGCTAAACGGGCTGAAAAAAATATTGAATAAGCAAGACCTTGTTTGTTGGGTGTGATAATTTCTAAATTGACAGACAAGTCATGGTTACCGCAATCGAAGAAGGAAATAGCACTCACCAGTATATGATGCAAGCCAGTCACCTTTATTCCGGGTGCTTCATACAAAGTGCAGGGAGGGGGAGGGAGGACGGAGGACTACAGCGTGCCGTTTCATACCATTCAGGTGTTTCTACGTGACCTGTAGAAGTACATGGACGGTTTGAAACGGTGCGCCGTAGTCCTCCATCCTCCCACCCCCTCCCTGCACTTTGTATGAAGCACCCGGAATAAAGGTGACTGGCTTGCATCATATACTGGTGAGTGTCATTTCCCTCAGATTGCTGTATCAAGTCATACCATGTATTTGAAATTAAGCAATGCTAGTCTGCCGGAATACCCGATCTTCTAATAGGTGCTGTAGTATCGCGGCTGCCCCTCGGTCTGTTGTAGTGCCCGGTCCCACTGACTTGAAGATATAGTTATCGGTAGCACATCACCCCAGGTAAGCAGAAGATGCACTTTACTGATAACCCAAGTCTGCACTACTTCTCCTGGTGTTTGATACTGGCTGCAGTACTGATGTTATGTTGATCGTGCTGCAGGCAATCAGTGAGCTCAGGACTCGGTCTACGTGGACATTTAGTGGTCAGCTGCTGAATTGTCAATGTTAAGGCCCCGTTACATGGTACGATATTGTGAACGACATCGCTGAAACCTCACGGGTTTGGAGTCATTCAAGCGACATTGTTAGGACGTCGTTGCGTGTGACACCGAGATACGACTAAGGCGGCCGTCACACGGTTCAATATCGATAGCGATATTGTTAGCGATCACATGCACGCGCGATCGCTAACAATATCGCTCACATCGCTGGTGAGCTGTCACACAGACAGACTCACCAGCGATGTGGGCCAGCGAGATCGCTGGTAACTATGGTACACATCGGGTTACTAGGCGCCGCGCGGCGCTTAGTAACCCGACGTTTACCATAGATACCATCTCCCAGCATAGGCTCTGCCGCTGGGAGATGGATCATCGTGTTGTCACACACCACGATGATGCAGATTGATCAAGCGATTATCGCTTGATATGAGCTCCGGCTCACAAATCTGCGATCTAACGATCAAGCGATTTTACATTGTAAAATCGCTTGATTGCACGCAGCGACGCACAAACGATATCGCTTAAGCGATCAAAAAGCAGATCACTTAAGCGATATCGTCCATTAAATTGAACCGTGTGACGGCCGCCTATGATAAATCATTGGATCGCTGATTACAGATTTGAGAACATGTTCTCAAATCAGACGATCCTCGATCAGCCAACCTGCTGCATCGTTCTGTGTGACACCACGATAACGATGTCGTTCACAACTTCCCCTATTCACAACAGTGAACAAGTATCGTTCGCTGGGTTGTGTGAACAATACCTGCTCGCTGGATCATTGGTGCGTCCTCCACGATATCTAGACATGTGACATCTCACCAGCGATGTAAAAATGATGTCCTAATGACCGCGCGCCCCCGAGATCGTTGGTGAGATTGTTACAACACTGAACACGTTTAAGTCTACCTATCAAACATCCAGAAATCTACAGGCCATTAACCCTCATGCACTCACAGACTCCCTCATCTCATCACTGTCCCCAATCTCCTCATTCTCCTGTCCAGATCAGGCAGTAAATCACTATAATAACACTCTCAGAAGCACCATGGACCAAGTAGCGCTCCTCACCCTCAGAACCTCCAAACATAGAACAAAACAGCCCTGGCTCACATCATAAACTCGATTTCTCCAGCGATGCTCTAGGAATGCTGAACACCTATGGAGGAAAACTCGCACACCAGAAAACTTTATCCACTATAAATTCATGCTAAAAACCTACAACGCCACCCTTCACCTTGCCAAACAAACCTTCTTCACCACCCTGATTTCCTTACTATCTAACAATCCAAAAAACTCTTTGACACCTTTCACTCTCTCCTCAGTCCTAAAGTGCAGGCCCCCATCACCGACCTCTGTGCTGATGATTTGGCCTCTTACTTTATGGAGAAAATAGATAACATCCGCCAGGAAATCAGCTCCCAGCCTCCAAGCGCTGACACTCCCATTCTTCCCCACATCTCCTCCAGCTCACTCTCCACATTTGACCCAGTTACAGAAGAAGAGGTTGCCAGGCTCCTCTCTTCTTCTCGTCCCACTACATGCATTACTGACCCCATTCCCATCACACCTACTCCAGTCTCTCCGTCCGGTCGTCACCACTCACCTAACCAAAATCTTCAACCTCTACCTCTCTTCTGGCATCTTCCCCTCCTCCTTCAAACACTCGATCATTACTCCATTTTTAAAAGGAAGGCTTCTCTCGACCCAACCTGCACAAATAACTACAGACCAGTCTCCAACCTCCCCTTCATCTCTAAACTCCTGGAGCGCCTGGTCTACTCCCGCCTCACCAGTTACCTCTCTGCTCACTCTCTTCTAGATCCATTACAGTCTGGCTTCCGCCCCTTCACTCTACAGAAACTGCCCTCATCAAAGTGACCAATGACCTACTTACAGCAAAACGTAATGCGACCACTCTCTGCTTATTCTTCTAGATCTCTCTGCAGCTTTTGACACTGTTGACCACCATCTCCTACTCTCTAGTTGCACTCCTTTGGTATAAAGGACACCACTCTCTCCTGGCTCTCTTCCTATCTTTCTGACCGCTCTTTCAGTGTATCATTTGCTGGCTCTACTCCCCCCCCCCCCCCTTCCTCTCACTATTGGGGTCCCTCAGGGTTCAGTTCTTGGACCTCTTCTCTTCTCTCTCTACAGAGCCCCGATTGGACACACCATTGCAGATTTGGCATCCAGTACCATCTCTATGCTGACGACACACAATTATACACTTCAGCTCCCAATCTTACCCCTGCGGTGTTAAAGAACACCAATGACTGTCTAGCTGCTGTTTCCAACATCATGTCGGCTCTCTATTTAAAACTCAACCTCTCCAAAACTGAACTTCTTTTGCTCCCGCCTTCCACTAACTTCCCTAAATCTGATATCTCTCTCAGTGTATGGTACCACGATAACTCCTAGGCAGCAGGCTCGCTGTCTGGGTGTCATGTTTGACATCGATCTCTCCTTCACCTCCTATATACAATCTCTCGTCCGTTCTTGTTGCTTACACCTGAAGAACATCTCTAGAGTCCGCCCCTTTCTCACCATGGAAAAACTAAAACCCTCACCGTGACCCTAATCCACTCTCGCCTTGATTATTGCAATTCTCTATTAATTGGCCTCCCCCTCTCTAAACTTTCCCCCCTTACAGTCCATCCTTAATGCAGCAGCCAGGATCACCTACCTGGCCAATCGTTACTCAGATGCCTCACTCTGTGCCATCATTGCATTGGCTGCCTATAACTGCAGGATAAAATTCAAATTGCTTGTTCTCACCCACAAAGCTCTTCACAATGCAGCACCCCCCTACATCTCCTCCCTCATCTCTGTCTATCACCCCACCCGTTCTCTACGTTCTACAAATGACCTTCGACTAACATCTGCACTAATCCGATCCTCCCACTCCCGGCTCCAAGACATCTCTCAAGGCGCACCAATTCTCTGAATGCTTTACCCCAAGAAATCAGGACCATCCACAACTTGCATGGACTACTAACCATTGTCTTTCCCTAACAAAATTCCTTTGTCACTGTACATAGCCCATTCACTATCTCTCTCGACATAACTCTTCTTCAAACTCCACCAAACCCAAAAGCTCTACACAGATTGTCTGGTGACCATTCATGTAACTTTATTGCTATCCCCCATTTCCTCAAGATGCCTGGACCATCAGTGTTATAAGCCCCTGTACCTTGTATAACCCCTATCTCGTTGTAGATTGTAAGCTCTTGAGCAGGGTCACCCCTATTTTTTGTTTATCTATTTTATTGTTATTTTGTATTGATTTTCCTATTATTGTACTGTGTTCTTTCTCTACTGGAACTTCTTGTATTATTGTGTATTTTCTTACTGCATTATACTGTATATTTTCATCTATTACCCACTGTATTGTAAAGCGCTGCGGAATATGTTGGCGCTATATAAATAAGGGTTTTATTATTATTATTATTATTATTACATTTAAGGACACACTATGAGAATCAATGAGGGATGAAGTGGGATCTGTATGAGGAACAATAGGAGTGGGGATGGGGCAGACATTGTATGGGGAGCAGAAGGGGTACATTTTAGGACACAGCATGACTAGCAAGGGTGAGATATTGTAACGCCCAATGAGGCGAGTACAAGAGTAAGTGGATCCACTGGACCAAAAGTTCGATCAAACAAACCTGGAGGAACGTACTAGAACGGCCACCGAGACTTAACTAAAACCACAGGTGGTGGAGATCGGCTTAAGCTGGTAGGTGACCAGGAAGCAGCCCTAGGGAATCATGGTACCATCGGCAGATGGCGCCACAGGACAGAGTATGGAGAAGGGTTGAAAGCTGCTGGTGGAAACTGGCCAACAAGGAGGCACAGCAGATGGCAGAGGCTGCGGTGACTGCAGGTACAGGAGGCACAGCAGATGGCAGAGGCTGGCAGTAACTGGCAGACCAGGGAGCACAGTAGACGGCAGAGGCTGGCGGTGACTGGCAGGTACAGGAGCACAGCAGATGGCAGAGGCTGGCAGTAACTGGCAGACTCAGGGAGACACAGCAGATGGCAGAGGCTGGAGGTGACTGGCCGGCACAGGGAGGCACAAGAGATGGCAAAGGCTGGCGGTTACTGGCAGACTCAGGGAGGGACAGCAGATGGCAGAGGCTGGCAGTGACTGGTAGGCACAGGGAGGCACAAGAGATAGCACAGGCTGGCGGTTACTGGCAGACTCAGGGAGGCACAGCAGATGGCAGAGGTGGCCACTGCTATTTGGACATCTCATGTGGAAACACTGTCCACCAGCCGCTCCTCCCTTCCAGAGTGACAGCTCTGAGCCTGGCCTATCCCTTAACAGTGATCAGACTGCAAAAGTTACCAAGTGCACTCCCCTTGGGCACAAATTCAACTGGATCAGAAGGGGTTTTTACCCTGCAAAACTACTACAGCAAGCAGTTCCTAAGGGCCATATCTTGGTTTCATCCAAATCAAGCGACCATGTGATCAAGGCCCACACTGGGCCGAAACGTCATAACCTTGTTGCAGTGAACAAACACTATAAATAAAATTCTCACAAAAAAGCACTATTTCCCTTGTACGTGTGCAGTGATTCCTATAACCACAGCACATGGCAGAGGCTGGCAGTAACTGGCAGACTCAGGGAGACACAGCAGATGGCAGAGGCTGGAGGTGACTGGCAGACTCAGAGAGGCGCACAAGATGACAGAGGCTGGCAGTGATTGGCAGACTCAGGGAAGCACAGCAGATGGCAGAAGCTGGCAGTGAGTGGCAGGCACAGGGAGGCACAAGAGATGGCAAAGGCTGGCGGTGACTGTTGGGTCATTTATCAATTTTTGGAGCTTCAAATTAATTTTTTAAGCATCCTGGAGTTTGCAGTGTTTTGACACCTCTAGGGGGTGAATTGTAGAAACAATGCCAGATGTGGCAGTAGCAAGAAAGCCAAAGAAGCTTACAATGCCCTTAAAACATCTGTTTAAGAGCGCTTATTTTTTTGGGGGGATTTTTTTTGAATATTTTTTTCAATTATTATTTGTTTATTATTATTGTTGATATTATTATTATTATTTTAATTTTTTTTTTGGCAGGGGGAGAGCAAAACTTTATTATTGCAGAGGGTCAGCAGCGTGCGAGACCACCTCTGCAACAGGTATGTGATAGGAATCCATATAAAAATAGCATATGGCCATTATAGGCTTCACACACATGTTCTTATAGGTCTGAAGCAGATTCCTCCCAGCATCGTCTGCGCCAGTTATCTCATTTGCGTATTGTCATGACACAGACTTCCTCCCAGAATCCTCTCCGGCAGTTAACTCATTCGCACATTGATTTGTGGAATTCATTTTTTCCCTATAGACTCATTTTTTTACAGTTTCACCGCTACATTTGTAGACTATGAACAACAGCCTTTCAGAATTAACAATTGTTCTGTCCACACAGAACATTCTTCTATGTAAAGACCAGTCCCATGATTTACTAGTACGGATCACGCCATTTAAACCCAGCAGAAGCAAAGTAGATTTCATTCTCCATAACATATCTACATGCAGTGAAAACCCTTCAAAAACTAAGATATAAAACTTAATAACCTCCAGTAATATAGGAGCAAAGTTTGTATCAAAAAACAACATTCTCCGACCCTCCTGCCCCAACCATTGTGTGTAACTGTGAGCAGTGAGACATTAGATAAGTGCGTTATTCTTTTATATTTGTATAGTATTTACCTCTGTACATTATATAATTGAGCAATTATCACTATCTACCCATGTGACAGGGCTGAAACACAACTCCTCGTGGGCCCACCAGGGATCTACATCTGCTGCGTGCATCCATATGTTGTAAGTATCCAGCCTTGGATTGCATAACTTCCAACCTATTCTGTGCCATTCTCCTTTGCTGAAATTCCATGTGGAACATCAGAACTAATCATATGCTTCTCCATGTAAATAGCTGCAGGTCTGAACTCTCTGCGGGACCTGATGGCTGAGGTCAGTTCTTGGACAATTACGGTATTTAGCTGTGGAAATCAGCCGCTACATACACAAGTTACGTGTGTTACACTCATACATGATGGTGGTGGGACCTGTCCATCACTACGACGGAACTCTAGAAGTGTCTGGAGACAAAAACTCTACAAGTCCCTGATTTCACCAAGTCAATTACAACTGACCCGAAGGTATCCAGTCAGCAATAAATGATCCATCTCTGCAGCCCGTAATTATGATTGGTGACATCATCTACATTCACTGTGACCTGTACAATGATGATAATTACAGTCAAATTAGTCTGTACAAGATTCTTCAGGTTCAAAACAAATCACAAATACCTTAAATTGAAGCCAGTGCCCTACATTGTTGAATGCAATCAGACTTTACTTGAATGATTCCATGTTTGTTTGCGGAGAAAAGTGTCATAAAACTCCTGGAAAACAGGGCAGCAGATGATTGATGTGTGCAACATCGCGTCACTATTTGGTGTTATTTTTTTTTTTCCTCCTCTGTGGGCATGCCTTTCGGCTGTAAGCCAAACCCTCTCCCCTCCCTTTTATCTCTACTTTCAGTTTCTGGCTTCTACGCACTGTCACTATACTCCAGCCACAGGGTGCCTGACAAAACTGAAAGTAGAGATGAAACAGAGAGGGGAGGGTTTGGCTTACGGCCGAAAGGCATGCCCACAGAGGAGGAAAAAAAAAAACAATGCCAAATAGTGTTGCAGTGCTGCACACATCAGTCATCTGCTGCCCTGTTTTCCTGGAGTTTTATAACACTTTTCTCTGCAATCAAACATGAAGTCATTGAAGTAAACATATGATTGCACTCAGTATCCCAGTGCCTGTAAGGCCGGTTTCACACCATGACCACGATCAGGTCCGGGGCTGTTCGGTGTGAACCGGACAGACCCGGACCCAATCTAGAAACAGGACAGGAGGGCAAATATGTCCTCTGGTCCAGTTTGCAGCCAAATTTAGCCGAGCGCAGCTGCACCTGCTGAAATTTCAAGATTGCGGCTAGTGTGGAACTGGCCTCAGTCCTCAAATCTCTGCAGGGGGCAGCTCATGGTGCTGAAGTTTAGCAGTGCTTGCTGCTAAACTCCAGCACCCGGCGTCTGGCTCCCAGATCGGATTTTATGTCGGGTAAGGTGTGATCTGGCGCCATAGATCCCCATGTTAGGGGGTGCCAGATCGCGCTGGATCTGGGAGGATCCGATTTTGTCCGATTTTTCCCCCAAGCACAAAAAAGCTGCAAGCAACGTTTTTGCGTCCGGGAGAAAAATACGAATTGTCCTGGATTCTCGCGGACAGATGGAAACCGGATGGCAAATAGCTGCCATCTGGCTCCATCCGGCCCCATAGGGCTGCATTACTACTAAATCGGGTTCGGGGCTGTCAGGTTCACACCGGACAGCCCTGGACCTTATCGTGCCGTGGTGTGAAACCGGCCTAAGACACTGGCTTCACTTTATAGCCCTAAATCTTGCTAGTTGGTTCCCTTTAAAAGATGTGGTAAGTATGATTCAAGCCAATCACAATGACTATATAATGTCTAGAGTAAAACTTGCTCCCACCTAGCCAGAATCCTGCTCCACACTGATGAGGGGCAATACCCCGAAGCAGCTGTCTGTGGATGGATACCTGGCTCTGTTAATTCCCTTGTCATATCCTTAACTCGTAACTGAGTGGGATATTGACTAAAAGGGCCACTTAATATGGTGGTTATGGTGGTCTCCGCAAGGATTCCGCCCCAGGGCTAGGTCCTTCCCTGGAGGGATATCTGGCAAGTCCCGTGTTTGAGATTCTTAATCGAGGCTCCACGGACTCCATTTGCAGAGTCAAACTTATTGGCATTTCCAATATTTCCCTACACAACGGCCCATTCCTTATGGCCCATCTCTTCTACTAATGAGAACTTATGTAAAAACATCTGGTATTTTGCAAGTATTTGCATTATGAATGTGTTCATATGTTGAAGGGAGTGTATCCTTCAGATGAATGTGTTCAGGCCCGGACTGACAGGCGGGAGGAGCGGGACTTTTCCCGATGGGCCGGCCGGTGGCGGGGTTTGGGGGCCGCCCGTTCCTCCCGCCGCAGGCCTGGCTGCTTTTAAATGATTTTGCGGGCGCCGCCGCCCGCCTGCATAGCGGGGGTCTGAGGAGCCGGCAAGTTGCGTCAGCATTATAAGTCATGAGAGAGAGACTCACTTGCTGGTGCACAGACTCTGCAGTGCACACCAATCAGCGAGCGGCTCATACTTCTATTGGAGCGGGCTGTGCTGTGCCGTCCTGTGCCGAAATCACGACAGCACGTTCTTTGTGGGCGGAGAGAGCACACATTCTGCTCTCCCGCCAACGAAATGGAAACGCACCGGCCACCCCGACCCCAGCCATTACCGGTGGTCCCTGTGCAGGCAGCCAGTGGAGCTGGCCTGAAGACAGCGTACAGTCTCCTCCTCACTCTTCCTGTGTGTGGCCTGTCAGCTGCGGACCTGGGGCAGTGCGAGACGGCAAGCCAAAGCTGAGGAAAGCAAGGCAAGGTACTTTCACCATCAGCTGAGGCACATGCTTCTATGCCTGTGGCTGGGGCTGTGCCTCTATGCCTGTGTCTGGGGCTGTGCCTCTGTGTCTGGGGCTGTGCCTCTGTGCCTGGGGCTGTGCCTCTGGGGCTGGGGCTGTGCCTCTGTGTCTGGGGCTGTGCCTCTGTGCCTGGGGCTGTGCCTCTGGGGCTGGGGCTGTGCCTCTGTGCCTGGGGCTGTGCCTCTGTGCCTGGGGCTGTGCCTCAGGGGCTGGGGCTGTGCCTCTGTGCCTGGGGCTGGGGCTGTGCCTCTGGGGCTGGGGCTGTGCCTCTGTGCCTGGGGCTGTGCCTCTGTGCCTGGGGCTGGGGCTGTGCCTCTGGGGCTGGGGCTGTGCCTCTGTGTCTGGGGCTGTGCCTCTGTGCCTGGGGCTGTGCCTGTGTCTGGGGCTGTGCCTCTGTGCCTGGGGCTGTGCCTCTGGGGCTGGGGCTGTGCCTCTGTGTCTGGGGCTGTGCCTCTGTGTCTGGGGCTGTGCCTCTGTGCTTGGGGCTGTGCCTCTGGGCTGGGGCTGTGCCTCTGCGTCTGGTGCTGTGCCTCTGTGCCTGGGGCTGTGCCTCTGTGCCTGGGGCTGTGCCTCAGGGGCTGGGGCTGTGCCTCAGGGGCTGGGGCTGTGCCTCTGTGCCTGGGGCTGTGCCTCTGTGCCTGGGGCTGTGCCTCTGGGGCTGGGGCTGTGCCTCTGTGTCTGGGGCTGTGCCTCTGGGGCTGTGGCTGTGCCTCTGGGGCTGGGCTGTGCCTCTGGGGCTGTGCTTGGGGCTGTGCCGCTGTGCCTGGGGCTGTGCCTCTGTGCCTGGGGCTGTGCCTCTGTACCTGGGGCTGTGCCTCTGTACCTGGGGCTGTGCCTCTGTGCCTGGGCTGTGCCTCTGTGCCTGGGCTGTGCCTCTGGGGCTGTGCCTCTGTGTGCCTGGCGCTGGGGCTGTGCCTCTGTGCGCCTGGGGCTGTGCCTCTGTGCCTGGGGCTGTGCCTCTGGGGCTGTGCCTCTGGGGCTGGGGCTGTGCCTCTGGGGCTGTGCCTCTGTGCCTCTGGGGCTGGGGCTGTGCCTCTGTCTGTGCCTCTGTGCCTGGGCTGTGCCTCTGTACCTGGGGCTGTGCCTCTGTGCCTGTGCCTCTGTACCTGGGGCTGTGCCTCTGTGCCGCTGTGCCTGGGGCTGTGCCTCTGTACCTGGGCTGTGCCTCTGTGCCGCTGTGCCTGGGGCTGTGCCTCTGTGCCTGGGGCTGTGCCTCTGGGGCTGGGGCTGTGCCTCTGTGCCTGGAGCTGTGCCTCTGTGCCTGGGGCTGTGCCTCTGTGCCTGGGGCTGTGCCTCTGTACCTGGGGCTGTGCCTCTGTGCCTTGGGCTGTGCCTCTGTACCTGGGGCTGTGCCTCTGTGCTTCTGTGCCTGGGGCTGTGCCTCTGTACCTGGGGCTGTGCCTCTGTGCCTGGGGCTGTGCCTCTGTGCCTGTGCCTGGGGCTGTGCCTCTGTGCCGCTGTGCCTGGGGCTGTGCCGCTGTGCCTGGGGCTGTGCCTCTGGTGCTGGGGCTGTGCCTCTGTGCCTCTGTACCTGGGGCTGTGCCTCTGTGCCTGGGGCTGTGCCTCTGTGCCTGGGGCTGTGCCTCTGTACCTGGGGCTGTGCCTCTGTGCCGCTGTGCCTCTGTGCCTGGGGCTGTGCCTCTGTACCTGGGGCTGTGCCTCTGTGCCGCTGTGCCTGGGGCTGTGCCTCTGTGCCTGGGGCTGTGCCTTTGTGCCTGGGGCTGAGCCTCTGTGCCTGGGGCTATGCCTCTGTGCCTCTGGGGCTGGGGCTGTGCCTCTGTGCGCCTGGGGCTGGGGCTGTGCCTCTGTGCGCCTGGGGCTGGGGCTGTGCCTCTGTGCGCCTGGGGCTGTGCCTCTGTGCGCCTGGGGCTGGGGCTGTGCCTCTGTGCGCCTGGGGCTGGGGCTGTGCCTCTGTGCGCCTGCGGCTGTGTGGCTGCGGCTGTGTGGCTGTGGCAGTGTGTGTGTGTGTGTGTGTGTGGCTGCGGCTGCTTGGCTGTGTGTGCCAGGGACTGTGTGGCTGGCTGTGGCTGTGTGTGTGGCTGGCTGTGTGTGGCTGACTATTTGCCCGTGTGGTGTGTGTGGCGGTCTGTGTGTGGCTGGCTATGGTTGTCTATGTTGCTGTCTATGTGGCTGGCTGTTTGTGTGTGGCTGGCTGTAGCTGTATGTGTGGCTGGCTGAGGCTGTAGCTGTATGTGTGGCTGGCTTTGGCTGGCTGTGTGTGTGGTTGGCTGTTTGCGTGGCTGTCTGTCTCGGTGGCTGGTTGTGTGTCTATGGGTACCTTTACACACGGCTACATTTGTAGCTTGTCACCAGGTAACTTACTGGTTGCAGTGAAATCATGGAGAGATGATTCCATTTGTACACAGCAACAAGATAGAACCATGTATCCATGATTTCACTGCAACCAGTAAGTTACCTGGTGACAAGCTACAAATGTAGCCGTGTGTAAAGGTACCCTATATGTCTATATGTGGCTGGTAGCTGTCTATGTGGCTACCTGTGTGTGGCTGTAGCTCTGTGTGGCTGGCTGTGTGTGGCTGGCTGAGGCTGTGTGTGGCTGGCTGAGGCTGTGTGTGGCTGGCGGAGGCTGTGTGTGGCTGTAGCTCTGTGTGGCTGGCTGTGTGTGGCTGGCTGAGACTGTGTGTGGCTGGCTGAAGCTGTGTGTGGCTGGCTGAGGCTGTGTGTGGCTGTAGCTCTGTGTGGCTGGCTGTGTGTGGCTGGCTGAGGCTGTGTGTGGCTGTAGCTCTGTGTGGCTGGCTGTGTGTGGCTGGCTGAGGCTGTGTGTGGCTGGCTGAGGCTGTGTGTGGCTGTAGCTCTGTGTGGCTGGCTGTGTGTGGCTGGCTGAGGCTGTGTGTGGCTGGCTGAGGCTGTGTGTGGCTGGCTGAGGCTGTGTGTGGCTGGCTGAGGCTGTGTGTGGCTGGCTGAGGCTGTGTGTGGCTGTAGCTCTGTGTGGCTGGCTGTGTGTGGCTGGCTGAGGCTGTGTGTGGCTGGCTGAGGCTGTGTGTGGCTGTAGCTCTGTGTGGCTGGCTGTGTGTGGCTGGCTGAGGCTGTGTGTGGCTGGCTGAGGCTGTGTGTGGCTGGCTGAGGCTGTGTGTGGCTGTAGCTCTGTGTGGCTGGCTGTGTGTGGCTGGCTGAGGCTGTGTGTGGCTGGCTGAGGCTGTGTGTGGCTGACTGAGGCTGTGTGTCTGTGTTGCTGACCACTGAGACCCCAAAATCCTGACAAACGGAGCTTTGAAGAGCACCATGTAAATGGATTTGTGGCTGATTATTTCTTCTGCTGCACCATTCACATGTGGCTCTTCAGATAACTCCTTTAAGAATGTGGCGAGGGCGACGACAACGTAAAAGCAAAATTTATGGATTGGGGCTGATGGGTGATCTAGTGTGTGGGCTGGTGGGGCTTGTTTTCCAGGGCTGCTTTTTGGTCCCAGTCCGGCCCTGAATATGTTCATATGTTGAAGGGAGTGTATCCTTCAGATGAATGTGTCATATGTTGAAGGGAGTGTATCCTTCAGATGAATGTGTTCATATGTTGAAGGGAGTGTATCCTTCAGATGAATGTGTTCATATGTTGAAGGGAGTGTATCGTTCAGATGAATGTGTTCATATGTTGAAGGGAGTGTATCCTTCAGATGAATGTGTTCATATGTTGAAGAGAGTGTATCATTCAGGTTTTTGTGTTACATACAGTAAATTTGATTATAATAAATTTTGACAATATTTTTTGTTCATATTACGATCTTTGTTTCAAATATATTTAGTGGTATTGCAATTTTAACACTCTGGCAACTGGGTTGTTTTCAGACACACTCTTTCTCTCCTTTCAGGAAGAGTTTTCAGCAGTTGGCATATCATCAGAGGCAGGATTACTATAAACAGATGACACCTCTATATACAGTTGATAACAAAGAATCCACCAATCACAATAGGTGATGTCACAGTTGACCTTGCCCCTCCTCCCTCCACAACAACCTTTGCTCATTGGACACCTCAATAGAAAAAATTAGGTCTAATTTACATGTGTCATTTCCTTCTGGGGCTAAAAAAAGGGCACGTGAGAATACAACAATAACCAAAAAATACCAATTACCGACATAAGTAAAAAAATGAGTTGGGCAATGTCTGTGGATTGTGAGCGCTGATCCACTGGATCCCAGCAATCAGTGTTCAAACCTGGACATTTTAAAACTCATAATTCCCAATCCAGGAAAACTTTGCATCACTCTGTAATTCTGATCATTTATATTACACTCATAAACTAGAAAGGATGATCACAGCTATGGATCTCTTTCAAATATAAACTGTGCAATTGGAGCACGTGTGGCACCCCAGAGTCCGGTTGCCACTATGGCCTTGCCTCCCTCGGGGGTAGGGTCATGCTTGTAAGCAAGCTAGGGTTTCCACACCAGGTAACCCAGAACACATAACACCTTCCTGACTCCAGACTAGAAGGGGGAGCTCTAACCCGGGTTCAGGGGAGTCTCCCCTATAAATTCTGGCTGGAGGCGGGGTTAGTTAGTTCAGTTCCTAGGAGGACTATAGAGGACATCCTGCGGACTAGAGCAGTGTCAGGCTCATCTGAGGATACTCACTAGCCAGAGTGAGGGACCCGTAAGCCTGGGGAGGGGAGCCTGTAAACGGTTTGCCCCAGATCAGAGTGCCAGAACTAGACACTCGGAGTCCGAGGTTGCACGGGTACTTTAGGCCCAGCAGCCAAATGCCGGAGGACAGGAGATTCCAAGCAGGAAGGCCTCAGAACAAGCAGGGTGCCTCCAGGCTACTCGGATAACTAATATCGATTGTGGACTGTACCCTGACGTCTGCTACTACAGTAAAGGTAAAGGAAACGACCCCTGCATGTCTGTCAGTCATTCAGCATCCTGAACTCTGCACCCCAAAGGCCTACCATCGCCATAGACTATTACGGCTGCCCTGGTGAACGGCTCCGCCTGTGGGGAGCGATAACACCACAGCTGCTCATCCATCAGCACTGCAGTGCCGGCCCAATAGCCGGATACCACAGGTGGCATCACGACACCTATCCCCTAAATGCTATCCCCCAGAAGTTTTTGAAACTGAGCCCCTGGGTCACGGAAGCTGGGTGTCGACCCCTGTGACTCCCCCGGCAGAATAACAGCCCGGTTTCGCGTACCCCACGGCCCTGGGGTGCGACACATAATTTATGAGAGAGGACAACTATTGGACACAATATGAACACATTCCTTATAATGTAACGTTCTTGTGTTGCTGCAATGCTGAGCGTTGTGTAATAGCTCCAAAAGGCTAGGGTCACACCCGAGCTGTGCTGTGTGTGGCGTTCACATGGCATGTGTGTACATGTTTGAAGCATGCAGACCGTGTTATGATGTGAGCTACAAAAAACACATAGTTCCAAACGCGTAGCAATTTGGCCATGCATTTTTTGTATAGGAGTCTATGCATTAGGAGTTAACACATCTGTTTGCAGAAATTTAAAGATGAAAAAAACGCATCCTTTTGGCGGATGTTTGGTGCTAGTTTGACCCTACCCAGAGTTTCCTACACTCAGTGCTTTATACCTGTGAATTGTTTTTAGCAAAACATAATCTTGTTTCATTTGTTGCAGCGTGGGTGGTCCTGATTATTTCCCCTGGGTCTGGTAACTTTGTGAATATACAGGGCATCCTCACAAGAAGAATTCGATATCATAACTCTATTGAAATCTGTTAACTGGTTCTAAATACTCCATTAAATTTCCATGCATGCTATATATACAGTATAGCTGGTGGATGCAGCTTATATTCAAATAAACTGTTGGCAGGTTAATTTTACTTTATTAGTAATTTATCATTAATTTATATATGATACATTACTAATAAAGTAAAATTAACCTGCCAACAGTTTATTCGAATATAAGCTGCGGCCACCACCAGTAATCCCTTATATACAGCATTCTAGAACACCGTATATAAGCCCCCCAAGCCGATCTGTATGACATATAAAATAGCTTTTATTATACTCACCTGGGGGAAGGTCCAGCGGATTGGGCATCGCTGGTCTTGATCCGGCACCTCCTCTCTTCTTGTGATCGCTGTCCTCCTTATTGGCTTCTTGTGGATGACGTGTCCTACCAGTGGCATAAGTTGAAGCTCATGGGCCCCGATGCAAAAGCTTCAATGAGGCCCCCAATTATTGCAAATCTTTAATAGTATTAGTCTTTTTCTACAGCCCAAAGTGACTTTTACCACCTCCTAGGCTGCAGGGCCCAGGTGCGATTGCAACTCCTGCACCTGTTGTAGTCCCTGAGTCCTTCGTCATCCACTCACTGGCTTTCTTTGCACTCCTGGGCACTTATCTCTCCCCTGCTGCGGGCAGAGCAAAGTGCTGTTAGGCGTAGGTGCACTCGAGCATCCTTAACCCTCAACTTCAACCACAGTATAGTATTCACAAACACCCAGCCCTGAGAACTATTCAAAAGCTCCTTGCAATATATCAGGAACCAGAAACAATTTAACTAACCAAAGGACTCCACACCAGGGTCGTCACTCCCTTACATAATCTATGTAAATCCGGTGAGTGCGTAATTTTGCACCAAAACAGAGTTCAGACATTCCTGTAAAAAATGTTGCGCGCACGGGGCCCCAGCTGAGGACTCACGGTTAATTGATAAATCCACATGGGAAGCAGGTCCAACAAAATTCTTGGTAGAGCATCCACACAACCTCCTCACATGTGGGATGGATCCACCAGGCTGCTGTCCTCTATGTCCAGAACAGTGCTTTCTGGCACTGATCTCCCCCTGCTAGCCAGACTCAGCCTCTTCATGGAGGGAAAGTCTAGTCTTCTCTCTCCATGGGTTCAACACACAGTCTCTATAAGCTCATCCAGCTCCTCTACTGTCCTTGTCATCCCTCTGGCCTTCCCGCACATGGGCTAGGTTTTTTAAATCAGCTTTGTTGATTTTGGGGTGCCACTGCAGGTTGTACCCTCTGCACACTCTCACAAGTGTGCAGGAGAGCAATGAAGGCCAGTGAGTAAATGACATAGGATGCCTTATCTACAAGAAAGAGGACACCATTTACAGGAAGAAAGGAGACGCTAGACCAAGACTAGCAATGCCTATTGGACCGTCCCGTAGGTGAGTATACTAAAGGCTGTTTTTTATGTTTGACATATCGGCCTGTGGACTTACATTCAGTGTTCCATAATGCTATATATAAGTCCTTACTGGCGGTGGCCTCAGCTTATATGAGAAAAAACTGCTGGCAGGTTCACTTTAAGAATCTGCTGAAAGCTGGAGAATTGCCTCTTGTAAGAGCTTTTACATGCTCCTGTACAGCAGAGGTCCCCAATCTTTCTTACCTTGAGAGCCACACCCAGCTCTGAGAGGGTCGTAAGCCACATCCAGCTCCGAGACCCTCATATAGGATCTAGCGCCCCTGCAGTCTGGTCACCACAGAGGTACTGCACCTAATTCAAATGTGTGGTATCCCACTCCCAGGTAAGATAGGGACATAATACCGAGACCCACACACCTTGCACCCAACACCCATCCTAACTCCAGGCCAGGAGATGAAGGGCAGAAGAAACTCTATCTGAGCAGGTCCCATCATTGGCTGGACGAGGGACCAGGTTATAAGGGTGTGGGAGGAGAAAGAGAGAGACAGTTGAGAACAGAGAGAAGACACAGGAAGGGGTTGAAGAAGCAGCAACAGAAAGATGGAGTTCTAGGGGAACTCTGGCACTGGAGAAGGAGTGTGCACCAGTGGGTAGGACGCCCATGGAACTCAGGCCAGCATGTACCCTGAACTCACCCAGACTTCCAGTCATGGTGGAGGAACTAGTTGCAAGAGGGGACCAGCTCCAATCTGGCAATACTGCAAGTTTAAGCCAGGAAACCGGAGGTAACTGAACATTATGTGCAGTGACTATCTGCCGTGGACAGTCTCAGGTACAGTGGCTAGGCCTAGAGTCAAGAGGACATGTTGGCTGTCGCTCACAGGACTCGCAGCCACCTGCCTTGGGATCCTGTAGCACGAAGGCGCAGGGCAGGCGTGGTGGAAGATCAGCACAGTAAGGGCAACCTGGAGAGACATATAAGAGGGTGCCTCGGTGGAGTGACCCTGGACTGCCTGGGAGTTGACCGGACTGCTGACCCGAAGGACACTGTGCCAAGACTGGGCTGGAACCTCTGAGAACTGTAAGGGTGTGTTCACACACTGTGTATTTGCTGCATATTTTTACGCGAGTGCTCTTGCAGTTTTTGTAGCCAAAACCAGGAGTGGCTGATTAAAACCACCAGCGGGTGATTAAATACAGAAGTGGATCACTTGTTTCTTTTACTTGCGTAAAAATACGCAGCAAATACGCAGTGTGGAACACACCCTAAAAGGTGAAAGAACTGCGCCCTTGGTGTCATTCTGCTTATTTGCCACATCCTCCTTTGTGCATACCTAGCACTGCAACTATAACCATCACCATCCATATAGACTCTATTTAGTTCCAGGGGCTCGCTCCGCCTGTAGGGAGTGTTGCCATCCCAAGCTGCTACAACGTCCATCCCCTGGGGCCTACCTAATCAGCGTTGGTCAATCCTGACCAGGTACCACAGGTGGTGCCATGAAAGACATTACACTTTGTGCAGAATTATTAGGCAAGTTGTATTTTAGAGGATTATTTTTATTATTTATCAACAACTATGTTCTCAATCAACCCAGAAAACTCAAATATCAAAGCTAAATATTTTTGGAAGTTGGAGTGTTTTTTTTTTTTAGATTTGCCTATCTTAGGAGGATATTTGTTTGTGCAGGTAACTATTACTGTGCAGAATTATTAGGTGTGAGGCACCGCCGGCATGGTCCTCATGGCCGGGGCGCGTCACATGCAGGATCAAGGTATGATCCTGTGCACACTGGCCGGTTTGACTGATAATGCTGTGTGAACCAACTGTGAACACAAGGTTTCATGAGCCTAATGAGCGGCAGTGAGAGTGGTATGAGATCGATGAGGCCCTAAGGAATGAGGGCTGAGTGCTGACAACCCGGAACACAGGGAGTTAACCTGAGCTGTGTGAAAGGCTGATTATCAGCAGCTAAGGGGGTGTGTCCATGTGGGAGTGGCTGGCATGATAAGAGCCAGCCAGCTGAGTGATTGAGAGATTGATTCTGGAAGCTGAGATCCTGCTGAGATTCATCCAGAGATTGCCAGCCTGAGAGCATGTGGGCTGATTACCAGCCTGAGTGCTGAGCAGAGCCAGTCTGTGTGAGGGACTGGGAGTGCAAGTCCATGCCGCCATGTTGAGATGGTGAAGGGAGCATGCTAGCTCCATGCCGGTGCCGAGGTCCGCGGTTGTGATAGCACCTGGTGGGGAAGCCGTGGCTGAACCCGGTGGAGACTGGTCCGGGCGTGGGTTGAACCACGTCCGGGAAAGGAGCCCTTGGGGGACGCTTGGTGGACCCGTTACACAGGTAGCGAGACCCGGATCCGTGCCCGGTAAGATAGCGGTTCCCGTGTAACGGAGTGAGCTGTGTGTGACTAATGCTAGGCGGGCATAACCGCTATTGGGTCCGACTAGGCAGTCGGTAAGGACCCGTTGATGTATGTAGGGGCTTAGGCAATTGCCCTGAATGTAAGATCATGACCCATGTAAGAACATTGTATAATAATGTGGGGAGAAAGTGACCCAGCCAGTATGGATGATGTTGGAGGCGTTCCGTCCCGTGGGGACGAGAGGGAGGCTTGCCCTGCTGCTTGCAGAGGGTACCCGTCCCTCAACCACGGCCTCTAATGGTGTGGGTGTGCCGGTGGTGCCAGACACAGGGGTAATAGGGCTCCTAGTAGGTAACGGATGAGGTTCCCGTGTACTATGGTTTTCCAGTCCCTGTAATGGGCCATGGAGGAGCCACAGTCCATGGATTATGGGCTGTGAGCGTGTGGAAGAAATGTATGTGATCCATGGACGTTTGAATGATGGATCACATATGGTATGTAAGGTCCCGGTCAGGCAGGAATCCTGACTACAGGTTAATGGTATATCATCATGCTGGGGGACTAAAGCCGGGCGGCAGGTACCGCCATTGGGACCCACAGGGCCCGTAAAGGCGTATGTAACGAAGGTCAGAAGCAGGGGTTGAAAGGGCTCCTAGAGTGGGGACACCATGGTTGAACCAGGTGGACTCTGACCGGGATGTAGGCGGAGATGCGTCCAGGAAAGAGCCCCTTGGGGATACATGACATACCCGGTACTCAGGTTGCTCAATCCCTGTTATGAACCCGGAGGGGTCATCGTTGAAGTATATCAAATGCATTTATTATAAAGGTACTGTAAGATGTGTAAGTAGGCCGGAGGCCGTAGCCACCACGGGAGCTGTTAGTAGAGCTCCAATGGGGAGAGAGATGGTTACAGGTCCCGGGTTACTATAAGCGTTATTGTGAATGTATATGTGCAATGTTCTATGTAATGTATGATGTGTTTATGTAAAGTGTTTATAATCAATGTGCAATGTGGCAAACATGCTACCCGGGTTATGTTATGTGAAAAATAAACGGGTAGACATTGGTTAAACTTATAAACACGTGTTTTGTCGTTGTGCAAGCGGGTTCCCCGGTTGCTACCTCACATAGGCAACTTAATAAAACCAAATATATTCCCATCTCACTTGTTTATTTTCACCAGGTAAACCAATATAACTGCACAAAATTTAGAAATAAACATTTCTGACATGCAAAAACAACCCCCCCCCAAAATTAGTGACCAATACAGCCACCTTTCTTTATAATGACACTCAACAGCCTCCATCCATAGATTCTGTCAGTTTCTTGATCTGCTTACGATCAACATTGCATGCAGCAGTCACCACAGCCTCCCAGACACTGTTCCCAGAGGTGTACTGTTTTCCCTCCCTGTAGATCTCACATTTTAGGAGGGACCACAGATCAGGTGAACAAGGGGGCCATGTCATTATTTTTGCTTCTTTTAGACCTTTAGTGGCCAGCCACGCTGTGGAGTAGTTGGATGCATGTGATGGAGCATTGTCCTGCATGAAAATCATGTTTTTCTTGAACGATGCCGACTTCTTCCTGTACCACTGCTTGAAGAAGTTGTCTTCCAGAAACTGGCAGTAGGTCCAGGGGTTGAGCTTTACTCTATCCTCAACCCAAAAAGGTCCCACAAATTAATCTTTGATACCAGCCCATACCAGTACTCCACCTCTACCTTACTGGTGTCTGAGTCGGAGTGGAGCTCTCTGCCCTTTACTAATCCAGCCACTGGCCCATCCATCTGGCCCATCAAGAGTCACTCTCATTTCATCAGTCCATAAAACCTTTGAAAAATCAGTCTTAAGATATTTTTTGGCCCAGTCTTGATGTTTTATCTTATGTTTCTTGTTCAAAGATGATCGTTTTTCAGCCTTCCTTACCTTGGCCATGTCCCTAAGTATAGCACACCTTGTGCTTTTTGATACTCCAGTAACGTTGCAGCTCTGAAATATGGAAAACCTGGTGGCAAATGGCATCTTGGCAGCTTCACGCTTGATTTTCCTTAATTCATGGGCAGTTATTTTGCGCCTTTTTTGCCCAACACTTCTTGCGACCCTGTTGGCTATTTGCCATGAAACGCTTGATTGTTTGTGATCACGCTTCAAAAGTTTGGCAATTTCAAGACTGCTGCATCCCTCTGCAAGACATCTCATCATTTTGGACTTTTCAGAGCCCGTCAAATCTCTCTTCTGACCCATTTTGCCTAAGGAAAGGCATTTGCCTAATAATTACGCACACCTTATATAGGGTGTAGATGTCATTACACCACCCCTCTTGCCATTACAGAGATGCACATCACCTGATTTACTTAATTGGTAGTACTTTTTCAAGCCTACACAGCTTGGAGTAGGACAACATGTATAAAAAGTATCATGTGATCAAAATACTCTTTTGCCTAATAATTCTGCACACAGTGTATAATTCCCTATAAATACCCTCCTAACTGGATGGTCAGGGCCATGGAGCTGGGCTACTGCCACCATGACTAACCCAAAATGACTGCCGGCCCGGCTACCTTGCGACCACTCCATAGTACACAAAGGGAATTGCAGTACCTGTAGCAAGGTGGACATAAGAAAAGTACAAGTAGATATCAGTTAAGTACATACAGGTGGAGAGCAGTACAGTACATAAGTTCAGGTACAGAGCAGTATGGTTCATATAGTTCAGGAGGAGAACAGTACAGTCCATACAATACAGGTGGAGAGCAGTACTGTACAGTCCATATAGCAGAGAACAGTGCAGTACATTGAGTACATAGAGCAATACCTATCCATTGTGGGTTAGTGTCAGACCAATAGCGCTGGTTTTGTTTGTTATCTTCACCATTCACAAAAAAATTTGCCTCATCCCTCATCTGAAGGCAATTGTCTATGCTGTGAAGATACAAGATGTGCAGCATCTGAAACAACGGATACTGGAAGACTGTGCTAGCATTTCTTCTGCGGTGTTGCTATCAGTGTGTCCAGAGTGGGAGGAGAGGGTTGCATTGACAATCCAACACAATGGGCAGCACTTTGAACACATTTTATAAGTGGTCATAAACTTGTAAATAACTCATGAAAGAATAAAATTATGTTAAAACCAAGCACACCATTGCTTTTCTTATGATATTCTCCATACGTTTGATGTGTCACATGACCCTCTTCCCATTGAGAAAAATAAATTTGGATCCAAAATGGCCATCTTCAAAATGGCCACATGATCACCACCCATGTGGAAAAGTTTTCCCCCTCCCATATACTAATGTGCCACAAACAGGAAGTTGATATCACCAACCATTCCCATTTTATTTAGGTTCATCCATATAAATGGCCCAACCTGTGTATATGTATGTAAAGCACATACCGTATATACTCGTGTATAAGCCGAGTTTTACAGCCCCCCTCGGCTTATACACAAGTCATATACGGGGGGGCTGTGTCCCCGGGGCTGTGGAGGCTGTGGAGGCTGGAGGAGGCGGGGGGGGGGCTGCTGTATGAGCGGCCCCGTCACGTGGGGCCGCTCATTATATATGCACTGCTTCCCCCTGTCAATCAGCGGCAGGGGGAAGCAGTGCATATGGCCCCCCCAAAAGCTGGCACTGTCCCCCCTTGTAAGGGCCCCCCCCGCTGCTTATACATTACCATCCCGGTGTTCTGATCGGCGCCGCTCCTCGGTGCTGCGTCTTCATCCTCACGTCCACGCTCGCTGCATCCATCCGGGTTCTCCGGCTGTCGCAGCGATATGACGTCATCGCGCGACCGCCGGAGATCCTGGATGCAGCGAGCGAGGACGGGAGGATGAAGAAGAAGCACCGAGGAGCGGCGCCGATCAGAACACCGGGATGGTAATGTATAAGCAGCGGGGGGAGGCCTTACAAGGGGGGACAGTGCCAGCTTTTGGGGGCTGTTGGTACCCCCTGGGGCTGTTGGTACCCACAGGGGGCTGTTGGTACCCCCAGGGGCTGCTGGGTACCCCCTGGGGGCTGTTGGTCCCCCCTGGCGGCTGTTGGTCCCCCCAGGGGGCTGCTGGGTACCCCCTGGGGGCTGCTATATGTACCCCTGGGGGCCTGCTGTATACCACTGGGGCTGCTGTATACTACCACTGGGGCTGCTGGGGCTCCTGTATACTACCACTGGGGCTCCTGTATACTACCACTGGGGCTGCTGGGGCTCCTGTATACTACCACTGGGGCTGCTGTATACTACCACTGGGGCTGCTGGGGCTCCTGTATACTACCACTGGGGCTGCTGGGAATCTGTATACTACCACTGGGGCTGCTGGGGCTCCTGTATACTACCACTGGGGCTGCTGGGGAATCTGTATACTACCACTGGGGCTGCTGGGGAATCTGTATACTACCACTGGGGCTGCTGTATACTACCACTGGGGGGCCTGTATACCACACTGCTGGGGGCTGTATACCTGTGCTGGGGTCCACCCTCGGCTTATACACGAGTCAATAGGTTTTTCCAGATTTTTGGGGCAAAAGTAGGGGGTCGGCTTATACACGGGTCGGCTTATACACGAGTATATACGGTACATATACACACAGATATAATTTTTTGCAGTGGTTTTGGTGCTAGTACAATAATGGTAATCAGTCTAATTCAGTGTGACACACAAATATGGTGGTTTGGGTGTGATTAATTTAAAAGTGTGTGCTCATCATTCACTTGTCTTATGAGTAAGGGCATAGGCATGCCAGAAACATGTCATTGAACTATCAAGCATATGTGTGTATATATTATAGGAATTTTAATAAAGCTGTAATTTTATCAAACATTGTGGGATATACTGTGACCTTCTTCACCACCAGTTTGCAACATTGTACATGTAAATGTGTCATCCCAGGAGTCTGGTTGCCACAGTGGCATTGCCTCCCTCTCAGGGGGTGATGTCATGCCTGGAAGCAAGAAGGGATCCCCTATTCAGGTAACACCAGCATCCAACACTTATCCTGGCTCCAAGCCAGAAGGGGGAGCTCTGAACCCGGTTTTAGGGGAACTTCTCTATAAATTCTGGCCTGAGGTAGGGGTTAGTCTTCAGTATGGAACAGTACTGAAGAAGACCAGTCTGACGGTGGAGCTCGTCCCAGGACAGGAGAGAGCTAGTGAGACAGAGGAGTCGAGGAGAACCTGGGGAGTGGAGCTGTGACTGAGCTTGCCCCGGAGGAAAGCGCTAGAAACCGGACGCCAAAGTCCGTGGTTGTTTGGGTACTAAATCCCTGGCAGCTAAATCCAGAGGTCAGAGGATTGCAAGTCCTCTGGCCCCACTAAACACCCGGTGTCACAGCAGCATTCCAGAGCTCGGAGCCGCCACCGAGGAGTGACGCCTGCAATAGGCTTGAGATGCCTGCCATATGGATAGAGACTATAGGCAGGAAGAGGGATGCAGCATAGCTATAGGCAGCGAGGTCCAAACAGTACAGCGCAGAAGGAAGGCCTCTAAAACCCATCTGGCCAGGTGGATCCCCGATTGCTTCCCACCCGTTACCAGTGCTTCGGTCTACACCATCGACTACCAAGTAAAAGGTAACGGAAACTCCAATCCCTGTGTTGTCCAGTCATTAAGGCCCCATTACACGCTTCAATGTGGCAGCGATACAACCAACGTCCGACCTGGTTGGGATCACTGGAACATTGTTTCTTCATCGCTAGTGAGGTGTCACACGAACAGATATATTGAATGACGCATTAACGATTCCGCGACAAGTGAACGATACTTGCGGTCGTTTGGTCGCCTACGTGCTTCAGTTCTGAATAGGCGAAGTCGTTGCAGGTTGAACGAATGATGAACAAATTTATGGACCTGTTCATAAACCTACGATCAACGATCTAACAACTTATCGTTGGTCATATCTACGTGTCACATGCAACAACGTCGTTACGACGTCGCTGCACCACCCCAAAAGCCATGACGTACCAATGATATCGTTAACGATATCGTAGCGTGTAATGGGCCCTTTCCTCGCACCATCAGTCCTGCACCCCAACGATTACTATCACCTCAATAGATTACATCGGTTGCCCTGGGACACCGCTCTACCTATGGGTAGCTGCATCACCATCTGCCCCAGAGGTTCCACAGTAGCGCTGATCACCCTGACCAGAATAACCACAGGTGGCGTTACGAACTTTTCCCTTGTACATATTTCCCTTTATTGCACGCCCAGGGTCACGGAGCCAGGTCACTGCCACCGTGAACAACCCACCGAACCGAGTGCCCCTGACATTGGTGGGCGTCGTATAATAGTGGTAGAGAGCAGTACAGTATATGTAAAACAGGTAGAGAACAGTACAGTACATGTAATACATGTAGAGAGCAGCACAGTACATGTAATAAGGTAGAGAACAGTACAGTACATGTAATATAGGTAGAGAGCAGCAAAGTACATGTAATAAGGTAGAGAGCACTACAGTACATGTAATATAGGTAGAGAGCAGTACAGTACATGTAATATAGGTAGAGAGCAGTACAGTACATGTAACACAGGTAGAGAGCAGTACAGTACATGTAATACAGGTAGAGAGCAGTACAGTACATGTAATACAGATAGAGAGCAGCACAGTACATGTAATACAGGTAGAGAGCAGCACAGTACATGTAATATAGGTAGAGAACAGTACAGTACATGTAACAGGTAGAGAGCAGTACAGTACATGTAATATAGGTAGAGAGCAGTACAGTACATGTAACACAGGTAGAGAGCAGTACAGTACATGTAATATAGGTAGAGAGCAGTACAGTACATGTAATACAGGTAGAGAACAGTACAGTACATGTAATACAGGTAGAGAGCAGCACAGTACAGGTAATAAGGTAGAGAGCAGTACAGTACATGTAATATAGGTAGAGAGCAGCACAGTACATGTAATAAAGTAGAGAATAGTACAGTACATGTTATATATAAGTATACTACATGTAAAACAGGTGGATAGCAGTACAGTCCATATATTACAGGTAGAGAGCAATACAGTATATCTAATACAGATAAGTACATGTAATACCGGTAGAGAGCAGTATTGTACATGTAGTACAGGTAGACAGCAGTCCAGAACTTGTAATACAGATAGAGACCAATAGAACCACAAGATAGACGCACTAGAGAGCAATACAGTGCATATAATACAGGTAGAGAACAGTACAGTCCATATAGTACAGGTAGAGATCAGTATAGTACATGTAATACAGGTAGAGAGTAGTACAGTACAAGAACTACAGGTAGAGAGCTCTACAGTACATGCAATACAGGTAGAGAGCCGTACAGTACATGTACTACTGGTAGAGAGCATTATGGTACATGTAATATAGGTAGAGGACAGTACAGTACATGTAATACAGGTAGTGAGTACGGGACATGTAATACATGTAGAGAACAGTACAGTACATGTAATACAGGTAGAGAGCCGTACAGTACAAGTGTGGCGCCCCGCAACGAGTGCGTCACAAGAGGGTATTGCAGCCATAAATGCAGCCGCAATATCCTCTGACTCAGCAATGATCTGGTTAAGATAGAGATCCAACCCTACATGCAACACCTAGAACAGAGGGCCAATCATAGGTCCTGGGGGTGGAGTGTTAGGGTAGTGTAGTAGCACACAATAATCTAGACAGAAGAGAATAGTCTAGAACTCGGAGAAGAAGGGTCTAAGACTAGAGCTTGGAGAGGAGCGGGGGCTCCGCACCCCGTGCGGGCCCCTGGGCGGTCACCGGTCGGGTGTCAGCACCTGAGGCCTTAACCACCGGGATTGGGCATTATCTACACGGGTTCCCAAAAGACTCCCGTGCCCACAACTCACAGCCGGTTCACTGGTACCGAAGCTGGCAGCAGTTCACCTCTGCCACGCGAACCAGAAGAGTGGAGGAGCAGCTTCACAGGAGCACCCCACCACCAGCCAGTTTCCAGTCGTCTAACCAGCGGTGTACCCACTGAGGGATCCAAGGCTCCCCAAAACATCCAGAACGTACATCATGGATAGGGCATTGAAGCAGCCTCCCCGTACCCGACCTGGTATTCCTGGGCGACACTGGCAACCAAGTAGGTAGAAAGGAGGAACACTGCGGATCTCTGAGGGACACTATCACTGCTGAGTCCACCTGGTCTACTACTCAACCACTGTATGCCATGTACTGCCTGCTGGTTACAGTAAAGACCCGTTGCAGAGACTTTCTGTGTCCGTGCTTCCTTATGAACTATCCGTCCGCACTAGAAGGTAACCGCAGCTGCCGCACAACATCTTGAGCAGCTCCAGCCTCCGGGATCACCGCTCAGCCTGTGGGGAGCGTAACATCTTGCTGCTGTCCATCCCCCGGAGGTTCCGCAGCGTCGGTAGTCCTTACCGAACTACTCATAGGTGGCGTCACGAATAAATTAAAACCCCTTTAATCTGTTCCACCAAGACGTCTTCACTTTTGATCTGCACTACACCGGGCCCCACTACCGGCAGGCGCGGTCCACCCGTGACAAGGAGGAAGGAAGCATCGCCTGTCTAAACCGGAGTCCCGGCCACGGTGAGTCAGAAAATGGCGTCACCAACAGGATACGAGCAGGCCCATTACCCAACGGGTATAATGTGCTTAAACTGGACTTTATTGTCTACAATTTGGACTTTGTTCGTCCCTAAAAGAACTTTCCCGCCTTTTCACCATTGGGCCATGATGGCGCCCAAGATGGCGTTCCCGCCACAAGAAGCCGCCACGTGCAAGCCCAGGAGTGAGTCAACCCCCCCCTCATCGTGGGAGGGCTAAAGACAAAAGGCGCCAAACTCTTTGTCCGCCCTGATTGCTCGAATCAACCATGGGGGCGGACCCCAAAGACTTTTCCCACGATTGGACTACAAAAGCCCAGAGGAAATGGGAGTGTCAGACAGACTTCTTCACCAGCTCTACCAGAACGTGTACCGGTTGAACGGGTGTGGTTTCCCTCCAAGAAAAGAATGGCCAGCATGAGACTCCAAGACCTGATGCGGGAGGTCGAGGCGGAGGCCAGAGCAGCCATAGGCCAACCGGGTCCGGGTCCTGCCCTTACCGTAGACGGCAGCCCCGACTTCTGGCTAGAGGCTCTACAAGACCTCCGGGTGCGACTACTTGAGACTGTGGAGTGGACGATTCGCAGCTGGAGCATGACCCTAGGCAGAAGACTCCATCATGCGATGCAGCAGAGCCGACCGGGTACAGCTTCTCCGAGCCCAGACGACGTCGCCAGCTTTTCAACTACCTCACCGTCGCCCACCACCTGTCCTGCTTCGTCACCGGAGCCCATAGACTGTGTCATCCCAGTGAGAGTTACCCCTCGACCCGTTCCAGCGGACGAAACCGCAGCCGATTCCGTTCCAGAGCCGGAGCTTACAATACGCTCCCACGAAGAAGCTGACACATACCTGGTTCCACCTGCGGAACCCGCGACTAGTTTCTACACTACCGAGACTGTCGCCTGTTTCTCCCCTGAACCGGAGGCCTCCTCTGCAACTACAGAGGCCTACCTGGTGACCGGGATTGAAACACCACTTCCCGCTGCTACAGAAGAAGAGGCAGGCAGCCTGGAAGTCCTGCACAACGACCCCGAGGAGAACTTTGCAGCACAGCCACCCACCGATCCAGAGGATTCCATCCCATCGTCTTCGCCAGCCGAGCAGCCCGACGTGGTCATCGAAGGAGAGGTCGAGGAGGATGACGAGGAGACCTACAGTCCAGCTGAGGATCTCCACACCGGGTTCGCCTGGGGAGACACAAGGAACCCTTCTGCCGGGCGATCAGCTCGGGTGCACTGGTCGGGTGCCGCCGCAACAGCATCTTCTCCGGTTCCGTTGAACCGGGCTCCACTCCAGACTGCCCACCAAGCTCGAGCGGTTCAACAACCATCACGCCGTAGTGACTTTATCCACACGCCGCACCACTCCGACGAAGAGGTACGTCGTATCCGGAGAGGGAGTGGCACCATCGACTGCAAGCCAACATGCAGGCTCGCGCCGAGGCCCGCCGCCAACCTCCATTGCCTGAACAATTCCGTAAAACCGGGCGGGTAAGCACCTTTCACTTGTCCACCGGGTGGGGATTCGTAAGGGAGGAGGGTGTGAGTACTGAAGTATTCGTGGGGCGCCGTGATGTGGAGTCGCACCTACCGCGAGGGCATCCTAACCGAGACTTGTATAGAGGGGACATTGTAACCTATGAGCGATATGTATGCTGTGACGGGTGGTTCGCTATACGAGTCCGGAACACTGCCCTCCATCAGTGACTTAAGTTGTTTGAACTTTGCTACTAAAAGAGACTTCTTCCTGTTTGCACAGTAACACCGCGACTTGGCAGCTACAGCCTGAACTTTTATTCTAAGGACAGCCGACCGCCCGCCGGGTCCGCGCAATGTGTTAACCTGTTTATTTACCTCACTTTTATGCCTGCAATGACTTGTCATTAATAAAAGTGTATTACCTGTTATAAAATATAAAAACCTCTGTAATGTGAGTAGTGTGACGCTTGGGGACAAGCGTATTCAACCAAGGGGGAGTGTGGCGCCCCGCAACGAGTGCGTCACAAGAGGGTATTGCAGCCATAAATGCAGCCGCAATATCCTCTGACTCAGCAATGATCTGGTTAACATAGAGATCCAACCCTACATGCAACACCTAGAACAGAGGGCCAATCATAGGTCCTGGGGGGTGGAGTGTTAGGGTAGTGTAGTAGCACACAATAATCTAGACAGAAGAGAATAGTCTAGAACTCGGAGAAGAAGGGTCTAAGACTAGAGCTTGGAGAGGAGCGGGGGCTCCGCACCCCGTGCGGGCCCCTGGGCCGTCACCGGTGGGGTGTCAGCACCTGAGGCCTTAACCACCGGGATTGGGCATTATCTACACGGGTTCCCAAAAGACTCCCGTGCCCACAACTCACAGCCGGTTCACTGGTACCGAAGCTGGCAGCAGTTCACCTCTGCCACGCGAACCAGAAGAGTGGAGGAGCAGCTTCACAGGAGCACCCCACCACCAGCCAGTTTCCAGTCGTCTAACCAGCGGTGTACCCACTGAGGGATCCAAGGCTCCCCAAAACATCCAGAACGTACATCATGGATAGGGCATTGAAGCAGCCTCCCCGTACCCGACCTGGTATTCCTGGGCGACACTGGCAACCAAGTAGGTAGAAAGGAGGAACACTGCGGATCTCTGAGGGACACTATCACTGCTGAGTCCACCTGGTCTACTACTCAACCACTGTATGCCATGTACTGCCTGCTGGTTACAGTAAAGACCCGTTGCAGAGACTTTCTGTGTCCGTGCTTCCTTATGAACTATCCGTCCGCACTAGAAGGTAACCGCAGCTGCCGCACAACATCTTGAGCAGCTCCAGCCTCCGGGGATCACCGCTCAGCCTGTGGGGAGCGTAACATCTTGCTGCTGTCCATCCCCCGGAGGTTCCGCAGCGTCAGTAGTCCTTACCGAACTACTCATAAGTGGCGTCACGAATAAATTAAAACCCCTTTAATCTGTTCCACCAAGACGTCTTCACTTTTGATCTGCACTACACCGGGCCCCACTACCGGCAGGCGCGGTCCACCCGTGACAAGGAGGAAGGAAGCACCGCCTGTCTAAACCGGAGTCCCGGCCACGGTGAGTCACATGTATTACTGGTAGAGAGCATTATGGTACATGTAATATAGGTAGAGAACAGTACAGTACATGTAATACAGGTAGTGAGTACGGGACATGTAATACATGTAGAGAACAGTACAGTACATGTAATACAGGTAGAGAGCAGCACAGTACATGTAATAAAGTAGAGAACAGTACAGTACATATACTACAGGTAGTGAGCAGTACAGTACATGTAATATAGGTAGAGAACAGTACAGTACATGTAATATAGGTAGAGAGCAGTACAGTACATGTAATACAGGTAGAGAACAGTACAGTACATGTACTACAGGTAGTGAGCAGTACAGTACATGTAATACAGGTAGAGAACAGTACAGTACATGTACTACAGGTAGTGAGCAGTACAGTACATGTAATACAGGTAGAGAGCAGTACGGTACATGTAATACAGGTAGAGAGCCGTACAGTACATGTACTACAGGTAGTGAGCAGTACAGTACATGTAATATAGATAGAGAGCATTACAGTACATGTACTACAGGTAGTAAGCAGTACGGTACATGTAATATAGGTAGAGAGCAGTACAGTACATGTAATACAGGTTGGGAGCTCTACAGTACATGTATACAGGTAGAGAGCTTTAAAGTACATGTAATACAGGTAGAGAGCAGTATATTCTTTATATAATTTATTTTTTTGCTATGCTGCTTTATTGTAATATATAGTTGAAATATGCACAATGTACTTTGTGTCTTTTCCTTTCATCACTGATTTACAGTGCGTCTATCTTGCGGTTCTATCAGAACCTTCCTGGATCAGGGGAGGTAATATCGGCTGAAAACTACTGAAGATGAGGCTGTTCCAGGCAATCATTAATGCTAAGAGACATATGATCCTTCAACATAGGACTTCTACTTGGATTCTTTTATTCATGACTATATATAAGTGTCTTGTGGATGATATCTTGGTCTTCTCTCCAGATCTGCCAACAGATAGGAGAAGAGTTCACCAGGTTGTGCAGAGACTCAGGGAGAATTGCCCATAAGCCAAGTTTGAAAAATGCATCTTTGAGTAATCCTCTTTCCTATACCATCTCTGATACCGGTTTGAAGATGGATCCCAAGAAGGCGTCCTCCATTCGCAGGTGACCTCTGCCTGAAAGAACCACAGCAATCCAGCGGTTTTTGGGCATCACAAATTATTACATGCAGTTCATTTCTCTTCTTTAGCAGCTTTGATTTCATCCATGATTGGTAATGGCGCTAACCCTAAGGTCTGAACTTCGACACATTTCTTGCTATGATCTTTCTATTCCGTGATCCCCTTGGGCTGTTTCCTGTCGGTCACCTACCAGCGTTTTTCTATCTTCATCACCTGTGTCTTTAGTGAAGTCTCAGTGGCTGATCGGGTGTGCTCTTTCAGGCCCGTGATCGTTGTCATTGGTCCAGTGGATCCACTTTCTCTTGAGCTCGCTATGGAACCAGATCGGTGGAGCTGTGCCAACTGAGAGGCTATGATATCCTACATGAGCATGATGGCCTGCGACATAACAGTCACTGGTGCGACAGTACAAGTCCAATGCATGTAGGCTATCACCAAAGTTTTGTTCCTCAATATATAAGAATCACATAAAGGGATGTTAGGAAATTTGGGCATGAGCCTGTAAAACATGAGCCTGAGCCTATAATGTGACGCTCATGCAGATGTCAGCTGCCTTCAGAGAAAATGAAATGGCACCAGAGCGGCCAACAAAATACTGTTAGCCCCAAAATCGGAGTTGTACTCCCTGCTCTTTAAGTGTGGCAAAGTTAGGAAGGTGATGAACGGAGTCTGCCCTGCTTCATATAGAGAGAAAGCCAAAAAATATAATACATTAAATTCAGCTGAACCCACCAATATCGCTGGGATCAGTCAGTCATCTAATGTGTAAAGAGACATCCCCACTCTCCCTACCATAGCATGCTCAGGGCAGACAAGCAGCCAGAGGATTATTGTAGCTGGTATTGGACCCAGACAAGAGATGGCCCTTATGCAAGAACAATATATGGGTCCTTTACAATCTAAGGGTACCATCACACGAGGCCATATTGGCGGCGATTTTATAGGTGACGCAGGGGCGTGCGTCGCCTAATGTAAATAGGCAATGGAGACGCCTTTGAGTGGTCGCCTGGTTTCTCAGCAGTGCTCTGAAACCAGGCGAGCACTCTGGGGCGATGTGTACACATCGCCCCATGTCACAGGGGGACGGCGGTCTTACAGGTGATGGGAGCCATAGGCTCCCATGTTACAGAATCGCCGCTGGGGTCTTTGGACGCCCCAGCGGCGATGGCGTCTGTAAGATCACTGGTGTGTCGCCGGAGGTATCGCCGCATGTAAACATGCGATGGCGACGCCGGTGGGGCACCAAAAACGTGCGTGCTCCCACCCGTCTCCTCCGATATCTCCGGCGATGTCACCTTGTGTGACGGTACCCTTAAGGCCCTGTCACACCTGGCGACGGGGCTGGAGATGTCGGTGGCGACTGGCGGGTGCATGCATGTTTTTGGCGCCCCGCCAGCGTCGCCATCCCCCATTTACATGTGGCGACATCTCCAGCCTCGCGCCGGCGAGCTGTCAGGCGGCATTGCTGCCGGGGTGTCTGAAAACCCCAGCGGCGATGCAGGACATGGGAGCCTATGGCTCCCATCGCCTGACAGGTTGCCGGCAGCCGGTTACATGGGGTGATGTGTGCACATCGCCCCAGATCGGTCGCTTGGTTTCAGAGCACTGCTCTGAAACCAGGCGACCTCCCGGCGGCGCCGACATCGCCCCTTTACATGAGGCGACATAGGGGCGATGTTGCCGCAGTTAGGCCACGCCCCTACGTCGCCTATGTAATTGGCGGCAATGTCGCCCCGTATGACGGGGCCTTAAGAGTTCTATCTATGACAGAAGCCGTTTTCTGGTTTGGAGGTAGATGTGGCTCCTTATCTCCTGGACCCCAGTGCATCAGGTTACACCAATGATTGCAATAATTCTCACATAGAAGACACAGGAACACACGGCCGAGCACCAGCCATGTGAATGGGGGAGTCAGGAGCCATGCTGCACTGATCCATCTACAGCCGTGTCTCTCCATAAATACAGATCTGCAGAAGTGGATCACTGAAGTGTTAGGGTATAATCTGAGGTCTCCCTTGGAACAAAATAAGTTTACTTAAACTCCAAAACTTTGTCTGAAGTTTCCTTCAAGGCTGATCACGACCATAAAATGGGTATAAGACACGAAGTGTCTCCATGCGATGGATAAGCTGTGCCAGGTGGTCCCCGCTGTGACTGTGCAATATGAGGATTCACAGGTACTTCTATACATATCACTGGACATTTTTATGTATTTCCGTATATATTTTTTACATTTTTACTGAGGATGAAAAGTACAATTTTGCAGCATTAGAGAAGAGTCTGCAGCGTGTGGCCGGCCGTGATTAATGAGCGTTTGATGTGCTCAGTACAGCAGGGCTCTGTGTACAGACAGGGCTCTGTGAAATGCCGATATCCTGGCACAGCAAGAAGAACACGATCTTTGCGGTCAAGCTACAAAATCTGCACAAAGAAGAAGAATCTGCTCAATAAAAATATTGAAAAAAAACGAAATTTGTCATGCTGCTTAGATTCTTTAGATGTTTTTATCAAACGAAAATGGTAGAAAACAGGACATTGTCCCATTAGGACACCCTTTATGAATTACTAAAGCAGATGGCGCCATACTTATTCCATCAATATGACAGTATTAGAGTTTGTTATTTACAGGATGATTTGGAATGACATCATTTTGTCAAACGATTGCAAAACCAAGAAAAAAAAAATCCAATATGAAATAGTGAAAAAAATTCAAAATTTGACATAGTTTTAGTTGTTTTTAAAGAATTCTTTACACGGTAAAATTCACCTATAAACATAACACTCCATGCCAGTACACTTATGGAAAGCCAAAGTTGCATGGATATTTTTTTTTTATTGATGTGCTGAAAAAAATTCAGAGGTTTTTATTTAAAAAAAAAAAGGATTTTGGATGTCACTTTCTAAGGCCCATACATTTGTATTTTTCCATTGACGGAGTGTGGCGCCCCGAACCGAGTGCGTCACAGGAGGGTATTGCAGCCACAAAAACAGCAGCAATATTCTCTGACCCAGCAGTCACACAGTTAACTCAGAGATCCATACCCTGCATGCATCACCTAGCGTAGAGGCCAATCAGGTCCTGGTGGGCGGAGTCTAAGGGTAGTGTGTAGTAGAAAGTTTAGTTTAATTAGGAGTCCAGCTAGAGAGTCTGGAAGTGCAACAGCAACGTAGAAGACCTCTGCAGATTCCCAGCTCTGCAACCTAGGAGAGGGGGTTGCACAGTTTCGTGCGGCCCCCTGGCCACCTTCTACCGGCCATCTCCCTACCGTCACCACGGTTGAGCACCATTACTCCCGGTGCATTACCAACCGATCTACAGGCATCAAAATGCGGGCTCAAAATCATCCCGTGCCCACCTACAGCCGGTTTGCTGGTACCGAAGCTAGCAGTAGTCCAGCTCTGCTATGCGAACCAGAGGAGTGGAGGGATCGCTTTACAGGAGCACCCCACCATCGCCAAATCCAGTCATCTAACCAGCGGTGTACCCACCAAGGGACCCAAGGCTCCCCAAAGCATCCGGAACGTATACCCTGGATAGGGCATTCAAGCAGCCTCCCTGTACCCGACCTGGTATTGCTGGGCAACAACAGCACAGTACTTAGATAGAATGGAGGAACACCGCGGACCTCTGAGAACACACTGGTCATTGCTGAGTCCACCCGGTCCACTACATACAAACTGTATACCATGTACTGCCTGCTGGTTACAGTAAAGAGCCCGTTACTGAGACTTACAGTGTCCGTGCCTTCTTATGAACTGTTCATCCGCATGCTAAGGTAACCGCAGCTGCCTCACAACATCTTGTGCAGCTTCTGGCTACGGGGATCACCGCTCAGCCTGTGGGGAGCGTTCCATCTTGCTGCATTCCATCCCCCGGAGGCCCCGCAGCATCGGTACAGTTACCGAATCTCTCATAGGTGGCGTCACGACAAATTAACCCCTTAATCTGTTCCCACAAGACGTCTCTTCTTTTTGATCTGCACCACCGGGCCCCACTACCGGCAGGCGCGGTCCACCCGTGACAAGGAGGAAGAAGCGAACGCCTGTCTAAACCGGAGTCCCGGCCACGGTGAGTCAGAGAATGGCGTCACAAACAGGATACGAGCAGGCCCGTTCCTTAACGGGTATATTGTGCTTAAAAGACTTTATTTCAACAATTTGGACTTTGTTCGTCCCAAAAAGAACTTTTCCCGCCTTTTCACCGTTGGGCCAAGATGGCGCCCAAGATGGCGTCCCTGCCATGAGGATCTGCCACATGCAAGCCCAGGGGTGATCCACCGCCCCTCTTCGTGGGAGGGCTAAAGGCAAAGGCGCCAAAATCATTGTCCGCCCTGATTGCTCGATTCAACCATGGGGGCAGACCAAAGACTTTTTCCCACCATTGGACTACAAAAGCCCCCAAGGAAGTGGGAGTGTCAGACCATTCCTCACCAGCTCTTCACCAGAACAGTTACCGGGTAGAGACGGATGTGGCTCCTCCAAAGGAAAATGACCAGTACAAAACTCCATGACCTGATGCGAGAAGTGGAAGCCGAGGCCAGAGCAGCAATAGGCCATCCGGGTCCGGGTCCTGTCCTCAACATAGACGGCAGCCCCGACTTATGGCAAGAAGCTCTACAAGACCTTCGGGTGCGGCTCCTTGAAACCGTTGAGTGGACGATCCGCAGTTGGAGTGCGAGCTTGGGCAGCAGACTACATCGTGCGATGCAGCAGAGCCGCTCGGGTGCAACCACTCCAGGGCCGGACGACATCTCGAGTTTCAGCACCGCCTCGCCCACGCCGACCACTTGTCCCACCTCGTCTCCGGAGCCGATAGACTGCATCATCCCGGTAGAGACCACAGCTAATCCCGCTCCAGAGCCTGGAACTGAAACCGTGTTTGAGCCGGAGCTCGCAACTCGCTCCAAAGAAGAAATGGACATTTACCTGGTTCCCCTTGCGGAACCCGCGACTACTTTCACCACTACAGAGACTGTCGCCTGTTTCTTCCCTAAACCGGAGGTCTCCTCTGCTATTACCGAGGCCTACCTGGTGACCAAGATTGAAACACCGCTACCAGCTGCAACAGAAGAAGAGGCAGGCAGCCTGGAAGCCCTGCAAGACGACCTCAAGGAGAATTATGCAGCGCAGCCGCCCATCGACCCAGAGGACCTCATTCCAACATCTCTGTGTGCGGAGCAGCCCGATGTGATCGTTGAAGGAAAGGAGGATGATGACGACGACAAGACCTACAGCACCACTGAGGACCTCTACACCGGGTTCGCCTGGGGAGATACAGTGGATCCTTCTGCCGAGCAATCCGCTCGGGTACTCTGGTCCGGTGCCATTGCAACACCTTCTCCGGTGCCGTTCAACCGGGTTCCAATCTAGACTGCCTCCCAAACTCAAGCCGTTCAACAACCGACACGTCGTAGTGACTTTATCCAAACTCCGCACCGCTCCAACGAAGATGTATGTTGCATCCGAAGGGAGGAGTGGCAGGCTCGTCTGCGCGCCAACATGCAGGCTCGCGCTGAAGCTCGCCGCCAATCTCCATTGCCTGATGAACTCCGCAAGACCGGACGGGTGAGCACATTCAACCTTTCCACCGGGTGGGGTTTCATCAGGGAGGAGGGTGTATGTACGGAAGTGTTTGTGGGGCGTCGTGATGTGGAGTCGCACCTACCAAGAGGGCATCCAAACAGAGACTTGTATAGAGGGGACATTGTAACCTACGAGCGATATGTATGCTGTGATGGGTGGTTTCTCTTTCGGGTCCAGAACCCTGCCCTCCATAAGTGACTCTGCTGTTTGAACTTTGCAAGAGACTTCTTCCTGTTTGGTAAATAACACCGCGACTTGGCGGCTATAGCCTGAACTCAAATTAAGGACAGCCGACCGTCCGCCGGGTCCACGCAATGTGTTAACCTGTTCCTTATTGCTCGCAACATCTTAAGCAAATCTTTACCTGTTAATAAAAGTGTATCTTTTATGCCTGTTATAAAATATAAAAATCCTCTGTAATGTTGGGTAGCGCGACACTTGGGGACAAGCATATTTCACCAAGGGGGAGTGTGGCGCCCCGAACCGAGTGCGTCACAGGAGGGTATTGCAGCCACAAAAGCAGCAGCAATATTCTCTGACCCAGCAGTCACACAGTTAACTCAGAGATCCATACCCTGCATGCATCACCTAGCGTAGAGGCCAATCAGGTCCTGGTGGGCGGAGTCTAATGGTAGTGTGTAGTAGAAAGTTTAGTTTAATTAGGAGTCCAGCTAGAGAGTCTGGAACTGCAACAGCAACGTAGAAGACCTCTGCAGATTCCCAGCTCTGCAACCTAGGAGAGGGGGTTGCACAGTTTCATGTGGCCCCCTGGCCACCTTCTACCGGCCATCTCCCTACCGTCACCACGGTTGAGCACCATTACTCCCGGTGCATTACCAACCGATCTACGGGCATCAAAATGCGGGCTCAAAATCAGCCCGTGCCCATCTACAGCCGGTTTGCTGGTACCGAAGCTAGCAGTAGTCCAGCTCTGCTATGCGAACCAGAGGAGTGGAGGGATCGCTTTACAGGAGCACCCCACCATCGCCAAATCCAGTCGTCTAACCAGCGGTGTACCCACCAAGGGACCCAAGGCTCCCCAAAGCATCCGGAACGTATACCTCGGATAGGGCATTCAAGCAGCCTCCCTGTACCCGACCTGGTATTCCTGGGCGACAACGGCACAATACTTAGATAGAATGGAGGAATACCGTGGATCTCTGAGAACACACTGGTCATTGCTGAGTCCGCCCGGTCCACTACCTACAAACTGTATACCATGTACTGCCTGCTGGTTACAGTAAAGAGCCCGTTACAGAGACTTACAGTGTCCGTGCCTTCTTATGGACTGTTTATCCACATGCTAAGGTAACCGCAGCTGCCTCACAACATCTTGTGCAGCTTCTGGCTCCGGGGTCACCGCTCAGCCTGTGGGGAGCGTTCCATCTTGCTGCATTCCATCCCCCGGAGGCCCCGCAGCGTCGGTACAGTTACCGAATCTCTCATAGGTGGCGTCACGACAAATGAACCCCTTAATCTGTTCCCACAAGACCTCTCTTCTATTTGATCTGCACCACCGGGCCCCACTACCGGCAGGCGCGGTCCACCCGTGACAAGGAGGAAGAAGCGAACGCCTGTCTAAACCGGAGTCCCGGCCACGGTGAGTCACGGAGCGGAGAATTTTTATTTATTTTTTTTGCATGGTGAACTGTTTTCATTGATACTATTCTGGGCTACATAGGACGTTTTGATTATTGTAGTTTTTTAGGAAGGTTTTGGTAACTTAAAAAAAAATGCAATCCTGTTGTTTCCATTTTTTGTTCTCTTTTTGGCAATTACCGTATAAGTGAATTAATTTTTAAATAGTTTATATATTTTTAAAGCTTTTAAATGCCATTGTAAAAGACTAGTTCAAGAAAACACTGCGGGCCGCCGGCCAAAGCGCTCAACACAGTGAATTCCTAGGCCCATTGCCCCCTGGGAATTTTGAATATGCAAATAGAGTCTGTGGAGCCTCGATTAGGAGTCTCAACACAGGACTAGCCAGATCTTCCTCTAGTGAAGGACCTAGCCATGATAACCACCATATTAAGTGGCCCTATGAGTCAATATCCAGCTCATTACAAGCTTAAAGATATGACAAGGGAATACCTAGGCCAGGTAACCATCCACAGACAGCTGTTTCGGGGTGGTGTTGCCCCTCATCAGTGTGGAGTAGGATTCTGGCTAGGTGGGAGCAATGCCTAGTAGACCAACAAAACTAAGTATTCACTGATCTCAGGGAGACCAGTTCAAGAAAACACTGCGGGCCGCCGGCCAAAGCGCTCAACACAGTGAATTCCTAGGCCCATTGCCCCCTGGGAATTTTGAATATGCAAATAGAGTCTGTGGAGCCTCGATTAGGAGTCTCAACACAGGACTAGCCAGATCTTCCTCTAGTGAAGGACCTAGCCATGATAACCACCATATTAAGTGGCCCTATGAGTCAATATCCAGCTCATTACAAGCTTAAAGATATGACAAGGGAATACCAAGGCCAGACATCCATCCACAGACAGCTGTTTCGGGTGTTGCCCCTCATCAGTGTGGAGTAGGATTCTGGCTAGGTGGGAGCAATGCCTAGTAGACCAACAAAACTAAGTATTCACTGATCTCAGGGAGACCAGTTCAAGAAAACACTGCGGGCCGCCGGCCAAAGCGCTCAACACAGTGAATTCCTATGCCCATTGCCCCCTGGGAATTTTGAATATGCAAATAGAGTCTGTGGAGCCTCGATTAGGAGTCTCAACACAGGACTAGCCAGATCTTCCTCTAGTGAAGGACCTAGCCATGATAACCACCATATTAAGTGGCCCTATGAGTCAATATCCAGCTCATTACAAGCTTAAAGATATGACAAGGGAATACCAAGGCCAGGAATCCATCCACAGACAGCTGTTTCAGGGTGTTGCCCCTCATCAGTGTGGAGTAGGATTCTGGCTAGGTGGGAGCAATGCCTAGTAGACCAACAAAACTAAGTATTCACTGATCTCAGGGAGACCAGTTCAAGAAAACACTGCGGGCCGCCAGCCAAAGCGCTCAACACAGTGAATTCCTAGGCCCATTGCCCCCTGGGAATTTTGAATATGCAAATAGAGTCTGTGGAGCCTCGATTAGGAGTCTCAACACAGGACTAGCCAGATCTTCCTCTAGTGAAGGACCTAGCCATGATAACCACCATATTAAGTGGCCCTATGAGTCAATATCCAGCTCATTACAAGCTTAAAGATATGACAAGGGAATACCAAGGCCAGGTATCCATCCACAGACAGCTGTTTCGGGGTGTTGCCCCTCATCAGTGTGGAGTAGGATTCTGGCTAGGTGGGAGCAATGCCTAGTAGACCAACAAAACTAAGTATTCACTGATCTCAGGGAGACCAGTTCAAGAAAACACTGCGGGCCGCCGGCCAAAGCGCTCAACACAGTGAATTCCTAGGCCCATTGCCCCCTGGGAATTTTGAATATGCAAATAGAGTCTGTGGAGCCTCGATTAGGAGTCTCAACACAGGACTAGCCAGATCTTCCTCTAGTGAAGGACCTAGCCATGATAACCACCATATTAAGTGGCCCTATGAGTCAATATCCAGCTCATTACAAGCTTAAAGATATGACAAGGGAATACCAAGGCCAGGTATCCATCCACAGACAGCTGTTTCGGGGTGTTGCCCCTCATCAGTGTGGAGTAGGATTCTGGCTAGGTGGGAGCAATGCCTAGTAGACCAACAATACTAAGTATTCACTGATCTCAGGGAGACCAGTTCAAGAAAACACTGCGGGCCGCCGGCCAAAGCGCTCAACACAGTGAATTCCTAGGTCCATTGCCCCCTGGCAATTTTGAATATGCAAATAGAGTCTGTGGAGCCTCGATTAGGAGTCTCAACACAGGACTAGCCAGATCTTCCTCTAGTGAAGGACCTAGCCATGATAACCACCATATTAAGTGGCCCTATGAGTCAATATCCAGCTCATTACAAGCTTAAAGATATGACAAGGGAATACCAAGGCCAGGTATCCATCCACAGACAGCTGTTTCGGGGTGTTGCCCCTCATCAGTGTGGAGTAGGATTCTGGCTAGGTGGGAGCAATGCCTAGTAGACCAACAAAACTAAGTATTCACTGATCTCAGGGAGACCAGTTCAAGAAAACACTGCGGGCCGCCAGCCAAAGCGCTCAACACAGTGAATTCCTAGGCCCATTGCCCCCTAGGAATTTTGAATATGCAAATAGAGTCTGTGGAGCCTCGATTAGGAGTCTCAACACAGGACTAGCCAGATCTTCCTCTAGTGAAGGACCTAGAGGCCCGCAGTGTTTTCTTGAACTGGTCTCCCTGAGATCAGTGAATACTTAGTTTTGTTGGTCTACTAGGCATTGCTCCCACCTAGCCAGAATCCTACTCCACACTGATGAGGGGCAACACCCCGAAACAGCTGTCTGTGGATGGATACCTGGCCTTGGTATTCCCTTGTCATATCTTTAAGCTTGTAATGAGCTGGATATTGACTCATAGGGCCACTTAATATGGTGGTTATCATGGCTAGGTCCTTCACTAGAGGAAGATCTGGCTAGTCCTGTGTTGAGACTCCTAATCGAGGCTCCACAGACTCTATTTGCATATTCAAAATTTCCAGGGGGCAATGGGCCTAGGAAATCACTGTGTTGAGCGCTTTGGCCGGCGGCCCGCAGTGTTTTCTTGAACTGGTCTCCCTGAGATCAGTGAATACTTAGTTTTGTTGGTCTACTAGGCATTGCTCCCACCTAGCCAGAATCCTACTCCACACTGATGAGGGGTAACACCCCGAAACAGCTGTCTGTGGATGGATACCTGGCCTTGGTATTCCCTTGTCATATCTTTAAGCTTGTAATGAGCTGGATATTGACTCATAGGGCCACTTAATATGGTGGTTATCATGGCTAGGTCCTTCACTAGAGGAAGATCTGGCTAGTCCTGTGTTGAGACTCCTAATCGAGGCTCCACAGACTCTATTTGCATATTCAAAATTCCCAGGGGGCAATGGGCCTAGGAATTCAATGTGTTGAGCGCTTTGGCCGGCGGCCCGCAGTGTTTTCTTGAACTGGTCTCCCTGAGATCAGTGAATACTTAGTTTTGTTGGTCTACTAGGCATTGCTCCCACCTAGCCAGAATCCTACTCCACACTGATGAGGGGCAACACCCCGAAACAGCTGTCTGTGGATGGATACCTGGCCTTGGTATTCCCTGTCATATCTTTAAGCTTGTAATGAGCTGGATATTGACTCATAGGGCCACTTAATATGGTGGTTATCATGGCTAGGTCCTTCACTAGAGGAAGATCTGGCTAGTCCTGTGTTGAGACTCCTAATCGAGGCTCCACAGACTCTATTTGCATATTCAAAATTCCCAGGGGGCAATGGGCCCTAGGAATTCACTGTGTTGAGCGCTTTGGCCGGCGGCCCGCAGTGTTTTCTTGAACTGGTCTCCCTGAGATCAGTGAATACTTAGTTTTGTTGGTCTACTAGGCATTGCTCCCACCTAGCCAGAATCCTACTCCACACTGATGAGGGGCAACACCCCGAAACAGCTGTCTGTGGATGGATATCTGGCCTTGGTATTCCCTTGTCATATCTTTAAGCTTGTAATGAGCTGGATATTGACTCATAGGGCCACTTAATATGGTGGTTATCATGGCTAGGTCCTTCACTAGAGGAAGATCTGGCTAGTCCTGTGTTGAGACTCCTAATCGAGGCTCCACAGACTCTATTTGCATATTCAAAATTCCCAGGGGGCAATGGGCATAGGAATTCACTGTGTTGAGCGCTTTGGCCGGTGGCCCGCAGTGTTTTCTTGAACTGGTCTCCCTGAGATCAGTGAATACTTAGTTTTGTTGGTCTACTAGGCATTGCTCCCACCTAGCCAGAATCCTACTCCACACTGATGAGGGCAACACCCTGAAACAGCTGTCTGTGGATGGATATCTGACCTTGGTATTCCCTTGTCATATCTTTAAGCTTGTAATGAGCTGGATATTGACTCATAGGGCCACTTAATATGGTGGTTATCATGGCTAGGTCCTTCACTAGAGGAAGATCTGGCTAGTCCTGTGTTGAGACTCCTAATCGAGGCTCCACAGACTCTATTTGCATATTCAAAATTCCCAGGGGGCAATGGGCCTAGGAATTCACTGTGTTGAGCGCTTTGGCCGGCGGCCCGCAGTGTTTTCTTGAACTGGTCTCCCTGAGATCAGTGAATACTTAGTTTTGTTGGTCTACTAGGCATTGCTCCCACCTAGCCAGAATCCTACTCCACACTGATGAGGGGCAACACCCCGAAACAGCTGTCTGTGGATGGATACCTGGCCTTGGTATTCCCTTGTCATATCTTTAAGCTTGTAATGAGCTGGATATTGTCTCATAGGGCCACTTAATATGGTGGTTATCATGGCTAGGTCCTTCACTAGAGGAAGATCTGGCTAGTCCTGTGTTGAGACTCCTAATCGAGGCTCCACAGACTCTATTTGCATATTCAAAATTCCCAGGGGGCAATGGGCCTAGGAATTCACTGTGTTGAGAGCTTTGGCCGGCGGCCCGCAGTGTTTTCTTGAACTGGTCTCCCTGAGATCAGTGAATACTTAGTTTTGTTGGTCTACTAGGCATTGCTCCCACCTAGCCAGAATCCTACTCCACACTGATGAGGGGCAACACCCCGAAACAGCTGTCTGTGGATGGATACCTGGCCTTGGTATTCCCTTGTCATATCTTTAAGCTTGTAATGAGCTGGATATTGACTCATAGGGCCACTTAATATGGTGGTTATCATGGCTAGGTCCTTCACTAGAGGAAGATCTGGCTAGTCCTGTGTTGAGACTCCTAATCGAGGCTCCACAGACTCTATTTGCATATTCAAAATTCCCAGGGGGCAATGGGCCTAGGAATTCACTGTGTTGAGCGCTTTGGCCGGCGGCCCGCAGTGTTTTCTTGAACTGGTCTCCCTGAGATCAGTGAATACTTAGTTTTGTTGGTCTACTAGGCATTGCTCCCACCTAGCCAGAATCCTACTCCACACTGATGAGGGGCAACACCCCGAAACAGCTGTCTGTGGATGGATACCTGGCCTTGGTATTCCCTTGTTATATCTTTAAGCTTGTAATGAGCTGGATATTGACTCATAGGGCCACTTAATATGGTGGTTATCATGGCTAGGTCCTTCACTAGAGGAAGATCTGGCTAGTCCTGTGTTGAGACTCCTAATCGAGGCTCCACAGACTCTATTTGCATATTGTAAAAGACTGACAGCAGCAGCTAAATGGTTAACAGTAGCAAACGCAGTTTAGCCTCAAACGCTGCTTTTAGAGACAGATTATGGCTACTTACATAGGCTTTAAAGGAAATGTTCAGAGCATAAAAAAAGTAAAAAAAAAACTGGAACAAAAGTCCAAAGTATTACCCTTATAAAATCTTTTTATAAAATTTTCAATGAAGGTAAACTTATTGTAAGGTGTTCAGTCTTTTTTGCTATATCCGTTATCTTTGCATTTAGTGTATTTCGTCGGCCATCTTGTTTCCTGTCCTGTGCATTGACTTTTGCCCTCAGACAATATGGAGTCCTCAGCTTTGATGTCCCTGCCCTGTTCCTTGCCAATTGCCCTTTTAATGAGTTTCAGCTGATTTACCTGTGCTCCTGAATCAGGTCTGCAACCAGTTTGTGACTTGCTCTCTGAAGCCTGGATTCACTCTGCCTGGAATTATTTGTGGACACAGAATCCTCCTGTTTGCCAGCAACATCTGACAGGAAAGTAATAGACTTTGAATAACTTATGCTATGCTTTAATGCTCTGATGTCCTTGGTTGTTTGCCTTGCACTGCAACTACATTTATGTTATCCTGTTGATGCATTAACTTGTATGAAGCAATACAAGAGCTGCTTAAGAAGCGTATGTCTCATGTGTCTCATTATACCCATGCATTAGACTCTATATAGACTGTATCATATACAGGGCCGGCTCCAGGTTTCTGTGGGCCCCGGGCGAAAAGGTCTCAGTGGGCCCCCTTTAAGTACATATCGCGGACTAATATATATATATATATATATATATATATATATATATATATATATATATATATATATATATATTGCCGCACACTTACCGCAAGCCCCATAGACAATGCATGGGGCTTGCCGCAAACGTGCAGCAAGTGCAGCCGCTAGACGGAAAATGCGGCAGATGCAGGTTTTTTTTTACCGCAACTGTCACATTTAAAAAAAAACTCCTATGTGAAGGCAGCCTTACAGGAACAGTGACTGCCGAATCCAGCAAGAGCTGTTTCTGACAGTGAGCATATTACACGTTGTTAGGGCTAAAATGCGATTGCGTTCCCTTGCGCCTTTTAAAAATACCCTTCAAATGCAAAATGTTGCATTTTTGTGCGTCTGAGGATGCTTGGTATATACACAAGCATCCTGAAGCACACAAATAATGCAAGCAGCTCAATGGAGCCGCACTGCCATATGATGGCACCGCAGCCAAGCGGAGTGTCTGGCCGTCCAGATCTCTCTTCTCCTCACCTTTCTTCTCGCTGCTCCGGTCTCCTCCGGTCGCTCTGCACATATCAGCACAGTGATGACAACATCGTGCCCCTCCATGCTGAGCTGCAGAATGCAGACAGCGGCAGAAGAGACTATGGAGAAGAATGCTGCTGGCAAAGGTGGCTGGGACTATAGGAGCGGAATCCGCGGGGGGCTACCACTGGTACACATACTTCGTACACACGCGGCTCTGCTCCGTACACTTCGTACACACGTGGCTCTGCTACGTACACCTCATACACACGCGGCTCTGCTCCATACACCTCGTACGCACGCGGCTCTGCTCCGTACACCTCGTACACACAGGGCTCTGCTCCGTACACCTCGTACACACACGGCTCTGCTCCGAACACCTCGTACACACACGGCTCTGCTCCGTACACCTCGTACACACGCGGCTCTGCTCCGTACACCTCGTACGCACGCGGCTCTGCTCCGTACACCTCGTACGCACGCGGCTCTGCTCCGTACACCTCGTACGCACGCGGCTCTGCTCCGTACACCTCGTACGCACTCGGCTCTGCTCCGTACACACACGGCTCTGCTCCGTACACCTGGTACACACACGGCTCTGCTCCGTACACCTCGTACACACACGGCTCTGCTCCGTACACCTGGTACACACACGGCTCTGCTCCGTACACCTTGTACACACATGGCTCTGCTCCGTACACCTCGTACACACAGGGCTCTGCTCCGTACACCTCTTACACACACGGCTCTGCTCCGCACACCTCTTACACACACGGCTCTGCTCCGTACACCTGGTACACACACGGCTCTGCTCCGTACACCTCGTACACACACGGCTCTGCTCCGTACACCTCGTACACACACGGCTCTGCTCCGTACACCTCGTACACACACGGCTCTGCTCCGTACACCTGGTACACACACGGCTCTGCTCCGTACACCTCGTACACACACGGCTCTGCTCCGTACACCTCGTACACACACGGCTCTGCTCCGTACACCTCGTACACACACGGCTCTGCTCCGTACACCTCGTACACACACGGCTCTGCTCCGTACACCTGGTACACACACGGCTCTGCTCCGTACACCTCGTACACACACGGCTCTGCTCCGTACACCTCGTACACACAGGGCTCTGCTCCGTACACCTCTTACACACACGGCTCTGCTCCATACACCTAGTACACACTCGCCTCTGCTACATTCACACTGTAAATCCCTCCTGACCCCACACATAACCTTCACCTAATTGCCATACACCTAGTACACACTCACCTCTGCTACATTCACACTGTAAATCCCTCCTGACCCCACACATAACCTTCACCTAATTGCCATACACCTAGTACACACTCACCTCTGCTACATTCACACTGTAAATCCCTCCTGACCCCACACATAACCTTCACCTAATTGCCATACACCTAGTACACACTCACCTCTGCTACATTCACACTGTAAATGCCTCCTGACCACACACAAACTTCACCTTATTTGAGCATCATTGATGGCCAGCAGAGTCCTGGATACACTGAGGAGCTGATCATGAGACCCCTGACTCCTCCCCTCCATGTGACATCATCGCAGGTCCTGTAAGCACAGAGTGTGTGCAGCTCTGTCGGCTCCCGTGGAGGGGGGAGGAGGGAGACCTCCGGTGCTGCAGCCTGCAGGAGCCTGAAAATGACCCCCCAGCTGCCCCCTGGATATGGCTCTGGCTGTGGGGGCAGTGCTCAGGGGCCCCTGAGGCTAGGGTCACACTTGCATTGTGACCCTAGCCTTATGCAAGTATTGTATGTTGCAACGCTGCTATGCGCTGGAGGCAGCCCATAGAAACCCGACGTTTACCGTGACAACCACTCGTTGTCAATGTAAACTGCGGGTTTCTATGGGCTCAGTTGCTGGCAGCGCATAGCGTTAAACGCTCTGCGCTGCAGCAGACAATACTTGCGTCAGGCTAGGGTCACAACACAAGTGTGACCCTAGCCCTCAGGGGCCCGGTGGGCCCCCTCCAAGCCGTCGTGGCCCCGGCACTTGCCCGGGTACGCCGGGTGCTGACGCCGGCCCTGATCATATATGACACTTATGTAGGAGCACAAAGTCCACATCTTTGCCATAGACAGAATAAAATAATGAGTTTAGCGCCGCTCAACACTATCACAGACTGAATTATGTCATAGAAACTCAGAGACCACCGGCTTTTCTATTAAAGGGAACCAACCACCAGGATTTAACCACCTGTAAATCAGAGCAACAGGTGATTGATGTGTGCAGCATGACATCACTATTTGGGTGTTTTTCTTTTTTTACTCCTCCCCTGTGGGCTTTTCTTTGTGCTTTAAGCCTCCCCACCTCCCCCCGGATGAGTGTGAATGAGTCGGAGGGAGGAAGGGGTTCGGCTTACAGCAGAGAGACAAGTCCATGGGGGAGGTATGAAAAAAAGAACTCAAATAGTGATGTCATGCTGCAGATGTCAATCACGGACGGCGGACATTATTGAAGAAAAGAGCCATGTTGGGGGACACTATTACTAGGAAATTATTGCAGGATCCATGCATGTGATTAACAAACTGGTGGGGGTCCAGTCCAAATTTTGCATCAGTACCCACAGGACTCTAGTTACACCACTGTATATACCTCACGTGATATCTGCAGTCAATATGGCTGGTTTCACACTAGTGTTTTTTTCGACTTGCGTTGATATCTGTCAAATCCTGATGCATCCTGATTAGGCATGTGTTCCTATACTTAACATGGGGCCACATGAACATCAGGTGGCATCAGCATTTCGGCAGATCCGCACCACTGCATCGTTATGACCTCCCCTGCAAATGCAGAAAGTTGAGGCACAATAAAAATCCAGTTTCATCTGGATGCGGCGCAATGCGGCAAAACAATGTATTGACGTTAATGAGACCGCATCCAGCCATTGGTGAATGCGGCCAAGCCGGTCACGATTTCACACTGAGCATGCCCAGAGACGTTTGAGCATGCTCAGTCGCCTAGAGACAGAAAGAGAGTGAGACAATCCTCTCTCTCATCATCACCACTCACCTGCCAAAGCATCGTGTTCAGCACCACTCACCTGCCAATGCATCATCTTCAGCGCCACTCACTTGATGGTGCACTGCTATCAGCACCACTCACCTGCTAATGCATCGCCATCACCAGTAGTACTCATTTGCTGAAGCATCACCATCAACACCACTCACCTGATAATGCATCGCCATCACCAGTAGTACTCATTTGCTGAAGCATCACCATCAACACCACTCACCTGATAATGCATCACCATCAGCATCACTCACCTGCCGATGCATCTCCATCAGCACCACTCACCTACTGATGCATCTCCATCAGCACCACTCACCTGCTGATGCATCACCATCAACACCACTCACCTGCCGATGCATTGCCATCAGCACTACTCACCTGCTGATGCATCACCATTGGCACCCACTCACCTGCTGATGCATATCAGCATCATCCACCTGCGATGCATTGCCATCAACACACTCACCTGCCGATGCATTGCCATCAGCACTACTCACCTGATCATCACCATCACACCTCACCTGCCGATGCATTGCCATCAGCACTACTCACCTGCTGATGCATCACCATTGGCACCACCACCTACTGATGCATCTCCCTCAGCACTACTCACTTGATGCACACACAACACCACTCACTCCAGCATTGCCATCAGCACTACTCACTGCTGATCATCACCATGGCACCCACTCACCTATTGTCTCATCAGCATACTCACTGCGATGCATCACACAACACCACTCACCTGCCGATGCATTGCCATCAGCACTACTCACCTGCTGATGCATCACCATTGGCACCCACTCACCTGCTGATGCAGAAGTGAGTGGCATCAAAGAACACCTCTAACGCTTTAAGCAAAATGTGTAGATTTCCTTTAAATAAGTTAAAAGTAATATGATCCAAGCAGACTAGAGACCAGATCAAGTTTCCAGATGCTTGCAATTAGCGCTGACTCTGTATAAGATGCGCACTGGCTTGCTTACAATGTTCTTAACGCTTACGCTTCTCTTTTTTTGTATATAAAGTTGTGAGGACTGAATAAAACAATAAATCATGTGTCCTTAAATGCTAAGTGCCTGCAGGTAGTTTTACGCTATCATTGCTGGACGTCTGCTATGAAGATTAAAACCAGGTTCAACCAACAGCTGTTTGTGAAAAACATTTTTTTTTTTGCTAGAAAACTCAACATCTGTTTATCTTAGAATAAAATTGGAGGATTTTCTCTTTCGCTCTGGCTCAGAATGATGTCTGGTCTTGTAAAACTGACTAGAGATTAAAGAACTAGAAGAAAACTCGGCCAGGATGACGACATTCTGTTCGGTGCCATAAATTCTGGGGGGACTTGTTATGTTTATGGTTGTCATCAAGAATTAAAGTGTATCTCTCATTAGTTGCCAACACATAGGACACTGGGAAACTGAGGCTGTGTGCTCACGATCAGTAACAAGTAGCATATTGCCGCTGCGTCCAAAATGCTGCGTTGTACAGTACCAGCATCGTGGGTGGATTTCTAGAAATCACATGCTCACTGTGCTTCTCCCAACCGCAGCGTGTTTTCAGCTGGGGTGCAGGATTCCGGACTTGCACATCACCGCAGCATGTTCATTTAATGCTATGGAGTAGGAAGAGATCACCATCGGTGAATGCAGGGAGAAGCCGCCCTGCACCGGATGCAGATTGTGGGCATGGGGCGGCTGCAGTCTTCCTGCGTTCACCCACGGTTCCTGCAGATCCGGAGGCACTGCATCCAATGCCCAGTGTCTCTGGACCGTGAGCACATACCCTTACTAACACTGGTGTACTGCTCCGTTTTCTAATGGGGATCACAGAACCATACCCCAAAACAAGTACTTTTTTTTGCAGGATTGTCCTACAAACAGGTCACATAGTAGGCAGGGCATTTGGCAATTTGCATAAAAGTGAATATTTCTTGGATATTTTGTGGATGTTCAAAGTTAGACCCGGGGGAGCAAGGATTAAAGTGTCCTGCAATTAGGGTTGCACATATTGGGAGGTAAACAGAACAGAGACCTGAAGATATTTCTAACAAGTGATAAAAAACGTATCACATCAGTTAAACTCCAATGGCTTCGTAAGCTTCAATCCTATCGGAACTTCATAAATATTCTCGTCATACACCATATTTTATCAATGCTTTGATTTCATGTATTCTATACTAAGATGCTCTATTTTGTAGTACAATTAATACTCCTGTTGACCTGAACTGAGCCATATAGTTGTATATAGACTTATATCATATACTACACTGTGTGCAGAATTATTAGGCAGGTTGAATTTTAGAGGATTATTTTTATTATTGATCAACAACTATGTTCTCAATCACCAAAAAGACTCAAATATCAAAGCTTAATATTTTTGGAAGTTGGAGTGTTTTTTTTTAGATTTAACCTGCAAACGTGAGATAAATGCGCATAGGGTCTTATCCTTTTTTTAAAAAGTTATATCGGTGTAAATTAAGAACTGCTCACCTGATTCAGTTGTGTCACCCACAACCAGTATAATCGCCTGTAAGATGGCTTATAAGATGGCTGCTGCAGGGCCGCACCTTCACGATAAACGTGGAAACAGGAATGCTGTAATAGGAACAAATGCCGAAATGCCCGCGCTGCCAAACAGGAATCACCAGGAAACGAAGAGTTAACTGGGCAGATTTTTTTTTTTTTTTTTGCCCAGTTAACTCTTCGTTTCCTGGTGATTCCTGTTTGGCAGCGCGGGCATTTCGGCATTTTTTTAGATTTGGCTCTTAGGAGGATATCTGTTTGTACAGGTAACTATTACTGTGCAGAATTATTAGGCAACTTAATAAAACCCAAATATATTCCCATCTCACTTGTTTATTTTCACCAGGTAAACCAATATAACTGCACAAAATGTAGAAATAAACATTTCTGACATGGAAAAACAAAACCCCCAAAAATTAGTGACCAATACAGCCCCCTTTCTTTATGATGACACTCAGCAGCCTTCCATCCATAGATTCTGTCAGTTGCTTGATCTGTTTACGATCAACATTGTGTGCAGCAGCCACCACAGCCTCCCAGACACTGTTCCCAGAGGTGTACTGTTTTCCCTCCCTGTAGATCTCACATTTTAGAAGGGATCACAGGTTCTCTATTGGGTTCAGATCAGGTGAACAAGGGGGCCATGTCATTATTTTTTTCTTCTTTTAGACCTTTACTGACCAGCCACGCTGTGGAGTAGTTGGATGCATGTGATGGAGCATTGTCCTGCATGAAAATCATGTTTTTCTTGAACGATACCGAATTCTTCCTGTACCACTGCTTGAAGAAGTTGTCTTCCAGAAACTGGCAGTAGGTCTGGGAGTTGAGCTTCACTCCATCCTCAACCTGAAAATGTCCCACAAGTTCATCTTTGATGATACCAGCCCATACTAGTACCCCACCTCCACCTTGCTGGCATCTGAGTAGGAGTGGAGCTCTCTGCCCTTTACTGATTCAGCCTCTGGCCCATCCATCTGGCCCATCAAGAGTCACTCTCATTTCATCAGTCCATAAAACCTTTGAAAATCAGTCTTAAGATATTTCTTGGTCCAGTCTTAACATTTTATCTTGTGCTTTTTGATACTCCAGTAATGTTGCAGCTCTGAAATATGGCAAAACTGGTGGCAAATGGCATCTTGGCTATTTGCCATGAGACGCTTGATTGTTCGGTGATTACGCTTCAAATGTTTGGCAATTTCAAGACTGCTGCATCCCTCTGCAAGACATCTCACAATTTTGGACTTTTCAGAGCCCGTCAAATCTCTCTTTTGACCCATTTTTCCAAAGGAAAGGAAGTTGCCTAATAATTAAGCACACCTTATGGTGTTGATGTGATTACCCACACCCCTCCTCATTACAGAGGTGCACATCACCTGATTTACTTAATTGGTAGTTGGCTCTCAAGCCTATACAGCTTGGAGTAGGACAACATGTAAAAAAAGTATCATGTGATCAAAATACTCATTTGCCTAATAATTCTGCACACAGTGTACTATTAATAATTTATGGTGGAAACTATGTGGACTCTTTGAGTATCACATCCATACTTCTTGTATTATTCTCCTAACATTTATTATACCTAGATTCATTTAACATATTGTGGAAGGTTCAAACTTTTCACAGTTTAACGGTGGCAAAAGCATCATCCATTTTAAGGCTTCAATCACAAGTACGATTTTTCCCACATACGAGAAAAACCGACTAATTATTCTGATCAGACTTTGATCAGTTTTTGACCCGTGTGTCATCTGTTTTTCCTGTACAAGGAGAAATTTAAACAGAAGAATGTTGTCCACCTCCTCCATTCTGACAGTTCCACACTGTGCGGTCTGATGTTTTCACGGACCCATAGACTTGCATTGCAGATTTTGATCCAAACCTCGAATCACAAAACGAACATGTCTCAGTGATTTTCTGCAGAATTTTCGGTCCACAAAAAATGACACACACATGAATAGCCCCATAGACTATCACAGGTACGAGAAAACCATGGATTGCACTCGTATGTGAAAATGAAATGTGTGAATGAGGCCTAAGTCAAGACAGTATCTAAATGCGTGAAGCTCCTGCGGAGTGGCGGCCACGGTAAGTTACTGCAGCTGGAACGTATAGGCAGGACACTTCGCACAAACACCCGACACATCCCCCAAATCCCTAGTCCTAGTTACACTATGTAAGGAAGGGATAGGAGAGGAACCGAGTGGAGGGTGGAGCAAGAAAAAAAGCCTGATAAAGGGGTGGAGGAACTAGATTAAAACCTAGGAACACAAAGTTAGGGGAGATCGGAGAGAGTTCTGGTTGGCGTTCCTGGCGTGTGTGAGGGAGAAGGAACGAAACCCCTAAGCCGAAACACCCAGTAAGCCTGACAAACTGTAGTCCAGAGTGGAAAAACACGAACCCAGTGGCCTGTGCCACCGGATGACCGTCCAGGTCCCAGGCAGCCTCCCGTAGGAAGAAGAAGGGGTCCACGGTGTACAAAGCCAGGGTGCCGGCCCTGTAGATGCGGCAGGACGCTTTATGCCCCAACCGTGAATTAACCGGCGAGGAGAAGGGACTTCATGCCAGGATCCTACCCTCCAGTGCAGCAAAGGAAAGGCTGTCAGATAGGGTCAGGGAGACAGACTGAGATCTCCAAGAAGACTTGCGACCGCTGGCCCGGAGCAAGCCTGTGGCACAGAGAGAAAGAGAGGCCCGTAAAGGAACAAGAAGGGAGGTGTAGTAGTCGAAAGGTCCCAGCTCCAAGGGTGCGTGAAACAACGAGAACTGTCTGTACCCTGTAACCTGCTGAACGTACGAGTAAAGTGCTTGGTCAAGCTTGAGCTGATTGTCTGAGACTGTCATTTCTGCGTCCGCGACGAAGCTCGCCTGTGGAGGCGCACACTGACTGTTCTAGCCGCATGTGAGATCGCCTGGAGAGACGGTGCGCGGCGTCCGGATACTACCCTTCTGCACCTGCCCTGGGGACAAAGCCCTACTCGTGGATGGCTCACCATCCTGGCCGTCGCCCTTAACATCATCCCCAGAGGTCTGACCGGCAGCTGTGGCTATACTGGCCGCAATCCACGGGTGGCGTCACAAACTTCTTTTAAAACTTAATTTCTCTTTTCCCTTTAATCCCCTTTTATTGCCGCACCCGGGCATACAGAGCCGGTTCACGGCGCCATGACATTCGCTCGCAGACTGAAGAGAGGGCCCGGTTTCGAGTACCCTTTCCCCGAGGTGCGACAACTACACTGGGAAAGGCAAAATAGCTTGTTGATATATCCCCAGCAGCCCACCATCCCCTAGCTACACCCCCAAATAATGGAAGTCTTGACAGTACACGCGATTGTCTTAGATTGTTGCATGGCTGCTTTAAAACGATAACAGAAATTACAGATGGCTGGAACATGCAGAAATGTATTATACTAACTTGCTGGAAGGCTGACGTCCTATGATAACTTCCCAATATACCCCATGCTCCTGCTAAATTTGTCTTTGGCTGTCTGCTTTATTTTATGATCTTGTTAGTAATGAGCATAGCTAAGCCTACTCATTGGCAGGGGTCAAATAATTTGGCCATAAGTTATGTGGTTTGCAATATCCATTTACACAATGAAGGAGTAAACCAAAACATCCAGAACCATTTAGTACAAATAAAAAGATTATGTAGGGTGACTATGCTCCAGTGTAGTAGCCCCATCCTGCAGCATGCACTGCGGAGCCTCACCCTTCAGCACACGTACAGTGGAGCCTCACCCTGCAGTACGCGACCACAGAGCTTTACCTAGCAGCGCGTGACCACAGAGCCTCAGCCTGCAGCGTTTGCGCCATGTAGCCTCATCCTGCAGCGCACGCACCGCAGAGTGTTACCCTGCAGCTTGTCACTGCAGAGCCTCACCCTGCAGTGCGTGACTGCAGAGCCTCACCCTGCAGTGCGTGACTGCAGAGCCTCACCCTGCAGTGCGCACACCACAGAGCCTCACCCTGCAGCACGCACACCGTGAAGCTTCACCCTGCAGCATGCATAACGCAGAGCCTCACCCTGCAGTGCGTGACTGCGGAGCCTCACCCTTCAGTGCACACACCGGGGAGCCTCACCCTGCAGTACGCACACCGGGGAGCCTTACCCTGCAGCACGCACACCGGGGAGCCTCACCCTGCAGCACGCACACCGGGGAACCTCACCCTGCAGCTCGCACACCGGGGAGCCTCACCCTGCAGCTCGCACACCGGGGAGCCTCACCCTGCAGCTCGCACACCGGGGAGCCTCACCCTGCAGCTCGCACACCACAGAGCCTCACCCTGCAGCTCGCACACCACAGAGCCTCACCCTGCAGCTTGCACACCACAGAGCCTCACCCTGCAGCTCGCACACCACAGAGCCTCACCCTGCAGCTCGCACACAGCAGAGCCTCACCCTGCCGCTCGCGCAACGCAGATCCTCACCCTGCAGAACGCACACCGCAAAGCCTCACCCTGCAGCTCGCACACCGCAGAGCCTCACCCTGCAGCTCGCACACAGCAGAGCCTCACCCTGCAGCTCGCACACCGCAGAGCCTCACCCTGCAGCTCGCACACCGCAGAGCCTCACCCTGCAGCTCGCACACCACAGAGCTTCACCCTGTAGTGCGCACACCACAGAGCTTCACTCTGTAGTGCGCACACCACAGAGCCTCACCCTGCAGTGCGTGACTGCAGAGCCTCACCCTGCACTGCGCACACCACAGAGCCTCACCCTGCAGCATGCACACCGGGGAGCCTCACCCTGCAGTGCGTGACTGCGGGGCCTCACCCTACAGCTTGCACACCACAGAGCCTCACCCTGCAGTGCGCACACCACAGAGCCTCACCCTGCAGTGCGCACACCACAGAGCCTTACCCTTTAGTGCGCAGAGCCTCACCCTGTAGTGCGTGACTGCGGAGCCTCACCCTACACTGCGCACACCACAGAGCCTCACCCTGCAGCACGCACACCGGGGAGCCTCACCCTGCAGCATGCACATCGGGGAGCCTCACCTTGCAGCTCGCACACCGCAGAGCCTCACCCTGCAGCTCGCACACCGCAGAGCCTCACCCTGCAGCTCGCACACCGCAGAGCCTCACCCTGCAGCTCGCACACCGCAGAGCCTCACCCTGCAGTGCGCACACCACATTGCCTCACCCTGCAGCGCGCACACCGGGGAACCTCACCCTGCAGCGCGTGACTGCGGAGCCTCACCCTGCAGGTCGCATACAGCAGAGCCTGACCATGCAGCATACACACCGGGGAGCCTCACCCTGCAGCTCGCACACCACAGAGCCTCACCCTGCAACACGCACCACAGACACAGCTGCTATATATCACTACCACATTGTTTACACATCAGAGCTGAACTGTTCTGACTTCGTCTGCTGTTTCCAGTTTTATATAATTGTAATAATCACTTTTACTGGCCCTTAATGAACGTATTTCAGGAAATATGACATCTCTATAGCAACTTACTCCTGCAGGATTTCCCATTGCGATTCAGAGCATAGCCTTTATGGCATTTACATACAAATGAGGTGTCCATGCTGACACATTCGTGTTCACATCCATGATTGCCTTGTGAGCAGTAATTAATTTCTGCAAAAAGATAAAAAAAAAAACATTAAATTCTATATGTAAAGGAAATATATAAATAGCAAAATCATATACATTAAATATATATATATATGTTGATTATTGGGGATAAAAATGACAGTATATGATATAATCAAACTTCCTAAATTCATGTCATCATGAAATCAGGTGATTTCCCTCAGTATTACGGGGTTTTGCTTTCGTTTACCGAAAGAGAACACAAAATCTGGTGAGAGTTTCTAGTCCAGGAGATACCAACTAACAACATGTAAAGGGTAAATAGAGCTGTGAGCGCAGATCTGAGGGATTTTGGGTGTTTCACCATCTTTGTCAACTCTGATTTATATAATACAATAGAAAAATATATTTTTCTCATAAATTCATCAAAATAATGTTAAAAACATGGTGAAATATTTCCCCAATATATCCTAATAAGACACAATCATTGAGACACAAAGAGGCAAAACAATATATACTGTCTCCTGCCCAGAGACTGAACATTACTGCATACAGAATATTGTTATTTATCAACCATGTAGTAATATGTCTCTATGTATTATACTACCCAGATACATGAGGAGGATGCAGCCGCTAATAAATGGTTAATTTGCAAGAGAACATGGCTGTTAAAGAGTTAATCTGCAAGAATAGGACACATATGTGCTTGTTAATTCGCAAAAGATGTAATCAGCTGCAGGTAAGGGGTAGTTCACTACATACTGTACATAGAGAGACATAGCAGATGTAATAGGATTTAACACAGTTGCTGTTTGTAGTCTCTTCCTTCTGCTCCACAATACACAGGAATTCATCTACCTGCAGACAGCAGTAAGACAGCAAAGCATACGTCCCCTGTGATCCCATGCTCCACACTCCATATCTCTCAACAAAGCATATGTCACGGGTGTGTCAGGAGGCACGGATGAGACTGTAGAGGTCACTCGCAGAAGGTCCCAGCTTTTGGCCAAACAGTCCACATCCAAAATAAAAGTGTCTCTGTCGCTTTAAGAGGCATTTCCCTTTTAGTTAAAGCTGGAGGTCACTAGGACCCAGCTGATTCCTTACCTTGGAGCTGCCTATAAAGTTCCCTTGTCTCCCAGAATGCACTGCTGGTGATAGCCTCAGGTGTTCCTGATTGTTTCTTGGATTGCTGCTTGGATCTGCTAAAGCTAAGTGTATCTCTTCCCACTTTGTATGTTTTCATAGATCTCTTCTCACACCGTATTTGCCTTCATCTGAGCCGTCCTCTTTGCTGCCCGAACCAATCTGTGTGGATGGGAATTTGGAATTTTAAATTTCTAAGGTTCTGGATTCTCGCATGTTGCGCTGTTCCCTTCAGTATTAGGTGCAGTGGTGGGGTTACAGTCCCGAGGAGGGGATGTGGGTGCCAGCGTCAGAGGTGAACACCGCCATGCTGGTCCGTGCCTTTCACCTCTCCATAACAGAAAAGCCCTGGTCCTGATGTCCGAGACCATTCGTAGAAGGGGGAATACTGTCAGGGTGTGTCAGGAGGCACGGATGAGACTGTAGAGGTCACTCGCAGAAGTTCCCAGTTTGGTCAAATAGTCCACATCCAAATAAAAATGTCTGTGTCGCTTTAAGAGGCATTTCCTTTTAGTTAAAGCTGGAGGTCACTAGGACCCAGCTGTTCCTTACCTTGGAGCTGCCTAAAATTTCCCTTGTCACCCAGGATGCACTGCTGGTGATAGCTCAGGTGTTCTTGATTGTTTCTTGGATCAAAGCAGTGTTTCTTGGAGCCTGCTGGTTTGCTGCTTGGATCTGCTAAAGCTAAGTGTATCTCTTCCCACTTTGTATGTTTTCCTTGTGTGTTTTCTAGTTGCTAGCCGGGTTGACTAGTGTTCACTCGCTGTGAGCCTTGTGTAGTGGTAGTCCAGTAACGTCAGGGAATAGTATCCTGGCGGTGACAGTTGCGGAACCTGTATAGGGAGTTAGGGCAGCCAGGTATCAGTGCTAGTTGTTCTAGGGTCACCATCCCCCATTTTTGCCCTTAGCATCAGGGACTCCTTTCCCCTGCCCTGTCATCATCCAGCGCTGGGTGTCTCCCTACACCCAGCAGGAAAGCATATCTTTCAGCTCAAAATCAGGAAGTCTCACATAGTTGTCAAAATGGTGAGACAGCAGAGAGCCCAACATCAGCTGACTTCATTAATCCAGAACTGTTATCCTAAATTAGACAAGAATTTTATTTGTTCTCCTAATTGTAAGAGTGGGCTGTTTGTGGCAACCTGGAATCTCCTAATGGGGCTCCATGTACAGACTTTGCACAAACCATCAACATAGCAAGTTCCAGAGGTACCCTGGCTTTTAACTTTTAAACCCTATTCACGGATCTTGACTTACAACAGGGATCCCTGTACAAGGAGTAGCTACTTGCAGATGGATTGAGCTAGCAGAGAAGTTTGACTAGCAGGGTCAAAACCAGAGAGAAGCAGACAAAATCAGGGAGCAGGGACGAGATAGGATAATAGAAAACCTCCGAACCCTGTACAGCCATTCATTCTGTTTGGGCAATACCACATGGTTCTCTGACTGCACAGTGCCTGCGCTGTACAGGGCTATTGGACATGATAATTATAAAAAATTTTTTTTATCCAAAATAAAAATAGACTTAAGCTCTAGGCACCAAACACTGATATCAGTGGGACAAAAAGATCCGCCAGAGGTAGGAGAAAAAAGCAGGGGTGGTGGTCAGTAAATACAAAAGACAAATTATAATTATAGAGACAAAAATTACAGCACTCACCAAAATTATTTTTAAACAATTATGTGCAATATCGCAGGAGAGCAATGTAAGATTATGCCTGGCTTTGCCACTTGTATAGGGCCAGAGACTTACAAATTTTGTTGCATTGACTCTACCTCGGAATGCAGCGAAATTCGCACCATGTGATGCAATTGTCTAGAGTCTTTATGCCAGCTTGGTGAGTGCTGGTCATTTCTTCTAAATTTTATGTATCCACACTCCGTGCCTAATGATGATGTCCATAGAGTCAGAGTTTTCAACTTCTCTTACTATGACATAATCTGGCTTATTGGATCCTGCAATTGATCAAAAACCCGAGACTCTTTAATTAATTAGATTCCCAAACTATTCCCTAAAGGAACCAAATCTCAGACCAAATTCATAACGTCATCCAATCCCATATCAGACCCCAAACCTGAAACTAAATTTTACTTTTTTTTTGAGCTGCACAGAGACAAATCGGGGAGGATCCAGCTTAGTTAAATTGATTACTACAGCCAATTTACACTTGGGTTGCTTTTATCTCTCCATGTGTATATGTGTGCAGAATGCAAATATGCAAGTGTATGTTTATATGTACACGGAGCAAGAATAGAGACGGCCCAGACAATGTTCTGCACAAGAGCCATTGATCCTTTTTGAACCTACTGCTATTGCAAGGGCCAAATCACTGGGGGATCATGGTAGGTCCAAACAGCATTTCTGCAATTGTATTTATTCTAGACGCATTAGGAGATTCTAGAACGTGTGGGATTATATATTAGTTAATGTATAATATTAATGTTTTAGGTTACTAAATGCAAAAAATACAGGTGTATGTAAAACTGCAATAGCAGTTGAATTGTCAAAAATGCAAACAACAAAGTAAGTTTATGGAAAATATGATGAATGCTGATATTGATTAAAAATGGTATCCCAATGGTACTGGTTATGTGTGACGATTATATATGTTGTAATAGGCAATGGTTTCCAAATGGAACTGGTTATGTGTGAGACCTGAAATCTGGCATATTGGGAATGTTTGCTGAACTAATATGGCATCCATTACACCCTGAGCACTGCTGTGCATCAGCGGGTGTAGTAATATGGCGGGTGTGTTAGCTATGACCTTATGGTAGATGCTAGGCTGTATGTACTCCTCCAGGTCTGACGTCACTTGCTTAACATGATAGGGGCAGGGTTGAGGGGGTGATTGAAGGCTGCCCTTACATGATTCAAGTGGACAAGAGGAAATGTCACCATGCCCACCAAAGAAGCTGTTATTGCCATTTAATGTAGGCATTCACGCCTACTGAATGTATGGTGTGCTTCGAGGTGGGAATAGCGGTGTAGCCTATACAAGGGAGGTCTTGGCCCTACCTATCTGGAGGTCTCACTCCCAGACCCCATTATAATTCTTATCAAGTCCATGATCACTTCTCTTCCTAATGTAATGACCGGGGTTAGCAATATTGCCACTGCTATTGCGCAAGACAGGGTGTACAAAGATGGCGGCTGCATCAGTTACTGCGCATGAGCATGGAAATAGTTGTTTTTTTTACAATCTGGCCAACCAGGAGATGCCTGGGTCTGCCTGCACTGCGGCCTGTGTCCTATAGGTATCGCTATTTCAAGTACAAACTTACAGACAGATAGACTAAGGCTTTTATATAAGTAAACTACAGTGTAACGGGACTTGCTGCAACAACATACCTGTAACTTATGAGAGAATACGAAGAAACTTACTTGTGCATGTTTTCTTGTCTGCATTAAGTGAATGTCCTGGCCGACATTTACAGTTGTAGGACTCATCGGTATTGACACACTCGTGCTCACAGCCGTGATTAGACAACGCACAGAAATCCGGTCCTATAAAGAATAAACCACCATCAATAGTGAATGATATCCAGGGGCAGTGTATACAGTAATAGTGCTGGCTTGTAGAATAGAAACCTCTCCTAGGGTAAGGATTTATTTGGGAGCGGACATAGACACAAGAGGGCCCCCGTGAGGCTGCACAGGTTGACCCAATAATATGCCCCCTCTGTAAGTCAAGAAATGTTCTCAGTGTCAACTATGGATAACACTTTATTTATAGAAGAAAACAAGTGAGAAGTATAGGGGAGATGAGGTGACCTTCATTAGAATATGACAGAATCAGCGAAACAGCGGAGGAATCGTCCTGTCTGCTTCTAATTTAACCTGACATTGATCTTCACAGAACAAGGACAGAGAGTTTGCTTACTCCGACAAGTCTTCTTATCAGGATTCAGAAGAAAGCCGGGCCGACACTGACAGACATACGAGCTGTTGGAGTTCAGACACTCGTGCTGACAACCGTGGATACCCAAGGCACAATAATCCACAACTGAAAAAGAATAAAACAGTATAAAGCGTCCAGTACCTGATATATCCAATACACACAGCTAATAAATATATGCATCTACAGTATAGCACCATACTACCATTATCCTAGTATTGAGCTGTATGCTTTCTTTCAGTGGTCTAACGTGAAGCTCATGGGCCCTGATGTGAAAGCACCAATGGGGCCCCAATTATTGAAAATCTTTAATACCAATAGTCTTCTCTATAGTTCAAAGGGACTTTTGGGGCCCCCTAGGCTCCAGGTCCCAGGTGCGATTTCAACCCCTGCACCTGTTGTAGTCAGGGACGTCGCTATGCATTAAGAATCGGGGCTGCAGCCCCGATTCTTATGCATAGAGCCCCGAATCTCGCCGGCGGCAGGGCATCATCATTAATGAGCACTCTGCAGTCTGCTCAAGCGGCGATAAGCTTCTGATGACAGGGGGCGGCAGCGCAGCGCTGCCCCCTGCAGGCAGATAATATGGTGCCGTTCTCCTGCAGCCCTGTTTGTTGCGAGTCCAGGCCCGGACTGACAACTGGGAGCAGCGGCGGCCGTGCAGCCAAGTTATAAACACGTCAGCCAGAGAGAGCAGCAGGGGCCATGACTGCTCTCCTCTGGCCGCAATACAGTGGAGCCTCCGGGAGGTCACAGTGAGAAGCTTCCGGCCACGCCCCCTGTAAATTCTGTGTTACGGATCATAATGTTCTGCCCCAATGTCTAGATCACGTGTGCTTTTTATTATTGAATAGTTTGGTGCCGCTCGTCCACCTGCAGGGATTGCTGGCCCTGTCCTGTGCCTCTGTCACCTCGGCACTCCCCTCCACACACACACTGCTCTCTCTCAGCCCAGCTGTAGACAAAGATTCCTCGATCCATCTGCACTCCAGTCTGACGCTGCACTCCCACGGCATCAGTGAGGGGAGTGGGGACATCAATCTGTAGCAGGAGGTAGGCGGGGCCAACTCTGTGCGGGAGTGGGGGACACATGGCAGTGTGCCCTGAGGAGAGGGGAGAGAAGTGCTGGAGCCCCCTCCCTCCTGTAATCTCACTACCTGCTCAACTGTCGGGACGGAGCAGGAGGAGGGAAGAAGGAGGCTCAGGCTTCCTGTGGGATGATTCAACTTCAGGCCTCCCCCACTGCTGTACTGCCACTGGGATGATGAAGAAGAGTGAGTATATATGTGTTCATGTATGTATGACAGGATGTGTGATGCTGTGAGAGTGAGCGTGTGATCTGAGGGTGATACGTGTGTGTGAGGAATGTGTGTTAGAGTGATGCGTGTGATGTGTGACTGCAGTTTACATCTTCATTATCTGCATTTAGAGAGTTATCACGGTCTTATCTGTGGTGTTACGTGGGACTGCAGGTGACATCTACTACATTATCTGTACTCAGATATCACTGTTAACTGTGGTGTTACATAGGACTGCAGGTGACATCTACTTTATTATCCGTACTCAGAGATATCACTGTGTTATCTGTGGTGTTACATAGGACTGCAGGTGACATCTACTACATTATCTGTACTCAGAGATATCACTGTGTTATCTGTGGTGTTACATAGGACTGCAGGTGACATCTACTACATTATCTGTACTCAGAGATATCACTGTGTTATCTGTGGTGTTACATAGGACTGCAGGTGACATCTACATTATCTGTACTCAGAGATATCACTGTGTTATCTGTGGTGTTACATAGGACTGCAGGTGACATCTACTACATTATCTGTATTCAGAGATATCACTGTGTTATCTATGGTGTTACATAGGACTGCAGTTATTTTTCAGACTGTAAGATGCACTTTATTTACCATAAACTTTGGGGAAAGAGGGGGTATGTCTAGTAGTCTGAATATACGGACCTGTGTGACAGTGAGGCGGCACGGCTCTGGAGCAGCTGGAGGAGGTTGGTGTAGGCTGCAGAGGCAGTGAGAGGTCACTCATTAGTGTAATGTATGTTGCACTGCACTCTCAGCACGAGGTGGGCGGAGGAGCGGTGCATATTATAAGTATACACCCCCCTACATCACTGTATGTGGCGCCCCCATGCTGCCGCACACCAGAAAATAATAACCAATGTAACCTCTCCAGCGCTCCCCTCCGTCTCTCCCTGCACCGCACTTTGTGTACTGAGTCCTCCTGTGTCCCCGGCATCTGATCACGTTACCAGCACAGCACAGTCATGTCATCGCTGTGCGCTCCGATCACATGATCGGATGCTGGCACATATGAGGACTCAGGACGCAAAGTTTGGGAAGCAGGTAGAGACAGAGGGGAGCGCTGGAGAGGTTATATTGGTTATTATTTTCTGGTGTGCGGCAGCATGAGTAGCCACATACAGTGATGGGGTGGCTATATCCAGGAAGGGAGCGATATCTAACATGGAAGGGGGGCTATATCCAAGATAAGAGGGTAACATACCTGGAGGGGGGGTGCTATATCCCAGTATGGGTCGGCTATATCCAGGATGAGGGGCCCATATACTTCAATGGGGGGCCATATCCAGGATAAGAGAGTAATGTACCTGGACGGGAAGGGGGGGGACTGGGGGGAGTCACTATATCCCATGATGGGGATTATATACCAGGATGGAGGTGCCCTCTCCAGGATTGGTGACATATATTACCTGGAAGGGGCCCAGGATGGGGACTTTACCCCCATAAGTGTCAGCAGCAAACCCCATCCCCATAACACTGCATTATAACCACATTTTTTGCTTAATTTGTTATTTTCCTTATTTTCCTCCTCTAAAACCCGGTGGCGTCTTATAATCCGAAAAATACAGTAGTGCATTATCTGTTCTCAGAAAGTTATGTTATGGTATTACACTTTAATTTGGCGGGGTTGGTTGGCTGCAAAACATTTGCCTTGGGGCTTGGGCCCCGGATCTTTTCTGACCCTAGCAACGCCCCTGGTTGTAGTTACACCCTGCTTTCTTCCTATGTCTGTCAGTCCTGCTCCTGATCTCTTTCTTTTGGCCCAGGGAATAGCAGACATTAAAAAAAATTAAATGTGTTTTTACCATTAATTAAGCTAAGTTTTAAAGAAGACTAGTAAAAGAACTAAAAGAAGAAATACCGATCCCCTGCAGAACTCTTCTGGTTAAGGTTCCATCTTGAAACAACAAAATGGCTGAAAATACCTGTTCAGTCAATCATTACCTGCGATGGGTAACCAGTGATTGATGGTGTAGGCATTTTAAGAAAAATGGCTAATGGTAGGAAATGTAATAGAAGAATGTAACACTCCAGTAGCACGGTTATGGGGGCTGCCGCTGGTCAGGTAGTTGTGTCCATTATTTTATGTACATGCAAATATCACCCACTGATTGGGTCACTGATTGACAGCAGTGGTCATTTGAATGATGTAATAATGTACATGATCTCTACAGGATGATGGGGACCACCAGCAATGATGCAGTCATTGGGTATTTGATTTTGAATGGGTTGTCAATAGTAATGAGCGAACAGTACCGTGCTTGGGTGCTCGGTACTTGAAATGGCAGTTGGAAGCTCGATTGGGCTTGACTTGTGTACTGAGTATAATGTAAGTCAATGGGAAGTTCGACAACTTTCCAGAAGATCTTCTAGAAAAATGCTTGAGTTTTTTATTGACTTTCATCATAAACCAGTCGAGACGGTCCTAGTGTCCCAGCGTTTTGAGTACCCAGCACCTGAGCATGGTGGTGCTCGCTCATCACTAGTTGTCAAATACTTTGATATAGATGTGGGTCATCAATATAAAATAGGTGGATATACCCTACCATGTAGCTCCGTAGAGGCTAATGCTGTGAAATACAGCTAATTAGATAGGAAGTCGAGAGTTGGACCCCCATAGACCTGATATTAATTACCTATGCCTTGGATCAATGTCAAAGTAATGGATCACCTCTTTAAAATTTCCTGCCCTAGGTCTAGTTTCTTAAAATTTTGCAAATTTTCACTACAATGAAGAAGTGAACGAACTCTAGTGCCACCCAATAAGGGTAGCAATCCTCAAACTCATAATTGACTCTTTAACAAGCCTTTTAATATGACTCAGGATTTGTGCCAGATCAGAACCCCAAACTGCAGACGCTGTGTTTCGGGGTGATTGCCCCTCATCAGTGCAGTGTGTGGGAGTTCTGATCTGGCTGTATGAGAGGCTGAGACGAGATCTGGGGGACTAGGTATTCTTCTTATTGAGAAACTCCCTTTAAATCATCCAGACATTACACACATGCATAGCCCTTGTTCTTTTTCGTATTCACCCATCTCTATTTTCTGGTGTTGTAAAAAGCAGCTTTTAATTTTCATTAATACCCCCCACTGCATTTGAACATAGACTACTAGACTACGTTCACACATTGCTTTTTTTGCTTCTTTTTTTTTTTTGCAGAAAACCTGCTCTCATGGCAGTAAAGAAGCTGACTCCAAAAAACAGGTTTTGCTGCATTTTAGCTGATTTTGTTTCTGTGCTTTTCTTGCAATTATATGTGTAATTTGTGCACAGTTCGTTCTATTCACTAAAAAAAGCAGCAAAAATGCATGGTTGTATTTTTTGCTGCGTGTTTTTCACTTTTTCATTGCTTTCTGAGGTGAAAAAACACTGCAAAAATGCTGAAAGAATTAACAGGCAGCAGATTAAAAAAACCACAGCAGTTTTCCAACTCAAGTCTTTTCGGTTGTTCCCGGCCGTTCCTCCATCCGTGCATCATGGCCCTTCTGAAAGTTTTCTTTGACATCACTGTGGACGGTGATTCCATTGGCCACATTGTTATAGATTTGAGGTCAGATGTCGTCCCAAAGACATCAGAGAACTTCTATTAGAATCTGAGAGTCCTCAGTGGTTGACACCTTTTAATGGCTAACTGACAAGATGATAAACATAGCAAGCTTTCGGGTCACTGTGGCCCTTTCGTCAGGCACAGAATTAGTTTTCTATCTACTGGCTAACACGGTACAAACATTTTTTACCCACAAAACTACTTGCATTTGGCCACTGGGGAAAAAGGATTTGGCTACAAGGATCCTGCTTCCATAGGATCATCCCATCCTTTATGTGCCTTGGAGGAGACTTCATTCATTACAATGGCACTGAAGGAAAGTCAATCTATGGCTGCAAGGTCACTGATGAGAACTTCACCCTGATGCAAAATGGACCTAGTATCATGTCTATGGCAAACGCCATCCCCAACACAAATGACTCCCAGTTCTTTACCTGCATTGCTAAAACTCAATATTTGGACGGAAAGCACGTAGTGTTCAGGAAAGTGCTTGAAGGTTATGGCATTGTAAAGAAAACTGAGTAAGGAAAATGAAGTCATGTGGTCACAGCAGCGGGAGGACAACCAAAAAGGTCAACAGAACAAATTGGAATCCGGCTCCACAGGTATGGATTTTCTTTTCCTTTTTCTATTTTTCAAATAAACTGGTGCATACAAAAGAAAAAAATTCCATGGTCAACATGACCCAGTCGAAGCGTTTCGACTGCATTAAGCAATCTTACTCATGATTATTCATTAATAGTCGTAACACTTCTTAATGCAGTCGAAACGTGTTGACTGGGTCATGTCGATCATGTAATTTTTTCTTCTGTCTGCACCATTTTATTTGAAAAATAGAAAAAGGTAAAGAAAATCCATTCCTGTTGAGCCGGATTCCAATTTTTTTTTTATTAACCTTGATGAAAGGCCAAGGCGAGGCCGGTGTCTGAGCCACAGGTGGATGAGCAAAGAGTAGCTGGGTGAGCTAGAACTAAATTCTTAACCAAGAAGGTTGTATCTCATAACTTTTGCTGGTACTGTGAACAGTTTTTTTGAAATGCTAATGGAAAAGCCAAATTAGAGACACTTACTGGTGCAAGACTTGCCATCACTGGCTAACTCATATGCGTCATAGCACTGACATAGATAGGATCCCAGAGTATTGACACAGATCTGCTCACATCCATGGTTCTCTGTGGCACATAAGTCCTCCGCTGCACAACACAAAAGGATTACAGTCAACACTGCATCATTCAATGATAATACAAGAACAATACAAAACAGCAGTTATTACATAAAGTTCAGGGGGCCAACAATTTTGTGTGGCCCATTTTTGAGGTTTAATGTGAAATTATGTTCAATTTGCCTTTTTTATCTCAGTTGTTTGTGTTGTTTTAATAATAATAATAATAATATATATTATTCATTTATATAACACTATTAATTCCATAGCACTTTACATACATTTGCAACACTGTCCCTCTTGGGGCTCACAATCTAAACATCCTACAGTATGTCTTTGCAATGTGGGAGGAAACTGGAGTGTCCAGAGGAAACCCACGCAAACACAGGGAGAACATACAAACTCCTTGCAGATGCTGTCCTTGCTGGGAATTGAACCCGGACCTAAGTGCTGCAAAGGCTGCAGTGCTAACCACTAAACGTGTGTATGACAAAGCACAAATGATGAGTGAGTACTAAAGTATATTTGGTTCGGGTTATTTGTACTGAGTACCATGAACTATTGCAGTATTCATCACGAATAATGAACCTAATGCAAGTCAATGGAAATCTCCCAGAAAAATGAAAACTCAAGTTCCACATTGAATTGCATTAGAATCATTATTGGTGATGAATACTGGAATAGTTCATAGTATTCAATATGAATAACCCAAACCCAAATAATTTAGTATTCACTCATCACTACAAAGCATGTGTAAATGCACTAATTGCTTAGGAAAAAATGCATGATTTTTTGGAACAATTTCAAGGGTGCCAACATGACTGTACCTGCCTATTGTACCCGGTGACATTCTTCCCTAGCACAGAGTGGTCACAGAATGCTCCTGCCAGCGACTCATCTGCTTTTGCTGACGTTTCTGGGTAGTGCAGCATAACTTCTATTAACTTCAGTAGGAAGTGAGTTGCAGTACCCAGGAGTGGCCACTAAGCAGTGCATTGAGCTGTGATTTTGCAGCTTCACACACTCCTTACAGCAAAAAACACCAGATTGGTGTAAATGTCACCTGTTGGACCACCAACCAGGGCTGTGGAGTCGGAGTCGTTGGTCATTTTGGAGAAGTTGGATTTGGAGTCAGTATAATATGGTCCGGCTCTGACTCCTAAATATATAATAAATTGGGTACAGTAGTTCAATGGAGAAAGTGCTGAATAATATTATTATAAATTACTATGTTCTATCTAAATATCTTGATTATTGTATCATAATAATGATTAAAAACCTGATGTTCACATTGTACTACAATACATTTATCACTTAAACATGAGCCATGTATAAGGGAGTCAGAGTCAGGGAAATTGAGGAGTCTGAGTCGGGAATTTGGCTTATAGACTCCACAGTTAAATGAAGGAAAGAAGGTCCTGTGGCACACATCTCCATAAATGTCATGCTTTATTTTACAATTGTAAAAGTCCTTGCCATGTGTTGGAATATGTTTAGTACGACAACTCCATTCCTGTATATGCAAGTGTTCTAGGTTTGTGTATTGTCTATAAAGTTAGTTAAAAAAGCAAAACAAAACACTCCCAGAGGCTCACACAAAGGAAGGACCATGTGACTGTTACCAGTTTTCTGTGTCTGTGCATGAGAGGAGAAGCAGCCTGCTGATGCTGCACAGAGACACTTAAGATATCTATATTCCTGATTCCATAAAGCCTATCAAAGCTGTACCTGTTTATTGCTAATTTAAGCTCTGTTCTGTTATCAATACGCTTTGAGAGTATCCTGAATAATCCACTGCCAACAGGTTATGGGCCCAGCGCGACACAGAACCCCAATGGTAACACAGAGCACAGAGTGACACAGAAAAGTAATACAGCAACAGAAGCTGAAAGCAAAAGCAGCACAGAGCAACAGAGAAGATGTCCACAAGCAGGGATCACTGCAAGTTCTCCGTGCAAAGTTTCACCCATCAGAATTATCAATCCTGGTAATTCAAGGTGAAGATGCTGCTCATAAGAGATGGTACATGGAAATATGCACAGGAAAAAGTGCCTCATCCATTACCAGATGATTGGCTACAGAAGGATCAGAAAGCACAAAGTACTATCTCCCTCAGTGTAGACGATGATCAGATTGTGCAGATATGCAAGTGTGCAACTGCAAAAGAGATGTGTGATGAGTTACAGAAAGTGCATGAAAGATCAAATCTTAGCAATAAGCTTTATCTCATGAGAAGGCTGTACCAGTCTAAGCTAAGTGATGGCCAAAATATGCAGGACTATATAAGAAACACCCTAGAGGTTGTGGAGCACCCCAGGGGTATTGGAGAAGAAATTAAAGACATTCATGTTGCTGCACTACTCTTAAAGGGAACCAACCACCCCAAATGACCCCCCCGGACTGTTAATATGTGTCCCTACACCCAGCACACACATTTGGGGCAATCGTTTTTGCTAAAAAAACAATTTAGTAGAAGCTAACATATATGTTTATAAAGTGTAATCAATCGCGACGGATAGGTGTTACCTAGCTTTGTCCACGTGCAGTGCTCGTGCCTGTGATCCTCCTCTCCCCTCTCAATTTCTAAGAGCACGGCCGCGTCATGAAAGGGGCGGGGCTAAATCGCGTCATGAAAGGGGGTGGGGTTCGCCGCGATTTAGCCCCGCCCTTTCATGACGCGGCCGAGCTCTTAGAAATTGAGAGGGGAGGAGGGAGAGGAGGATCACAGGCACGAGCACTGCACGTGGACAAAGCTAGGTAACACCTATCCGTCGCGATTGATTTCACTTTATAAACATATATCTTAGCTCCTACTAAACTGTTTTTTTAGCAAAAACGATTGCCCCAAATGTGTGTGCTGGGTGTAGGGACACATATTAACAGTCCGGGGGGTCATTTGGGGTGGTTGGTTCCCTTTAAGTGGCCTTACAGAAAGTTATGACACACTTGTCACTGCACTAGATGCACGGCCAGATGATGAGCTCACACTAGAGTATGTCAAAGGCAAGCTTGTAGATGAGTTCAAGCAAAAAATGCATAATGTAAGTAGAAGTAATGAATCCAGAGCAGAAACAGCATTAAAGACACAGGACTTTCCTAAAAATAATAGCAATCTAAGGGAAATTCATGAATGTTTTGTATGTAAAAATCCCGACCACCTTAAAGCAGACTGCAGAATTTGGAAAGCAAGAATGAGTCAGTTTAAAAAGCAGAACAGTCATCAAAAGGTGAAAACAGCTGTAAAAGAAAAATCTGCATGTGTTAAAGCTGCATTTAATGCCAGTACAGGCTCATCTACAAGGCATATATGGTGTATAGACTCTGGTGCTAGCAGCCATATAACGAATTACAAGGATTTCTTCGCTGTCCTTGATGAAAGCAAGTCAGAAAAGGTCATCTTAGCTAATGGAATATATGACTTCAGAAGGAGTAAGAGACGGCTACCTCTACTGTCAAGGTTCCTCAGTACAGAAAGATTCCAGTAAAGGATGTTCTCTATGTTCCTAGTCTTGAAAGCAATCTTCTGTCAGTAAAGAAGCTTACACAAAAAGGGAATGTAGTTACTTTTAAAGACAACAGCTGCATTATATGAAAGAAGGGTCACACTTACAGAAGAAAAAATCCAAAATGAACTTTATCAGCTAAAATGCAAAGAAAGAGTGTACAGTGCTAGACATGATCTGCATAAGAAATATATCAATGTATGGCACAGACGTCTTGGGCACAGAGACCCAGAAGAAGTAAGGACGCTAGGTCAACTTGCAAATGGTGTTGAAATAAAGCAATGTAGTCAAATGATGAAGTGCACTAACAGTCTTAAAGGGTAACTGACCGGAAAATACTTTCCTAAAGTAAGCACCACTAGATCTGTACAGCCACTGGATTTGATACACACAGATGTTTGTGGTCCAATGAATGTTTAAACTCCAAGCAAGGAGAGATATTTCCTTACATTTATTGATGACTACTCCAGATATACAGTTGTCTACCTGCTTCACAGTAAGGATGAAGTTCCACAGAAACTTGAAGAATATCTTACCGTAGTGTTTAACAAATTTGGAAGAATACCAAAAGCCCTGCGTGCAGATAATGGGACTGAATATACAAGTAATAAGATACAAACCATTTTGAAAAAGAATAAAATCGTGTTCCAGACTACCATTCCATATAACCCAGAACAGAATGGAATTGCAGAGAGAGAGAACCACATTCTTTGTGAAAGTATAAGAAGTATGTTGTTTGATGTGAATCTACCTACAATGTATTGGGGAGAAGCCATCATGACAGCTTGCTATCTTCAAAACAGATTGCCAGGTAAAGCCACAAATAAACCTCCATATGAGCTACGGAACTGTGAGAAGCCTAACCTCAAGCACCTCAGGATATTTGGAAGCAAAACGTTTAGGTATGTACCCAAAGAAAAACATTCCAAGTAGGAATCACATGCAAAGCAAGGAGTCCTGGTGGGCTATAGCAAAACTCAAAAGAGATACAGAATCCTGCACCCAGAGACCAACACAGTAACAATCAGCAGAGACGTAATGATTGATGAGAAATCTGTTTCGCTCAAATTCCATGAAGTTACACAAGTCATTAAAGAAAAGAAACAAGAACAAGAATCTCAATTACCAATCCCAGACACTGAAAAAAAAACACTAAAGTCTGGATAAGTTCTGAAGCCAGCAAGGAAGAAACAGAAGAACCAAGTCAACCTCCAGTCAGGAGATCAGAAAGACTAAACATAGGTATTCCAGCTAGACGCCTTTCTTATATGGTCAGACCACTTCCTGAACCATGAGCCACAGCCATTGCAAGGAAAAAGAGGTCTCAGAAGTCAAAGGTTCGTCAAAACTCCAGCAATGAGAGTTACAGACAAGTAGTGGGGGCACTTCTGTATATGAGGACAACCAAGGATGTATTAAACTTGCCAGCAGTGAGAAGATAAGTGCAAGGACTAAGCACATTGATGTTAAACATCACCACTTACGTGACTTAGTGGAACGTGGTCTACTAGAGTTTGTTTATTGCGAGTCTGACAAGGTGTTAGCTGATGGTATTACAAAACCATTGCCAAGAGCTAAGTTTGAAGACTTCAAACCGCAATGGGACTAACAGGATAAGTAATTATTGAGTGGGGGTCTTGGAACATGTTTAGTGCAAAAAACTCCATTCTTGTATATGTAAGTGTTCTCTTGCTAGGTTTGTGTACTGTCTATAAAGTTAGATAAAATAAAAAAACACTCCCAGAGGCTCACACACAGGAAAGACCATGTGACTGTACTCAGTTTCCTGTGTCTGTGCATGAGAGGGGAAGCATCCTGCTGATGCTGCAAAGAGACACTTAGGCTTTGTGGAATCAGGAATATACATATCTTATCAAAGCTGTACCTGTTTATTGCTAATTAAAGTGATCCTGAACTCACAAACTGACCCCCTCGCATCTTTAGACCTGTCCCTGCACCCCCTTTTAACATTTCTAGCCATCCCTTTTGCAGAAAAAATCGATTTTGTAAAGTAGAGAAAAGTTTATATTTACCTCGTCCTGTGTGAGTTCTCTGTTTCTGAGGAAGCCGAAATAGGCAGGCCTGTCTGCTGCTCCCTTGTAATTATGCACGCTCCTCTCTGCTTGCTAAGAGCCTGGCCGCGTCATGAAAGGGGTGGGACTAAAATCGTGTCATACCGGAGCCCCGCCCCCTTTCATGACGCGGCCAGGCTCTTAGCAAGCAGAGAGTGGCGTGCATAATTACAAGGGGGCAGCACACAGGCACACCTATTGCGGTTTCCTCAGAAACAGAGAACTCACACAGGATGAGGTAAATATAAACTTTTCTCTACTTTACAAAATCGATTTTTTTTCTGCAAAAGGGATGGCTAGAAATGATAAGGGGGGAGTAGGGACAGATCTAAAGATGCGGGGGGGGAGAGGGGCAGTTTGTGAGGTTAGGATCACTTTAAAGCTCTGTTCTGTTGTCAACATGCTTTGAGAGTATCCTGAATAATCCACTGCCAACACCATGCAAGCAAAACAAGGCTGTACGGGGGAGAGAGACACCGGAGGCTAAACTGACAATGGCCGTTTCGCGCCTGTTTTTGCTTGCATATCAAGGAATTTTAAAATTTAATGGAGACGTGCCACAGGCTGCAAGAGACCTCTGAAAAGGTGGTGTGTGAATTGAAGACGAAGACGGTGCCAAGTATAAGGGAACTTTTTTCTTTGAATTGGAACTTTATAGGGCATAACAATGAAAGTAGTGGACAACCCTTTTAAAGGGAACCTGTCAGTTCATTTATGCCCCCAAACCTATCACTACTTGTCCCTGCAGCTTCCTACTATATCCCTAAGCATCCTTGTCTGACCTAAATGTGAAGTATAATGGTTGAAAAAAAGCTTTTTATAACTTACATTTTCCCCACCATCTCAAAGGGTGGGCATTCTCCAAGACTCCACGTCCCCTCTCGCTCTGTTGTTATCCTGCGTAAAAATTAATTCAGAAGCGAGGTCCTGCGTTCGAAATCCATGGGTTCCTTCCTGGTATGACGCATGGCCGTGTGTCATTTCTGGTCCTATGCCTTGTGGGGATTTATCGGGTATACTGACTGGCTTCGAAATGCGTACTGCGTATGCTCCGGAGCCGGCCAGTATAACCAATACATCCCCACACTGCGCAGGACAGGAAATAACACGTGGCTGTGCATTATACTAGGAAGGAGGCCCATAGATTTGAAACGCCTGAATGGTGCTTCTGAATTACCGTAATTATCACGTCCACCGGGGCGTGATAACAATGGGGCGAGGAAACATGGGCCATCAGAGAAAGCCAACATGTTGAGACGATGGGGGAAAATGTAAATTATAAAAAGCTTTTTTTCTACCATTTTCTGTTGTTCAAATATTTTTATTGATTATATGGGGGTATTTACAGGGTGAAGACTTTACAGACAGTAATACAAAACAAGGTTGAAGACAAAAACATTGGGATAGTACGATGGTTACATAGAAGTAAGATAACATAAAATTAGGCAATTGCCTATCTCAAACAGATAAACATTTCAAAAAGAGAAAAAAAAAAAAAATTCCAATAACTTTGGTAGAAATAAATGTCTTTGACAAAAAATTTGACCAACAGTGGTCGATTCGATGAAGATACAAACTGCATATATTAAATACATCAAAAACATAGGATGAGATGCGCTCATCAGTCTATATTGCAAAGGTAATGTACATAAATAGAACAACAAAGAGGAAAGAAAGAACACCTGAGGTGACCAACACATGGATATCCTATTATAATCTGTAGTAATAGGTATGTATCCGAGGCATTTAAATGTTAATTATTAGTCATTGAGGTTTAGAGGTTAGGGGGGTTGTTTGTCAACAGCCTTGGTCAGATGATTCAAGGATTGTGTAGAGATCCATAGTTCCCAATTATAGAAGAATTTATTATATGTGTTGTCTCTAACTGCGTAAGTAAATTCAAAAGAACAATGATTAGAAATTCTGTCCGTTAATTCTGCAATGGTGGGAATTTCTGAGGACTTCCATTTAGCGGCTATAAGTAGCTTAGCTGTGAGAATAACTTGGGATACTATGAATCTAAGAGTGTGGGGAATGTCTGATATGCCAATTGAGAGGAGAACCAGTTGAGGGGAGAGAATGAGTCTAAAATTGGTAGTCCTATATATTAAATCTTGAACACTCAACCAGAAGTTGAGAATTTTTGGGCACCTCCAGAATACATGTGTTAATGTTCCAATTTGAGAACATTCTCTCCAGCAATTCGGAGAGTTAAGAGGGTCTATGTGATGCATTCTGGAAGGAGTCCAATACCATCTCGTTAGTATTTTAAAGAAGGTTTCTTGGATGGAAGCGCAGTTCGTATTTGAATAAGAGTGATCTATTGCTTTAGCTAATTCTTCCGGTTCTATATTAAATCCCAACTCTTTCTCCCATGCTATTATATAGGGAAGTTTATGGATAGTGAGGTCGTCAATCAGGGTACGATAAATATGACCAGTCATCCAAGTCGACTTTCTTTGTGGGTTTTCTAAAAGTTCTGTGATAGGCCTAGGGACTGTGAAGACAGAGTCAAAATCCACTTGAGATGATTTAATCAATCTCCAAGCCGACCTGTCTATTTTTCTACCATTTTCAACCATTATACTGTATTTCACATTTTGGTCAGACAGCGATGGTTAGGGATGTAGTACGAAGCTGCAGGGACAGCTAGTGATAGGTTTAGGGGCATAAATGACCTGACAGGTTCACTTTAACTTTCTTAATTGTTTTTCAAATTATACCATATGTCATATATCAAACAAAAGTAACTTACTTTTGCAGGTCTTCTCATCGGTGTTTAAGACATATCCCTGTTTGCATCGGCATAAGTACGATCCTGGAGTATTGATACAGAAGTGATCACAGCCATGGATGGTAGTAGAACAGAGATGAGGTGCTGTAAGAAAGAAGTAGACCATGTCATTATAGACCTGCAGAATGGATTATACATGTGATGGCCACCATTTTTTTTTAAGTGATGGCCAATGAGAGACTGATGGTAAGTTTCATACTCTGATCAAGTAAAAAACGATATGCTGTTGCCTCTAAACATTACAGAGAAAGGTTTCTCGATCTATCAAAGTCTTTGGATCGTGTGTTTACTACTTATGTTCCAGTAGCTGCACTTTGACATTTGCTGGTTAGTTTAGATGAAGTTCACATCTTTGCTTGAGTTTCTGGATCATTGCCACAAGGGGAGTTCTCCATAAATCATTGTATGAATCAACCACAAATCCCTAAAGCCCAATTCTCATCTATTGATCTACCAGCCGCATTCACTGCAACACAACGGGGATTCTTGTGGTTTCCTCGTCTCTGTTATGGGGCCGATCTCTTCTTACGGCACAGTCCCGGCGGTCTACACTGCACCATCGGATTCTGGTAGACCTCCCACACTTAGTTGGAGGTCAGTCAATGTCATGGACTTATAACATTTTGTTTGTTAAGATATTATTATTGAAGAAGCGTTTGAGTCTTTGGTAACACTTGCTGCATTGCTACTCAGCCAAGAAACATTTTTTCCGAACACCGGAAAGTGTAAATGGTTGAGCAGATGTTTTTTTTTTCTATTTGATTAGGAACTGAATAAATTGAATTATATTTAGTAAAGGTGGAGAATAATTACTGAATACTCATTTTCCCGTGGATTGAGTGAAAGATGAGTCCAGGAGGAGAAAGAAGCAGATTTCACTGATAAGATTTATTACAAAGTGTCTTATTTTCATGTGTACTATTGATTTATGTAATAAAAATTACAACGAGGGTTACTCTTAAACCTTTTGCCCCAAAACCTGTCATCGCCTACCTGACAGGGCAATTTTTTTCATTTCTTAAAAGAGTCACTTTATGAGTTTATAACTCTGGAACGCTTCAATGTATCCCAGTGATTCTGAGACTTTTTTGTGACATGTTGGACTTCAAGTTAGTGGTAAACGTAGGTCGATATTTTTGTGCTTATTTGTAGAAAAATTGGAAATTTGGAGAAAATTTTGCAACTTTGAAACTTAATTGTTATGCGGTACTCTATACACTCTATAAATCATATAATATTGAGAAAGTCTCTGTAGTTCGTCATTGAAATCTTGGGTATTATTTGAAGAATATCTGTCCACGTTTCATTGTTGAGTGTGCTTACATCCCTTTCTCATTTAGCCTTTAGAGAGCATTTCCTCTACGTCACAATGCAATAAAGTGATATACACGTAGTCAAAATTGTTGGCACCCCTTGTTTAATAAAAGAAAAACCCACAATGGTCACAAAAATAACTTGAATCTGACAAAAGTAATTATAAATAACAAATCTATGAAAATGAGCAAATGAAAGTCAGACTTTGCTTTTCAACCCTGCTTCCAAAAATTTTTTTTTAAAAATTAAACTCATGAAATAGGCCTGGACAGAAATGATGGTACCCCAGAAAATAATGTGATAAAGGGACATGTTAAATGAAGGTGTGTCCACTAATTAGCATCCCAGGTGTCTACGATTTTGTAATCAGTCAGTGGGCCTGTATATAGGGCTACAGATATTGACTGTGCGGTTTGGTGACATGGTGTGTACCGCGCTCAACATGGACCAGAGGAAGCGACGGAAAGAGTTGTTTCAGGAGATTAGGAAGAAAATTATAGACAAGCATGTTAAAGGTAAAGGTTATAAGACCATCTCCAGGCAGCTTGATGTTCCTGTGACTACAGTTGCACATATTATTAAGAAATTTAAGATCCATGGGACTGTAGTCAACCTCCCTGGACGTGGCCGCGGGAGGTAAATTGATGACAAATCAAAGAGACAGATAATATGAATGGTAACAAAAAAGCCAAGAAAAACATCTGAAAAGATTAAAGGTGAATTTCAAGGTCAAGGAACATCAGTGTCAGATCGTACCCTCCATTGCTGTTTAAGCCAAAGTGGACTGTCAAGTGCCTAAGCCATGAACAATGAACTTACTCTGGTTAGTTTGCAGAACAGTAAGACACTAGTCCCACTACTACTATAAAAACAACATGAGAAAGGTAAGACAAATGGATGGGGAAAGACACAACATATCTCCATGGTTTCTTCAGCAGGGAACTTCACAGCTAAAAAAGAAAGAACACTTCAGCTTTCTCCAGAGGCTGGATCCTTCCAAAGTGGTCAGTATAGCACTACTATCACCGGCATGGAGTAACAACATGAGTGGGTAAATATAGCAGAAAGGTTGATGACAAGATGCTGCAGCTATGATTAAAGCTATGCGTAATCTCGGCAAAAAAGAATAGAGTCCTTAACCCTTTCAGCATAAAATGAAAGTAAATCTACTCCAGCACAAGATGTAACCCGTGGAGGAGACACTCTCATGACTCTTACCCTGGTAGTTTGCTAGTTGATAAAGATATTCAGCACATCTTCCAGTCCCGCTAGTCTTTAAAGACTTGGAGTACATCTGAAGGTGAGTGGACCAAAACATTCTGGCGATCTTTAATACTGGCTATAACAGGGGATTCCTGGTTTCTTTGTGATCAAGGCTAACATATGCCCAGTCCATTCTCCCTCCTCATCATAACTTTGTTTAAGGAAGAACTTGTTGGCTATTGTAAGTGGGTGTATATTTAGTTGGTTTTGGGTATTTTGTATTTTTTTGGGGGGAGACAGTCAAAGGGGTTCTTTAGCTATTGAAGGTCTGCCTTTTGATACTATTTCATAAGATTATTTTCAAAGCTTTTAGAGGCTTTTGTTACATTGTTAAACTCTTGTACTGTGGTGGTAAAAAGAGTCAGGTAGCAGGATAGCAAAGTTTGGGCAGAGGGCGAACAGGTTAACTAGTCTTACCCTGAGTCGAGGGCTCATCCTGTTCCCGGAATTAGCTCTGAAGGTGAGGATGTCCCGGCCGTAACCCTTGTGCTTTGCTCCTGATCAACCCTAGGCTAACACCCCCTCTCCTCCACCCACGGACCAGGATAACAACAGCAAGTGCCCCAAAGATGGCAATCTTCAAGCACAACACTGCAGGAAGGCTTCAGCAATCAGCTCAAACATCCTAAGGCTGCCTTCACATTTGCGTATGGGAAGGCAGCGTATGATGCGTTCCCATACGCAGGCAAGCGCATGCGCACTGCGGTTGCTATGTTTAACATAGGAACGCATAGTGCTTGCATTTGCTGCTTTCGGGTGCGGATGCGGACGATATCTGCTGCTTCCGGTGTCCAGCGTCCGCACCCGGGACGCAGCATGTTGCATTTTTTGGGCGCTCGGGGACCTTGGAAGATCAGCAAGCGTCCCCAAGCGCACAAAACATGCATTGTCTTCAATGGGTCCGCAGTGTTCTGTGCTTGACAGCGCAGGAGAACGCTGCGGACTCATTGAAAAATCTCCCGGTGGCCGCCGGTGATGTCACAGGAGCTCACCGACGGCCACCGGGAGATCAGCTCAGCCTCTGCTGATCTCTTCTTCCCCGCCGCCGGTAATCTCCTAGTGGTGTCGGCGCGGGAGATTCAAACAGCTGTCAAATCAGCTGTTTCTCCCCGCTGACATGTCCCGGAGCTTACCGGCGGCCGGGAGGAGGAGATCTCCACCGCTGATCTCCGCCCCCGGACACCGCTGATTGGCTGCCGGGCTGCACAGTGATGTGTCCGCAGGCGGACATTATCCGCTGCGGACACATCAAATGACATTGCTTTTGACTGCGTTTGTGTCTGCATGCCATCAGCATGCAGACACAAACGCTAATGTGAAGGCAGCCTTACAGCTCACACGCTCAAGGCAGAGTGAAATTATTTCAGTGACACCTAGTGAAAGTAAGTTAAATTGTTTAAAGGTTGGGGGAGTGGACAACTGTGTCATCTAACACACTCAGCAGCAGCTTGCCACCAGAAGAACCATAATACCAAAGACAGCAGCAGCCTCTGACAGTAACACTATGTGTGCCAAAGGAAATTTACTTCTACTAAAACTACAGAGGAGCATTTCACATTGACTGCAGAGCCCTTCAAGAATGTCTTCATCATCTTCCACAACATAGGCTTGGAGGCCAACCTCATATTAATTACAAAACGTTCTCAAAGAAGTTTAGGAATCTTGCTATCACATGGGAGGATGTTTAATCAGCATGGATTAAAACCCCATGAGGGCTATAAATGATGCAAATGATTCTGAATGTTAAGGCTGGCTTCACACTGCAGTTTTTTCACTGATCAGTGTCCATCCAGTTTGTGTGTCAAAATCGGGAGTGTCTCCAAAACTCAGAACAGGTGTCAATCTTGCAATTATAGTTTTTCTATGCAAGTTCCTGTCCTGGTTCCTTTCCGGGTTTTGGCACACAATCTCGATGGACACTAATCAGTGAAAAAACTGCAGTGTGAAGCCAGCCTAAGAGTCACTTTAAGAGAAGGGTAATCTGGCAATCAACATGTTGAGTATTCTATATCTGTCACCTTCATTGCTAGAGGGGAATTACCCAATGTTAAATCATTAAAAGAAAACTGTCAGGTCAACAATCCACATGTAACTAATATAATTTTCTAATTCCTCCCTCTAAACTCTCTCTATTTATGTGTTTCTTTTATTTATATTTCCCTCCTATCTTCTGTAAACTTCAAATAAAGACATTCATTCCATCTGTCACTCAAAGTGAATGATCTACTTAGTTCTCTGCTGTCCACTCCCCATAGCATGAATATGCATATCACATACTCACACCACATTACTGCACAGGAGATCAGTGGGTGGGGGCTGTATCCTCCTCTCTGCTCTCTGTGTGCAGTTTCACAAGAGGGGAACTACAACACAGAAACGGTCACAGCACAGTAGGATATCTGCTTTACAGAAACAAATGGAGTCTAGATAAGACAGACCTGCAGTAGCTCTCTCCCTCCAAAGTGATATCAATTGAACAGACCTATAAGTGAAACCTGACACTGCACTGTTAGCAAAGGGAGGAGGGAGGAGAGAGCTTCTGGGAGGGAGTGCATAATTACATGACATTTTATATAGCACAGGACTAATAATCTCTGCTTATAATGGGACTGGTCTAATGCAGCAACTTTCTGCAGGGTCTGACAATGGTGATAACATGGAAACTACAAACGGTACAATAATGATTTTACATGTTTTTAAAAGGTCTGCACAGGCTCTATTCCAGGGTAATATTAGTATCATACTGAAAAATGACCTGACAGTGTCCCTTTAAGAGATAATGAGCTATATATTAGTGGACTAGCATGAGAAAAGACAACCCTGATGATGACTGACTCTCCATAAATACACGAGGGCCACCTCCTTCAAAACTCTCCCAAAGGCAGTGAATCCGTCTTGATGTCTGTCTCTATTTCTGGAATATTTGTCCAGGGAACTACCGTATGTATAATGTCGTCTCCAAATATCATTCGAATTATTTTAGCACTGTATAGTGATGTGTAACTGTATATTTGTTGTGAGAATTCTATATTTGATGGCTGTATTGTGTATTTGTTGTGTATATTGTGCATTTGATGTCTAAATTGTATTTGATATTTGCATTGTGTATTTGTATTATGTATTAGTTGTGTGTATTGTGTATTTTGTATCCAATATACTACAATATACACTACCTTTCAAAGGTTTGGGGTCACGCCAGACAATTTTGTGTTTACCGTGTAACTGAGGTGACTCGAGGACACCGTTGCCATAGTTACCACTTGAGCGGTGACACCCTCCTGCCCCAGACGCCCTCCACCTGCGAATACTAGTGGTAATTGTATGGTCTCACTGATCTAATTGGTGTCCTAATGGTGTTCTATACATGTAAAGAACTGGTTCAAATGCTGTGTATGGTTACAGTATATACTCGAGTATAAGCCGAGATTTTCAGCACAATTTTTGTACTTGAGTCATATTACATTGCACTACTCGCCTTCCCCCATTGCTGCTATATGTGCCCCAGGCTGGCGCTCAGCATAAAATAAAAAACTTCATACTCCCCTTCCGACGATTTTCAGCACTGTCTGCGAGCTTCAGGCGTCCTCCCTCCGATCTGCCGGCTTCTTATCATGTGACCGGCACTTCAGTGACGTCATCGCTGCTGCGCCGCGGTCACATGATTAGAAGCCGGCAGATCGGAGGGAGGACGCCCGGAGCCCGCAGACGGTGCTGAAAATCGTCAGAAGGTGAATATGAAGTTTTCTTATTTTATGATGAGCACCAGCCTGGGGCCCTATACAAATGATGGGGCACATACTGTATATCAGGGATGGTGGAGCAGTGTGCCAGGGGTGGTGAAGCAGTGTGCCAGGGATGGTGGAGCAGTGTGCCAGGGGTGGGGAACAATGTGCCAGGGGTGGGGGAGCAGTGTGCCAGGGGTGGGGGAGCAGTGTGCCCGGGGTGGGGGAGCAGTGTGCCAGGGTTGGGGAAGAAGTGTGCCAGGGATGGGGGCCATATACCAGCGATGGGGGCCATATATCTATGATGGAGGCTATACACCAGAGATAGGGGACCTATACCAGTGATGGGGGCCATATATCAGCGATGGAGGCTATATACCAGTGATCCGGGCCATATATCAGTGATTGAGGCTATACACCAGAGATGGGGGCCATATATCTGCGATGGAGGCTATATACCAGAGATGGGGGCACTATACCAGTGATGGGGGGCTATATACAGTAATGAGGAGCTATATACCAGTGATGGAGGCTATATAACAATGATGGGGGCTATGTACTGTGATGAGGGGCTATATACCAATGATGGGTGCTATGTACTGTGATGAGGGGTTATATACCATGATGGGGGGGGTGCTGCATTTCCCACCCTAGGCTTATACTCGAATCAATAAGTTTCCTCACTTTTTGGGGGTAAAATTAGGGGCCTCGGCTTATATTCGGGTCGGCTTATACTGGAGTATATACAGTACTTCTCTGCTTACATAAGTTCATGTGGGTCAAATTGAGATATTGTATATACTCTGTATTCCTCATGAAAATTATTAAGGGCTGAAGTGCTCTTTGTACAGAAATTGAGATTGTTACCCTTAGCATGTTTTTACTTAGTAGTTGGAGATCTGCCCATGTGGGGCACCTTCTTTGTAACACCTAAGAATTGTATTGGTGATAACCATTTAATGGAATTTATGCATGCATGGTCCAAAGTTACCAGTTAGACCACTGTATCGCCAGTGTGGGGGCAACTGACCACAGTCCTCACCTGTCCTCTAAGTCAGTTAAATAAAATCACTTTGATGCAACTATAAGCTATACGCCTTTTCTTTGTTTCTGTAACTGTAATCAGACATAATCCTTTGCCGAAGATAGAAGTCGTCGATTATAACCGGGAATATAAAGCCAAGAGATGACAGTAGAACTCATCATTAACTTTTGACAGCAAAGATTAGAGTCAAGCTGCGCAAAAGGACTAGACAACAGGTTGTTTCCAACTTCAATTTCACCAACATACCTGAAGTTTTTTGGAATGATCTGCACAACCAATTTATATCGCTGCACATGGATGAAAGAAAGCCTGAGGAAATATGGACACATATAGAATTTTATAACTGAAGAAGCCAGAAAGACAGTAAAGAAGAGGCAGAACAGGCTATGCCGTCATGGTTAGCAGAAGAGACCCTTAAGATCATCAAAGAAAGACGAATGGCAAAGGCAAAAGGTAACAAGCAGGACAACATCAGCAAAAGACTAAAGAGAGCCATTCACGTAGAGAAAGAACTTTATTACCAAAAGATATGTACAGAGATAGAAAATGAATATTTGAAGAGCAAGACTAGGAAGGTTTACCAAAAGATCAAAGAGCTACAACAGAAGTTCCTACTAAGAGTGGGAATGTTGAAAGACGCCAACGGGAACGGGAACAAATTAACTGAGCCAGAACAAGGACAGTTGGAAAAATACACTGTGGATCTTTATAAGAATGATTCAGTAACATGAGAAGAAACTGAGACTGGAAATTATAGCAACCCGAACATCTTAAAAGAAGTTGTTGCAAGCGATAAAGCTTCTGTTAAAAAGCAAAGCACCTGTGACAATATTAGAATAGAGCAATAAATTCTTCTGAAGCAGCAGAAGAAGTCATCACACGCCAGAGTCAACAGATATGGACAACTGGTAAATGGCTCAAGGAGTAGGCAAGATCGGTGTTTATTTCTATTCCAAAGAAGGGAGACGCTACCGACTGAGGAAACTATAGATCTTTTATCCTCATACCTCATGCCAGCAAATTACTACAAAGATTGCTACAGCCTTTCTCTGACAAAGAGCTGGCAAAGGAGCAAGTAGAATTCAGAAAAAGTAGAAGAACAAGAGATGCAATTGCTAGCATGAGATGGAAAGTGGAAAAGGTCAAAGAATATAACAAGGGGCTCTATTTTTGCCTCATAGACTACAGGAAAGCCTTTGACTGTGCTGATGACCAGAAACTTTAGAATACCATGAAAAATATGGGAGTGCTAATCCAACTGATCAGCCTCATTAGGAACCTTTACATTGACAAAGAAGCAACAGTCCGAATGAAATGGTGACATGGCATGATTCAAAGTAGAGCGAGGGATCAAACAAGGCTGCGTCCAGCCAATTCTCTTCAATTTATATACAGAAGCTATTTCTGGACAGGCTGGATTTGCCGAAAAAGAAGATGACACAATATTGATAGCAACAAGTGTAGATGGAATGAAGGATTTATTATGGAGTGTGAAAATACAAAGCTCGAACATGGGACTCCTCAATACAATGAAGACAAAGATATTGACTATTGCTACGTGCTGCCGGGACACATTTGAGATGAACTGAAAGTTGTAAAGGACTTCAACCTACTTGGATCAAAGATTATGTAAGATGCAGCGATGACAAAGGGAGAATAGCTATAGGACAATCCACCAGACAGACAACATCTTCAAATCAAGAACATTTCACTGGCGATAAAGACATGACTCACACATAATCTGGTCTTTTTTTGTGGTAACATATACAGTAAACCTGAAAAACAGAAGAAGAATCAAGGCCTTTGAGATGTTGTGCTGGAGAAGGATGCTATCAATACCATGGATGGCAAGAAGAACAAACAAATCCATTTTGGAACAAATCAAGCCAGACATGTCATCAGGGGCTGGCTGGAGCCTCTATACCCGGGTGGCAGATTTCCAGTGCCGGCCCCGACTTGAGGACCGGGGGGGGGGGGGGAATTATTGCTGTCAGCCTGACTTGAGGACCGGGGGGGGGCGGGGGGGTGGGGTGCTGTCAGCCTGACTTGAGGACCGGGGGGGGGGGGGTGCTGTCAGCCTGACTTGAGGACCGGGGGGGGATGGGGTGCTGTCAGCCAGCCACAGCCCTTACCTCATCCCGGACCTCCAGCGTCATGTGCTATCGCCGCGCCGGCCGACTCCCGCGGCCCGTTTCTGTAGGGGGCGGCCCGAAATGTGGACTATACCACCAGCCCAGGGGGCACCTGCCCCCCTGCCACCTGGGCCAGCCCGCCCCTGCATGTCATTTGAAGCAAGGATCACCAAATTCTTACTTTGGACACATCATAAGACGGCAATCACTGGAAAAGGAAATCATGGTTGAATGAATAGAAAGAGAAAGGTGAAAAGGAAGACCAGCAACCCATTGGCTTCATACTATCAAGATAACGGTGGAGAAGACTTTGGGGGACCTATCTAGGCTTCAACAGAATTGATCTTCTTACAGAATGTTCTTCCATCAAGTTGCCATGGTTCGAGATTGGGCAGAAAGCCGTTAAACAATAATATGAAGTAATGGGCAGCCCGGGGCCCTGCCAGCAAATAAAAGGATTTTTCCCAATATAATTTTCGAGTAAGGAAGGGTACCTATACGGCAGCAATAATATAGAGTATGTGGTATCTTATATTTAACCTAAGCGACCTTCCTTGTCAATACACTCTCAAGGTACCTTTACACGCCACCACTGAAAGGTAGCAACTGCCTGGCACTGGGGATAATTGTGCCTGTTGCCATGAAATTGCTACGAAATGGCGGCATGTAAATAGGGCAGTTCCTTTCTGTGTCCTGCAGTTGACTCAGATACTTGTTGCTGAGCCGTGCTCAAAAACCAAAGGCAACGGAAAGGCACAATTGCCATGGTAGTGGCGTCTAAACGGGGCACAGGCATGGATGTTGCGTCGCCTAGTGATTTCCCAGGGGCGTGCCACAGCCTCATGGATACCACGCCCCATCAGCGATCATTGGTGGGAGCTACTGTGTAACCATTGGCTGTCCCTGCACAGGGCGCCATATTTAAAGAGCTGACCATTCACACTACACAATTGCAATGGCGTCATGTATTGGCCAGCCTTCCCGCGCAGGCTGGCCAATCATGACGCTATTGCGTTGTCCAATCAGCGTATGAGCATCACGGAATACACAACTCTGTCACCACTATGTACTTGCGGCGCGAAAGATGTACGCCCATATTCCTTTGTGGTAGCGGCGTGTAAACCAGGGAAGGTATTCAACAGAAAGTAAGCTGCAGGAGCTGTAGGCACTTCTGGGAAACAAAGATACCTTCAGTGGAGAACGTAATGGCTGCGTCTATATGCGGCATTAGCGATCGGTATCCACCGTTAAAAACATGCACGTGCGGTGGATACCTGTTGCTAGGCACAGTGGCGGCGTGTAAAGGTACCTATAGGCAATTGGAAGATGGACTTGTGTACTAAAAATACTTACAAATAGCTTACAAATACTTTGGTAAGATCTTACCAAATGTCTTACCAAGAGCCATGTGGTGTGCGGTAGTTACCACGTCACTATGGCAGTGACAAGAAGGAAAAAAAAAAGATTTTGTAATGCCAGGGTGCACTCAATTAACCTCTGTGTCCTGGCAGTGTGGTGTTATGTGGAGCTCTCTAAATTCTCCAGCAAACAGAGAAGCCAGTGGAGCAGATAGAAAAACATTTACTTGTTGTAAATTTAAGAGGTTCATCTAGAAGAATCAGCAATCACAATTACTTTCCAGGATAGTCATGCGGTTACACATCAGGTGTAGTGCTTCCTTAGGTTGGGGTCACATTTGTGTTAAAAAAATTCAGATCTTGATCCGGTTTTGAGCTGTTAAAAAGCTCAAAACTGGATCAGCAATCGCAGCCCATAGGAGCCCATTATTTAAACCAGATTGCACTACATGCCGCCGCGGGATGAACAAAGGCTTAAATGTTAATAATAAAAATGTTGTTTTATGATGTGGATTTTTATTGATATCAGCATAGTGTGTATATAATGATGTTTTGGTCAGGAAGTGCCATATTACCATTATAAGGTCAGACATTGATGACCTATCCTAAGGATAAGTCATCAATGTAAAAGTATGAAAGTAGTGGACAACCTCTTTAAGAGTAGATGTACCTGTGCAAAGATGGATGTGAGACAGCGATCGGATAGAAGAGGCAAGTCAAATTTACCTGGCAGTTGTGGCCCCTTTCCTCATATGTGGTGTGCAACTGTATAAAGGCCCTGTCTCACGCTTCAATGGTCGAACGATCCGATCAACGATCTGACTTGACCTAGATCGCTAGAAAGACGTTCAGTGATCGCTAGTGAGATGTCATACGTATAGATCTCGTTAACGATGCAGCATCGATTCCGCAACAAGCAGACGATACTTGCGGTCGTTAGCTCGCCTACGTCCTTCACTTCTCAATAGGCGAAGTTGTTAACGACATCGTTATTGAGGTGTTACACACCGATGCTGCAGGTTGAACGAACGCTCATCGTTTGGTTTAAGGTCCGATTCACAAACCCCCCATCAAAGATCTGCCCGATTATCGTTGATCGGATGTACATGTCACAGTGAACGACATCGTTACAACGTCGTTAGAATGACTGAAAACACGTGACGTTTCAACAATATCGTTACCGATATCATAGTGTGTGACGGAGCCTTTATTCTCTGCCTGTCATGAAACATAAACTCTATAGACTTTAGGTGACAGAGAAAGGAGGACTCCGGTCTAAAGGTCACATTTTTCTTTTCTGACCTTTTGGAAAAATAAACTAGCCCCTTTATTTTCAGCATCCATGTTAATAACATAAAATACATAGATATAGAACTTCTTACCGCAAAGTTTATTCTGGAACACAGTCGTCAATGTTTCAATCTGGCTAAAATTGGCCACCAAGAAGACGTGTTCGTCGTGAGGTTCACTTCCAATAGATTTCAAGGTTTGCATATCCACCCGGCCCACCCCAATTGCAAAAATCAAGATTCCGGAATTCCTGGCTTTGGTGGAAATTTCAGAAACAGGATCCTGAGGTCTACCATCGGTCACAATCATGGCGATCCTTGGCACAAACATGTCTGCAGGACGTGCACCCTCACTCTCTGAAAATGCAATGTTCATGGCATATTGAATCGCCAGGCCGGTCATGGTGCCTGTGGCTAGGTGCATCATTCTCTTGACGGCACGTTCAATGTCAGATTTGTTTTTGTATTTCTTCAAAGAAAACTCATTTTTCACTGTGCTGCCATATTGTAGTAAGCCCACCCTCGTTGTGTCTTGGCCAATGTCAAGGAATTTTAACATAGTGATGAGAAATTCTTTTACTTTTTCAAAGTCGTGTGGACGGACACTTCTGGAACTGTCAATGATGAAGACGAGGTCCAGCGGCTTGCTGTGGCAGGCTTCTCCTGTAAAATAAAGTAAGGTTAAAATGGAAACAATCCAGGGAAAAGGAAAATGATACTCACTTGGTGCAATGACCTTCTTAGAGGTGTCACCTAAAGGTCAGGAGTTTTGAGATAGGCTAGTTTCCCGAATGTGCCATAAAAGTTGCAATGTTGTGGCATTTCATCCAATGATTTACAACCAATCACAACCAAAGATGAAGGCCACACTCGCTGGCTATTTGCACAGAGTCTTTTTGCTAGGTTTGTTTAAAGGGAACTCAACAAAACCTCTACATTGTTGATGAGTTCTTAATTACAGGGGAGGGTTTTTTCCAAAATCTCCTAAAAAAAAAAACCTCTGTGTGCCCAAAGCCGCCGGCTATGTGCACACAGAATCTATTTCAGGCACATTCCACTGCAGAAACTGTCTGAAAAACTATCAAAAAATGTTCAAAATATTGAACTGATGTATTTCTATGTATAAACGACCTCCTGTGCTGGGCAGATGTTCCGGCTATTTACTACTTTAGGTTTCCAATATGCCAAGCCATTAAAAGACGTGACATGTCCATCCCTCTGGTGTATTCAGATCGGAAGACGCTTTGCCCTTTGCAAGAAAAGTTAATGGGAAAGCACCAAATGGGAAGGCTTGGAAGGTGACAGGACGATTCTTGGAGCATTTTGCCGTAGTTTTTTCTTTAAAAAAAAAAAAACTATTAAATGTGGTTACTTCATTATTAAATGGAGTTAAAGTATGGAAAACATCAGTACAAAAATTTCACAAAAAACAAGGGAAAACCTTCCAAAAAAAACAGAGATGGCCAAAACCATAGGAAAAAGTCTTAGGAAATGACTAAAAAAATGAGACAAAACAGCTTCTGGAGAAAACTCCAGGGTTTCCTAAAGCTTCATCTGGTTGAAAACTCATCAATTTGTCTGAGTTTAAAAGATGTCATAGTCAGTTTTGAAAACTCAGCAAAAAAAAAGTGTGCACATAGCCTTACAGGAGGGGAAAATGCTAAATCTTAAAGGGAATCGGTCAGCAGGTTTTTGCTACCTCATCTGACAGCAACATAATGTAAGGGAAAAAACCCTGAAACCAATGATATATCACATAGATTACTTTCTGCAGCTGTTCTAACATAATCAAAGAATTTTAGTTGAGGAACACAGCAGAGCTGGGAGAGCTGCCTCCGCCCACACCAGGCCCTCAATGGATATTGTGCATTCACAGTTAGATGTCAATCACAATAGGGGGCGTGTCAGACTGCCATGTGCGTGACTTTGTAGTCCTGTAATGTTAATCACAGGGTAATAAACCCTTCAGTTTATATAAACAATAGCACACACACAGATCACACATGGTGATTTTTCGGCCCGGGTCTGTCCGGTGTGACGGACAGACTCGGATCCAAATTTGTACCTCATGGATCCCTATGGGGCTGGATGGCTGTTATTTGCCATCCGGTATTGTGGTTTTCCGGAAGGATCCAGTTTTGTCCGATTTTTTGTATCGGACACAAAACCAGAGTCTGCAGCATTGTTTGTGTCCGATGCAAAAATCAGACAAAACCGGATCCTCCCGGATCCGGCGCCCATAGCATGGGAGTCTATGGGCGCCGGATCGCCCTGGATCCAACAAAAAATCAGACTGGTTCCTGGATCCATGGTACTGAAGAGCGGCGGCTGTTAAAATCAGCCACGCTCATTCAGCACCATGGACAGAGCTCCACGGCTGAAATTTCAGCACCGCGACCAGCTCCCCTGCACTCGCGGTGCTGAAATTTCAGCACTGGACAGCGGCAGAAATGAAGCCGGCAAAAAGCATCCGGTTCTGCTCTTTCGGGGGTGTGAGGTTGTGCCTGGTGCATCCTGCAAAACACCGGACATAACCTGACAGCCGAAAATCGCGGTGTGAAGACGGCCTAAGAGAAGCACGATTGCTTTTTTTTTTTTTAACCCCTGCAGCATGCTTTCCTCAGCTTACAGAGCAAACACCTGCTGACAGATTCCCCTTCATTCACACTAAGCTTCACAAGTGTCGGATCAGTAATTACATGATTTTTTGCTACTTCTTCTCTTACTTGAATCTACTCCTGATTTTGGCTTTAGAAAAAAAAATGAAATACTGAAGCGTGAACAAGTCCATGTTATTGGGAAGCGCTCTATTTCTCCTACTCATTAGATCATTCTATAGATGATGATATTATACGGGGGCTGAACCGTTAAAGTCTTCGTTTGCATAGACGCCAGCTGCAGCCATTATCGCAAACCACAGAAATCATTTCTCCAGATAAACTCAGAACCCATTAAAAATGATAAAAGAAATGATTTCGCCCCATAGAACAGATTATGACTAATTATAAAGGATTATGGGAGTTATTTGTAAAGAAAACGACTAGAGATCTCGCTTCTTTTATAGAGCAGAGTCTCTGGGGGGAAATAAAATGAAATGTTCTTATGGGAATGTAGCAGGGCTGTACGAGGGAATGAACGCCAGGCAATAAACATAGTGCAGCCATCTCCAGGCTGTTGGGGCATGCTGGGAGTTGTAGTTTCCTAATATGCTGCAGATTGCAGAACATTACCTACACACCGGTGTAATTATGTATGTGTCTACTATCTGTCATATATCGCAGTGGGTGTAGGGGTGTAACTACAATAAGTGCAGGGGTTGCAATCGCACCCGGGTCCTCATTAGGGGCCCGAAAAGTTCCTTTGTCTTATAGAAAATGACTACTCCTATTAAATATTTGCAATAATTGGGGGCCCCGCTGAATCTTTTGCATTGGGGCCCATGAGATTCAAGTTACACCACTGACCTCAACTTATCCAACTTCTCAATAATCCTCTCTGTTCCTCAGTATAACAAATTACAGACAAAATCTCTAACTTGTTGCTGACTTAAGCCTCAAGACAAATTTAAGGGCCAACAAATAAAATCAGCCATAAGTAACACCAGATATCGAGAACACAGTCTGTATCTATGCAGTATAAGTGGCACATGGCAGATATGGGGCAACGTTACACATTTTTTTACTGCAGTCCAAGACTTTCAGCTTATAGAGGTATAGTAATAATTTAAGGATCCTCCTCAGTGAAGTAGCTTATAAATGCTTCCGAGGTATAAGTCACACTCGGGCCCTAGCGTATGAGGGGTCCCAATATGTCTTGGATGCACCGAGTGACAGTTTTATGCACTATGGAGTCAGGGCATGTTGAGCGGTCAATGTGGTGAGTGACATCTCAGTTATCCAATCTAGGGCAGGGATGTGCTGAGCTATTGGTATGTGGTTCACAGCTCAACCATCCCATGTGACATTGGGAAGTGCTGGATTTTTTCAGGTGTTGCCTGTTCTGAGTGATTGCCCAATCGTAGCATTTGCTCATCAGTACGTATTGGCATGGTTTATCTGTGCTATGTGTTTTGATCTGTTGCTGCCAGATCTTGGACCTCCACTGACCATTAATTTGCCATCCCTTTGATTTGATGCGTATCCTCCTCATATTCTGACCCTGGACCGAAACTGGCTACACCTTTGTCTTTTCCCCTTAGTTCGATATACTCTATTGTGTCTGACTTCAGAACATTTGACTACCCTGCCTACAAGGCTAGTCCGTGAGCAGTGACTAGCATGACTAACTATGTATAGGTGTAACCCGGCCTGCGATAAAGACAAGACTGCTGAGAGTAGTTATACAGTCCAGTAGTTATGTCTATGAGAAAAGCTGCTTGCTGCTTTGAAGGTGGTAGTGGGCCCCTAAATTGCATCCCTGTGCAGCTGTGCAGGTTGCATCAATGATATGTTCGCCACCTAAATGAGGCGTTAAGTGCTTGGGTGTCACAAAGCCTTCCTGGATCTCTGCCTCCTGAGGCTGTTTCCCAGAACCAGCCTCTTTAGCTTAATTGATAGCCTATGTGACATCAGAAAAGGAAATCAGTGAGCGCTCAATCAAGCTAATGAGGAGGCAGAGGCTCAGGAAGTGCTCTGTGATGCCCAGAGCACCTAACACCTAATTTGCATATAAAAGGAAACCCTTGTTTTTCAGGAATATAGCAACAGATTGAAGATGTAAAGGTGTTGATGAAATCACATTTTAAAGACCTGCATGCACATATGTGTCGGTTTAGCGGCCTAGGTGGGGTTGACGTTACTGATAGATTTCCTTTAAGAAATGTGGTTAATTTGACTGAAATAATAGTTAACTTTCTGGTTAACTCCGGATAGCATTTCTGTGTCCGGGTCCAGGATCTGGACACAAAGAGCAGCCAGACAAGTGCTGTCGGCGCTGTCACCAGCTTTCACTAATTTAGCAAGGATGGTAAAATATTATAAAATACACTGATCATCCGAAGGTAAGACCTGTAACATACCAGCGAGGGATTTAAAGATTTAAACCACGCTGATGCAGTTATGTAACCTATCAGCTGATTGGGTTGCCTCGCCCCTTCCCGTCAGCTGATGCACAGGTCCTTTAGCCTTCGGAGATGAATTCATCACGAAACACTCGGCGGTTAGGTGCGAATTTATTATTTATTATTTTTAACCATCACCCTTTACTTAATTTCACTTTAGGCAGTGTACTATGTATACGTGCTAAAGTGAAATTACACACATACCATGGGTACAGAGCAGTGCTCTTGTTCTGAGCATGCTCAGTAGCCTGGAACCGGATTCCAGGAAACAATTCTGTTTTTTTCCTGAATCCGGCTCCATAGGCCCCCATGTTAAGTGTCCCGGACCAGACAGGATTCGTTTCTGTCCAGTTTTGTCACCGAAGCCCAAAACAGGGCAAACTTCGTTTTTGGGACTGGTGAAAAACAGGACAGAAATGAATCTGGGACTGAATACACAAAACCGGATGGCCAAATATGACCAATCCGGCCCCATAGGGATGTATTGGGGGCAAAAACGATCCTGTTCTGTTCTCTTCAAAAAAGAACAAGATCACATAAAACGTAGTGTGAAGCCTAAACTTTTTTTCTATAATGCTCTTTTTCAAACAACCCTTAATTACATAGCACATGACAGATGCAATTAGCATGCTGCGTGATCCAATAGAGAACCCCAGCAATGTGTTTGGTTTTCTGTAATGCAATCAGTGTTAAAGGCTCAGGATAAACAAAGGCTTTAGGAATAATATGGGGTTTGCTTATCACAACGTGTCCAGTGCGTTTCCTTTCTCATTGAACGCTGGAACGTGGTCATCTCTGAGTCAGAAGAAAGGAAAGGCCTTGATCCAGGAAAGACGCTTCCGCAGGATAATTATTTCAAGCCAAAGTGTAATTACTCATGAATGTGACATGTAAACGTTATCTTTCATTCCTAGGGGAATATCATAGTGAAGAGAGACATCACTGGAGCCATAATGACCTGACAAAGTTATATAAGGTCTCTGCATTTTCTCAAGATAAAATAGCTTTGGAAGCTAAAAGCTGAGGATCAATGGTTTTCCTTTTTAATCAAAACTTCAAATTCATTGTTGATTCATTTTTTAAAGAGTCATCCAGGATGGAGATATTGGAATGGATCATCAAAATGAGATTCGTAGAAGTTTGACACCCAGCACCCCACTAATTCTAGTGCCACGGGCGCTGGCAGTACTGCAAAAGCACAACTCATAAGACGGTATACTGGTTGTTCTTGGGCACTGCAGCTCAGCTCCCAGGGAAATGGGAAAGCATGTCTGGCAGTTGTGGCATCAGTTAAATAGAGGGGTGTTAGGTGTCTAACCAATAGTATAGCTATGAAGGGGGTAAGAGGGGATGGTTACCTGGGCCCAATAAGGCTGCATGCACGCAATCATTATTTGCAACATTATGAACGCAGCATGCTTGCATTGCATCTATTAAGGTACCTTTACACGCCGCAATCTCGGCAGGGAGTCTTAAAGGCGATATGTCACCCCGAAACAATCGCCGTGAAATTGCCTCACAGTTGCGGCGTGTGATTGGGGAATTTCGCGTCGATAAATCGCCTCTCGCCTGTCGCCTGATTCCTGAGCACTGCTCTGAAATCAGCCTCAATCATGAAGGCGATGTTTCCTGGTTGTGGCATGTGATCAGGCGATAGTGATGGAATCATCGTCGCCTATGGTTTCCCATAGGCGTGCCACAGCGTGATGTAGTCCAAGCCAGGGCTGAGATGATTGGTGGTGGCTACTGTGTTCCCATTGGCCACAATTGATGACACGAGTGTGTATTTGTGAGAAACTCGAAGACACAACCACGTCATGCATTCGCCAGCCTTCAAGAGCAGGCTGGCCAATCAATCGTAACGCAGTTGTGTTGTCCAATGAGCGGCTATGGGGCGCGACGTTGACCGCTGCGGCACGCCTATGTCCTCGCAGCGCTGAACATGTACGCCCACATTGTCTTTGGGATTGCAGCGTGTGAAGCCGCGAGGGAATTCGACAGGATTGGTTCCGCTGTGGGTGAGGCGATTTCCGGGGCGACACATCGCCTTTCTTTCAGGGCGAGATTGCAGCGTGTAATTCCGCCATCGGCGATCTGATGCAAACATGAAAAACGTGCACGCGCACGTTAGTTCGCCTCATATTGCCAGCCGAGATTGCGGCGTGTAAAGTACCTTAACGCTGTGGTTTACAGTACAAGCATAGTGGATGGGATTTACAGAAATTCCATGCCCGCTGTCCTTCTTTCCTCCGCATTGTTAACTGACATGCTGCGCAGCTTTCAGCCCTGCCGCTTGTCTACAGCATGTCAATTTAGCGTTGCAGAGTTGGAAGTGAACCTGGGAAAAGCCGTCATGCCCTGAACGCTGACTGTGGGCACAGGGCGGCTGCGTTCACCCACGTAGATCACCGGCTTCCCACAGGAGAGAAGACACAGTGTCTAGGACGGAGTTTCTCCTGATTGTGTGCACAAACCCTTACACAGTTGGACAATATTTGAGAGGAAGAATAGCGGGTCATCGATCACTCAGGAACCAAAGTAGCGATATCAGCAGTGTCCACTGCAGCAGAACCAAGGGTGTACAGTCTTATAACAGCCTGAGAGGTAAAATCACATTGAAGAAAGAGGCACTCACCCGGTGATAGTTGTTCCTCAATGGACAACTTTAATCAGCATTAGGGTACAGGGTGCTGGGGAGGGGGTGTCGGAGGTGCAGACGACGGCACCGTTTCGGATCAACTGATCCTTTGGCTGGTCTCGGCTCACCAAGACCAGCCAAAGGATCAGTTGATCCGAAACGGTGCTGTCATCTGCACCTCCGACACCCCCTCCCCAGCACCCTGTACCCTAATGCTGATCAAAGTCGTCCATTGAGGAACAACTATCACCGGGTGAGTGCCTCTTTCTTCAATGTGACCTTACACAGTGGGATCCACTCAAATCTGCTATCACCAGTGCATAGATCTCCAAATCAATTAGACCCTGTTATAGAGCGGTGAGCCAAGGACTCCCTACCCTAAGGTGGCTTCATACTTGCGGACCCCTCCGCAGCGTCCTGCGGAACGACTGTGCACTCCCATTCACTGCCACATGTGATTTGTGCGCAGGCGGATGCCATGAATGACTGGCATCTAACCTCAGAGTGCAGGTGCAATCAGAAGAAAACATACTAATGAGAAAAAGGAGATATCCGCTGCAACACTAACACTAAATATGCACATTTAATGAGTGCAATGAGCAGCCGAGCTGCACAGCTAATACAAGTATAATGATAGAATGTATTATAGCAATCACTGCCCTAGAATATAATGCAAATAGGAAGACTTAGCTTCAGCAGTGGCACTGCACTCTGAGGTTAGATACCAGTCATTCATGCTATTAATTAAGTATTCTTTTTGACTGAGCTCCCACGTCCCCCTCCCCTTCCCCGCCCAGGGACCACCTGAGTTCTCCATCTTGTTGGAGTCCAGCACATACTTTTCTTGTTTCAATTAAAAATAAGGGCATATAAACCCATTCACATTGCAATACTCAGTTAGTCATAGTGTTAGGACCCGGTGAGATGGAAGCACCTTGGCGTTGGTCACCGGGCACTCCGCAGTGGCCACTGCTGAAGCTAAGTCTTCCTATTTGCATTATATTCTAGGGCAGTGATTGCTATAATACATTATATCATTATACTTGTATTAGCTTTGTAGCTCGGCCGCTCATTGCACTCATCAAATGTGCATATTCAGTGTCAGTGTTGCAGCGGATTTCTTATTATTACACATCAATAAATTTATGGATATCTATGGTTTGATTTCTTTGCCTGTGTAGATTGGATGGGTTGTTACTGACATCTGATGAGAGATTCATGTCAATAGCACCTTTAGAAATATATTTAATAAGAAAATTGGTAACATGTTAAATACTTATTTCACCTGCTTTATATATATACTTAAGGTGCAGGGGACTTTATTAATATAAGTGGGGGAACTTGGAATGTTATTATTGTATGTGGAGGGATGCAGGGGCAATAAAACCTTAATGTGGCATTTGGGCATTTTAGTTATAATAATAATGAACCCCCAGCAGTGGTGTAACTTGCAGCTCATGGGCCCTGATGCAAGAGTTCCAAGGGGGCCTCCAATTATTTCAAATCTTTAATAGCATTAGTTTTTTTCTCTAGTCCAAAGGGACCTCTGGGGTCCTCCAGGCTCCAGGACCTGGGTGCGATTGCAACCCCTGCACCTGCTTTTTTGCCCGGCCGCAAGTAGCGGATCTGCTGTATTTGGCAATACCACACTTGCTACACCTGACCGCAAGCCCCATAGAGAATAAATGGGGCTTGCCAGATCAATGCTGCAAGTTGGCCGTTATGCGTAGATCTGGCAGATGTGGAGAAATCTGCCGCGAAGTACAATAATCGCAGATGTGAAAGCAGCCTGAAGGACCTATTTCTATTTAATAAATATCTCAATCCCAAACAATCCCTTTAATGTATCTTTATATACTTGTTTGAATGGTCCCGAATACACACCCCTGCTCCATTCATTGTCTATGGAACTAGTGTTCAGTTATCTGGAGCAGGAGATGCTCCTCTTTAATGTCTATATGTAATGGCGTAACGTGAAGCTCATGGACCCCGATGCAAAAGCTCCAGTGGGGCCCCCAAATATTGCAAATCTTTAATAGCAATAGTCTTTTTCTAGAGGCCGAAGGGACTTTTGGGGCCCCCTAGGCTCCAGGGCCCAGGTGTGATTACAACCCCTGCACCTGTTGTACTTACACCCTTGCCTATACGTCCTAATATGATGTGAACTAAGGTTGTCCTAATAGGAAAATCTCTTTAGGACAAAAAAAAGTTGTGACATTAGGCTGTAATTGACACGAAAAAAATTTTATTACGAGTTTCTTTTTTTATGCAGATGTTTCTTCTTTATTTTAGGAAATGTATGAACAGGAGATCTACACAAGTTACATTTATGCATTTTTCCCCCTATAAATTATCTAAAAAAAACAAACCTATTCTAGTAATATAATCATTCAGCATTATAGTCTGTTTTTCCGCCTTTCACTGCAATGCAGTATTTTATCTCTTTTCAGGACGGAGCACCACCTCCTAAGTCAATATTCTGTTCTGCGCCCTCCACGGGGCATTTTGGCAAGAGATGAAGTTTTGCTTCTGGAAATCTGGGGAAATTGTCAGTGTGCGGTGAATGAATCACAGCGCTGGAGTCAGAAAGGATTTCTCTGTTATTATTTAATGAGAGGATTACATAGAAATCCTACATTTCAAGCATCTGTTCCCATTTCATAGCTCTGTTCTCATTACGTTTAGCCGTATGTCTGATTATACAGAAGACGTAGACAATCTATAGCTGCACCCACACGTCTGTAACATTGGGGAAATTCAGGATTTGTATTACTGCCATAATACTTAAAGGGTCTGTCCGAGACAAGTACTTTTTCTCTGAACTTCCTATCTAATATAACCCTATAATTTGAGCTTTTTTCTCATATACTTCCTTTATTAATTCTCTATCATTCCCTTTCTCCACTGTCTAACTGCTGTTGTTTTTGTTTCCTATTTCCTGCTTGATGACGTACCGTATGAGTGCCCCTGTGCATGCTGGGATCTTCATGGAGTGACATCAAGCTGGCAGGCCCCAGACACTTCCTCAGCTTATCCCTGAAACAAAGTATCGCTGTGACTGGTTTCATATGCGCCCAGTAACCACTTGTATGTCTCTTTACTGTACACCTACACTAGTCAATGCCTCTCTCTGGGTTTAAAAAAATAACATCTAGTTGTATGAGTGATAAAATCTATAATTATTATTATAATATGTTATGTTCGGTTATGCAAGGGGTGACCCCAGACCATTTCTCATCCTTTTTGGCTGTTGTTTTGGTCACTTTTGCATTTTGTCATTGCTCTTACCCCTAGAGGTAGCATGAGGTGGGTGTCTACAACCCACAGAAGTAGCTCAGGTCATGCCGCTCATCCAGGATGGCACATCAGTGTGATCTGAGGCAAGAAGGCTAGCTGTGCCTGTCACCACAGTGTCCAGAGTATGGAGCAGATACCAGGAAACAGGTCAGTGTCATAGGAGGGCAACAACCCACGAGCAGGACCGCTACCTCCTCCTTTGTGCAAGGAGGAACAGGAGGAGCACTGCCAGAGCCCTGAAAATGGACCTCCAGCAGTCACTCCTTTATAGAGGGCATCTTGCTAATTGCTGATCATTTCTGCCTATTGTCTGTTCCATTTGCACAACAGCAGGAGAAATTGATTCACAATCAGTTTTGCTTCATAACCGGAGATGATTTTACAGAAGTGTGATTGACTGCGAGTTACATTGTGTTGTTGAAGTGTTCCCTTTATGTGTACAACAAGAAGAGTGTTCCCAAAATAAGGCGTGCTACGCAAAGTAACTAAAAAATATGCTCACTGTTATATTGTTCCAAATATCTTCAAGAACTAGCGACAGGTCTTCTGTGTATGAGACATGGGCAAATCCTCCTGTCTCTTCATATAACCCCAGCCAGATTTGATGATGACGATCAGGGTTTTGTGGCCATATCATCATCACTTATCGCATGACGGATAGGTATCGCCCTTTATTTTTCAGCATTGAGGGCACTAATGATCTTGACTAAATCCCTAATTCCATTTTCTGAAAATCGGTCCCAAATTTGTAAGGAACGTCCCCCCATGCTTCACTGTTCCTCATGTATTATTCTGCTCTCCAGCCCTTCTCCAAACACACTGTCTTCTCTTACAGCCAAATATTTCAATTTTTGACTCATCCGTTCGGAGCACCTGCTGCTATTTTTCTGCACTCCAGCTCCTATGTTTTTGTGTATAATTGAGTCACTTTGTCTTGTTTCCATTTCAAAAGTATGTAATGTCCCCTGAGCAGATAGCGGGGGACAACATGGCAACACAGGCTGCTATATATGCAGCTATGGGGCCAAGTTAACGGCTATTGTTGCCATGCACTTAGGGCTTGTGCATGGTAACAGGTGCTGGTTGGCTGGATTTCAGCCAATGGTGAAGTTATGGTGACATTAGGTGTCTATTGGTCAGCCAGATTGGCGGGCAGTGGGAGGCTATAAATAGGTCCACTTTCCTGTCAGAGGGTCAGTCAGACCTCTGACAGAATTGAAGATGGACAGCCTGTTATCTGACTTGTGAGGGCTGGCCAGCCAGGTGGTGAGGCTGTCCTGCGGTCCTGTTTAGCACTGTTGCCGCCTGGTACCTGTGATGCTACAGCTGCTGGGGAGGCAGGTATGGAGCCCCCTTCTTCTCACGGTGCGGAGCTGCCAGTGTCTGTCGGGCGCAACCTCCACACTCACAGGAGAGTGAGGACCCGGTATTCTCCTTCCCCCCGCCACAGCGGGGAGCCGGCGAAGCTATCCGGCATTCCGGATCCAGGAAGAAGAAGAAGGGAGCCGGAGGAGCGTCCACATCACGCGGTCTGCGGCCTGTATGTTCGGAGAGCGCCACCTGCCGGCCATCTAGAAAGCGGTCACATGACTGCCCTCAGGAATCTGAACAATCTGGCCCCGGGATTTTTGAAAATTTAGCTGTGGCTGCTGGACATCTTAGTGGCCTGCCCCAGGAGCTGACATGTCACGAGCCAGCTTTGTTTAACTCTGCGCAATGCACTCCTCTGGACTTGTCTGCTTGGGACAGGGGCTTAGGTCCCAATATGCTGATGGATGCTGCATCTTCATCTGTTCCTGCTGCTTCTTTCAACGCTGGCCCGGATGCTTCGGGCAGTACCGTTCCAGGATTGGCTCTGCCGGGATTGTCTTTTTTGCCTCTTCCTCCCCTTTCTAGGTCTGAAGACGTTCGCCGGGTATGGTCTTCTTCGGACCCGTCTCCTGAAGAGGAGCTCGCTTACCGATCGGCTCGTCATCCTGCTTTCTCTCCATCCGTTCCTGATCCTCGGCCAGCACCAGGAGCATCTGCATCTCGACCTGCACAGCTGCAAGCGCGTCATGGTGAGACTGTATCTTATTCACTTCCACAGGTTAATATTGAGGAATTTAGGTCAATGGTGGCTAAAGCTGTTGCTGAAACACTTGCGTTATCTGCTAAGTCTAGCGAGAAGAGGGCGGGGGCGGCGGATGAGCATGCGGAGGTACGGTCTGCTGCCGTATCTGACCTCGCTTTTAAGGAAGCTCTCGTTTGTGAGGTTTCCCCTCTCGGGTTCCATCTTTCCCTTGCTGTTAAAGAGAAAATTTGGAACCGTGAATAAGTTGATATTTTTTCTCTCCTGCCAGTGTCTAGAGAACGTCCAGTCAGGGGCGAGAGAAAAGATGATAAATTAGAACACAAGTCGGATAAGCGTAAACCGTATAAATCTTTTCATAATTGGGTGCAAGCGTTTTCTATTTTTTCCGCGGTGCTGGGAGACAAATACCCTTCTTGTTGTACGGGCCTCTTCCAGCACCTTGATATTATACTTGAAGCCTATAGGAATTTTGGGGGGTCGGCATGGCTTCATTACGACGAGTCTTTTCGTCAGAAGCTTGCTGTTCACCCCACTATTGCTTGGGGCGTGAAGGATGTCGGGCTTTGGCTCAATCTAATGTTACCACAGCGCCACCAGTCTGTGAAGCCTGCTTCGATTCTGGCTTCGCGGAAGGGAGTTTGCTTTGAGTTTAATGATTCTTCATGTAAGTGGGCTAATTCTTGCCGCTTTAAACATGAATGCTCATTTTGCGCAGGTAGCCACCCGGCTGCTAAGTGTTTTCGTAAGCAGGCAATGTCTGCCCAATCCACTGCCCCTGTCGGGAATTCTTCGGTTAAAAACGTCGACCCCAGTGATTCTGGAAAACATGCTTCCATGGTTAAGTAGTTTTCCAGACAGGACGACGGCAACTTTGTTAATTGATGGGTTTCGTAATGGGTTTTTTGTCCCCCTTTCGGAGGGAAAGGTTGTGTGGTTGGAAGGAACCTGGTGTCAGCTCTTCAGCATCCTTCTGCGGTGGTTCGGCATATTGAGAAGGAACTTTCCTTGGGTCGCATTGCGGGCCCTTTTGCCGTTCCACCGTTTGAGGAATTTAGGATTTCCCCGTTGGGGGTTGTCCCTAAAAAGGAGCCTGGTTCTTTTCGTAATATACATCATTTGTCATTTCCGAAAGGGGGATCCGTTAATGATCAGATCGACCCTGCGGCGGCTGCGGTTAACTATGTGCGTTTTGAAGCTACGATTGAATTGTTGCGTCGTTTCGGGAGACATTGTCTGTTAGCTAAATCTGATGTTCAGTCTGCTTTTCGGCTTTTGCCTGTTCATCCAGTTGGTTTTAATTCCTTGGGTTTTTATTTTGATGGTGGTTTATATTTTGATTGTTGTCTCCCTTTGGGATTTTCTCTTTCGTGTTTTTATTTTGAATAGTTTTCTACGTTTTTATCATGGGCGGTCGGGTCGGATTTTCCTTCTGCTGGTGTGTTACATTATTTGGACGACTTTTTGTTTGTGGGATCGGGGTTTTCCGATGATTTGTTTTTCTCTTCTTTCTCGTTTTTTTACGGTTAATGGATCATTTTGGAGTTCCTTTAGCTTCTGATAAGACTGTGTTTCCTTGTACTAAGCTGGAATACTTGGGTATCACTATTGATTCTGACAAGATGGAATTCAGTCTGTCCGACTCAAAGTTGGATAAGCTGAAACGGTTGGTAGCGGACATGTTATGTAGAGAAAAGGCTACATTGAGGGATTTTCAATCCTTCTTGGGTAGCTTGAATTTTGCCTTGCGCATTTTACCAATGGGTCGCCCCTTTTTGCGGCGCCTTTATGATGCCACTAAAGGTGTCACGTCTTTGGGTTGCCATATTCGGGTGACTTCCTTGAGGGATGATCTTTTGGTGTGGCATGAGTTTTTATCTTCTTTTAACGGTATTTGCTGCTTGCAAGATGACTTCGTGTCGGCTTCGTCATTATCTTTATTTTTGCATACGGATCCTTCCTGTGGTTTTGGTGTACTTTATGGACGGGATTGGTCTTCCTCTCGTTGGCCTGAGTTTTTTCTTGAACGAGGTTTTTGTAAGTCACCGGTGCTATTGGATTCAGTGGCTTTGTTAGCCATTGTGGAGCTTTGGGGCTCAAGCTTGGTCAATAAGCGTATCACCTTTTGCTTCCCTACTCAAGGATCGTGTGTTTGTCATCAATTCACTTTCTTCGAAGTGTCCACTCATTAGTAGTCTGCTTCGCCGTCTGGTGTTATATTGCCTTAAATTTAATATCTGGTTAAAGGCGACTCAATTATATGGAGGTTGTTCTTTGTCTAATACGTTTGTTCGTCAGTTTTTGAAAGGCGTTCGGAAGGGGAATTCTATGCCTGATACTCCTCGTCCTATTTCTTTCGAAGTGTTGAAGAAATTATGGTTTGTATTAAAGGATGTTTGCTTTTCCGACTATGAAGTCTCATTATTTCGTACGTGTTTTATTTTAATGTTTTCTGGAGCTTTTAGGATCGGTGAGGTGGTATCTTACAGTAAGTTTAAATTTTCGGGTATGAGGGTCGAGGATGTCTCACTGTTCGACAGTTTTATCTTGATCTTGGTTCGTAGATCTAAGACTGATCAGCGAGGTACTGGTTCGTCTATGAAGCTCAATTCACTTCCAAATTCTTGCCTTTGTCCTTGTCAGAACATGCGACATTGGTTATCAGTTCGTCACCCCTCTAAAGGGTCTTTGTTCATACATGAACATGGTGACCCGGTGACGGTTTATCAATTTTCTTCTGTCCTAAAAAAATGCTTTACTTTGTTGAACATCAGTCATCTTCGATTCTCGTCTCATTCTTTTAGGATTGGTGCTGCCACGACGGCAGCTTGTGAGGGGTTGAGTACTCAGTCCATCCAACGCTTGGTGGAAATCACATAGAGCAAGATTATATGTTCACCCAAATTTGTTAGTCTAACGTTGTTATTATTTTTTCCTAGGACCAATTATTGTATGGATTGTAGGTCATTCCTACATATATTGGGCCCAGAAGAGGGCAGCGGTAAGACGCTATACCGACAATTTGTCGACTGATTCGACGCAGGCCCTGATTTTCTGGTTTGGGTATAGGGGTTTGAGGTTACATGATCTTTGTCGTTATTTAAGTGAAATTTCGGTCGCCTTCCCGCTCCCGGATCTTCTTGTTTTACACATTGGGGTAACGATATTGGGAAAATACCAACGTTGGATTTGCTTAGTTATTTTAGGAGAGATATTGGTCTCATTCGATCTATTTTCCGTATTCCTAGTTGGTGTTTTCCGAAATCGTTCCTCGGTTGGTGTGGAACCGTGTTCAGTTTAAGTTTATCTATCCGGAAGCGGGTAAATAGGCTATTGGAAAAGTTTATTTCAGCGTCAGGAGGACGGTCCTATCGTCATGTGGACCTGGAAGGTTTTATTGAGGGAATGTACCGGAAAGACGGGGTCCATTTGAGTGAAATTGGATGGGATGTTTTTAACCTGGGCTTACAGACAGCGGTGGAACAAGGTCTTGGGCGTATTTGGGGGGGCCGCACATAGCTATGGTTTTGTTATGTTTAACGATAATTATAAAGGAATCTTTGTTATGAATTCAATTGCTATATAATATAGCTGGTTTTATTTATTTATTGGAATGGATAATAAAAGTTTTTAATATGGGTTTTAATAATTTATTTAACCTTAATAAAGTCCACGGCCTTGTTTTCCCAGTCGGTGGTAGTGTCAATTCTTTTATTAATTTATGTGTGCATGTATGACAGTGCAGCTTTGTGTTTCCATGGTTTTTGGTCAAAATTCTTCCATGAAGATCATTTCAGGACAGACTTCTTTGATGGGTGTAGCTGTATCCCACTTGTTGCTGCCAGTTTTGTGCTGATGGCACTGCTGGACATCTTCCAATTTTCTAAGGTAATTAAGCATGATGTACCACTAATCAGCTGTGCTATCACCGACCATTGCATCTATGGTCCTCAACATCGCCAACCATATTTCTTAGTGTTCTCAATCCTGATAAATACAGGCAGATACTTATCCATAATACAAAATCATAAAGGATTGACTCCAAATATATTCTGAAGCAGAGTAATGACCCCCAACATACAGCCAATGTCATTAGAAGTAGATTCAGCATAGAGAAGAACAAGGAGTCCTGAAAGGGATGATCGAGCCCCACAGAGACCTGAACTTAATATAATAGAGTCAGTGTGAGATTACATGAAGAGAGAGGGATCTGTACAAGCCTCATACACAGAAGATCTGGGGTTCGTTCTCCAAGATGTTTGGAACAATTTCCTGCCGAGTTCCTTCAAAACTGTATACAGGTTTACCTAGAAGAAGGGATTCAGTTTTGAAGGCAAATGGCGGTCACACCTAATAATAATGTGTGTGATCAGATTTACCCTGGACAGCCCCGGACCCAATTTTCACCCAATGCAGCCCTATGGGGCCGGATAGAGCTGGATGGCAGATAGCTGCCATCCAGTTTCCATCTGTCCGGGGATATCTGGGAGGCTTCGGATTTTTCTCCCGGACACAAAAACAGAGCATGTAGTATTTTTGTGCCTGGGGGAAAAAAATCTGAGCAAACCGGATCCTCCCAGTCCGGTGCGATCTGGCGCCCCCTAACATGGGGGTCTATGGGGCCGGATCGCACCGGAGCCACACCCGGGAGGCAGACGCCGGGTGCTGAAGCTCAGCGCCGGGCGGCTCTGAACTTCAGCACCATGGAGCTGTCCCTTGCTGACAGTTCGTGACAGCAGCCAGCTCCCCGCTAGCGGCTGCAATTGAGGCATCCAGCTACACACTGGGCCAGAGGGCATATTTTGCCCTCCGGTTCTGTGTCCATATCAAGGTCCGATGTGAATCGGACAGTCCCGGTCCTGATCACACTGAGGTATGAAGCCGGCCTTGGATTTCTCTTATGTTCATTCATTTTGGATTTTGGTTAATTGCTAAAAATAAACTATTAACACTTCTGTTTTCACATGCTGTTTGCAGCATTTTTACACATCTGGCTAAAACATTTGCACAGCACTCTATTTTATATATATAAAAATATATCTACAGACGCTTTGCGATATTCACTTTGACCACAGAGCCTGACAATAGTCAGATATTCCCTACTCTGCTTTAAAAGATTATTTTCCATAATTTCATTATCATTACAGGCAGGAACGAGGAGGACTCATACACATTAGATAGCAGCTCATTTTGTTGAAAGCTAACTCTCCTGACCCTTCCATACTCCAGAATGTTCGATTATCTGCTCACGTTTTATGCTGAGGAACAAAGAGCGCAATAGGGTCTTACCTGGTGAAGAGGAACCTATAGGTGCAGGGAGGTGCTCACCTGGAAAAATTGTGTGGCATACAACACAGAATGAAGAGCAATTATCAGCTGCGCCAATCCATGGGTTAAAAAAAACAGAGATATGCCTGAAGGAAATAGGTGAAGTGTCACCATGGTCTCTCTTACGTTGGAGATTTGTGACAGGTTTGGGACCTGTGTCTCATTTTAAATGTGTTTCTTTCCTTTGGCAGTGTAGGAAATAATGTTAGTTTCTGTTGCTGCAATACTCCTTAGTTCTTTTCACAGTTGTGGCTGCTTTGAAAACACTCCCATCTCCTTTATATGGTCACATGGTCCAGCATTCCTTGCTGGTGATTTAACTCCATTTTTGGCCTAGCTACTTGAGCTGAAGGAGGTACTTTGGAGAAGCTGATTGTTGCCAAGCC